>JARQOC010000001.1:267870321-268482821 GCA_033576535.1 Allobates femoralis | reverse complement strand
CATTTTTTGGTGCTTTTTCAAAAACGCATGCATTTTTTTAACATGGAGCCCAATGAGAAACGCATGCATTTTTGTATGGAACTAAATGGTACCATGCGTTTTTGCATGGCTGCCCCACACCTAGCAGCAAAAACACAGGTTGCCAAAAAGCACCTTAAAAAATGCATGCAAGTGTGACCCTAGCCTAAGTCTCTGTGCTGTGTCTTTGCCTTTTTATATCTCTCCTGATTCACTTGTACACACCCTCACCGTCCAGAACTGGGCGGGTTTGAGGACGTGTTAGAGGCAGGAAGTGTAAGGAGCCGTCGCTTAGCGATGACAGCGCGTGCGCAGACCGTCCGGTCAATGAATAGTGTGCGCAACAGCAAACTGTGGTAAAGCAAAGGCCAATAAGCCTGCAGTGGAGGAGATGAATAAGGGCTGGTTCATGAAAACCCCAAACAGTTAGTAAAGGGAGACCCAGGAACACATTGGAAATGTCTGTAATGATTCTGGTTCTGGATTATAGATCTTAATTCTTAAGTATCACCAATGAAACAGTGGAGTATAAAGGAATGCAGGTGGCTGTAAAAGGAGTAAAAAGGGAGTAGAGCATAAACTGTAAAACAGTAATTAATGTTTGTATGGTTAGCTTTATTTTTCTCTTTCATATAGGAAATTTTTTTTTTGGGAATTCCTCAGTATGGAGGACAATATCTTGTGGATTACTGAAAGGGCATCTCAATTGGAAAAACAGTAATTTTGCCATCATCTTTTGAAGGAAGCCCAAGAAATGTGCAACAGCTCTACCAGGATGCTATGTTACTAAGTATGACCGACCAGATCTGTTTGTCACCATGAAAAGAGATCCCAAGTGGACTGAAATTACCCAAAATTTAGAACAATGGCAATGTGTGGCGCATACGTCAGCCTTGGTTAAAGGGAACCTGTCACCACGAAAATGCATTCTAATTTGCATTCACCATGTTATAGAGCAGGAGGAGTACAGCAGATTGATGCATAGCTTTGTGAAAGAAGATTCTTTACAATCTGTTTTGATCATTTAAACTTCTGCTCTTTGTGGAATTTTGGGCCCAGTGGGCGGTCCTATCAGTGATTGACAACTAAATTTGTAATACACACTTATATAAAGACAGCTGTCAATCACTGATAGGACCACCCACTGGACCCAAAATCCCAGAAAGAGCAAAAGTTTAAATGAAGAAATCACAGGTTATACTGAATCTTCCTTCACAAAACTATACATCAATCTGCTCTACACCTCCTGCTCTATAACATGGTGCCTGTAGATTAGATCACACTTTCAGGGTGACAGGTTCCCTTTAAACATGTCTTTAAAATGATACTTGATTCCCTATTAACAGGAATCAACAATAGCTTTTTCGGAGAGGTCACCAGAGTCGTCCATCTCATCAAGTTTCAAAAGTACAGTCTTCCACATGCTCATATTTTGATCATCCTTGAAAGCAATTCTAAAATAAGAACTGAAAAGGACATAGACAACATTGTATGGTCAGAAAATATGGATGAAAGTAAATACCCTCAGCTTCACAACAACATTGTTATTAAAAACATGATTCATGGTTCCTGTGGAGAAACCAATCCTATCTCTCCCTGTATGGATAATGGAAAGTGTACCAAAGGTTTCCCAAAAAAACTGGAAGAATACCCCATGAAATAAAAGTATAGCTATCCAAGTTACGAAGAAACATTGGGACAACATACGAACATAATTCAAAGACAACTGACAATTTATAAGTTATTCCATATAACTCCTTTTTGCTAATAAAAATATAACTGCCATATTAATGTTGAAATTTATGCTTCCATCCAAAGGGTTAAGTATTTGTTTAAATTTTTTTACAAACAACACAACAAGGCTAATATTTAATTGCTCAAAAAGACATCAAATACAATGAAACAAACCAATTTGTCAATTCAAGATATGTCAGTGCCCCAGAAGCTGCTTGGAGGATTTTTGCTTTTCCAATGCATAAACAATCTCATGTCATCATTTCCCTAGCAGTACACCTGCCTAACTCACAGCCACGGTATTTTCATGAAGACAATCTTTTTGATAACATCTAACCAAAGCTCAAAATCAATTACACTCTAATGGTACCTTTACACGCCGCTACAGAAGGTTAGAAACAACCGGGTGTCTCACGTGCACGAGCACGTTCCAACGGTTGCAAACGGTACCCAATACCGCCTTTACATGCCGCTTTAAAGTGCTCTACAGAAGGTTTTATCTATCCCTGGAGGCACCGACGGGTGTCGGAGGTTACCTTCTGTAGAGCACCTTCCCTCATTTACACGCCGCTACAACAAGGTAATATGGGCGGACCAAGGGCAGCAGGGACAACACATAGGCGTGCCACAGTCCATCACACCGCGCCCAAACGACAACCATTGGCCAACACAATTGTGTTCTGATTGGGCACGGCGCGAAGGGCGGATGGCGGAGACGTGACGTAGCAGTGTTTGGACAGTCGCACAGAATAAGCGCTTGTGACATGGCGGAGTGTGGCGATATTTAGCTAGGGGATGGTTATGCGTCACACAGGAACGGTTTACAGTCACACACTCCATGCGTATAAAAAAATCAGTGTTGGGCTATGTGTGCGTAGTAGAAGTGTTTGCATTGTCACGCGGAATAAGCACTTGTGACATAGCGGAGTGTGGCGATTCTGCTAGGTGCCGCTTAGGCGACACACAGTAGCGGCTTACACCACACAGTCTGTGCGTTTTGTAAACTAAGTGTTGGCCTATGTGTGTCTCGATACCAATGTGTGAATCGAGCCCCAATGCCGATCGCATATGTGGGAACAGATGTCAATGGCCTTGAGCAGCTCACATGCCACATGTACATGATGTGTGTGTCTACGTACTTAAACACACCTGTCAGACAATATGATGTGCTGCATCAATGTGTTGTGTGCAGGTGACCCTCTGCCTACACCAAACCGCAAGGGTTATGTACACACATTTGTCACATAAAAAAGAGAAAATCTGGCACACCATAAAGACAAAATAGTCCAATAGTTTTTGTTGATGGCTTTTTATTCGTGGAATCAATTCAATATTCTTTTTGTATATATATCTCAGTCATTCGTATAAACGTTTTCGGCTATTGCCTTCCTCAGACACAAATAACTGTATATCTCTTTTCTTTCATGTATGTATTATATCTTCACATATACAAAAAAGTCTTTGCACAAAAGTGTCTTATACTCATAACCATGCAATGTAATATTGAAAATAACTGTCATAAACAGTGGAGACCCGTTGGAAGTTCTCTGCTATGTCGATTAACTAAGATTTCACTACCACAACATAAAAGGAATCAATCATGAAGTAAATGCTTAAAGTAAAGCCCAAGATACAAGGGATCACCAGAAACTGGTGCTGTTCACTGCGGGGCCCTGGCAGAAAAAAAAATGTATTTTTTGTTTCAAAACATGAACTAGAAAAAGTAAAAAAACAGATACAGAAAGGAAACACAATGGTCAGTCAAACAGCATGTGACATTGTAAACACATAATATAATTTTTGGTTCAGAAAAACACAAAAAATGATACCGTGTGCAGCACCCACATGATACAAACAAAACCTAAACTAACTAACTAACTAAAACCTGTGCACACAATTAAGTAACCAAAAGAAAAAACAATGGTGCACCAACCCTGCTGGTATCACCATGGCCACCATTTTATGAGGAACCAGAACCACCCACACTACATGTGCTGGTTCTGCCAGCCCACTGCACCAGAGCCATTAAAGTAGGAGCAGTATGCATCTCTACTGTCCCTGGCCTCCTGCTGAGTGCGACCATGGCTCAGCGGCTGGAGTGGCGCCACACCATGGTCGACATCACGCCAAGCCCCTGGACGGACCTACCCTGTTGTGGCGTCTGCATTATCTACAGAACCTCCTGGCGTGTATGATGCTCGATCCCTACGATGCAGGAAGTTATGCAGCACACAGCAGGCCAGCAGTACCGCGTCAATAGACTCCAGTTTCATATGCAGAGGGGTATGAAAAACCCGGAATGTATTCGCCATGATCCCAAACGCATTTTCAACCACACGGTGGGCCCGGGATAGCCGGTAATTGAAAATGCGTCGTTCAGAAGTAAGGGTCCTTTGGGGATATGGCCGCAGTAGGTGTTCTTGAAGTGGGAAAGCTTCATTCGCCACAAACGCAAAGTTGAGATGATGGCTCGTCTCTTCATTTGAGGGTAGGTTCAGCCCACCGGTCCTTAGTAGTTGTGCCAAGAAGCAGTGTGCGAACACCCCCCCATCTGAGATTCGGCTGTTCATTCCAACGTCCACATAGAGGAACTCATAGTTCGCATCCACCAGGGCCATGAGGACTATACTAAAATACCCTTTGTAATTATAATACAAAGAGCCCGAGTTGGGGGGTTTAGTAATCCTCACGTGCTTACTATCCAATGCCTCGCCGCAGTTTGGGAAGTTCCACCGTCTTTCAAAGCCTCGGCCTACTTCCATCCATTCTCCGGCTGTTTGTGGAAACTTTAGGAAGGATGGCTGCAGAGCACTCCAGATGGCCTCACACGTCTCAGGGATCAGGCGGCTCAGCAGGGACAGGGAGACACATGACGCGTATGTGAGGGATGTCATTGACTGCCCTGTAGCCAGGAACCGCAAAGTAATAGCCAACCGCTCCTCAGCTGATACCGATCGACGCATAATAGTGTCCTGACGGGCTATCACTGGCCTCACGCGCTCCAAAAGGAAGTTGAAAGAGTCCTCGGACATATGGAGGTAGTTTCGGTAATCCTGCGGATTGTTATCCTCCAGCTCACGCACCAGCTGCATGTGGCCCCGGGTCTCCCGGCGGCAAAGCCAATCCCGGCTCCACAGCCGCCGTTGTCTGCGACGCATCAACCTTTCATACCGATCCTCCAGCCACATTTGCTCTTCCACCAACGCAAGAGCCACGATAAGATGTCGATCATGTATATTCTGCATCCTCGGTGTCAGCACCTGTATATGAGAAACAAAATCATCAGTACATACATCAATATGGGGACATGTTTGCATGTAAAGCAGTCCACGCAATACTTGGATTACACACTATAGCAAAGCAGATGTAATTGCTCGTGTATGCACAACACACATCCTTGGGAACCATGCAAGGCCATCAACCACTAGTGGGTGCTAAACAAACGGAACATGCTCACTGATCAGGGCCGCCCATCCTTCTACACTTTGTTGCGTGGCTGAAAGTAACACATCTGGACATATCTGTGTTAAAAAGGGACATGTGTCACTACAAAGAACGGCTATACATGTCACACACACAATGTAGCATACCATATATTTACACTTCAACAGTCAGTAAGTATCAACGTACCACAGCCTTGCAGGGTGAGTACTCACAGATGTCACGAACCAGATTAGACATGACTCATCCAGTAGTGAATTCGGCCCACATGTGTTTACAAGGGGGAGATCCACATCTACTCATTCTCTGCTGCCTCACGCCTCAAATCCATGTCTGATCAAAGCCATGTTGGTACCAGTCTGTGTTCACCCCAAGCAGAATGATATTTTCAGTGCCTTGCCCATCTGTACGACATTACACTCTACATTCCAGCAGCCATTATCCTGCATGGCGAATGGAAACAAACACACAAATGTGTCAACTACAATATGCCAAAGTATGGGCAACACGTGAATAAATCAGCAGCATGCAATGCTACTGTAGTCACCAAACTAACATCACAAGTGCGGCCGCTACAGTAGTCTATTGCATTACACAAGCAAATCATGCGCCTCAGGCTGCTACATCCATGTCTGCACACAAATACTTACTTAATGACTCTGGCCAGCAAGCGAAAACGTCCTTCCGGCCCGAACTGCTTTTCAATGAGCAGAAACCAATCAGGATGTTTCACTGATTCCTAATCAGCTGGCGCTAGGGGTGTTCACAGGTGTTGCCTGCTAATGTGCCTAATTCGTGTGTGCTGATTGGTGTGGGTGAGTATAAATTTCCGGCAATGGCGACCAGCCCCTGTCCAGACGTCCATGTGCATTGAGCTAGTGGTGTCCAGTGATCCGTTCTCTGTTGGTCTGACGGTAAGTTGTCTCACATGCTTTTTCGTTGCCATGCGTTTTTGTATAGCGCTGATGCGTCTGCCACATGCCGCTTAGGCTGTGTGGCAGGACGTAGTGGTATGTGCTTCATGTATATATTGTGTTCATGCTATGGTAAAGCCTTGCTACCTATAGGCAGTAGGCATGGGTGATTCGTTCCGAAAATATGGTGATGTATTCCATACATTGTAGTAGTGTTGTTTGTAGGGCATGTATCAGGGGCTGCTTGGCCACTGTAAGTCTGGGTTTCCTTATCGCCCTCGAACGTCTGAAAGTGAGGGCCGGGGGTGGTTGTTGCTTGTCATATTGTTGGGTGTCCATGGGTGGAAGGGGGAGTTGAGGATGTGGTTGTGTGTAAGTCTCTGCGTCTGCTGTTGTGTCAGACAGCCATTCTTAATTTTACACAGGCCAAACCTTTGACATTGTGCCACGGACCTAGATGACGCTTGGCCCACCAGGCCTGGGTCCAATTTGGCCCCTGCCACCATGTTCCCTCTCCCCCTGTTTTCAAATGTTGGGTGACCTTTTTTTGGTGTAATCATCGTGGCCCCATGTGCCTTTGTGAACATATGTAGGGAAACATATCCGCCCAAACATGTCTACCGTAGCTGATATATTGCACATTGACAAAGGGTGTCCCACATACAAACATACATGTTGAACACATGTTGGACGCCCCAAAACACCTGCATATAGCCACGCAATATAGTGTTTTTTTGCCATGCATGCCTTTTATGTCCCCTGCTTGCTTATTTTTAGTTTTTTTTTTAACACACAGATGCCGGACGGGTACGTGGAATTTGTGACCCAGTTCCTCACAATGTATCAAGGACACAAGTGCCTGTGGCGCACAGCGCTGCCACAATATCGAGACCAGGCAGCGCGGGCAGCGGCCTACAAGCCTCTTGTTGATCTGGCTAATCGCCTATACCCCAGAGAAGGCAAGAGGTGGGACGCGGCGAAGGTGGCGGAAAAAATTAAGAACATGCGGGCCTCATTCACGCGGGCTCATAATGAGTACATGAGGCGTCGGTCGGGGGCTGGAGGTGAGGAGGTACCTAAGCCTAAATTATGGTACTATGACCTCCTCACCTTCACCCTTGGCCACGCGAGCTCGCGTGAATCGAGGACCAGCAACCCACTTCCCGCATCCCCTGTAGGCCCTGCCCAAGACCAGTCTGCTCCGCAGGAGGTGGGTAATTGTGTTAGGGTGGTGGTCCACCATGTTTGCTCCACAGGTGTGCTTGTCTGCATGCTTTCCCACAACACAATTCTATTTTTGTTTGAATCTCCTTTCAAACCATTTCTTTATTTGGTATGTGGCCTCAGGGGCTTTGCTCTTAAATTGAGAAGTCAGCACAAACAGACCTTCTCCCTGTCCGTTACAATAAACTACCATGGCTGATTTGTGTATTGGTTCTCATATTATCGACAATGCTGATTATGTGTAGTTTATGTTAGTCCCATCAACATATAGTAACAATGGAAGGCAGACATGTGTGTGGCCTTTGGCCCATGTAGTGTATGTTTTCTTGAGGAACCACATTGGTTAAATTAGTTCAGAAGGTAAGGCTGAGGCACTTGGACTTGCAGCGTATTAAAGCCAGCTTAAATCTCCTGTGGTCACATAACCATTTTTGATTAACCCCTAGTTAATTTAAACGATGTATGTTTAGGGCCAATTCAGTTTGATGGCACAGGTGAGTATACATGACACATGCAGTTCTTAGCCACGCTAACCTTGATCCTATAAGGTCTCTGTTGGTTGTTTGGGTGCTGGTGTGTTGTGTGGTGTAGGGGATAGTTTTTGCCTCTGGCCAATTGACATCAATGATGCTGCTTTGTGGTATTGATTTTTTTTTCTTTTTTTCTTTTGTTTCCACAGGCCCCTGAGCAGCCCGGCTCCATTGAGGAGGAGCATGACGCTGGAGAGGCTCGCCCAACATCATCAGCGGGCGAGCTGGAGGACGGAACTAGTGATGGGGGTCCGGGCCCAGGGCCCAGCTCGGCCATTCGGCGAAGGCGAAGACCAGCCCCACCGAACACCGAGCTAGGCACCTGGGCCAAAAGGGTCCTTTTGGACGAGCAACGGACCCACATCTCTAGTTACGCCCTTCACACCAGTGACATGCTCAACAAGATGGAGCCGGAGCAGAGGCTCATCGCTCAGCGGGTCTTTGATCGTGTCTTTGATGCGGGCGTAGATGGGGCCCTGCAATGGGGGTGTGCCATACCTCCCCCCACAAAAGAACACCCTTTGGCCCCTTGCGCCCGCCCAACCACAACACCGTGTGAGGAGGCCATGTACCCCAACTCCCCCACCAAGACGTTCAAGAAGATATGGACACTCTCAGGCAGGGCGGGGCTGCCATGAGAGGAGGGGGTTTAAGCCATTGTCAGAGCCAACAGAGGAGGATGATGAGGATGGGGGACACTACTAGCCAATGCACTGAATTGGCCGTCTGGACTTATTTACTTTTTCCCCGGCACATTAGCCATTGTTGCTTTCCTAAGCATTGTTGTTTATATTGTGGCCAATTTGGCCTGTGTCATTTATTTTTTTCTTGTTTTTTTTTGTAACAAATAAATTTTTTTTTACAAGACATGTGGCTCTTCTATTTGCCGACTAACAACAAAACTGTGTTGACTGGGTGTATGTTTTTGGTCACAATATAGGGGAGATTATCCACACATTGTGGGCAATGACGGCAGTGCAGGAACACAATTTGGCTTGCTAACATGTAGTTATACTTCAAAGAGGTCTACTAATCTGGCTCAACCAGTTCGGGAGTTTACAGGTTTGTTACCACAACATGCAAGGGCGTAACTACAATAGGTGCAGGGGTTGCGATCGCACCCGGGCCCTGCAGCCTAGGGGGGCCCCAGAAGTCCCTTTAGCCTATAGAAAAAGGCTAATACTATTAAAGATTTGCAATAATTGGGGGCCCCGTTGGAGTGTCTGCATCGGGGCCCCTGGGCCTGAAGTTATGCCACTGACAACATGTGTGTAGTGACATCAAGGAACACACATAATTTGTTTGTGAAAATTTTATTTACACAAAACATGTGTGACACACATTGGCCACAATGGACACAATTGAGTTTGAGGGTAGGAGTAGCCACAACACACTCACCTTGGTCCCAATGTAGGACACTATAAGAAAAGAGGCCAACAGGGTAGCCACAACACAGCCCCTACAGTCCCAATGTGGGACACTATAAGAAAAGAGGCCAACAGGGTAGCCACAACACAGTCCCTACAGTCCCAATGTGGGACACTATAAGAAAAGAGGCCAACAGGGTAGCCACAACACAGTCCCTACAGTCCCAATGTAGGACACTATAAGAAAAGAGGCCAACGTAGCCTAACAAACATAAAACCTAAAAAAATGCCAACAGGGCAACAGGGATGACGTGTGTCAAAGTCCAACATGGACAACAGTTTGTGTGGCCATGTTTGGCCAGAAATCTTGGGGGAGGCATCCAGTTTATGGCTGCCCGCCATGTGGGTGCTGGAGGGCCTTCCAATGGCACCCAACTGGGCCAGGTCCTGCAGCCCGCGTTGGAATGCCGTTGTCATTTGTGCCACAAAATCCTGGTGGGCACGGATGACTTCATTTAGGGTAGGGACATCTGTATTGGGGAGGGAACAAACAATTTTTTACTTAACAGTCGCTGTGGATGGCTACTCACGACTCACAAAATGCTGCTCCTTACCTTCTGCCTCCAGCTCTTCTTCACCATCAGGTGGGGATAGAGATGGACTCAAGCTCCATCCTGCAGCACCAGCACGTTCCACATCTGCACAAATAGGTAAACATAATTGTAAGCAAAGTGTGTGAAAATCATGATGGTGAAAACACAACACACTGATTACAGTGTGCAGGGTGTATGTTGCAAACAAAAACACTTACCACCATAGTCACTGTCTGGCGCCAACTCAGACTCTGAGGACATGGCCACCCCAGGGCTCGCCACTGAGCTTGAGACAGTGGGAGGTGGTGTGACTCCCGGGCTGGGGCTCTGGGGCCACATGATGTGGTTAGCCGGCAAAAGGGGTCCAGGGCTCGAGGGAGAAACCTCCTCAGGGCCAGCAGGTGCTGCCAGCTCCTAGACCTCCTGTGGCCATGGTGGTGTTGGTAGCCCATCCTCATCCTCCAGCCAGCCATGTGAGGACAGTTCTTCCGAGTCCTCTGTCCCTGCAGATGATGGCAGGTTGGCATGTTCCTCTGGGCCTGCAGGTGCTGGGATGTCTGGCTCCTCAGGCTTAGGCGACCGTGGGGTCGTAGGGTGCGAGGGGGCCACTGCAGCCTCGTGTGGCGGTGGTGTTGCTGGGCCACCTGCAGCTGGGGCATGGTGCCCGTCTTCAGAAAAAGATTTGTCAACATCTGTTTTTAATTAAAAATAAAACACAGCCTTGAGTAAAAAGGCACATTGATCGACAACATAGAGATTGTGTGCCTATGTATTTCCAGCATAACCAATAGAGTAGAAGGTCATGTTGGATGCATATACTCATGTTGTGTGCATGTGCTGTGGGTAGGACACAGTATATTTGCTGACTGGAGGGCCACTACAGTGGGAAGATATGTTTGCTTGGGGCAAAACACACCTGCACATGGTCGGTGTATGTGTGTTTGAGTTTTTGAAGGGCCTGAAGCCTCTTGAGTTTGACCCATGGCTGCGAACACCTATTGTTCAGGTAATATTGTTAGTTCACTTCTGACATCATGGTGTGTCTATATTGTCCCCTGTGTAGGGGTCTACATCTGTGGGGCAGTGTGTCATGTGTGTATTGAAGGTGGTCATTATTAATCAACATCACATTTAGAATGTGGAGTGTGGTTAGGCACAAATATAGTGAGGTTATGGCTGAGTGCAGGCCTCAGCCTTTGTGCTGCACATGACTGCTTTGACCATATTCCTGTTTGGGTGTCAACAACCAGCAAATTGACATTGTTGACACATCAAAATGGTGGGTGAATCCACATTTGTTACATTAGTCACAATTCACATACATTTATGGGATTGGTCCTTACCAAAGTAAGCAACAATCAAATGTCTGCATGTTTAATGTTCTTAAAGGCAGGTTTCAGGCAGCATGGCAAGGGGAGTGAGTGTTCAGTCACCTGTACTCCACAGTCCCTCCCCTTGCCATGCTGCCTGTAACCTGCCTTTCATAACATTAAAGATTCAGACATATGATTGATGGTCATATTTGTAATATTTGAACTATTTAATAATGAAGTGTTTTTGGTTGCACCACCAGGCCAAAGTGTGGACACCCCCTCCAAATTAGGCTGAATATATGTTACCACATTGCAGTGGCCAGGCCGTGGCCCACACTCTCCTTCTAATATGTTTGTAGAGATTGCTGTGTATTTTGGTACATGTACATGTGCAGGGGTGTGTTTGGGGCCAACAACTACTCATCATGCAGCCTGGCATCCTGGCACGGATGTCCACTATGCGGCCCGGGCACTTCTGCTTTAAATCAGCGATCTTCTTCTGGATCGCTTTAACGGTCCTCTCTACCCCCAGTTGGCAGATCAGGGCCCGCTGGATCCGCCTAACGGTGCTGCGATTGCGCAGCCTGGGGTGCCGGTGGTGATGGTGGCCCCAGTTGTCATGGCGGTCACAATGATCGATCAGGATCATCAGCTCCACCATCCCCCACGTTGCAGCGCGCTGTGTGGCGGCCATGACTATGCTGTTATGTGCAGGGGAGGAGCTAGCACCTTGCAGGCAGAGTGAAACTGAAACAAACGCTTGCGGGGCGTAACAATATTAAAAGTCTTCGTACGCACAGTGACATGCCACAAACACTTCTGCGGCACCTACAGAACAATAACCCAGGACGTTGCGTACCGCAACCTTATGCACTGTGTACAGCAATCTTCCTTTGAATGTGGTGTGAGAATATGCACACTGTATAGTGCACGCAATGCGGCACAGCAAAAACACTTGTGCGTTATCTAATGAAAAAACCCAGGCCGCTACGTACGGCATGCATGTGCGCTGTGTACAGCAAGCTTCCTTTGTATGTGGTATGAGAATATGTACACTACATAGGACCATAACGTAATATACTTTGCCCTTCCGCAATTGTGTGGCTGCGTAATTGTACTAATGTATCAGATCGTGCATACGGCGCGTATCTCTAGTGCTGAAGTGACAGCTCATCCAAGATGGCGGACTGTGGAGGGAGAGCCAATCGTAACGCAGGATCTTCCACCAATGATCGCTGATGGGGCGCGGTATCTCGGAGGCTGTGTTACGCCCCAGGGAGATAACTAGGTGTCGGAAAAACCTTCCTGTTC
This sequence comes from Allobates femoralis, assembly GCA_033576535.1. Taxonomy (NCBI): domain Eukaryota; kingdom Metazoa; phylum Chordata; class Amphibia; order Anura; family Aromobatidae; genus Allobates; species Allobates femoralis. Next base: position 268,470,376 of record JARQOC010000001.1, on the reverse strand, counting down.
CTCATTTACACGCCGCTACCATTGGGTTGAAACCAACCTGTTTTTGAGCACTGCTCAAAAACAGGTGTCGACAGTGACGGGTGGCAACAACCTGATTTACACGCCTCTACCTCGCAGTGTTTTGACGGTGCAAGATACATTTGTCTCCGACACCCGGTTGTTTCTAACCTTCTGTAGCGGCGTGTAAAGGTACCATAATGGTGTATTTCAACCTTAATAATATCTACCAACATGCACACCAATATTACTACCAAGAAAGTCCTGAGTACTAAGTTTGGAAACAAGGCACATGGGAACCCAGAAAGTCAAAAGGCAAAAAAAAGTCATTGGAATAATGTATACAGTTAGTGTAAAAGACCAGGAATGACATTCTTTACATTTGTTGTTATTGCATGTAAAAGACACAACAAGTTTTGAGAGCATTAAATCATTAAACGCTTTTACACAACATACATTTACAGTAAACATTCTGCATTAGCAGTGGGAATATTATTAGATTGTTTGAAACATTTGTGGGTTCACACTGCTCAGTACATACCTAGATGAATTGCTTTATAAGTGTAGTTAGTTTCAAATGTTGTCATTTTGGGATTTCTGCTGTTTTGGCACCATAAGTGTTAAATACATGTGACATTTCATCCACAATTTATTCCAGCAAAAATTGCAGTAGAACACTGAAATAGTACTCGTTTCAGTCATAGCCCTGCTGTGTGCCTAAACAGTAGTTTTCAATTACATAAGGGGCATTGCCACATCTGAAAGAAAACTTGTAACAAATTGTTTGTTCAATTTTCTCCTATTACCTCTTGTGAAAAATGAAAAATATAGGAATAATGTAATTTTTTTTTGTTGAAGGACCTAATTTTTGTTTTCACAACACACTGTTATTAAATTCAGTGAAGCATGCTCATCAAATCTCCTTATGAATTACTTGAGAGGTGTAGTTTCCAAAATACTGTCTTTTGTAGGCAATTCTTGCTATTTAGACACTTATGGGCTTTGAAAATGTGACTCAGCATCTGCAATTGATTAACCTACAAATTTGTACTTCAAAAGACAAATAACAATTACCGTATATACTCGTGTATAAGCCGACCCGTGTATAAGCCGACCCCCCTACTTTTGCCCCCAAAACCTGGGAAAACCTATTGACTCGTGTATAAGCCGAGGGTGGACCCCAGCACAGGTATACAGCCCCCAGCAGTGTGGTATACAGCAGCCACCCCAGAGGTATATACAGCAGCAGCCCCAGTGGTAGTATACAGCAGCCCCAGAGGTATATACAGCAGCCCCAGTGGTAGTATACAGCAGCAGCCCCAGTGGTAGTATACAGCAGCAGCCCCAGAGGTATATACAGCAGCAGCCCCAGTGGTATATACAGCAGCCCCAGAGGTATATACAGCAGCCCCAGTGGTAGTATACAGCAACCCCAGAGGTATATACAGCTCCAGAGGTATATACAGCAGCCCCAGTGGTAGTATACAGCAGCCCCAGTGGTAGTATACAGCAGCCCCAGAGGTATATGCAGCCCCAGAGATATATACAGCAGCCCCCCATATCAGTATACAGGCCCCCCCTTGGGTAAGCAATCCTGTAAAGGAAGAGATTAGTATACTTATCCCTCCGCTGTCCCGCCGCCGCCATCGCGCTCTACCGTCTTCATCCAGCGTCTTCTGTCTTCTTCCCAGCACAGGTATACAGCCCCCAGCAGTGAGGTATACAGGCCCTCCCAGTGGTATACAAGCCCCAGTAGTATGGTGTACAGCCACCACGACAGGTATACAGCCCCCAGCAGTGAGGTATACAGGCCCCAGCAGCATGGTATACAGCAGGCCCCTTGGGGTATATACAGCAGGCCCCCAGGGGTATATACAGCAGGCCCCCAGGATACAGCAGGCCCCCAGGGGTATATACAGCAGGCCCCCAGGGGTATATACAGCAGGCCCCCAGGGGTATATACAGCAGGCCCCCAGGGGTATATACAGCAAGCCCCCAGGGGTATATACAGCAGGCCCCCAGGATACAGCAGCCCCCCAGGGGTATATACAGCAGGCCCCCCAGGGGTATATACAGCAGGCCCCCAGTGGTATATACAGCAGGCCCCCAGGGGTATATACAGCAGGCCCCCAGGGGTATATACAGCAAGCCCCCAGGTGTATATACAGAAGCCCCAGTGGCACTCGCCCCCCCATCATGAGAAGAGCCCCCCACACTTTGCAGAGCCCCCCCCCCCGCTGCATTATCTTACCATCCAGGGTCTTCTTCACCGCGGGTCCTGCAGTCCATCCTCGCGCGCTGTGTTCCCGGTCTCTTGTGACCCGGCGGTCGCAGTGGAATGACGTCATCGCGCCGGGTCACGTTAGACCGGAACGCGCGATGATGACTGCAGGACCTCCGGTGAAGAAGACCCTAGATGGTAAGATAATGCAGCGGGGGGGGGAGCTCTGCAAACTGTGGGGGGCTCTTCAAATGATGGGGGGGGGGGCTAGTGCCATTGGGGGCTGCTCTATACACTGGGGGGCTTTATGCATGGCTCCCCCTGCCGCTGTGATGGCCGTGCATATCTAATGAGCGGCCCCACGTGATGGGCCGCTCATTCAGCAGCCTCCCCCCGCCTCCTCCAGCCTTGTTGCAGGAATGTTACCGTATTGACCCGTGTATAAGCCGAGGGGGTGACTTTTCAGCCCAATTTTTGGGCTGAAAAACTCGGCTTATACACGAGTATATACGGTATTCTTTTCAGAGACCTGCTGTTTGCCCAAACAGTAATTTCCAAAGGTGTATAGGGTATTGCCATGGTCAGTTGAAACAGAATATCACATTATAGAGTCTACTTTCTTCTACTTTCCATGTTGAAAAGTGAAAAAATGAAGCCAACGCAACATTATAGTTGGAGAAAGATCATTTGTAATTTTTGTTATACCATTTTGTGTTAATTCCTCTGAAGCACATAAACAGCGAATTCCCCGAATCTGGTGCAGTTTTAAAATTTTCAAAAAATGCTCATTTTAAATTACTAACTGTAAACACTCAATTGTGGGAAATATATTTTTTATAATTAAACAAAAATAGTATACTGTACCATAGTTGTATCACGCTGGTCTCCCGTGCCTGGGAGAGCAGTGACAAGCTTGGGCTCAGAGTCTCTGTCTTGGAAGACTCTGGGTATAAAACGTAGTTAATTTCTTTAGGCACACTATGGGTTAATGTCATTTTTGCTTTTAGCAGCTCCATGGTAGTGCAGCCCAGGTGCAGCTACTCTGTGACCACTCCCCCCTCCTTCAAATAGTCACATGGCCCATTTCATTCTGTTCAAGCTGTTAGGGTGAAAGGAGCTAGTACTGGTGCTGAGTCGTTTGCTGCCAAGAGTTTCCCTGCAGCTAAGTTGGTGTATATCCTTTGGAGTTTTCTCTGTCTGTCTTTCGTTCCTTTCATTTAATAATGTGCAGCGGTGGAGCTAGCACTCTAACTGGCTATCTCACTGGTTAGGGTGAGATCAGGGCTAGCGAGGAACTAGGTATCCTGCTCAGTGACAGGGTGAAAGAACCAATATAGGGATGCCAGGGAGAAAAGGGTACATGCTCAGATTAGGTCAGAAGGTGTACTTTCAACTGTTTGCTACCATCAGGACCCACCATTTTTATTGTGTCTCTGGTGTTCCCTCCCTTGTGTGTTGTATCGTGCGCTGGACACCCATTGGTCTGTGCACCACTGTCACATGGTTTATTCGGACACTCACCAGTGCATGCGTGACAAGTTGCAATCAAAATGATTTAGCCCACATTGCAATTAGGTTTATTTATAAATCTGACAAACTTTCTGCTGGCAAAAAAAGAATGAAGCAAGAACTATGTTAATAGCCTATGGTCACATTTGGGAGCTTGCATCCGTTGGAAGGATGCATTAAAGGATCCTTTTTTTCCCCTTGCCATTTTCATGGCATGTTTTTTAATATTTAGCGCATGCGTTAAGGCATGGTACATAGATACGTTAAGACATGCATTTCTCATAGACTCCCATGTTAAAAAAAAAACATGCGTTTTTGCAAAAGCACCAAAAAAACGCTGCATACCGCGCTTTTTGGTGCACTTGCAAAAACGCATTGTGTCAAACGCATTACACTTATGCAATGCGTTTTTTGCATTGGAGTCTATGGGTGCGTTAACGCATGCATTTTTCAAGATTTGCATATGAAAATAGTGCATGCATTTAGCAACTGCATGACGCAAGTCTGACTCTACCCTATGACAACTAATCTATGTCATTTCTCCAAATTCAACACAAAGCTACATAAACGTAATGTGCAGCTCAAATAATGGAAGAAAACCAAAATAAACTGATATTTAAGTTTATATACAAGCAATGTGTAGGAGTATGTTCAGACTGGCTATTAAACAGCAACAGGAGGAGGTTGCTTAATTTTGATCTGCATGTAATATTTTTGTATTGGCTTTCATATTTGTGTTAATTTGTGTTTTAATATTACCTCCGTCCTTTCTGGTTTGGAACACACAGAGTAGACTATGTACAATATATGTATTTTATGCAATAATCATAAGAACATTGGCATGTACAGTAATTTGTAAAGAAGCAGAAGCATTTGCATACAATACAGAGTGAGGATTTTAGGTCCTGTATAGAGTGCATAATATGGATCTGAACACAGTTTTGTGTTAGGCTGCTTTGATATAGCAATTTTCTTCCATCCGTGGCTGATCGATGTAAATCTGTGACGATGTAAATCGGACAGCCACGGATCCGATTCGGCCCCCATGATATCCTATGGGGGTCGGATCGGATTTGGCCTAATTGCCATTCGATTTTGTGGGATCCGATTTGTGTCCGATTTTTTGCTGTACCCAAAATCAGAGACTGCTCCGATTTTGGGCACAGAAAAAAATCGGATCCCACAAAATCGGATGGCAATTGGGCCAAATCTGATCCGATCCTCTGGGTTTAACATGGGAGCCTATGAGCGCGGGTCCGAGGAAACAGCTGATCGTACCTCGGACCCGATTTTAGTGTACTGAGCATGCTCAGTACACTAAAATTGCTCCTAACTCTCTAATTTCACTTCTGCAATGTATAATATACATTGCAGAAGTGAAATTAAGTGAAAGAAAGAGTTCAAAATAAAAAATCAGTATTCTCACCTATCCGCGATCCACCGCTGTCTCCAGCAAGGTCTGGATGCTTACAGGACCTGGGGTGATGTCACAACCCGGCAGCGTCATCGGGTCACATGACCGCAGTTAACGCGGAACCTCCGGTCATGTGACCCGATCAGCTGATTGGCTTGTGACGTCACCGCAGGTCCTATAAGCACCTGGACCTTGCTGGAGGCAGCGGTGGATTGCGGATAGGTGAGAACAGTGGCGTAGCAACAGTTTGTGGCGCCCGGGGCGGTCGAAAAATTTGCCGCCCCCCTTGGCCGTTGATAATGGATGATGAACCTAATGGCGCTATATATAAATAAATAATAATAAATACTATTGCCATAGAGTGCCCATACTACACTGCTATTACATATTTACTGCCATACAATGCCCATACTACTGCTACTACCCATACAAATACTACTACTGCTATTATACATATCTCAGGAGAAGAGGGTCAACACACAGAGGATCAGCACATAGAGCAGGGGTCTTAAACTCGGCTGGGTTGGTGGGCCGTACATAGAAAACATTTTTTATCGGGGGCCGCATTGCTTGTAGGACTAAGGGCCCCTTTCCACGCGGCTACATTTCTAGGGTGGCTACAGGTAACTTACTGGCTGCAGTGAAATCATGGAGAGATTATTCCATTTGTACACAGCAACAAGATAGAACCTTGTCTCCATGATTTCACTGCAACCAGTAAGTTACCTGTAGCCACCCTAGAAATGTAGCCGCGTGTAAAGGGGCCCTAAGGGCCACATCACACACACAGATATCTGTGCAGATATTGTTCGCAGATCTCTGGTTGCAATGAAATCATGGACACATTGCTCCATTTATATACGGCCACAAAATGGAACAATGTGTCCATGATTTCACTGCAACCAGAGATCTGTGAACAATATCTGTACAGATATCTGTGTGTGTGAGACGTGGCCCTAAGTTACATTTTTAGTAATATCAGAATTTTTTGCTCAATGTAATACTGTCCAAATCCTTATCCCCTTCTTGTAGTAATGTCCGCATCTTGGTCCCTTTCTTGTACTAATATCCCCATCCTGATCCCCTTTTGTACTGATGTCCTCAACCTAGTCTACATTCTTTTTACACACACACATTCACTCACAGTCTCAGACACACTCAGTCTCAGACACACGCACAGGCACAGGCGCACACACAGGCTCAGACGCACTCACAGGCACAGGCTCAGACGCACTCACAGGCACAGGCTCAGACGCACTCACAGGCACAGGCTCAGACGCACTCACAGGCACAGGCTCAGACGCACTCACAGGCACAGGCTCAGACGCACTCACAGGCACAGGCTCAGACGCACTCACAGGCACAGGCTCAGACGCACTCACAGGCACAGGCTCAGACGCACTCACAGGCACAGGCTCAAACGCACTCACAGGCACAGGCTCAGACGCACTCACAGGCACAGGCTCAGACTCACTCACAGGCACAGGCTCAGACGCACTCACAGGCACAGGCTCAGATGCACTCACAGGCACAGGCTCAGACGCACTCACAGGCACAGGCTCAGACGCACTCACAGGCACAGGCTCAGACGCACTCACAGGCACAGGGTCAGACGCGCTCACAGGCACAGGCTCAGACGCGCTCACAGGCACAGGCTCAGACGCACTCACAGGCTCAGACTCGCTCCCAGGCACAGGCTCAGACTCGCTCACAGGCACAGGCTCAGACTCACTCACAGGCACAGGCTCAGACGCACTCACAGGCACAGGCTCAGACGCACTCACAGGCACAGGCTCAGACGCACTCACAGGCACAGGCTCAGACGCACTCACAGGCACAGGCTCAGACGCACTCACAGGCTCAGACGCACAGGCACAGGCTCAGACGCACGCACAGGCTCAGACGCACGCACAGGCACAGGCTCAGACACACGCACAGGCACAGACGCAGACGCGCTCAGATGCACTCACGCTCAGATGCACTCTCGCTCAGGCTCAGATGCAGAAGCACTCACAGGCTCAGAAGCAGACGCACTCACAGGCTCAGACGCACTCACAGGCTCAGACGCACTCACAGGCTCAGACGCAGACGCACTCACGCTCAGACGCACTCACGCTCAGACGCACTCACGCTCAGACGCACTCACGCTCAGACGCACTCACGCTCAGGCTCAGACGCAGAAGCGCTCACAGGCTCAGACGCAGACGCGCTCACAGGCTCAGACGCAGACGCGCTCACAGGCTCACACACACACTCAGGCTCACACACTCAGGCTCACACACTCAGGCTCACACACTCAGGCTCACACACTCTCAGACACTCACTCTCACACACATACACACACTCACATTACCTCACAGACACAGACTCTTTTGTAAAACTAACCTAGCCGGCGATCCTATACAGGGGGCCGCCGCGATACTGCTGTTCTATTACTTCCGGCCCCTTCACTGACACTTCACTGCCCGCTCGCTCTGCGCCGGCTATGCAAGTAACCTAGCCGGCGGTCCTGTGCGGGGGCCGCCGCGATACTGCTTTATTAACATTTCCGGCCCCTTCATTGACACTTTACTGCCGCTCGCTCTGCAGCTTGCTCTGTGCCCTGCAAGTTCAATACAAGCCGCCAACCAATGAGAGGCCCGCAAGTGACGTCATACGCCTCTCATTGGCTGGCGACTTGTATTGAACTTGCAGGGCACAGAGCAAGCTGCAGAGCGAGCGGCAGTAAAGTGTCAATGAAGGGGCCGGAAGTGTTAATAAAGCAGTATCGCGGCAGCCCCCGCACAGGACCGCCGACATGATTCACTCTCCACTGTGTCGGGAGCCGCACTGAGGGCCGCGAGTTTGAGACCCCTGACATAGAGGATTAGTACACACACACAGCAGAGCCCAGAACATAAGAAGATCAGCACCACATGCAGAGGTCCCCAATGTCAGTCCTCGAGGGCCGAACCAGCGCAGGTTTTCAGGATTTCCTTACTATTGCACAGGGATTGGAATCATTGCCTGCTGTGCAATACTAAGGAGATCCTGAAAACCTGCACTGGTTCGGCCCTTGAGGACTGACATTGGGGACCTCTGATTGGGCCAGGGCCACACATGAGAGTCACACACAGCAGAGACCAGAACATATCGATCAGCACCACATAGAGGATTGGGATTTGGGCCACTCACCACCTGCTCTCCTGACCTCTCTGCTGTCCTCTCCTCTGCTGTCCTCAGCTCAGTGAGTCTCTTCCTGTCCTCCTGCTGGCTGCCGTCAGTTCACTGGCTGCAGGAGTCAGTCAGTGATGCCGCCTCCTGAGTCCCGCCCGGCGCCCGCCGCTCCTCCAGTCCAGTGTCCTCTCCTCTGTCGTCCTCAGTGAGTCTCTTCTTCTCCTGCTGGCTGCCGTCAATTCACTGGCTGCTGACAGTCAGTGATGATGCCGCCTCCCGCCCGCTCCTCCGGTGTTCGCTCTCAGCAGACTCCTCAGCTGTGCACTCGGCCGGGGCGGTGCTGCCAGCTCCTACCCAAAGAGGTCTTGGCCGGCAGAAATCGTTACCTGGCTCACGCGCCGCACCCGACCCTGCCCCAGCAGCATCACCGGAAGTGCGCTGCCACGCCCGCGGTGCAGAGCAGACAGACACACACAGGTTCTGGCTGGCTGGCCTGGCTCAGTTGCCTCCGCGGCGCTTCTCTCACAGTTAGAGGAGGAGACTCAGACTGCTGCAGCCACGCTGGTGCCGCCCACCCCACGAGTGCCGCCCGGGGCGTGCCGCCCCCCCCCACACGCTACGCCACTGGGTGAGAATACTGATTTTTTATTTTGAACTCTTTCATTTATACCATATTTCACTTCCGCAATGTAAGTTATACATTGCGGAAGTGAAAGTGCCCCGCTGTGTCCGGATTCGTGATAATCACCGACCCGAACACAGAATAGGTCACCCCCTGTGGTGTCCTTTTCTGTCCGTGGGGTTCTACAAAAAGTAGGATCCCATGGACAGGAAAAAATACGCTATGTGAAAGCAGCCTTAGATGTAAAAGCACACAATGACTAACAATGAGACAGATTACTGTTGATACTATTGTTCTGTTTTTCCTTAGAATGATTTAGAAAGTATTTCTTCACATTTCCATTTTATAATTGACTGCAGATAATGTAGTAGATACACATGTCAAAATAAAGTCATGATATTGTTGGAAAAGTCAGAGTACAGTCTTAAAAAAGATTATTAATTCAAGCCAGATTCCCTTGTTTTGCATATGTTTTTTGCCTGAAAATATCTATGTTCTTTCAGATCTTACGTATGAAATCTATTAATCTTAGACATTGTGCTCTGCATCACATCTCATATATTTACATTTTTTCATGCTCTGTCAAGAGGGTCAGTAAAGCATAGATGATTACCATCATTTTATTTTATTATTGTGTATAAATGTAAGTCACTGGTGATGTTCTAACAGAACAAAACTACCTAAACATTAAAATATTCTTCAGAATTCAGTAGCTGTCCTCGGATACAAAGCAAAATTGTCTTAAGGCCATTTCACATCTGTATTTTGCCTGCGTTTGGCTGCGCTTGCGTTTCTATGCATTTTTACCGCTAAAAACGCATCCAAACCCAACCAAAAATGCACCCATAGGGATCAATGCAAAACGCATTGCAAACGCAATGCAAAACACATGTCATTTTGCAAAAACGCATGCGTTTTTCATTTTTGCAAAATGACATGTAATTTGCATTGCGCTTGCAATGCTTTTTGCATTGAACAATATGGGTGCGTTTCTGGTTGCGTTTGGATGCGTTTTTAGTGGTAAAAATGCATAGAAATGTAAATGCAGCCCAGCCTTAGATGTGAACTAGGCCTTATATTTTGCATCTTTTATGGTTTTATTGATGTGATTACTGCCCTTTAAAACAGTTGTCCCCATCCTTGGTAATGTACATACTCACTGTGGATTAAATAAGCCTAAGGGTACCTTTACACACCGCAATCTCGCCTGGCAATATGATGCGATCTAACGTGTGCGTGCTCGTTTTTCATGCTCGCCTCAGATCGCCGATGGCGCTTTTACACGCCGCAATCTCGCCCTGAAAGAAAGGCAATTTGTCACCCCGGAAATCACCTCATCCACAGCGTAACCAATCCGCTCGACTTCCGTCCCTGTTTCACACGCCGCAATCCCAAAGGTAATGTGGGCGTACATGTTCAGCGCGGCGAGGACATAGGCGTGCCACAGTGCACGTTCATTGGACACCGCAACAGCGTTACGATTGGGCAGCCTGCTCTGGAAGGCTGGCTAATAAATGATGCCATTGTCTATCGGACTTTGTCATTAATACACGCTCGTGTTGTCGATAGTGGCTACTGCAACACACTTTCGAGGCGCAAAAGCGTTACACAGGTGCGGTGTTGTGCAGGACAGTGGCTTACACTACACAATGGCTATGTGTGCGTCTGTTGCTGATGGCGGTAAGATACAAACCACACTATGCACATATGTGCCTGCATTGTTCCACGCCATGGCAAAGATGCCATGGCTGAACTATGTGTGTGTACACATGTTTGCGTGTGTGTACTGGAGTGTACCTACATCCCCCACAAACACCATTGCATTCTCCATGTGTGTGGACACATTCCCATGTGGCCAAACACATCATATTGGACATGTACACACAGTCACGCCATACAGTGTGGGCCAAGGGCTGGACCTGTGTACTGGACATTAGCAAACAAAGCTGCACAGACCCATCAATCACAATTCACATATCACATACCTCTGTGCACAGCATAAAGCTATGTGCAACTGCCCTGGATTCAAAAGTAACGACAGACACAGGTAGTTAGTTTTTTTTTTAGTTGGACTTTTTTGTGCACAAACAAAATTTTTTTTTTACAACACACACAAAACATTACAAACAGAAGTGTTAACATCACACAAATAAAGAAGACATGATGAGAAATAATGGCCATACCCAAAAATTTGACAGTACCGAACCCCAAAAAAACTAACTAAGTAACTAAGTAATGTACACCAAAATACCATCATAATCCTTCTGGTGCAGCCACCCTGGTGACTCCACCCTCATCTTCATGTTTATGCCTCACAACACCAGCCACCCTACACCTGCTGGTGCTGCCAGGCCACTGCCCCAGGGCCATTAAAGTAGGAGCAGTATGCGTCTCTGCTGTTCCTGGCATCCTGCTGACTCAGACCCTGGCTCAGCGGCTTGAGTGGCGCCACACCATAGTCGGAAGCACGCCAATCCCCGGGACGGACCTCCCCTGTTGTGGGGTCCACAGAATCCACATAACTTGCCGGCATGTATGATAACCAATCCCTACAAAGCAGTAAGTTATACAGCACACAGCAGGCCAGCACTACCACATCAATAGATTCCATTTTCATATGCATAGGCGTATGAAACATGTGGAATGTATTGGCTATGAACCCGAACGCATTTTCAACCACACGCCGGGCCCGAGATAGCCGGTAATTGAAAATGCGCTGCTCAGAAGTAAGCGTCCTCTGGGGATATGGCCGTAGTAGGTGTGCCTGAATTGGGAACGCTTCATCCCCCACAAACGCAAAGTTGAGATGATGGGTTGTCTCATTATTTGAAGTTCAGACCACCTCTCCTTAGATCTTGGGCCAAGGAGCAGTTTGCAAACACACCCCCATCTGAGACACGCCCGTTCATTCCAACATCCACGTAGAGGAACTCATAGTGAGCATCCACCAGGGTCATGAGGACCATGCTAAAATATCCTTTGTAATTATAATACAAGGACCCAGACTTGAGGGGTTTTGTGATCCTCATGTGCTTACCATCCAAAGCCCCGCTGCAGTTAGGAAATTGCCAGTGGTCCTCAAACCCTCTGGCAACATCCATTCAGCGGGGTTGTTGGGAACTGCATGTAGGATGGCAGCAGAGTACTCCAGATGGCCTCACACGTCTCGGGGATCAGGCGGCTCAGCAGGGACAGTGACACATGTGAAGTGTATTGTAGGTCTGTCTTTGAAAGACCTGTTGCCAGGAACCGCAAAGTTACAGCCAAACGCACCTCAGGTGGCACAGCTTGACGCATCAAAGTGTGCTGTCGGGCTATCAATGGCTTTATGCATTCCAACAGGTATATGAAAGAGTCCTCGGACATATGGAGATAGTTCCTGAAATCATGCAGACTCCGATCCTCCAGCTCATGGACCAGCCGCATGTGGCTCCGGTTCTCCCGTTGCAGAAGCCAATCACGAGCCCACACATGGCATGATCTGCGACCCCGCAACCTCTCATATCCATCCTCCAGCCATAATTGCTCTTCCACCAAGGCAAGAGCCACAATAGCATCTCCATCAGGGTCCATGATGGTAGCACCTACCAACCCCTGCAAATGTGAGGAAGACAAACATCACTACAAGCATCATCACACATACCCAATACCCCCCACCTCCTTCACTATACATCTCCAAGGCATTTAACAACATCCTAACCAAGTCTGCTGATATCGCCACCCACATATATATATATATAGCACCATTGAAGGGGCAAACACTACATTACACTGCCTGACAACCAAACCAAGTCACACTACACCCATGGCCCTCCTCAGCAAATACATCTCCATCATCCAAATGGACAAATCATGACCATACTCACATATACAGTTGTGGCCAAAAGTATTGACACCCCTGCAATTCTGTTAGATAATACTCAGTTTCTTCCTGAAAATGATTGCAATCACAAATTCTTTGGTATTATTATCTTCATTTAATTTGTGTTCAATGAAAAAACACAAAAGAGAATGAAGCAAAAAGTAAAACATTGATCATTTCACACAAAACTCCAAAAATGGGCCAGACAAAAGTATTAGCACCCTGAGCCTAATACTTGGTTGCACAACCTTTAGCCAAAATAACTGCGATCAACCGCTTCCGGTAACCATCAATGAGTTTCTTACAATGCTCTGCTGGAATTGTAGACCATTCTTTGGCAAACTGCTCCAGGTCCCTGATATTTGAAGGGTGCCTTCTCCAAACTGCCATTTTTAGATCTCTCCACAGGTGTTCTATGGGATTCAGGTCTGGACTCATTGCTGGCCACCTTAGAAGTCTCCAGTGCTTTCTCTCAAACCATTTTCTAGTGCTTTTTGAAGTGTGTTTTGGGTCATATTCCTGCTGGAAGACCCATGACCTCTGAGGGAGACCCAGCTTTCTCACACTGGGCCCTACATTATGCTGCAAAATTTGTTGGTAGTCTTCAGAATTCATAATGCCATGCACACGATCAAGCAGTTCAGTGCCAGAGGCAGGAAAGCAACCCCAAAACATCAGGGAACCTCCGCCATGTTTGACTGTAGGGACCATGTTCTTTTCTTTGAATGCCTCTTTTTTTCTCCTGTAAACTCTATGTTGATGGCTTTGCCCAAAAAGCTCTACCTTTGTCTCATCTGACCAGAGAACATTGTTCCAAAATGTTTTAGGCTTTCTCAGGTAAGTTTTGGCAAACTCCAGGCTGGCTTTTTTATGTCTCCGGGTAAGAAGTGGGGTCTTCCTGGATCTCCTACCATACAGTCCCTTTTCATTCAGACGCAGACGGAGAGTACGGGTTGACACTGTTGTACCCTCGGACTGCAGGGCAGCTTGAACTTGTTTGGATGTTAGTCGAGGTTCTTTATCCACCATCCGCACAATCTTGCGTTGAAATCTCTTGTCAATTTTTCTTTTCCGTCCACATCTAGGGGGGTTAGCCACAGTGCCATGGGCTTTAAACTTCTAGATGACACTGCGCACAGTAGACACAGGAACATTCAGATCTTTGGAGATGGACTTGTAGCCTTGAGATTGCTCATGCTTCTTTCCAATTTGGTTTCTCAAGTCCTCAGACAGTTCTTTGGTCTTCTTTCTTTTCTCCATGCTCAATGTGGTACACACGAGGACACAGGACAGAGGTTGAGTCAACTTTAATCCATGTCAACTGGCTGCAAGTGTGATTTCGTTATTGCGAACACCTGTTAGGTGCCATAGGTAAGTTACAGGTGCTGTTAATTACACAAATTAGAGAAGCATCACATGATTTTTCTAACAGTTCCAATACTTTTGTCCACACCCTTTTTATGTTTGATGTGAAATTATATCCAATTTGGCTTTAGGACAATTTTTTTTGTGTTCATTGAAGACAAATTAAATGAAGCTAATAATACCAAAGAATTTGTGATTGCAATCATTTTCAGGAAGAAACTGAGTATTATCTGACATAATTGCAGGGGTGTCAATACTTTTGGCCACAACTGTACCTTCCCATAATGTTCAGGTATGAGCACAAGCCTTCCCAAAAGAGTTAGCTCACAATTAGCAAATCATGGTTCTTAAGAACTGGATACAATTACATTACACAAGTTCCTGATCCTTGTGTTTTCCGGACAAACTATCAGCCCACGCAGCTGACTATTGCATACTCATCATGTCCAAGAGACATCCCTGAGGTGTTCATAACGCCGGATCATCACACGCAGGCATTCGCAAAAGCCACACGGCCCACTACACATCTCAGTATGGGAAGAATAGTTCCATTGTATCTGCTGATGGACACTACAATGTGGGCACAATTCAGATGCTCAACGCAACTAACCACAGACGCATCTTTCAAACATGATCCTGTATGGAAAAGGCAAAATGGGTTGTCAATGAGAAGGGTGTTTAGGGGGAATAAACAGTCATGCATCCATTTGTCAGTACTCAATTGAGCTGCTAAACCCACCATCATTACAAACTACATACACCACCACTTGGACATCTGCTACACTACCCAAGAACGATCCGGAGTGCCAAGCTGCTTCAAATGCTACATAGCCATATCACAGTTCACGTGTGAACATCAGCACTTACTTAATTACTCTGGGCAGCAAGTGTGCCATACCTCACTCCTGAGCGCATTTTATATGCTAATCAACCAATCACACTGCATCTGCGTCATGTATTCGACGTAGCCGCCTGAGCGTACGCACCTGCACCCAATGATTTTGCACCAGTGCTGATGTTTGATTGGTCATGTTGTGTTTAAATAGGGACGTGCTGGGGAGCTTCCCATGCTCCTACTTCAATGTGCATTGTGCTAGTAGCGTCTCATCACAAGAACTCTGTTGGACAGACGGTAAGTCGGGGGACATGCTATAGTGCTTATCATGGAAGTTCGTTTCAATGTGGGGTTGAGCCATGTGTTGGCACATGTTTTGGCGCCTTATGTGCAGCTTGATGTTGCGTCCTGTAGAAGTGTATGTTGCGACGGCTATGCATCGTAACATCCCTACGTGTCCTGTTGCACACATAATGATCCTGGAGATCAATGCCAGGACAATGTGTTCTACAGCACTATCAGTAGGTAAAATATGTGTGGAGGTGATGAGTGTCTGTTTTATTTGGTTGTAATGCCATGTGTGCCAATTGTCCATTACACACCTTGGTATCTCTCCCTGCACAGCCCCAAAATAAATATAGCCCCTGCCATGTCCACCATCTGCCATCTATGTCCACATGTAAAGTCCACTACTGATTATGCATACCCAAGCAGAGTAGCAGACCACATGTAATTGTTAGTGCTGGACATGGGTTGGGCACACAGAATAAGGTGTGTCCTGATAGGTCCATGTATGTATTTGGCTGAGTTTTTTGTTAAATCTTTTCAGATGGCTGGGGTTCATGATTTTGTCCACAATCTCCTCAACATGTAACAGGAACACGAATTGCTGTGGCGGATGTCGCTGCCTGAATACCACAACAAGGCAGTGAGGGCTGTGGCCTACGGTCATCTGGTCGAGCTGGAGAAGCGGCTCGACCCAAGTAAGAACTGGACAGTCACCCTGGTTGCGCGGAAAATCAAGCACCTGCGCACCGTGTTCACCAAGGCCCACAATAAGTGGATGGATGCCCGGTCTGGGGCTGTAGTCGAGGAGGTCCCTAAGACCTGGAGGCGGGGCGTAGATGGGTCCCTGCGATGGGTTGCTTCTTGGTCCTTCCCCAGGAAATCCACCCCCGGGTCCACTGCGCCCCAAAGACGCATGGTGAGGAGTCAACAAAATCCTGAACCTCCACCTCCCCCCCCGAACCCAGCCCTGCCAAGCTGGCCCATCCACCAGGAGGTGATTTTACGTGAATGAGGGGGAGGAGCCATTGTCTGAGCCAGCAGAGGATGAGGATGAAGAAGGACGCTACTAGGCAATGCACTACCTTGCAGCCTGCACTTTTGATTTGGTTATTTTGCTACACTGAACCAAGTGGTTTTTTGTTTGATTGTGTGGAAAATAAACCACCCTTTGAGGTGCCTTAACTACGTCCACATAAGTGTCTGGTTGTGCAGTATGGTTGTGTGTGTAGTGTGTTGTATGTGTAATGGTGCTGTTTGTGTGCCAATGGAGAGGCCGAATGTCCACAATAACATATTTGGGTCATGGTATCACACACAAGCCTATCCATAGGTGACATGTGTGATAATGGGGAGATGAAGAGGCTTCTGTGGCCCACATAGGGAAGTCTGTGTGTTTGTGTGTGTATTGTAATGTGTGTGTGTTATTGGAGACAGTCATGTTAAATACGAGTTGTTTCCAGGTCCTATGGTACAGTCAGGTAGTTTTTTTTATAATGTCACACTGCACACCTACAGCAAGTAATTGGTCATTTGTTGTGTTTCACATTTTAAGTGGGACTAGGTCTACCTGTGTGTGCACAGACAAGTGATCACACCATATAATTAGTGTGACAAACCTTTATTTGTAAAATTTAACATTGTTCAGAAGTGGTTTTGTCCGGTTAGTAGTACACAATACATACTACCCACTTTCCCAATGTGGGATACTATAAGAAAAGAGGCCAACGGGGCCTAACAAACTAAGTGCCAACATGGCAACAGGGAGGACAACAAGGGTCCAACATGGACAACAGTTTGAATGTGACTATGGCCACATTATTGGGGTGGTTTGGTGGAGTATGGGCCCTGGCCGACTGGGCTGCCTGGAGGGCGTGTATCATGGCACCCAAGCGGGCAAGGTGTTGCTGCCCTTCTTGGTGTGCCCTCTCCAGATGCTGCTGTGCCTCCTGGTGAGCCTGCAGCAGCTCCTCAATAGTTGGTAGACCTGTATGGGAAAGAAGGACATTATTCAGTTACCTGTGTAGGTGTGTGTGGGTGTTTGAGGGCATTGTGATGGATGATACGTACGCAGCACATGACCATCCCGGGTGGCATCTGTAGGAGATGGGGATGGGCTGACAGCCCAGCCTGCAGCACGAGCTCTTTCTCCTTGACCAAAAAAAAGGAGATGCTGGGGGGGATGGTTGGTCCTGCCCTGGTTGTGTGCGGCCACAGGATGGGGCTTGGTGGTAACAGGGGTCCAGGGCTGCCTGCAGCCACGGCTTGTGCCCCTGTTGTTGCGGGAGTGACTGGGCCCTCTGGGGCTCCTGCGACTTGTGCCACTGGTGTTGCGGGAGTGGCTGGGTCCTCCGGGGCTGCTGCGGCTGGTGTCCCAGGTGTGGAGGGAGTGGCTTGGCCCTCTGGGGCCTCTGCAGCTGTTGTCCCTGGTGTGGGGGGACTGGCTGGGCCCTCGGGAGAAGGTGGTGGGGGTGTCCCGGGTGGCCTCGGGGACTGTGGGCCCTCCTCAGATGCGGAGTCCTCCTCATCTGTAATATCAAACATGACAACACACCGATTTAATGAAAGGACCACAACATAGGGAAAACATCTAGTGTGGGTGTGTGTATGAATGTCATGACGGCGTGAAGGGTACAGTGAAAGGTTAGGGTTGGGGACGACCCTATGGTGAGGGCCCAGTCTGTGTTAGGACATGATAACCACACCAGTGCCCACATATTTTTGTAGTCAAACAACCTTGGTTTAGCATGGGATGGATTGTTTACATTAACACAAGAGCAGTCAGCAAGCATCAGGTGGTGTCACCATGGTGCCAAACACATAGCAGTCAGCTTGTTTTTAGTTTTCCGTATAGTTCTCAATGTGTAGCAAAATGGTATGTGTCACAGTGCACACATAAGTGCTGTGAGGTGTCATGTGGGTCTTCCAATTTGCATTAATATGTTGTTGTCACCTCTGCGGTCATGACAAGACTTTTTTTGCCAACACACAGCTCAAGGGTCACTATAGGCGTCACCATTTGGATGACAAAAGATTGTATTCTACACCTTCATGTTGCATTGTGACCAACATGCAGATGCACATTGGTGACACATCCACATGGTGGCTAAGGGCACACTATGTGCCATGGCACAATACCACATGATGGTTGTGTAGTGTTTGGAGTCGGATGATTGGCATGTGTGTGTTTGGCATTGCCACATACTCACCACGCAGCATGGCAATCCTGGCACGAATATCCACAATCCGCCCTGGGGACTTGTGTTTTAGATCAGCCAGTTTTTTTTTTGGATCTGCTTGCTGGTCCTCTGTACGACCAGTTTCTGAACTAGGACCCGCTGGATCCTCCTCAGTATACTGCTTTTGCGCAGCCGTGGGTGACGGTGATGCTGGTGACACCAGTAGTCATGGCAGTCACACAGGTCTATCAGAACCATTAGCTCTGCCAAACCCCATGTGGCTGCGCGCTGTGCGGCAGCCATGACTCTTGTCCTATGTGCAGGAGAGGGGCAGGCACCTGGCAGGCAGGGAGGAGCATAAACGTAATGACGTCACCACGCACACTGACGCCGCCAAACAAAGTTTAGGGCGCTAAGAAGGTACACGCCTATGGAGTGAGAGCAGGATAATGTACCCATCTGTGTCATCTGATTCACATCGCATAGGGTGATTGTAGTGCGTGGCTCAAGCCACCCATGTACGATGTGTACGGCAACATCTGACATAGCATGTGGCACTATACTCGACACAGCGCTGATGAATACACGTGGATGACATAGCTTGCGCGCATCTATGCCGCCAATTCATGAACTGTGTTTGCGTACTGTTGTGTAGGTGAAGATGTGTGTGGTGCTGAACGGACAGCTCTTCAAATATGGCGCCCTGTCAACTGACATCCAATGGGTACACAGTACCCACCACCAATCATCGCAGACGGGGCGCGGACTACAGCACACTGTGGCACGCCTACGGGAGATCAATAGGCGACGCAGATTCCATCACTATCGCCCTATCACACGCCAAAACCCGGAAATCTCACCTTCATGATCACGTCTGATTTCAGAGCAGTGCTCAGTAATCAGGCGACAGGCGATTTATCGCCGCGAAATTCCCCAATCACACGCCGCAACCATGGGGCGATTTCACAGCGAAGATTGTTATATGTGAGGGAGGCGGCTAATTTGAGGGCCGTTATTATTGTGGTGTTATATAGGCTGGTGGCAGCGTCTGTCTCGCATATGGAAACTATGTCTGTGAGTGGAAGGAGGGATTCTGAGAATTAGTGTAGATCAATATGTTTTAGGTATCTGCGAGGGTGATGGAGTTTGCGGAGTGGGGGTAGTGTTGTAGGGGAGGAGAGGGAGGAAAAAGTCAATAGATTGTGGTCAGACAGGGGAGAAGTGAGTTTGTGAGGTTAGTGAGGGAGCAAAGGCGGGAGTAGATGAAGTCCAGCATGTGGCCATCTTTGTGGGTGGCAGAAGAGGACCATTGGGAGAGCCCAAAAGAAGTAGTCAATGAAAGAAGTTTAGAGGTGATTGGGTGGGAAGTGTTAATGGGGATATTGAAATTGCCCATAATGATAGTGGGGATGTCTACAGAAAGGAAGTGAAGTAGCCAGGTGGTGAAATAGTCAAGGAAGGAGGCGATGGGTCAAGGGGGGGCGGTAGATGACGGCCAGCTGAAGGTTTCAGGGACAGAAGGAGCGGACAGAGTGGGCTTCGAAAATGGGGAGAGTAGCGGAGAGGGGGAGTGGAATAGGGGTGAAAGAGCAGGTATTGGATAGAAATACCCACAAACAGGCAACCCTGGCACACCACCCTCACTAAAGACCTGAGACGGGCTTCCAAGGTCGCTGAGAGGAGATGGAAGAAATCACAATCCACTGAGCACTTTGTGTTGTTCAAGCAGTCCCTCACTGACTTCAAGACCGCACTCACTGCCGCTAAACAAGCCTTCTTCTCATCCCTAATAACCTCCCTGTCCCACAATCCCAAACAGCTTTTGGAAATTTTCAATTCCTTACTCTGTCTGCCCGCTCCTCCTCCCTCTTCCCTTTTCTCTGCTGAAGACTTTGCCGCCTTCTTCAAGCAGAAGATCGATAAAATCAGAGACAGCTTTGACCCACTGTACCCACAGCTTCCCCTTTCACCTACACTGCCCTCTCCCTCCATCAGCTGCTTCTCCCCCATAACTGAAGATCAGCTCTCCTCCCTTCTGTCAAAGTCACACCTTACCACCAGCGCACACAACACGCTCACATCCCACCTCATTCCCAACCTCACCTCTGTCTTCATCCCAACCCTAACCCATCTCTTCAACCTATCACTTACTACTGGCGTCTTCCCCTCAGCCTTCAAACACGCCTTGATCAAACCTGTCCTCAAAAAACTTTCCCTCAACCCATCATCTGTTTCTAACAATCACCCCATATCCCTTCTCCTTTTCACCTCAAAATTAGTTGAACAGCACGTCCATTCAGAACTGTCCTCCCACCTCTCCTCCTGCTCCCTCTTCGACCGCCTACAATCCAGTTTCCGACTACACCACTCCACTGAAACAGCCCTAACCAAAGTCACCAATGACCTACTGACCACCAAGAGCAAAGGACACTATTCCGTCCTCCTCCTCCTTGACCTATCTGCCGCCTTCAACACTGTTGACCATTCTCTTCTACTTCAGATCCGCGAATCTTTTGGCATCACTGACCTAGCCCTCTCCTGGATCTCCTCTTATCTAACGGACCAGACTTTCAGCGTGACCAACTCCCACACCTCCTATTTGGCCTATCCCCTATCTGTTAGTGTCCCCCAAGGCACGGCTCTGGGACCACTTCTCTTCTCCATCTACACCCTCAGCCTAGGGCAACTCATTGAGTCCCTCAGAAGTAGTCATAAAGATGTGAAACCAGGCACTGACCTGTATTCAGTCCTTCATTTAAACAGAGTGGTGTCCAGGCACGCGTTGCTCAGCCCCAGCTGTAAAGAGAGGATGACGCGTTGCTCAGCCCCAAAAGAAAGAGAGGATGGCGGCACTCGTGTTTCCTGGTTGCAAACCGACTTTATTAAACCACATGTATCACATACAAGGGTGCAGGGAGGGAGGTGCTGAAGCGATGGTCACCGTTTCGTGGATAACTTCCGCTTCTACAGGCTTTCCGTAGAGGCCGTAGAAGCGGAAGTTATCCGTGAATTGGTGACCGTCGCTTCAGCACCTCCCTCCCTGCACCCCTGGATGTAATACACTTGGTTTAATGAAGTCGGTTTGCAACCATCCTCTCTTTCTTATGAACTCATTGAGTCCCATGGCCTTCAGCACCATCTCTACGTCAACGACACCCAGATCTACAGTACCTGTCTGGCCCCGACATCACCTCTCTACTATCCAGAATTCCACAATGCCGGTCCGCCATCTTACCTTCTTCTGGGCTCGCTTCATTAAGCTGAACTTGGACAAAACTGAGTTCATTGTCTTCCCCCCAAGCCGCTCTCCCCCACTATCCGACCTATCCATCACTGTCAACGACTGCTCACTCTCCGCAGTCCCCCATGCCAAGTGCCTGGGAGTAAACCTCGACTCTTCCCTCTCCTTCAAGCATCACATGCAGGCTCTCACCACCTCCTGACGACTCCAGCTCAAGCTTTCCTTGACCACGCACTTATTCATGCTGTCATCATCTCCCCCCTTGACTACTGCAACTTTCTGCTTATCGGCCTCCCCACTATCTCCCTTGCACCTCTCCAATCTATCCTAAACTCCGCTGCCTGACTAATCCACCAGTCTTCCTGCTACTCCCCTGCATTTCCCCCCCCCCCCCCTCTACCAAGCCCTTCACTGGCTCCCCACTTCTCAGAGATCTCGGTTTAAAACACTAACCATGCCATACAAAGATATCCACAACCTGTCCCCTCCTTACATCTCTGACATGGTCTCCCGATACCTACCCTTATGCAATCTGCGATCCTCTTAACAGCTCCTCCTCTACTCCCCTCCCATCTGCTCTTCTCACAACCGCATACAGGGCTTCTCCCATGCATGAGCTATACTCTGGAAGTGTCTGCTCTAACACGGCAGACACTCACCTACCCTGAGAACCTTCAAAAGAAACCTGAAGACCCACCTCTTCCGCCAAGCCTACAACCTGCAATGAGACCCAGTCCACCGCACGTCTCATGATAGGCCCTACCCCCTCCTACTGTATCACCACCCGTCCCACCTAGACTGTGAGCCCTCGTGGACAGGGTCCTCTCCCCTCCTGTACCTGTTTGACTTGATTGTCCACATATATTGTACTTGTCCTCATCTGCCCTTTCCATATGTAAAGCACCATGGAATCTATATAAATAGATAATAATAATAATAATTACAATTACAATATTAAGCATACATAATTTTTGTCAACAACTTGTGATCCGGTGTTTGTGGTGAGCGGTTAGAAAGGCAAGATGTATATGCCTCTGTCACAGATTGACAGTAAAATTTAACAAGTTCCTGGACTCCTTTCTTCTCCCTTTGGGATCTCGAATGGGACCCGACAGGGATGCCCTTTGTCACCTCTACTGTACGCTGTTGCTATGGAGCACTTGGCATGCGCGCTCCGGGGGCTGCGGACATTAGGGGGATCTAGATACACGACAAGCACTTTAAGCTCGCTCTTTATGCTGACGACCTGCTGATCTATGTCACGAACCCCTTGGTTGCCTTCCCGGTCCTTATGAGGTTCGGGGAGGTTTCCAACTTTAAGGTCAATTACGCTAAGACGGAGGTGATGAATCTTACACTCCCTGACCCCCTGGTGAGCCAGCTTCAGTCCTCCTTCTCATTCCGCTGGGTCGACAGGGGCCTAAAATACTTGGGTGTCACTATTCCCCGACACCCCAAGGATTTGTATGCCCTTAACTACATCCCACTATTGGACTCCACGCTACTTGAACTCAAGAGACTTACTGGTACCCACTTATCTTGGTTCGGTCGTATTAACGCCGTCAAGATGAACATCCTCCCTAAGTTCCTCTACTTATTTCAAACAATCCCCACAGACGTTCCACCTACGTTCTTCCGTCGACTACATTCTGCGCTCCGCAGTTTTGTTTGGAAATCGGCGAGACCACGAGTCCGCTTCTCTGTTTTAACTGACTCAAAGCGACGAGGCGGGTCGGGCCTGCCTAACTTCCAACAGTACTATCGATCCGTCCTCCTGTCCCGCATTCTTGATTGGTACTTTAATCGGCGCCATAAACAGTGGGTGGAGGTGGAGGAGCTACTATCTCCATTCCCGTTGAAATGGCTGCCATGGATACGTAGGGGCTCCCGTCCCCTGGTCTCACAGTTCCCCCTGCTCACACGTGTTGTATTGAGCTTTTGGGATGCATGGCGGAGGGGAGATCCTGACATCTCTACTTGGATTTTGGCAATCCCGATTTCTCCCCCGCGATTGGGCGTGATACCTTCTTGACCTGGAATGCCAGTGATGACCCCTGTCTAGCGCAGGTAGCGGGGCGACTTGAGAGTGACATGGCGGGGGCGGGGGCCCGGGGAGGGTCGGGTTCCTGGCTAGAGATTTCCCAATTGAAAGCGTTCCTTCAGTTTCTGATGAGGAAGTCGCTCTCGAGATACGAGGCCTTATTTCTTCTACCTGACCCCCCCCCCCCTCATGCCGTCTTCCTATTGTGCGACGTGCTTCGAGATGCCAACCCCTATGCAGACCCCTCCTTTATGGGTACTTGGCAATTTGATCTCCGGACGACTTTCTCAGACTCCGATCGAGCTAAGATTTATACTTTGACACATAAGATGTCGGTGTCCTGCAGCTATCAGGAAACGAATTATAAAATCTTGACCAGGTGGTACAGGTGTCCGGCCCTACTCCACAGAATATTCCCTTCGGTACCTGACCTGTGCTGGAGGTGTGGCGAGGGTCCGGGTACCATGCTCCACATTTGGTGGCTATGTAAACCCATTCAGACCTTCTGGTTGCAGATATTCTCAATATACGCATCCATCTCCGGCATACGACACCTCCCCACCCCGCAGGTGGCTCTTTTGTCCCTCATCCCCGGTACGCTTGCCTTGGTCAAGCGCGGACTCTTTAGATTCTGCCTTATGGCTACCAGGGTCCTAATACCGCGACACTGGAAGTCGACTGTGGTCCCATCTGCCGGGGAATGGGTGAAGGAAATGGACAAGATATGCCGTATTAAGGGACTGATGGCCCATGACCATGGTACATGGGAACAACATAAGAAACTCTGGACCCCTTGGTGGTACTACCGAGAGGGCCCCTCACTTGCACGCCTCTTGCGGGACTCTTGATCTGACCTGGACGTGTTGGACGTCATCCCCCTTCCCCTACCCTATTCTTCCCCACCTTTACCTCCCCGTCCCACCCCACCTCAGATCTTTCCCCTTTGTCTCTACTTCTTTCTTGACCTTACTTCTTCCTTACCTCTCTCTGGATACTCTTATCTAATTCACTCAAGAGGGTTACGTTGCTTAAATGTTAGGATTCCTGACTGCATAGTGCTGCATTACGTTTATTGATACATGAGAATGGTTTTTATGGATGTCAATATTTCCTTTATACGTTTTTTACCCTGGAGTGACCCTGCTGTTAATTCTTGCTTATTTGTCATTATTGTTTTATTGCACCTGTAGCAACACTTGTTTCTACCTGTTTTTGTTCCCTTTGAAAACTAATAAACTATTTACTGAAAAAAAAAAAAATTAACAAGTTCCTAACCACAAGCAGAAATCTGTGCTATGCATGGCAATTAAGGTGTGTGCTCATGATCAAAAATTGCTGCATTTTGGATGCAGAGTATGGCCTTTTTGTATCATTTCCTGTTTTATACAGTTCAATTATAATTTCCCGTAGATGTTTTGATAATTCTTTTGCTTTCCCCATGACTCACAGTCCAGAAACATCAGTGGCTGGATGAAAGATGCAAGAGTCTGATATATATTTAGGTAAGATATATATATACTCCTTCCTGCTGCCTGGTGCATTGCCAAACAGGGTAATAGAATGCGCTATTGACAGCTGATAATGGACAGCTTTCATCAAGCCCTGGATTGGGAATGTTCACCCCTCTATGAGACCAGTACATCACAAATCCTATAAGGAGATAGTTAAAAAAAAATATTTATTTGAAATAAAACACACAAAGAAAAATCCTTTATTTGAAGTAATTCATGCTGAAACCCTCTTCTCCCCATTTATTAACTCCAAACATACCCTCCAACGGTAAATCCACAATGATGTTCTCCGAAGCTTCTCAGCTCTGCTACATCGCAATGACCTGTTACATTACAGTGACCGTTTATCATAGGCAGCACTTACGCTGACTGCTCAAAGAGTCACGGTTTTGAGAATGGTGACATCAGAGAGTTCTTCTGCGGTCACAGATGACACGGTTCCCATGATAAGTCAGTGTTACCCTCTGATGAACTGTCGGCCGTCATTGCTCCCACAGCCAACTGTCAATGTGAGTGAGCTGATAGCGGTGAGAAGACACTGTAGGCTGCGGTCCCACTTCATCATCAGCATCACCTGGCACGGTTGTCCAGTCTCCGGATAGGAGCATGTAGCTCCATAGAAATACACTACATTCTGTCCAAAAAAATAAAGTGATCATACATTGTTCAGACAAAGCAGCAGGTATGACACTTTAATACAAAAGTAAGTCAGTATACAGCTTGTATAATGTTGTAAAATTTTGTGCCCTCTAAATAACTCAACACAGAGCTATTAATGTCTATCTTGCTGCAACAATATTGAGTGCACCCCTAAATTAAAATGGCCAAATTGTACCCAGATAGCAATTTTCCCTCCACAGTGTCATGTGTAATGCTGGGTAGTGGTGGAATGACTGGACTACAAGCAAGCATGCGCAGTGTCCTGTAACACTTTGCGCTAGCCATAGCCCTACCGCGCACCCTTAAGGGCTTGGGTACTTTTCACCCACCTTTAAGTCCTGGAAGGAGGGACTTTGGCAAAGCCCTTTCCAAGTGGCAAATAGCGTGGTGGCTGGTGGCAGGGCACACAGGCCACAGTCAGAGCAAACACACCAAAAAAACAAATAAAGCAATGCAGGACAAAACCAAATAAGAAAATCGAGAGACAGAGCCCCAACCTAACAAATAGAGCAAAAGAGCAAACCAAGAAAAGCTCACCATCTACTAACCATTACTTCCTCTCTGAGATCATCTGACATTTCCTAGGCAACACCCAATCTCCACTCTAAGCCCAGAGAAGCAAAGAGAGGGTGAGTCAGGTGGAATGGAAGGAACCTCTCATCATTTAGTTAAACCAGTAAAAACAGTGTTCTGTATCTGCTGGTCACACTTGACACTAGGGGACCCTCCCATCCAGGGACCCTTGAACAGCATGATCACTGGGAGTGATGGCATCCCAGTAACACCAGAAGTGATTCTCCAAGAATGTAATATATGGCGAGAGAGAGCACCTGCACTAGCTCCACCCTCCAGAAGTGACACCTCACCCCTCATGGTCAGTGGGGGGGGAAGATGGGTGACCATCTAGTGAGCCAGAGTACACAGAGAAGTGTGAGGGTCCCCCTCTGGTAAAGAACCGCCAGGCTTGATAGTACCCCCCTCTCGAGGAGAGACCTCCAGACCCCCAGCATTCAGTTGGTCAGGAAACGTAGAATGGAAATAAGCAATTAATTTATAAGCAGTGATGAGTCCCTTAGGAACCCACAACCTCTTTTCCAGCCCATATGCTTTCCAATGGATTAAATATTGAATGGAATTTTGCACTTTCCTGGTATCAATAATTTGTTCAATTTCATACTCTGCCTGGCTATCAACCAAGACAGGATCAGGAGGGAAGTAAGAAACCAATTCTTTGGGCTTTCTTTATGAGAGATCTGTTAAAGACATTAAGAATCTTAATGCTGACAGGAAGCCTCACCCTAAAAGCAACTGAATTGACTACCTCTAAGATGGGAAAAAGTCTAATAAATGGGGCAGGCTTAAATCAGGATACCTTGAGTTTTAAGTTTTTAGTGAACACATAAGATCCCCAATTACTAACTCCCCCCCCCCCCCCTTCCCCGCGGGACCAATGTTTATCAGCCGCAACCTCCTGAACAACAGTTGCCTTCTGGAGCTGCCGACAAATCTCCTACCAAAACCGCCCTTAGTCTGTGAGTGGTCTCAAAAATCCCCAAAATCTGTTCACACCCTTTGGGGAAAACTGAAGACCTATATGAAACCCAAGGTTATAAAAAAAAATGGAGACGTTCCCAAAAACTCATGATGTCTATTATTGATGTCAAACTCCACCAAAGATAAGATAGGTAAGCCTATCCATTTTAATTAATTATGATAAAATAAGCACCTAAGGTAAGTTTCCAGTGACTAGTTAGTCCTCTCTGAAAGACAGACTCAAGGTGGTATGCAGAAGTAAAATACAGTTCGATCACAGTCCGACCACAAAAAGCCTTCCAAATCCTGGAGATAAATCTCAATTGGACAATATATCAATAAGGACACCATGAAATCTGACCACATTGTTAATACATACATTTAACATATATTAAGATGAAGATAATCAAGGAAGAGGGCTGAGATCACACTGACGGGAGAAAGAGTCAACGATAACCCAAATGACGTTCAAACCTTCAGAGGACAGGAAGTCAGTAATAAAACCCATTGATAAATTCAGAATAGGAAAAAGGAAAAGATTTCCAGCCTGAATGTGGCAATTTACTCCTGGCGCACATCTCAAAGGACTGAACAAAAACCTCAACATCAATGACGTAAAAAGACCACTATTACCCCGATTTAACCAAAGGCATAGTCCCTTTAACCCCAAGGTGGCCAGCTAAAACATAATTGTGACAGTCCTGGATAATACAGAGCCTAAGGTTAACATGCACAAGCAACTTATCAGTAGGGGCCAAATGTTGTGACTTAACTCTTTCCTGTTCAACATTAGTAGTAGCAACCACAAGTTCCCGTGAAAAAATGGGGGTGGGCTCCAAAGAGCATCCACATGAGTATTTTTAGACCTAAGTATTTAAGAAATAGAAAAATGAAATCGTGAAAAAATAAGGGCCCTTTTGGCTTGCCTCGGATTAAGCCTCTTTGCAGTTTTCAATTATATTAAGTTCTTATGGTCTGTTAGACACCAAACAGATAACAAGCTCCCTCCAGAAAATGATAATCAACGTCCAACTAATTTAAATTTCACCTTAAAAAATTAGAACTCAAATCACCTGTACAACACTTGCCCAGAGTACACAGATGACAAGTGAAACTGCATCATTTTATCATAAAGTAATCTTTATTATTAAAATCTTGCATTAAAATGACAACTATTCAGGTACCACAATAACCCAGTCCATTAAACCACAGCATAGGTGGGCCAAACACCATAAGTATCTATCTCACTGCTTATACATCAAATCTAGTAAGACCCATCTATTATATAAAACCCGAAGGCCACATCCGGAACAGGCCACGCCCACTTCCGTGATGGCCTCCGTCCTGTCTCAAAGACCGGAACCGGAAGCACCAGACCCACGAGCGGTGAGTGCGTAGCGCTCACCGCGAGCCGCTGTCAAAATGGCACAGCACCTCGCGGTGAGCGCTATCCCGCCACCGGCCCCGCACATAACGCACCGCACGCGCAATTTGGCCCTTTTGGAGACAGTGACAGCACGTCACCGCCTGAACCACGCCCATCTTCCCCCTCCAATCAGGAGTGCGCGTTCAGTGACTGACAGCTGCGGTAGCCCATCAGAAGTTGGCTCCGTCTTCTGCCCTGAGGACGCGGCTGCAGTGCAGGCAGGAAGATGCGGGTGTTGTGCGGGTACCGGGCGCTGCGCCCACCAGGTAACACATTACCCCGGTCATGTGACCACAGGGAGACCACAATGGCGACTGGCGGCCCGGTGTTCTGATTGCCCATACTCGGTGATATTTCTGGGGTTGCTGTCATGGCACCTTGCGAGCAGGAATGTCCTCACACCGGCCGCTTCCAGGAAGCATTACTCAGTGTCGGACAGGAATATTTGCGAATGTCTGACATCGCCGGAATGTGCAGCACCTGACCCCCATACCAGAAAAGGATGATTTAAAGGGCCACTCACATGGGACATAAATATAGATAATCCCTGTAATGTATCTGCTGTGGTGAGGAATATGCCATGACCCCAGTCACCCCCTATATATTGGGCTGAGCAGCGGCTGGCTGATACCTGAAAATCCGTCCTCTGGTGGGGGAATCGGACCCCGGTGATGTGAGTCTGTCACCCCACAAACTGCAGATGACGCCACCCGCCACTCACTGGGGAGAGATGCAGCCATGAGATGTGTGCCGGATTATCACAGCCCCCCCCCCCACTTCTCTATCTCTGTTCCATTGTCTCAACAGAAATGTCCTTGGATGTGGACGCCCACCGGGATGGTAAAGTGAAAAAAAAACAACCCCCAAAAGGTAAAAGGCGCCAAGTGAGTGGGTGGGGGGTCTGATCCTCTCCTACATAACCTACTCAGTGCACCATCAGCCCTTGAGGGACTGAAATGGCTGATAACAGGGAGTGATAGATTCTTGCCACCTGTAATACAATCTCCTCCTCCCCCAGTAGTGGCTGATAACAGGGAGTAATAGATTGTAGTCACCTCTCCTACAATCTCCTCCTCCAGTAATGGCTGATAACAGGGAGTAATAGATTGTAGTCACCTGTCCTACAGTCTCCTCCAGTAATGGCTGATAACAGGGAGTAATAGATTGTAGTCACCTGTCCTACAGTCTCCTCCTCCTCCACTAATGGCTGATAACAGGGAGTAATAGATTGTAGTCACCTGTCCTACAGTCTCCTCCTCCTCCACTAATGGCTGATAACAGGGAGTAATAGATTGTAGTCACCTGTCCTACAGTCTCCTGCTCCTCCAGTAATGGCTGATAACAGGGAGTAATAGATTGTAGTCACCTGTCCTACAGTCTCCTCCTCCTCCAGTAATGGCTGATAACAGGGAGTAATAGATTGTAGTCACCTGTCCTACACTCTCCTCCTCCAGTAATGGCTGATAGCAGGGAGTAATAGATTGTAGTCACCTGTCCTACAGTCTCCTCCTCCAGTAATGGCTGATAACAGGGAGTAATAGATTGTAGTCACCTGTCCTACAGTCTCCTCCTCCTCCAGTAATGGCTGATAACATAATAATAATCTTATATATAAAACCCGAAGGCCACTTCCGCCCAATCCGCTCTACTTCCGTTATGGACTTTACCCTGTGTCAAACACCGGAAGCGGAAGTCCCAGACCCACGAGCGGTGACCGCGTAGCGCTCACCGCGAGCCGCTGACAAAATGCCACAGCACCTCGCGGTGGCCGCTAAAGCGCCACCACTCGCCGCTATCCCGCCACCGGCCCTGCACTTAACGCACCGCACGCGCAATTTTGCCCTTTTGGTGACAGTGACAGCACGTGACCGCCTGAACCACGCCCATCTTCCCCCTCCAATCAGGAGTGCGCGTTCAGTGACTGACAGCTGCGGTAGCCCATCAGAAGTTGGCTCCGTCTTCCGCCCTGAGGACGCGGCTGCAGTGCAGGCAGGAAGATGCGGGTGTTGTGCGGGCAAGGGGCGCTGCGGCGGGCACCAGGTAACACGTCACCCCGGTCATGTGACCACAGGGAGATCAACAAGCTCCTAAGTGATCTCCATAGTGCGGGAGGTACAGACCTGGAGCGGCCGATATGTCTTATGTCTCGGCTCTCCTCTGCCCCCCAGCCTCCGCTCTCCTCTGCCCCCCAGCCTCCGCTCTCCTCTGCCCCCCAGCCTCCGCTCTCCTCTGCCCCCCAGCCTCCACTCTCCTCTGCCCCCCAGCCTCCGCTCTCCTCTGCCCCCCAGCCTCCGCTCTCCTCTGCCCCCCAGCCTCCGCTCTCCTCTGCCCCCCTCCAGCCTGTGCCGCACTCACTGCTGACCACTGAGCCGCCGCACTCACTGCTGACCACTGAGCCGCCGCACTCACTGCTGACCACTGAGCCGCCGCACTCACTGCTGACCACTGAGCCGCCGTATACTCTGCTACCCACTGAGCCGCCGTATACTCTGCTAACCACTGAGCCACCTGTACACACACAATTAATTTCACCCCACTCCCCTAACTATTACTAAATAAACTATATATAGATTCTAGACTACCCGATTCTTTAGAATCGGGCCACCATCTAGTTTAGTATAATCTCTCTGTATAGGTAACCAGGCTCTAGTAATTAGAGTCCTACATCCAGCCTTTACTCAGGCTATCTGATCGTAACATAGTATAGGACTGGCCCTTTTAGTTACCTTGTGCTGCAGTTGTCTTTAGAGTAGGTATATGGAGAGTGGTCCCCACTTAGTCCGCCTTCCAATGATCGGCATCGCTGGGACATTGAAGCATGTAACGGGCCTTTAAAGGTGATGGACTGACAATTGGAAGGTGAACGCACCAGCTCCATGTTGTGGTAATGGAGGAGTCGAAGAAAAATCCAGTGGATACTTGTGAAGCTCTAGTGAACTCCATGCCCATGAGAGTTAAGGTAGTGCTTGAGAATAATGGCAGCTACACAGAATATTGACAATTTTTGCACAATTGGACATTTTCACTTAGGGGTTTACTCAATTCTCTTGTTAGCAGATTAGACATTCATTATAATACCTATTCATTTATATACACTATATTACTCCATAGTGCTTTACATACATTTGTAACAGGGTCCCCACTGGGGCTCACAATCTAAACAACCTATCAGTGTGTCTTTGGGGTGTAGGGGGAGACTGGGGTTCCCAGGGAGGCCCATGTGGGCATGGGGAGAACATGCAAACTCCCATCAGATGTTGTCCTTGGTGAGATTTGAACCCAGACCTCAGTGCTGCAAGGCTACGGTGCTAACCACTGAGCCACCATGCTGCCCATGGCTGTGTGTTGAGTTACTTAGGGGCACCCCAAATTGAAACTGATATACAAGCTGTGCACTTACTACCCTGTTTCCCCTAAAATAAGGCAGGGGGGAATATTGCATGGGGATATTGGGGGCTTCAAGGGAATGATAGGGATATTGAGGGCTGCATGGGAATATTGGGGCTTGCAAGGATATGATGGAAAGATAAGACATTCCCTGAAAATAAGACATAGTGCATTTTTTGAAGCAAAAAGTAATATAAGAAAGTGTCTTATTTTCGGGCAAACAGGGTACTTTACCTTGTACCAAAATGTCATTATACCTTCAGTGTTATCACATGAAAACGTATAATAAAATATGTACGAAAATGTGAGGGTGTTTTTACTTTTGTGATATACTGTATATGCCACATCTTTCTCACATCTTCAGTATGGTATATAACCTAGACTCATTGATCCAAACTGCTCAGCCTGTATTCCATAACTGAACGCATAGTGCCAGCCAAGCCAACAAAATCACCAGGAAGCTGCCAGCAGTTAGGATTCACCCAGTTTCGTAATTCTCTAAAGGTACCTTTACACGCGGCAACTTTTCTAGGAATTTCACTGGCAACTTACTGGTTGCAGTGAAATCATGGACACATTGTTCTATCTTGTTGCTGTGTACAAATGGAACAATGTCTCCATGATTTCACTGCAACCAGTAGGTTGCCAGTGAAATTCCTAGAAAAGTTGCCGCGTGTAAAGGTACTCTTAAGGTACCTTTACACGCTGCAACTATTGCCGGCGATCAGAGGCAACCGAACGTGAGTGTGCACGTTTTTGACGGTTGCCTCCGAACGCCGATGCCGCATGTACATGCCGCAATTGCGCCCTCAACCTAAGGTGATGTGTCGTTCCGGAAGTTCCCACACCAACATTGGGAAACATCCGGATGACTCCTGATGCCGCTTCACACGCCGCAATCCCCAAAGGAATGTGGGCGTACATGTTCAAAGGCTTGACAGACTTGTGTATTCCGCGACCAAAACATGCTGATTAGACAACGCATTAGCGTCATGATTGGCTAGCCTGCGCAGAAAGGCTGGCTAATACATGACGCCATTGCAATTGTGTAGTGTGTGAATGGACAGCTCTTCAAATATGTCGCCCTGTTGAGGGACAGCCAATGGAAACACAGTAGTCACGACCAATCATCGCTGGGGGGGCCGTTTCCAGCACACTGTGGCACGCCTCTTGGAAATCACTAGGCGACGCAGATTCCATCCCTATTGCCCATTCACACACCAATTCACCTTCAGGGTTGCCTCTGGTTTTTGAACAATGCTCTGTAACCGCAAACGGGAGCAAATTTAAAAATCACTATCGCGTTCCACAATTACACGCCGCAATTTTGTAGCAATTTCAGGGCAACGGTAACAGAACTCCAGATTGCCTCTCAGTTGCTACACCGTAGTTGCGGCGTGTAAAGGTACCATAAGGTATTTTAACATCTGCATTTTGTTTCAGTTACGTGGATTAGACAAACCTGAACTTTTTAAATTCCGTTTTTTTGTTTTTACTTTCACATCTGCGTTTTATCAAATGCGGCAGAATTCCGCCTTTTTTGAAAAAACTGGATGTGTTAACATTGCGGCTGTATTGTGTTCTGGCTAATGCATTTTGTATTGGGGTTCCGGACCAGTGCAGCACTTGCGTTTTCATCTGGATCCGATACTTCAGGCACCGGACAAAAACTGCTGCTAACTGCGATTTTAAGACAAGCCAGAAGTGCCAGATTTGCCGTACCCGGATGAAAACATGTCCGGAACTCCAATACAAAATGCATTAGACAGAACAGAATCTTGCCGCAATTGTGACGGATCCGATTTTGCCAAAAAAAGGCAGAATTCTACCTGTTTTGCAAAAGCGCAGATGTGAAAAAACCCTAGCAAAGTGAGTCAAACATAAAGAACATCAGCTTCCCTTTTCATGGCTTGTTTGTATATTTACACATTATCAATAGAATTGTAGAGGAATTACTAGCCAACCAACAAACCCAACTTGTAAAACTATACTGCACTATATAAACCTAAATATATCCTAATGTACCAATGAGCTAAACCGCATAACCTGGGAAGGCCTGGCATGTTCTAGATTTCATATGAGGTTTAATTTTGTACCCACTTAAGAAAGTGAACACTGCATTCATGGATTGATATTCATATGCTGACGATGAACCGTACTGCTTTCATTTATCTCTAGAGAATTGCAATATTTTAACACTTTGCCACAACGGAGTATGTTTTCCATCTCAATGTGATGATGCTGCAGCTGAAATGGTGTTTTTAGCCAAGTGACTTTCCATATCTGACTATAAAACTTTACGGCGCAGGTATCTGTGTGATATACACTTCATGAATTAAATGTTTCCCTGTGGTTGATTCGGTTAACCTACATTTTATATTTCCATTATGAATAAATTATTGCACAAGTCAACTTTTTTTTTTTATGAAATTTTACCCTTCAGAAATATTGGATGTAACTTCACTATATTTTATTACTACATTTCAATAATGAGAGACCATGTGCTTATAGAATTAGTTATAAATGTATTCGCTGCTCTTTATTATCCCAGAACTCATTGCGCCAATTTATATTCCGTCATTTCTATATACTAAAGAAATGACTAAAATTAAAACCTCCCCGTTCCTAACAAACAACAAACCGTCCAAGTTTTATAAACCTCACACCTGTTTTTTCTTAAGTTTTTGTAGTGAATCAGCCAATAAATTCACCTCCATTTCCCAGTATAGCTCCTTATAACATAAAACTTTTTTTTTCCACCATGCCCAACTGTTTCTAATAGTCGCAGTCAAACCCGGAGCTGTCAATCAAGGAACAGCTTATCAGTCTGAGCTTTTACTTTTCAAGCTTTTGCGCTGTGACTTTTGAAATCTGTCAGCACCCAGTTGATTTTAGCCCTAACAATAAAGTCACACTCAATCTCCACCTAGTAGCTTTAGATTAAATTCTGATGTCATATACGTCATATTTACACAGTTAAAATTCATAACAAAGCAACCCACAGGCAATGGGATGTAATAACGGCAACACAACCATTTCCTGTCTCCTTTTTTTTTCTCACACTAGGGTTTGTGCAGTTTATTAGATGTGAATGTTTTGAAAATGAAAATCGTCTGGCCACAAGCCTGCTAGCCAGGACTGAGGTTTAGAAGAATTTGCCCAAAACAATATAAAGTTTTAAATGTTTTGGCCACCTAGAGCCCTGAAGTATAAAGTCTTTCAATATATTTTTAATTTCCACTAGAAGAGTATATGCAGTCAGTAAATGACATGACATTTCAGGCAAAAAAGTATCTACGGAAAAATACTTATATATAGTACATATTATTAATGCATTAATACATTTGTCTATATCTGTATATATGCACATCTACATATAAATCTATCCAGATAGATAGATAGATAGATAGATAGATAGATAGATAGATAGATAGATAGATGCATGCAGTGTGTACATACATATACTATATATGGTATATAGTATACTGTATGTATATACGAGTACATGCAGTGTGTGCATACATAAATATATATTAAATAAATATAAATATATTATAGTATATAGTATACGTATATACTGTACATATGTAAACACTGCATGCATATATATATATACATATATATATATACTACCGTTCAAAAGTTTGGGGTCAATTAGAAATGTCCTTATTTTTGAAAGAAAAGCACATTTTTTTTCAATGAAGCTAACATTAATTGAATCAGAAATGCACTCTATGCATTGTAAATGTGGTAAATGACAATTTTAGCTGCAAGCGTCTGGTTTTTAATGCAATATCTAAAGTACATAGGTGCATAGAGGCCCATTTCCAACAACCACCACTCCAGTGATTTAATGGTACATTGTGTTTGCTAACTGTGTAAGAAGGCTAAGGCCGGCTTCACACTACAAAATTCTGGCTCCGGGGCTATCTGGTATGAACCGGACAGCGCCGGATCCAATTTTGCCCCATGGGGCCGGATGGCTGTGAGTTGCCATCCGGTTTTGTGCTGTCCGGGAGGATCCAGCAGATTTTGTTTTTTTGCCCCAGACACAAAATCGGTGCTTGCAGCATTTTTTGTGTCCAGGGCAAAAATCAGATAAAATCGGATCCTCCCGGATTCGATGCGATCCGGAACCCCATAACATGGGAGTCTATGAGCGCCAGATTGCACCGGATCCAACAGAAAATCGTTCTGGTTCCCGGACACGGGGTGCTGAATGAGCGGCGGCTCTGACAATCAAGCCGCGCTTGTTCAGCACCTGGACAGCGCAGCTTAAAGAGCCACCGGCTGAAATTTCAGCACATGGAGAGCTCCCCTCCAGACGCTATGCTGAAATTTCAGCACTTGGACAGAGGCAGCCGCACGCAGGGAGGATTCCGGCAGAAAACAGGATCGGAGGATTTGCCCTCCGGTTCTGTTTCTCGGTGGCTGTCAGGTTCTGTCCAGTGCTTCCTGTAAAACACCGGACAGAACCTGACAGCAGAAAATCGTGGTGTGAAGCCAGCCTAATGGATGTTTACAAAACCCTAGAAAATGTTTGCACAAGTATGTTAGCACCGCTGAAAATGGTTTGGTTGATTAAAGAAGCTATAAAATTGACCTTCCTTTGAGAAGAAGGTTGAGAATCTGGAGCATTACATTTTTTTGTTCTCTGAAACTCTCAAAATGGCCAGAAAAAGAGAACTTTCATGTGAAACTTGAAAGTCTATTCTTGTTCTTAGAAATGAAGGCTATTCCATGCGAGAGATTGCAAAGAAACTGAAGATTTCCTACAATGGTACTACAGTTGTAGGTTCCTACTCCCTTCAGAGGAGAACACAAATAGGCTCTAACCAGAGTAGAAATAGAAGTGGGAGTCCGTGCTGCACAATTGAGCAACAAGACAAATATTAGAGTCTCTAGTTTGGGAAATCGACGCCTCATAGCTCCTCATATGGCAGCTTCA
Source organism: Allobates femoralis (assembly GCA_033576535.1). Lineage (NCBI taxonomy): Eukaryota > Metazoa > Chordata > Amphibia > Anura > Aromobatidae > Allobates > Allobates femoralis. Next base: position 268,433,184 of record JARQOC010000001.1, on the reverse strand, counting down.
TTAAATAGTACCCACCAAAGGTCTGCAAGGCTGTAATTGCTGCAAGGGGAGCATTCTTTGACAAAAGCAAAGTTTTAAGGAGAAAATTATTATTTCAAATAAAAATCATTATTTCTAACCTTGTCAATATCTGAACTATATTTTCTATCCATTTTGCAACTCATTTGATACATAAAAGATAGTATATATATATATATATATATATCTATTATATAATTGCCGTAGCGACTTCCGTCGGAGCGGCGCTGCTTCCGGTCGCTTGGTTAGCGAGTCCGAGCTGCTTCTCCTGGACTCTCCCCGTGGCCGCGTAGCGGCCAAGGCGACTCACGAAGCAATGCCCGCAAAGCGGGCATTGCGAGTCGTTGCAGCCTAGCGAAGCAATGCCCGCGAAGCGGGCATTGCGAGTCGCTACACCGCTAACCAAGCCACCGAAGCCCATACTCCTGTAGTGTACACCGCTATACTATACTACAGTCCCATGCCCATAAGCGCCATGGGACTGTAGTATACCATCGCGCTGTACACTACAGACCCCTGCCGCGACTCGCTACACCGCTAACCAAGCCACCGAAGCCCATACTCCTGTAGTGTACACCGCTATAGTATATACTAGTCCCATGCCCATAAGCGCCATGGGACTGTAGTATACCATCGCGCTGTACACTACAGCCCCCTGCCGCTCTAAGCCACTACGCGCTGCTGTACTGTACACCGCTATAGTATACTACAGTCCCATGCCCATAAGCGCCATGGGACTGTACTATACCATCGCGCTGTACACTACAGCCCCCTGCCGCTCTAAGCCTACCCCCTAAGGCACCGCCGCCCCTAACCCCCTACCCCCTAAGCCCCGCAGCAGCCCCGACCACCTAACCCCCGACCCGCACCATCCAAAGCCGCCGCCGATACCCCCTAAGCCCCGCCGTCTACCTCCTAAGCCATCGCCGCCCCTACCTAAGCCCCTACCCCCTAAGCACCCTACCCCCTAAGCCCCGCAGCAGCCCCGACCACCTAACCCCCGACCCGCACCATCCAAAGCCGCCGCCGATACCCCCTAAGCCCCGCCGTCTACCCCTAAGCCATCGCCGCCCCTACCTAAGCCCCTACCCCCTAAGCACCGCAGCAGCCCCGACCACCATACCCCCGACCCGCAGCATCCAAACCCGCCCCCGATACCCCCTAAGCCCCGCCGTCTACCCCCTAAGCCATCGCCGCCCCTACCCCCTAGGCCCCCGCCGATACCCCCTAAGCCATGCCGCCTACCCCCTAAGGCACCGCCGCCCCTAACCCCCTACCCCCTAGACCCCCGACGATACCCCCTAAGCCATGCCGCCTACCCCCTAAGGCACCGCGCCGCCCCTAACCCCCTAAACCCCGCAGCAGCCCCGACCACCTAACCCCCGACTCGCACCATCCAAACCCGCCGCCGATACCCCCTAAGCCCCGACTACCTAACCCCCGACTCGCACCATCCAAAGCCGCCGCCGATACCCCCTAAGCCCCGCCGTCTACCCCCTAAGCCATCGCCGCCCCTACCTAAGCTCCTACCCCCTAGGCCCCCGCCGATACCCCTAAGCTCCCGCCGCTGTCCCCTGCCCCTGTCGCTAAAGCCCTACACCCTAACCCCCCGCCGTCCCCTAACCTAACGCCGCTCTCACCTAAGGCCCTACACCCGAAGCCCCCGTCCATCACTTACATGCCTTCAAGTCATCTGATCGTCCGTCCGATCGTCCGTCCGATCCTCCGTCCGGCCAGGCGTCCTCTTCCTCCGGCCCCGGGGGTCTTCTCTCTTCTTTCCGCCATCTCCGCCTCTTCGTCCGGCCCCGGGGATCTTCTGTCTTCTTTTCCGAAAATTCCACCTCCGACGTCCTCTTCCTTCTCATTAAGATAGAATGGAGGAAAAATCCCCCATTCTACCTCAATGAAATCTCACGCCGTCTTCTGATTGGTCGCTGGATAATGCCCTCAGCCAATCAGAAGAGCTCCTCATTCAGTTTTCATTCAGGTCCGCCTTTTTTCCCCATTGACATACATTACCGGTGTGTCGGCGATTTTATGGCCGCCCCCCTGGTTCTATTTGTCGGCCCTAAAATCGCGGACACACCGCTAATGCATCTCTATGGGCAGTCAGCTCGACTTCTGATTGGTTGCCGTTCAATCCGAAATCGGGCTGACTGCCCATAGAGATGCATTAGCGGTGTGTCCGCGATTTTAGGGCCGACAAATAGAACCAGGTGGGCGGCCATAAAATCGCTGACACACCGGTAATGTATGTCAATGGGCAAAAAAAAGGCGGACCTGAATGAGAACTGCGTCTCAGTCAAACTTAAAAAAATAAATAAATTAAATAATAAAAAAAATAATTAAAAAAGAATTAAAAAATAATAAAAATATTAATTAAAAATAATAAACAATTCAATAAAAATAATAATAAAAAAATAAAATATATGCTAATAAGATCAGCCCTTTGCGGACCTCAATGAGAACTGCGTCTCAGCCTAAATAATAAATTAAATAATAAAAAAAATAATTAAAAAAGAATTAAAAAATAATAAAAAAAATTAATTAAAAATAATAAAAAATTCAATAAAAATAATAATAAAAAAATAAAATATATGCTAATAAGATCAGCCCTTTGCGGACCTGAATGAGAACTGCCTCTCAGCCTAAATAATAAATTAAATAATAAAAAAAATAATTAAAAAAGAATTAAAAAATAATAAAAAAAAATAATTAAAAATAATAAAAAATTCAATAAAAATAATAATAAAAAATATAAAATATATGCTAATAAGATCAGCCCTTTGCGGACCTGAATGAGAACTGCGTCTCAGCCTAAATAATACATTAAATAATAAAAAAAATAATTAAAAAAGAATTAAAAAATAATAAAAAAAAATAATTAAAAATAATAATAAATTCAATAAAAATAATAATAAAAAAATAAAATATATGCTAATAAGATCAGCCCTTTGCGGACCTGAATGAGAACTGCCTCTCAGCCTAAATAATAAATTAAATAATAAAAAAAATAATTAAAAAAGAATTAAAAAATAATAACAAAAAATAATTAAAATAATAAAAAAATTCAATAAAAATAATAATAAAAAAATAAAATATATGCTAATAAGATCAGCCCTTTGCGGACCTGAATGAGAACTGCGTCTCAGCCTAAATAATAAATTAAATAATAAAAAAAATAATTAAAAAAGAATTAAAAAATAATAAAAAAAAATAATTAAAAATAATAAAAAATTCAATAAAAATAATAATAAAAAAATAAAATATATGCTAATAAGATCAGCCCTTTGCGGACCTGAATGAGAACTGCGTCTCAGCTAAATAATAAATTAAATAATAAAAAAAATAATTAAAAAAGAATTAAAAAATAATAAAAAAAAATAATTAAAATAATAAAAAATTCAATAAAAATAATAATATAAAAATAAAATATATGCTAATAAGATCAGCCCTTTGCGGACCTGAATGAGAACTGCCTCTCAGCCTAAATAATAAATTAAATAATAAAAAAATTAATTAAAAAAGAATTAAAAAATAATAAAAAAATTAATTAAAAATAATAAAAAATTCAATAAAAATAATAATAAAAAAATAAAATATATGCTAATAAGATCAGCCCTTTAGCGCACCTGAATGACAACTGCCTCTCAGCCTAAATAATAAATTTAATAATAAAAAAATAATTAAAAAATTATAAAAAAAATAAATAAAAATAATTAAAAAATAAATAAACAAATAATAAATAATAATTTAAAAAAAATGCTAATAATAATATTACTGCTAATAATAATGCTATTAATGCTAATAATATTTATTAATGCTATTATTAATGCTAATAATGCTATATTAATTCTATTAATGAATAATAATGCTATTAATGCTATTAATAATGTTAATTAATGCTATTATTAATGCTAATAATCCTATTATTAATGCTATTTATGCTAATAATAATGATATTAATGCTATTAATAATGTTATTAATGCTATTAATAATGCTAATAATGCTATTATTAATGCTAATTAATGCTCATAATAATGCTATTAATGCTATTAATAATGTTATTAATGCTATTAATAATGCTAATAATGCTATTATTAATGCTATTAATGCTAATAATATATCTATTAATGCTATTAATAATGCTATTCATGCTATTAATAATAACTATTAATGCTATTAATGCTAATATATAATGCTATTAATGCTATTAATAATGTTATTAATGCTATTATTAATGCTAATATGCTATTATTATTCTATTAATTTAATAATAATGCTATTAATGCTATTAATAATGTTATTAATACTATTAATAATGCTAATAATCTATTATTAATGCTATTTATGCTAATAATAATGCTATTAATGCTATTATAATGTTATTAATGCTATTAATAATGCTAATAATGCTATTATTAATGCTATTAATGCTAATAATAATGCTATTAATGTATTAATAATGTTATTAATGCTATTAATTAATGCTAATAATGCTATTATTAATTCTATAATGCTAATAATAATGCTATTAATGCTATTAATAATGTTATTAATGCTATTATAATGCTAATAATGCTATTATTAATGCTATTAAGTCAAATAATATTAATCTATTAATAGTAATTATATAAAGCTATTAATGCAATAATAATGCTATTAAATGCTATTAATCTAATAATAATAATGCTATAAATGCTAATAATAATGTATATTAATGCTAATAATTAATGCTAATAATGCTATTATGTAATGCATTTAATATAATAATAATCATAATAATAATTATTAAAATGCTATTAAATGCTATTAATAAAAATGCAATTAATCTAATATTTATGCTATTAATGCTATTAATGCTAATATATTAATCCTATGATGGTATTATGAATGCTATTAATGCTAATAATAATGCATTAATGCTAATAATAATGCTATTAATAATTAATAATGTTATTAATGCTATTATTAATGCTAAATAATGCTATTATAAATTCTATTAATGCTAATAATAATGCTAATAATGCTATTAATAATGTATATTAATGCTATTATTAAATGCTAATAATCCTATTATTAATGCTATTTATGCTAATAATAATGCTATTAATGCAATTAAAAAATCTAATTAATGATATTAATAAATGCTATTAATCTATTATTTATGCTATTAAATGCTATTAATGCTAATATTTATCCTATATAATGTATTATTAATGCTGTTAATGCTAATAATAATGCTATTAATGCTAATAATAATGCTATTAATGCTATTAATAATGTTATATAATGCTATTATATAATGCTAATAATGCTATTATTAATTCTATTAATGCTAATAATAATGCTATTAATGCTATTAATAATGTTATTAATGCTATTATTAATGCTAATAATCCTATTATTAATGCTATTTATTGCTAATAATAATGCTATTTATGCTATTAATAATGTTATTAATGCTATTAATAATGCTAATAATGCTATTATTAATGCTATTAATGCTAATAATAATGCTATTAATGCTAATAATAATGTTATTAATGCTATTAATAATGCTAATAATGCTATTATTAATGCTATTAATGCTAATAATAATCCTATTAATGGTATTAATAATGCTATTCATGCTATTAATAATACTATTAATGCTATTAATGCTAATAATAATGCTATTAATGCTATTAATAATGTTATTAATGCTATTATTTAATGCTAATAATGCTATTATTAATTCTATTAATTTTAATAATAATGCTATTAATGCTATTAATAATGTTATTAATGCTATTATTAATGCTAATAATGCTATTTATTGCTAATAAATAATGCTATTAATGCTATTAATAATGCTATTAATGCTCTTATTTATGCTATTAATGCTATTAATATCTAATATTTATCCTATTAATGTATTATTAATGTATTAATGCTAATAATAATGCTATTAATGCTATTAATGCTAATAATAATGCTATTAATGCTATTAATAATGCTAATAATGCTATTATTAATGCTAATAATGCTATTATTAATCCTATTAATGCTAATAATAATGCTATTCATGCTATTAATAATACTATTAATGCTATTAATGCTAATAATAATGCTATTAATGCTATTAATAATGTTATTAATGCTATTATTTATGCTAATAATGCTATTAATGCTATTAATAATGCTATTAATGCTATTAATTATGCTATTAATGCTATTAATGCTAATATTTATCCTATTAATGCTATTAATGCTAATAATAATTTATTAATGCTAATAATAATGCTATTAATGCTATTAATGCTATTAATTATGCTATTAATGCTATTAATGCTAATAATAATCCTATTAATGCTATTAATAATGTTATTAATGCTATTATTAATGCTAATAATGCCAATAATAATGCTAATAATAATGCTATTAATGCTATTAATGCTAATATTTATCCTATTAATGCTAATAATAATGCTATTAATGCTATTAATAATGCTATTAATGCTATTAATTATGCTATTAATGCTATCAATGCTAATATTTATCCTATTAATGGCATTATTAATGCTATTAATGCTAATAATGCTATTAATAATGCTATTAATGCTAATAATAATGCTATTAATGCTATTAATACTTTTATTAATGCTCATAATACTGCTAATAATGCTATTAATACTGCTATTACTGCTAATAATAATGCTATGGCTTATATTATTGCTATTGATGATGCGATTATTATTTAAAAATCTTTAAAAAAACAATAAACATATTTTAGATACCCGATGCATTTGCATCAGGCTAACAGCTATAACTACTATAATCAAATTAATGCACGTTCTAGAATCCCGATGCATTTGCATCGGGCTCACAGCTAGTATATATATATATATATATATATACAGTCCCTGACAAAAGTTATGTCACTTATCAATGTTATGTAAATAAAAATTTATAACCTGATGATAAGTTCATCCATTGGTTTTATAAATTACTTTTTTGAAAGCTGAAACCCGCCCAAATGTGGTCTAGGTTAAGAAAATAAATTGTCATCAATGCTGAAATATTGATCATTTAATGAACATAGAATGGTCAGATTTTGGCAAGACAAAAGTTGTGTCACCTGGTCATATAATGTACCCACTCCTAGTTTACATCCTCACCTGTGCTCCGTAAATAATCGGTTAATTAGTGGGTGTGTATAAAAAGAAACCCAGTACCCCAGACCTTCACTTGAACTGCAACTTGAGCTCTGACAACATACCAACAATCCACCCTTTGACCAAAGCCTTGATTATCAAGAGGTTGAAGACCAGATCCACTGCAGAGGTGGTTGGCACCTTTTATGTGTCTCAGCATCAAGTACAAAGAATAAAAAAAAAGATTTGAAGAGAATGGAGATGTGTTTGACAAGCCCAGGTCTGGCAGACCCCGCAAGACAACAGCTCAGGAGGAAGGTTTGTTGGTTAGAAAATCTAAAGCAAGCCCCTCTTCCACTGCAGCAGAGCTCCAACAGGCCAGACCTCAAGTCCCTGTGTCAACTAGAACAGTTTGTAGGATTCTGTCTCGAAATGGCCTGCATGGTCAAATCAGTGCCCAGAAGCCAGTACTAAACAAAAGGCAAGTAAAAAGCCGTGTGGCATTTGCAAAGTCCCACAGCCTGCTAAACAGATGGACGCTGGAAAAGTGGCAGAAGATGCATTTCTCTGATGAATCTTCAGCAGAATTACACCACATCAGCCGCAAATTCTGCTGGAGACCAACTGGAGCCCGTAGGGATCCAAATTTGGTGGTGGAAAGATCATGGTCTGGGGTTACATTCAGTATGGGGGAGTGCAAAACATTTGCAAGGTGGAAGGCAATATCAATAGCCTAAACTAACAAGAAGTATTAGCTACCTCTTACATTCCAAATCATAAAAGGGGCCAAATTCTGCAGCAGAATGGTGATCCATCTCATACATCCATCTCTACAACAAAGTTTCTCCAGGCAAAAAAGATCAAGGTGCTCAAGGACTGGCCAGCGCAGTCACCAGACATGAACATCATTGAGCATGTTTGGGGTAGGATGAAAGAGGAAGCTTGGAAGACAAAACCAAATAATCTAGATGAACTCTGGGAGGTATGTAAGTCTGCATTCTTTGCTATTCCTGATGACTTCATTAATAAATTGCATGAATCATTGTTGAACCACATGGATGCAGTCCTTCAAGCTCATGGAAGTCACACAAAATATGAAATATGACTCTAATAGCACCACAACTTCATGCACCTATGTTATGCAACATATATTTGTACTTTAAGTTGATTATTTATTTGAATATCACATTACTTTCTGTGGGCGACAAAACTTTTGTCTTGCCAAAATCTGACCATTCTGTGTTCATTAAATGAACAAAATTTCAGCATTGATGCCAATTTATTTTCTTAACCTAAACCACATTTGGGAGGGTTTCAGCTTTCAAAAGAGTAATTTATAAAACCAATGGATGAATTTAACGTCAGGTTATAAGCTTTTATTTACATAACATGGATAAGCGACATAACTTTTGTCAGGGACTGTATATCTATATATATATATATATATATATATATATATATATATATATAGGTACATTTATATATAGATGTGCGTGTATACAGATATAGTCATATGCTAATTATGTATTCTTCAAATGTATTAATGCATTAATAATATGTACTATATATAAGTATTTTTCCGTAGATTAATTTTTTGCCTGAAATGCCATGTCATTTATTGACTGCATATAATCTTCTAGTGGAAATTAAAAATAATGTATAATATGGGCTATAACTTACCAATATAGTAGTTGAACTTTTGGATGCGTTAAGACACTGAGGACTCACTTCAAACATATTGTAATGTAAACTTTAACCGCTGACTACATTTGAACGATATATCCACCACAGTACTTTAAACACCTAATTTAGTATAGTAACAGCTTCTCTGGCACCCACCCAAGGATAGGAAAATTTTACCAGTCTACTGCAACATCCAATAAATATGCTGTCTGTTTTAAACTTTAAAAATCTCCTGCTTTTACAGCTAAACTTCTGGAAATATAAGCTCTAAATCCCAGATGCTGTAAACATAATTTGCAGTGACACTGAATTCATATATACATGTTAAAACGTATTTAATAAAAAAAGTCCCACAGCCAATAGTTGACCACAAACATTATGTATATGTAATATACTGTAGATGGAGAGTGAGCTCAATGGTTTGCTTGTATCTTTGTAGCACTGGGGTCCTGGATTCAAATCCCACCAAGGACAACATCTGCAAGAAGTTTGTATATTCTCCCTATGTTTTTCTGGGGTTCCTCCAAGTATTCCTTTTTTCTTCCACACTCTAAAGACATACTGTCATGAGTGTGTCATTTCCTAATGTTAGGTCTGGAGGACCTGGGAAGCAGAGGTCTCAGCGTTTAATTGACAACAAGTTCTCTGTGAAGCCCACTTGACTGTTATCTTGTGAATTTACTTTCTCTCTATGTTGCAGGGGTTAAGGACTCTTTCCCTTCGTCTGAGAATTCTCTTAGGGCCCTTTCACATCAGCGTTTATTTGAAATCGCGGCAGATGCGGTGAAAAAAAAGCATCTGCCGCGATTGCCGCATAACCGCTGCACTTGCAGCGCGGTTGCAGTAATCCCCATAGAAAGTATAGGGGGACTTGCGGCAGGTGCGGCAAGTGCGGTTTTGCACTTGCGGCAGGTGCGGCGGCGAAAAAAAACCGCGGTCAGCCGCGTTTTTTTTCGCGGCCGCACCTGCCACAAGTCCCCCTATACTTTCTATGGGGATTACCGCAACCGCGCCGCAAGTGCAGCGGTTATGCGGCAATCGCGGCAGATGCGGTTTTTTCACCGCATCTGCCGCGATTTCAAATAAACGCTGATGTGAAAGGGCCCTAAGTCTAAATCCCAGCTGCAGTTTCTTATCATCTCTCCTTTTCACTATATTTAGCCGCCCCCTAGCTTCACTCTATTCCGGATATAGATTCTCTATACTTACCATGTTGAAGGAGCTCATCTCTGAAAAGCTGAGGTCTTTGTTGCTATTACAGCACCAAAATTTCCAACTGGAGAATATTTGGAGTCCCTCTGTAATTGTTTCCTTGACTGTGTTGTCTGTGTATTCCCTTTGGAGGGAGAGTGGGGACAACAAGGTGAGTCATATCTAGGAGGACAAGACTCAGGCATCCCCACCTTCAGGGGTAATCTTGGGGACAGGGATAGCCTAGGGACCCCTTGGTGTGAAGGTCAGTTAAGGTGCCCTGATTCCCCTGCTTCCTTACAGTCATGGCGTAATGTTATATCCAGCCCATTTTTTTAGGATTTTTTCAAAGATCCTGTCGCTGCTCTTGCTGATCACTTGCAGACTCTGTCTCTAGATCTGACAGATTTGCGGTCTGACTTTTTGCATCTGCAACAGCAGTCCTCGGATCTGGTGGCCAGTTATGCAAAACCAAAAGTGGTGTTCCCAGATAGTTTTCTAGGTGACGTGAAAAATTTGTGTTTGTTTGCAAAGCCTGCATGTCACAGGGTGCTGACAGCGCATGAACGGAATAGTAGCAGAAAGGCAGAGATGGGCTCAGGGAATCAGGGATGCTAGTCTGGCCCTGTAGACAGGGGTTCCCTGGCTAACCCTGATCCTAGAGTTACCCCTAATAGTGGAGATGTCAGAGCCGCCAACCTTGCACTGCTCCTATCCTACCCTGGGCTAACACCCCTTCACCTCCACCCAGAGGAAGGAACAGCAACTCCCAACAGATACTCACAAAGCGGTTTTCTTCAAAAAAGCTTAGCGGTTTGCTTCAGGAAAGCTTCTGTAACAGTACTACGTCCTCACAGCACAAGGTCAGAGAAGAGACTAAACTCTATCAAGAAAACCTGCTGGTGGGAAATGGAATTATTTAAAGACTAGGGGCATAAACAACCAAATATCCTGACACACACACAACATCTCACCTGTAGAGCCACAACAGTCTATAGACAGCAATACTGCAACAGCTACTAACATTAATCCTGAAGATACCAACAGGAATTAAACACATTTAATCACTGCAGAGCACTTCAAAAAGACTGCAGCACAAGCCACATGTTACACTGCAAGCTCTCTTATAAGCTTCTTGTTTGCTTGTCTGGGAGTGAGGAACAGCAGGATGGGATTTTTATCGCCTTCTTTGAAAGTGATCTTCAATCTTGGGTCTTTTCACTTCCTTGTGACTCAGAGTAGCTCCGGACAGTCGATGGTTTTTTTTTAAGCTCTATATCTTATTTAGGATGCTCCTGACTGCATCTCTATTGCTGAATCTAAGATCTGTAAGTTCTAGCAGGGGGAACAGCCAATGGAGGAGTTTTGATTGGAGTTCCATAGATGGGCTATTGACACCATGTGTAATAACTCTGTCCTTAGAAGCCATTTTTCTCAGGGTGTATCAGAAACCTTAAAAGATGTACTGGTACTATATGAAACTTCATTAGATGCTGTTCTGGTTCTTGCCACAAGTATCAATATGTGCCTCAGAGATAGATTTGCGATGACTGTTGTTCTCTCAAGGGCTGAAGTTCCTCCTATATGTGTTGATGAATACATGCAGTTAGGGTGGCCTCTCCTCAGTCTGGGTTTCTTGAAGTTCATTGTAGGACAGGGGTGTGTTTCTTCTGTGGTCAAATGGGTCATTTTATTTGGGTCTGTCCTGTACATCAAGAAAAGAAACCTTCTGAGAACTTTTCATCCTAGGTTGTATAGAGGATTACAACCTGGGAGTATATATTTTCTCCACATGTACAGTACATCTCAGATTATTTTATCTTCTGAAGTGGCTTTTGCCACTGAAAGTGAGACTATTTCGGTGCTCTTGCATAGTTGGATGGGACCCAGACATCCCCAACTTCAGGGGAAATCTTGGAGACAGGTATAGCCTAGGGTCCATTAGTGTGAGGGTCAGTTAAGGTTCCCTGATTCGACTGCTTCCCTACAGTCCCAGTGTGACACATACTGATAGGGAATAAAATTGTGATTAACTGTGAAATGGTCGTGTCTGACTGTACGGTGACATGATCTAATTATACCACAGCTCCTGGGAAGGAGAGGAAGTAAAAAGTTATGCAGACATTACAGGACAAGATCACATATGATTTTTTTTGTGAGGTAAAACATTTCCCTGCCTGTTTTTAAAAAATGTTTCATCTCAAAGAGAAAATTATTTGTGGTATCATGCTGTAATATCTGTATACTTTTTTAATTCCTCCCTTGCCTAGGAGATGTGGTATAATTAGACCATGTCCCTCTATGGTCAGCCAGTCAAGAGATGAAAATTGAAAGAAAAAGATGAAAAACTCCACAGAGTATGTCTTGCCCTAACTATCCCAATTTTGGGGAACCCAGCATTGGACTCCACAGACATCTTAGGACACACAAGTATTCTTGATGGGAGGCATTCTCATTTAAAATAACCTCCAATGAGATAAATAATATTGATATAATTGATATTGAACTAATTTTGGTTTTCACTTCTAAAATATATCACAAATTGTGAGGATAGTTAGCTCTGGATACTGGGAAACCACAAACTTCCCCTGAGGAAGCTCAACAAGGGTGAAACGCGTGGGGCGTCCCCTGTCCATCATCAAGCTGTGACACACGGTCTACGTGGGTAAGCTGGGATGATGGGTGCCTAAGGACTTGCTGTTTATTACACAGTGTGGGAGGTTCAGGCTATGCTATAGACACTGACATGCATATTGTTATGAGGAACTAGTGTACTGAGCCTTAGTGATGATATACAGCAGTATTATGGCCCCTTGTGATTTATTTTCTATACTCTTCCCACTTGCCTGTTGCTAGGACTTTATAATACACTTTGCTGATGTTTGGCTTTATTATCTCCGCTGTCCTCTGGACCGATTCTGGATTTTATTATATGTAATGTTTTGGTACTCTGTGATGCCGATGTAATTTCATGTTTTGCTAAAATAGAAAACGTTCACTGTGACTATTCATGTACCATGATTATTTGGGCAGACACTCTCCATAAGTAGTATTTTTTTGTGTATATCTCAGTTATTTTTGTTGCATGGCAATATTGACATGTACCAGCTGAGGCTTTATGAATAGAAATTAGAAAACCTTTTGAAATTTGGGTTTTGTTTGGTTGGCCGAATTGGCATATGTTTCCCAAATTGATAGACGAACAAAATCAAGGGCCTAGAAAATGCCTTCAAGTGGACCTAAAAGCATCCAAACACAGCTCAAATCGTTTTACAGTGGAGCCCCACTCTATTGACACAGACATAATCTTTCTACACTATTACTTAGCAAGCTTCAGCTTGGGCTGTCACATTGCTTCTGGGCCTGCTCATGAACGTCAGACATATTGACTGCTCCCCCCAACCAATTGGTTAAAGACAGACTTTGCCATGCCCACCCTCTTTGCCAGCATCTGTGATTGGTTGCCAGTATCACAAACAAACTGACATCTGATTATTGTAAAAATAAATAAATAATTGAAAAAATTGTTGCTGAGCCCAACCCCTAATTTTGATAATAGCAGCCAGCTGTGGCCTACAAACCTCCTCTCCTGGATGAATGCCACCACCTTCTCTTGGGTACTTTGGTCATCAAAGCCATTGCCCATAGGCCCATGCAACCACTCTTGGGTGATGGTATCGACAAGTCTAATCTTTCCAAGAATAAAGACAGGCGGTTTTGGATCATACCTAATAGTTTCTTGGAGGGAGTAGGGGTCCTCACATGGTATTCTCCCAGTTGAAGGACTCTGGCGAGGGTGCTACACAGAACTACCACTTCCTTCTCGTCCTCCTCATCCTTTTCCTGGATTTAGTTATCCAATGGCTGCGGCACTGGCTGCAAGGGTAAAAACGCCAGGCATGCTTCAAGATCCTCCTGACTGTGAGTTCCTCAGGAGCTATTCAGGCATGCGAGACCAGCGCTGGCTCCTGAACTCCCTGCTTATCAGGCCTAATGTGAGTAGTGCGGTGGGGCTCCAGGTCCCATACAGTATGTGTCCATATTCTGTGTGGACCATTTTGATTCTGGTGCTGAAGCACCCTCTGCCCTGGGGTTGTGAGGAAGATCTCATCCACCAGAGCTGGCATGTTTTGTAGTTGATCAGTCATGTTTGTGAACTGCATACTGCAAACTCATGATAGCACAGTGTAGCTGCATTGTACTGCACTGCCAAGATGGCACCAGGCTCAAGCGGTGACACCTCTTTGCTTTGCCTAGGGGCCTATCTCTTCTAGTGCCAGGACACAAGCGCTTACAGCATATTATTGTTTGCACAATCTTGTTGCCTAGCTCCTCATTAACCCCTCCATAAATTGGGCTGCAGAAGGCACCTGATTTACAAATCCCATTCCCCATGCCACAGATAAGGGAGGTGGAGGTCTGGTTTGTCTATTTGCGTAACCTTTTTAGCTTAGTAAATGCAAGCTTTGCATATGGCTGGTATCCTGTCTTCTATGCTCGCTGGAGATTCTTTTCTTCTGTTGGATGCCACAGGTAACACCTGGCTTGCAGTAGGATGGAGTAATTATTGAAGACTGAAATATTTGGAAGACTAATAAGAAAAATAAAATTGTTTCTTCAGCTTACCATAAATTCATCTCGAATACTGAATAAGGCTAGTGGGCAGCAATGCACAGGTCCAAGATTAATGATACATATAACACACTTGTGCACATGGCAAAAGTCTGTATTCAAAATATATGGAATGAAATTAATTAAAATGACTGCACATTTTGAAGAAGAAATATCCATAGTATGGTGTTTCACAAGTGTGAACAGACCTATAAGACTATGCATGTGAAGCATATAATGTCCAGATGCAATTTTTATATGAATTGCTATAACTTAACTGTAGAAGAGATGGCCTCACATACTGCTGACCCTCTGCAACAATAAAGGTTTGCTCTCAAAAAAAAAAATAATTTAAAGAAAAAAAATATATATTTAAAACAAATCAAAAATTAAGCTCTTTTAAACACATAGGACATTGTAAGGTTCCTGGACTTCACAGTTGCTGCTACATCTGGTGCTGTTTTTACACTTCACACCCTGCAGGACTCAAAAGACCTAAAAACTCTAGGAAGCTTAAAAAATATATTTTAAAGCTTAAACAAATCCTACAGGTTGAAAGAAAATGGTAGACCCGAGGGCTGGGAACACTCCTAACAATAAGGCTAGCTGTTGTACCAAGTTGGCAGCTCATTTTCCCCCATTCAATCAAGGAAAGTTTTAGGACCATTTTAAAATTTTTTAAACTTTTTTCCTGAACAGTCACGTTCCTGATTTTTTGATAAATTATTCGGGTTCCCAATAATGAACCGAATCTACAATGTTCATGCCCAATTTGAAATTGGGAAACATGTTCCAGGAAAGTTCGCCCATCTCTATGTATAATTTTTTCCCACTGATGAGCTTGTAGCTTAAGTACAAATATGGTACCCATACTTTACAGTACATACTATGTTCATATGGTATTTTTTTACAAATGAATATACATAGATCTCTTTATTAATTTCCATTGTCCAAGCATGCCCCACTGGGCGTCATCCCTCCTGCTGCTTTGTCAACTCTTTTTGGAATATCCCGCCCTCTCTGCCAATGTAATGCGCCTGCCAAAACGCCATATCCGGCCTGATAACGTGATCGGTCCAATGCATTATGGGCCTGATCACATGACTGTCCCGGCTCTTCGCATGCTCAATGCGCATTCTGAAGCCGGGCCGATTACATGATTAGGCCCACAATGCATCGACCCAATCACGTGATCAGGTTCATCATGCACTGGGCCGATCATGTGATCAGGCCCATAATGCACCAGGCCGAATATGACGTTCTGGCCCGGGTATTACACTGGAGGAGAGGGCGGGAGATTCCAAAAGGAGGTGGCAAAGCAGCAGGAGGGAGAATGCCCAGGGGGGCGTGCTTGGACACCGCAAGGAGGGAATCATGGAGCCCGGAACCCACCTTTCCAGTCTCCTAGATGGAGACCATATGTAAGTTCTAATTCATTTTTCTAAATCATTATAGGTCCCCTTTAGCTCAGAGAGGGATGGTTAAGGAACAGCTAGGAAGGTGCAGGGACAGGTAGTGATAGGAGAGAGGGCTAGATTAAGGTGACAGGTTCCCTTTAAATATGAGTGTCTGAGCAAAGGTACTGAATACATATGACCATGTGATATTTCAGTTTTTCTTTTTTAATACATTTGCAAAAAATTCTACATTTTTGTTTTTTTTTTCAGTCAAGCTGGGGTGCAGAATGTACATGAACCCATTCCCCACCCAGCCTGTTTTGACCTGGCCATTTTTGCAATTTTGACCAGTGTCCCTTTATGAGGTAATAACTCTGGAACGCTTCAATGGATCCAAGCGATTCTCAGATTTTTTATGGTAGTAATAAATTTAGGTCAACAATTTTTCTGTTTATTTGTGAAAAATTGAAAATTTGGCGAAAATTTTTAAAATTTCACAATTTTCAAATGTTTAATTTTTATGCTGTTATACCAGAGAGTTATGTTGTATTTAAGTATTTAATAAATAACATTTTCCACATGTCTACAGTACATCAACACAATTTTGGAAAAAAAAAATTTTGTTAGGAAGTTAGAAGGGTTCAAAGTTCATCAGCAATTTATCACTTCTCCCGGAAAATTTACAAAACTATTTTTTAAGTGACCACGTCACATTTTAAGTCCCTTTGAGGGGCATACATGACAGAAAACACACAAAAGTAGCCATTTCAAAAACTGCACCTCTCAAGCTACTTAAAACTACATTCACGAAAATTATTAACTCTTCAGGAGCTTCACAGGAACTAAAGCAACGTTTAAGAAAAAAATGAACATTTAAATTTTTCCAACAAAAATGTTACTTTAGCTTCAATTATTGTATTTCCACAAATGTAAAAGCACAAATTTGTTGTGAAATTCAGCTGAATAAGCCGATACCCCATATGTGGTGGAAAATCACTGTTTGGGCGCACGGCAGGGCTTTGAAGGGAAGGAGCGCCATTTGACTTTTTGAATGGAAAATTAGCTGCAATCGTTAGCGGACATGATGTTGTGTATGCAGAACCCCTGTGTGCCTAAACATTGGAGCTCCCTCACAAGTGACCCCATTTTGGAAACTAGACCCCCCCCAAGGAACTTATCTAGATGCATAGTGAGCACTTTGAACCCCCAGGTGCTTCAGAGATTGATCTGTTAAGATGCCTCTTCCAGTTGCCCTGGTGCCAGTGGCAAACTGGGTAATAAAGGGGTTAATGCCAGCTTTTTTAATGGCTGCTGGCACTAAGCCCGAGATTCATAATGTCAGGCCTATGTTAGACTCGACCATTAGGAAACTATAATAAATAGTAAAAAAAATACAGCACACCGAGAAAAATCTTTTTATTAGAAAAAAACACAAACACAAATTCAGAATCCATCTTTATTACTCCCACATACCCTCCAACGTAGTCCAAAACGATGGTCCCACAATGCTTGATCGCCTCTGCTGCATCCAGAGACTGCATCAAGGGATCAAGTGTCCACTTGTTAAAGTCTCTGGGGTCACGGTGATTGTGCACTTTATGGTAGATCATTGCCATACAGTACACCATCACAATGACTGCAGAGACTACAACAAGAGGATGCTTGCTCCCTTGTTGTAGTCTCTGGGGTCATGGTGATTGTGCACTATATGGCAGATCATTGCACCATCACTATGACCACAACTACAACAAGAGGACGCTTGATCCCTTGTTGTAGTCTCTGGGGTTACAGTGATTTTGCACTGTAAGGGAGATCATTGCCATACAGTGCACAATCACCGTGACCACAGAGACTACAACAAGGGATCAAGCATGCTCTTGTTGTAGTCTCTGCGGTCATAGTGATGGTGCACTATATGGCAGATCATTGACATACAGTGCACCATCACTGTGGCAATACCAAGTCTCAGAGATCACATGATCTCTGAGGCTTGGGTCAGGTGACCGGATGTTGTCAAAGCAATGTCAGGTTGCCATGGCAACATTGGGTTACCATGGTGATCGGCTCATTAGATTAGGGGGGTGACATAGAGCCAGGGCACAGCTGCCACACAGTTCTCTGTGCCCTGGCTGTCACATCACTCCATCACAGCCTGATCTCCCTGCATGGATCAGGCTGCGGTGGAGCAATCATATTGCGGTGGAGCAGCGAGCAGCGGAGGGCACGGAAGCAGTGGCGGCAGAAGGCAAGGAGGGGAACTGGAGGAGCAGGCCAGTGACTGGTGGTGGTGAGTGGGCACCACAGGTCGGCGGCGGGCAGGTGGCACAGGCTGGTGGCAGAAAGGAGGCACCGGCCGGCAGCAAGCGGGCACAAGTGGCCTGCACCACCTCCATTCATCACTTACATCAGTGCTGGAGGAAGTGATATCCACCTCCCGAGCGCTCCAGTCTATGGAAGAAGCTATGACAGTTCCTTCCATAGCTGGAGTGATGATCACTGGGATTAGCTGTTCAACAGCCAATCACAGTGATCGTGGGGGCGAGGAATCTACCTCCCCGACACCAAGCTCTAATGTTCTGTGATAAGGATCACAGAACACCGGGCCCGATGGCGGTTACCGCAGCAACAGTGCCATGATCCCACGACATTGTGGTGCCGAGGTCACTTTAGTACGGCATTCGCGTCTTGCTCATTCACTAGTCATTCCAAATTAGACTATGAACATATGGTACCACTATAAGAATAAATCAGACTGAAATCTGTTTCACACTTATATTATGTTCATCAAGTAACTACAATGGCAACATCACAGCAACAACAACCCCTATATTTCCGGATACACTACATTTTATAATCCATGGAATGGGCGTACATAATCAGAGAGCAAGGTGGGATTATGTGAAAAGTCAGGTGGGTTTAAGCTAATGTCTATGAGTATATTGGCTAGTTTAATGAGTCCTTTGTCTTCTTTCTTGTATTGACGCCTCCTGGCCTGGTGTCATCTTCAAGCTGGTAGTTGGTAACATGCAAGGTCATTCCACATTCCATCCTTGATACTCCTTTCAATGCAGGCCTCATCCTGGCACCTTATCTGTCTGTTTCCCATTCATCCCACGTCCTTTGTCCAGATGGATCTACACAGCTTCTGCAAAACTCAACTTAAACCATAAAATAGTCAAGAACAGCAAGGGGGTTGGGGATACAGAGGGAAGCAGAGATATATAAAATATATGGAAGAAAATAGACAAGATGGAGGCAAAAAGGAAACCAGTATAGTCAGGAAAGCAGTTGAAGGAAATACTGACAGAAAGAGGGGAAAAACATATAGAGAAACTATGAAAGGAAGAGAGAGAAGAGAACAACTCTTATCTGTTAATATACATATTAATTGATATAGAAAAACTTAATATTTTATCCAGAATATTAGTACTTTGGTTATATTTGTGATATTAACATATAATATGATCTCTAATAGCTACATATTGATAAGGAAATTTAATAATTTCCCCCACAATCCCCCCTAAATATTAATTTTTCTATTTACAACTTCTCCTAATGTTTCCCTAGAGAACTCAGGAACCTCTGAGACTGTCCATGTGATGGGAAAAAGGGAAAGGGATTTCTTCATCCAAGCATCTCAGAGACCCTTTCCTTGTGAAAGGTCCCCAGACACCTGAATCCTACTCTAGCCTCACATGGAGTTCTCCCACTGTCCCTTAACTCAAATCCCTCAACTGGGTGTGATAATAGGGGAGATTCTTAGACTGCTTATGGGATTTTCCTTTGGGCATTTCCTCCTCTTTCACCATTCCACAGACCCCGCCCTTTTCAGCTAAAAACATATCAAGGGCCAACCTGTTTTGAAGAGTCATTCTAGTATTGGGACCTAGTTCCTCAACTATACCCTGGAAAGCATCTCAACCATAGTTGACAAACCTTTGCTCACTGTAATATATGTAATTAATCCAATCAACGTTCTTATTGATCTGTACCTGTGGAATTAAGGAAGCGAATCCAGCATATACCTGATTTTGGGCCTTAAACTGGTCAGGCACCCCCCTTGGCACACCAATAGCATCAATGTATACCTGAGGGTCTTCCTCATAGCCCATGTGGAGTTGATCAATACTTCTCCTTCTCTTGATGGTCTCATTGGAAAACTCCGGGTCCCATGGTAAGATGTTGAACTGCATAGCTAGTTTAACCAGGGTGCATTGACCTGTCCAGGCATCGGGCAACCTGGATTGGAGCTTACCATCCCCACACAACCAGTAAATACCATACATATATCGTATATATTAGCTGAATAAATTTATACTTACAGAGCTGTTTTCATTACAAAATCCCAATTTAAAGGTTCCTACTAACGAAAACCTCAGAACATATTAGAAACAGCCTGAGGAATTGTGTATCAGTTTTACACTATTAGTAACATATAACCTTAAAAATACAAGACTCATTCTCCCTTGAACACTTTATCATATACCACTATCATTATGGAGGGTATACAAAGGATATGAACTTCTTAAATATCTGCAAATAAGCACAGTTATCCACAAGAGAAAAGAGATACACAACAAAATCATACAAGAACCATATTATGTACTCCTGTACTTACTTATTCTAAAAACATTTTAACTAGGCTATGTTTGACATTCTATAATACCTTAGATAGGAAAAAGAGATTTACACATATTGGGACAATTTTTATACAGTTTTCTTGGTTTCCTTGTCCGCTCACTATTTGCAATTTCCAAACCCATGGAGCGATTGCTGCTCGAAGCCCGTACCTTTCTGAGTTGTGTTGTGCGCAAGAATAATGCAGGATAGTATACACAGCTTACCTGTACCAGGAGCGAACTAGGAGATACTCACCTGATCTCACCCGTGACCTATTTTGAGGCGTAAAGTGAGGCCAAGCAGAGACCAGTCTAACCTTTGTTGATGAGAGACATCATGGCCTGCCCTGTCCACTCTCACGACTCCTAGTTTAACACTGTTAGTGGTTCGGTCAGTCCCTATAGGGCAGTCGACTATAGAGAGGGCTCAGGCCGCCAGACGCAACCCGGCTGGGATGGGGCAACCACCCGCCATTACCTTTCCTTCCTTTTGTTGTAGCTTGCCTTCTACCTCCGAGAGGACAGGACACCTGTGGTGATTGTCAGTGTGATTATACCATCCT
This sequence comes from Allobates femoralis, assembly GCA_033576535.1. Lineage (NCBI taxonomy): Eukaryota > Metazoa > Chordata > Amphibia > Anura > Aromobatidae > Allobates > Allobates femoralis. The sequence continues at coordinate 268,411,965 of JARQOC010000001.1, read as the reverse complement.
AGACTGATAACATGGTGTTTACCTCACTGTAATATACCAATACTGCATTTAGTAGGCTTACCGTATTGTTAAGGAATTCTTCAACCGGAAATCGCTCCATTCGCTCAGAAAGTGCAAGTCAGAACCAAACATTCTGATTACCTCATATGAGGATCCTACTATTATCCAGCATAAAATCTCTTTGGTCTATAAACATATCTGCAATAAAAAACTTAAAGAAATTTGTATTAATTTCAGAGATTAGAAAATTCTTATAATATATGGGCGCTGTACATCAAAGCAGACATATGTAACATCACCTTTAATTCAAAATTCCTGCTACCAGCATTTTCTCCAGAAAGCCCCTTACCCATCCCATATGAGGAAAGATAACGGACTACAAAAAATATTCTCACATAGTAAAGAACAAAGACTGCTCTAATAGAAAGAATTTAAGGAGGTGTGGAGGAGTGGTTCACTCCCTTCCATATTTTCAAATCCTTCGGCCTTGACATGCCCACAAGATGTTCACAATCCTGATAAAGGACCTAACTACTTTCTTCTTTCCACCATTTTTTTTTTTTTTTTTTTTTTTTTCGACTTTGTGTTATCTTCTAAACTATACTTTCTGTTGCTTCTCTCATCAAACTTGCTAACTTCTATCTCTAACATCTCACATTGACTCAATTGAGTGTCCCCTTAAAATACAATCTATATTCCTGCTTATCGACATACCTTGTACATTCTGGATCTATTAACTTAACAATACCTTCATCACATTGTAGTTAGATTTTCCTGTCTAGTACCACCTCCCCACAGCGTCAATATATATTATTTCCCCTTGGGCACTCAGTATATTAATCTTCTCTCTAGATAGCTTAATTTTAAAACACACAACAACCATAAATAAGGGAAAGTTTATCTCTGCCATAACTACATCTCTAACTAAATTATTCCTGTGCTGCAGGTGGCTATTGACAACATTCACTCATATAAGTCAATAAAAATCTGATTACTATTATTGTATTCAATATTGGGCATTATTATTAATATCAAACTACCATAAATGTGAAAAATCCATCTTTGCCTTTCAGAATCCCTGGAAAGATGGATAAGATTCCAGTCTGCATGTCACAGTGTGCAGATTCCACCTTCACCCCCCCTCTCTTTAGCTCTCTCCCTCCCCTCTTTCTAAAACAAGCAAATTCTTTTCACAGGATTACGCACAGCTGTTTAGATAAGAAATTCTGAGTCTCATAAGATAGAAAAAGAAACTCTTCTTTTTCAAACATAGCTCACAAATTTAATTAACTGTTTCACACTTGTAGATATATACAACTAACAATTCTAGCCATTATCTGAGATCCCGTGGCTTAATATTTAATTCTTCATTTATTCTTTATAACTTCAAAAACTTTCCATAACAGAAAGAATAGTAAACTATATTGATAGACGGACTGTGAATAGAGTGTAACTGCTATCAGTATGTAAAAAGCAACGCAGCCTCGTGCCCAGCCCCTCCCAGAGCTGAAGACACAGGAATACAAGCAAAGTCATACAGATAACAGACATACAAACAATGAAATGTCTCTTGGACATTACAAACTTCACTTAACCCTTTCTACTAGACTAAAAACATTTTATTTAACCTAAGGCATTTTCTGCATCTGAACACACTATATATATCCTAGTTAAATCCAAATCTGATATAATTATTTCAGCACAACATTTTGTAGGACGGTTAAGTAAACACAGGCTAGCCTGAACTTCATACATGGGAGGGGATTTGAGGAGCCTGTATCAGGTCCGGCGGCTGCAGCAGAGCATTAGAAATCAAGCTGGATGGTACCAGAAAAAGAGATGGGGGAGGGGGAAAGGGGGCTCAGTCATCATCATCATCCTATAAATCAGTAGGACCTATGGCTTGGCTTCTCGCCCACAGTGTCGCCTGGAAGGCTGGAGTGGCCACAAACAGGACACACCCACACATCCGAGGACCTCATATCGCCGCCATTATAGGGTGGTGGCTGGGATAGCGTACTCAATAACAATGGCGTGGCGGCCATTTTACTATCTGTATAAAATTATTATTAGGAAACAACTTATAATCAAACACAGGTTCTGTATCATCTTTTTTTTTCTTTCTCCATCTACTTCTCTTCATTCCTCACTTTTCAAACTATTTGCAACCCGTAAATAAACCTGCGCTTGATCTAGCAGCCCTTGGTCTTTCAGCTTACTTTTTTTCTCTCTGGATAGAATCATTTTATATAAACGGCTGCAATCTCTTTGACAAAGCAATCCTGCGTGCACAACCTGTCCACATTCTTAACAGCCTGCTTGCCTTCCCGTGATTCCACTAACATTTTTGCCTCTGCTACATTCTCATCCAGCTTATGAGGGGCGGTCTTCTTCTGCACTACAAGACGCAACATGACTCAAGATACTACGTCCTAACTGCAGCTCAGAACGCTGGCAACAGTAAACAACACTGGGTCCCCACCGTCTGGAGTCTCGGCTTCCACGTACGGTGATACCTTTACCTAAGGAACACGGAGCCCAAGCAACCACGTGTTCTAATTTGCTCTTTCCCAAGGGGTGGAACCCAAGTTCCACGTACCTTTCCCTGCGGCTTGAGGAGCTCCAACTCAACTCAACCCAGATCAACTTCAATGAATATACAGTACTTAGTACTACGTACTCCCAGCTCTACCGAGTGTGCCGCTCAACTGCCGCACACCCTCCCCTTAAAGCACGGAGCCCCAACTCCACGTGCTCGAGTGAATACCAGGCTTGTCGCCTCTGTATTCAGTCTAGTGATACGGAGCTCCAACTCAACATACCACTGCACACAGAATCCAAATTCCACGTGCAGACAAATACAAAGCCTATTGTCTCTAAACTTGTCTTTGATGCCTAAGCACAGAGCAACAACTCCATGTGCTTCCCAACGCTGGGTCTATGGACACCGCGTTCTGCCAACTAACTCGCAAGTGCAGAGCTCCAACTCCATACACTGTATTATCACCCGGCACAGAGCTCCAACTCAATGTACCTCCGAACACAGAATCTGCTGATTCCGTGTCCCGTTCTTTCTACGAAGTATAGAGCCAATTGGCTCCACGCTCCGTCTCCGATCCAAGAAGTGAGGAGCCACAACTCAACAACACTTCTGAGGTGCGGAGCCCCTACTCAACAACACCCCTGAGTCATAAAAGCCAGCCGGCTCTTATGCTCCCCTAACACTGAGACCCAGTGCTTACAGATTACTTTGCTACGGTATTAAAGTTCAAGAAATTCTCCTTCACTATTACATCACAGAGGTTGCGTCTCCTTTCACTTTCATTACACCGTCCTCCAGCACACATGCCTATCAAGTCTCACTATACGTTTCAATGCACAATAACAGTCACGGGAAGGGTTAACAGCTACAGAATGTTAATGACCAGTGGAGGAGACGTGGTGAAAACACAGACACGCGCAGAAGGCTGCGTGACTCATATGCTGCTGGTTCAGACGTGATGCTGGGTCAAACACGGTCTCACCACACGACCGCTTGCCCCCCGTACCCACTAGACACCCACAGAACAATCTATAATGACTGAGACACGAGGAAGGGTCAGCACATATGAATGTGTCTTTCCACTTACCTCGTGCTCTGGAGGGTGATCAATCCTCGTCAGTCGTCACAGATCGTCCACAGATATCCACGCGTAGGTCCGGAGAGCCGTGGACCACAGATCACGCCCCACGTGCTGGGCGCCAAAAATGCCGAGGTCACTTTAGTACGGCATTCGCGTCTTGCTCATTCACTAGTCATTCCAAATTAGACTATGAACATATGGTACCACTATAAGAATAAATCAGACTGAAATCTGTTTCACACTTATATTATGTTCATCAAGTAACTACAATGGCAACATCACAGCAACAACAACCCCTATATTTCCGGATACACTACATTTTATAATCCATGGAATGGGCGTACATAATCAGAGAGCAAGGTGGGATTATGTGAAAAGTCAGGTGGGTTTAAGCTAATGTCTATGAGTATATTGGCTAGTTTAATGAGTCCTTTGTCTTCTTTCTTGTATTGACGCCTCCTGGCCTGGTGTCATCTTCAAGCTGGTAGTTGGTAACATGCAAGGTCATTCCACATTCCATCCTTGATACTCCTTTCAATGCAGGCCTCATCCTGGCACCTTATCTGTCTGTTTCCCATTCATCCCACGTCCTTTGTCCAGATGGATCTACACAGCTTCTGCAAAACTCAACTTAAACCATAAAATAGTCAAGAACAGCAAGGGGGTTGGGGATACAGAGGGAAGCAGAGATATATAAAATATATGGAAGAAAATAGACAAGATGGAGGCAAAAAGGAAACCAGTATAGTCAGGAAAGCAGTTGAAGGAAATACTGACAGAAAGAGGGGAAAAACATATAGAGAAACTATGAAAGGAAGAGAGAGAAGAGAACAACTCTTATCTGTTAATATACATATTAATTGATATAGAAAAACTTAATATTTTATCCAGAATATTAGTACTTTGGTTATATTTGTGATATTAACATATAATATGATCTCTAATAGCTACATATTGATAAGGAAATTTAATAATTTCCCCCACAGTGGAATGTTACAGGTCAGGAAGTCACTGACTTCGGTAACGGTCCACAACGTCATAGGTCGGGAAGGGGTTAAAGGGAATCTGTCAGGTCAAAAATCCATATGTTACTGCTATCATTTTCTAATTCCTTTCTCTAAACTCTTTCTATTGATGTATTCCTTTTATTTATATTTCCCTCCTATCCTCTGTAAACTTCAAATAAAGAGATTCATTCCATCTGTCAATTACAGTGAATGATCCACTTAGTTCTCTGCTGTCCACTCCCTATAGGATGAATATTCATGTCACATATTCACATCACTGCTCAGGAGATCAGTAGAGGGGTCTGCATCCTCTGAAGAGGTCAAATACAACACAGAATCTGCCACAGCACAGCAGGACTAATGCAGCAGCTCCCTGCAGGGTCTGAAAATGCTTATAACTAGGAAAGTACAAATAGTACAATAATGATTTTACATGTTTTTAAAAGGTCTGCCAGGCACTATGCAATGGTAGTTTTAGTGTCATACTGAAAAATTACCTGACAGTGTACCTTTAATGAGAAAAAAATGAACTTTTTTGAATTTACCAAATGGCTGCAATGAAACAAAGAGTGAAAAATGTAAAGGAGTCAGAATACTTTACATATCCACTGTACATTATCCAGGTGCATGTACAGCACTGTGCAGCGATGGGGAATATATATCACTGGGGACGGAGGGGGAATATTCAACCATGGGGAGGGCTGGGTGCATATATGGCACTGGAGATGGGGGCATTTATAGCACTTGGGACAGTGGGGTCATGTATCATCACTGGGGAAGCCTGGGGCTATACACTACCATTGTGGAGTCTAGGGGCATATACCACCACTGTGGATGCCTAGGGGCATATACCATCACTGGGGAGGTCAGAGGGCATATACCATCACTGGGAAGGCCAGAGCATATACCATCACTGGGGAGGCCTGGGGTTATATACCATCACTGGGGAGGATGAGTCATACACAACACTGGGGAGGCTGTGGCAAATACAGCACTAGGGATGGTTGTGGCGTATTTATGACTGCAGAGGTTGACAGCATCTACACACTGGGGGGGCACATACACTGCTGGGGTGAGTGCACATACACTGCTGGGGTGAAGGTACATAGGCTCCTGGGATGGAGGTACAAACACTGCTGGGGGCACATACACTACTGGGGTGGGGGCATATAGGCCACTGGGGTGGAGGCACTTAAGCTGCTAGGGACCACATATGCTGTTGATGGAGGCACATACACTGCTGTAGGGTACTTACGCTGCTGGAGTGGGGGCACATAGGTTGCGGTGGTAAGGACAAATATATTGCTGAGGGGGCACATAGCCTTCTGGGGTGGGGCATATATGCTAGTGAAGCTAGGGAAGGCACATACACCGACAGGGTTGGGGGCACATAGGCTGCTGGGATGGGGACACTGATTGCACTGCTGCTCTTCTTTATTTGTGGGTTGAGAGCACATAGTGCACTAACACTGCCCACAGACTGCATCCTCACACTGGCCTGTGTGAGCATGTGATCCTTCAATTCATTGTATGCAGCGCTCAGTACTGAATGCTATGTCCTCGTAGTGCACGGATTGGTTTATAGGGCTGACAGTCACAAAGTGCAGCTGCCATCTCGAACTCCACGGTCCTCCGGTATCTGAAAAGGTCTTCGCGGGCCACATGCGGCCTGTGGGCTAGAGGTTCCCCACCACTGGTGTAGACTATGTTATGAAAAAGGCTGTGCAACATGATTTACCTTACCAGTGTAATTACAGCGATATCAAAATTGAGCAGTTTTTATTATTTTAGTAATGAAAAAAAAGTTTGTAAAGAAAAAATGCTTTGGATTGTGGCACCATTTTCCAAGACTTATAACATTTTCATTTTTCAGACGATGTAGCTATTTGATTTTTTTTGTGAGGCGAGATGTTTTTATTGATACCTTAGTGGTATAGATATAACATTTTGATAGTTTGTTGCATTTATTATGGTATTGCAGCAACCAAAAAAATGTAATTTTGGCATTCTTTAATTTTTTTTCTGTTTCTAGTGTTTAGCAATCAGGTTAATTGTTTTAATATCTCGATAGATTGGACTTTGAATCAGAGTGTAATTTTTTTGTTATGTGGTAAAACATTGCGTGTACAGTATAGACCAAAAGTTTGGACACACCTTCTTATTCAAAGAGTTTTCTGTATTTTCATGACTATGAAAATAGTAGATTCACACTGAAGGCATCAAAACTATGAATTAACACATGTGGAGTTATATACTTAACAAAAAAGTGTGAAACAACTGAAAATATGTCTTAAGTTCATCCAAGTCACCAGCCACAGAAATCTCAGGTTAACAGCAGCTCAGATTAGAGACCAGGTCAATGCCACACAGAGTTCTAGCAGCAGACACATCTCTAAAACAACTGTTAAGAGGAGACTTTGTGCAGCAGGCCTTCATGGTAAAATAGCTGCTAGAAAACCACTGCTAAGGACAGGCAACAAGCAGAAGAGACGTGTTTGGGCTAAAGAACAGAAGGAATGGACATTAAACCAGTGGAAATCTGTGCTTTGGTCTGACGAGTCCAAATTTGAGATCTTTGGTTCCGACCACCATGTCTTTGTGCGACGCAGAAAAGGTGAATTGATAGACCCTATATGCCTGGTTCCCACCATGCAGCATGGAGGAGGAGGTGTGATGGTGTGGGGGTGCTTTGCTGGTGACACTGTTGGGGATTTATTCAAAATTGAAGGCATACTGAACCAGCATGGCTACCACAGCATCTTGCAGCAGCATGCTATTCCATCCGGATTGGACCATCATTTATTTTTCAACAGGACAATGACTCCAAGCACACCTCCAAGCTGTGTAAGTGCTATTTGACCAAGAAGGAGAGTGATGGGGTGCTACGCCAGATGACCTGTCCTCCACATTCACCAAACCTGAACCCAATCGAGATGGTTTGGGTGATCTGTACCGCAGAGTGAAGGCAAAAGGGCCAACAAGTGCTAAGCATCTCTGGGAACTCCTTCAAGAATGTTGGAAGACCATTTCTGGTGACTACCTCTTGAAGCTCATCATGAGAATGCCAAGAGTGTGCAAAGCAGTAATCAAAGCAAAAGGTGGCTACTTTGAAGAACCTAAATATAAGACATATTTTCAGTTGTTTCACACTTTTTTGTTAAGTCAATAATTGCACACATGTTAATTCATAGTTTTGATGCCTTCAGTGTGAATCTACAATTTTCATAGTCATGAAAATAAAGAAAACTCTTTGAATGAGAAGGTGTGTCCAAACTTTTGGTCTGTACTGTAAGTCACTATAATGGGGTACTCACTCAGGTTGCCAGTTGTCGAGGTAGCACAAGGAAACTAGACAAAATTGCAATCCGGCTCAAGAGGACTGGATTTTCCTTTTCCTTTTTAAAAGAAAATATAGTGCATACTAAGAAAAAAATTACATGGTCGACATGACTCAGTCGACGCATTTCAACTGTACTAAGCAGTCTTACTGATTAGTGCAGTCGAAATACGTCGACTGTGTTATGTTGATCATGTAAATTTTTCTTTTGTATGCACAATATTTTCTGTTTTGGAAAAAGAAAAAGAAAAGGAAAATCCAGTCCTGTTGAGCCAGATTCCAATTTTTTCTATTATCCTTCATGTGAGGCCAAGGCAAAGCTAGTGTCTGAGCCCAGGTGGATGAGCATTGAACAATTGGGTGAGCTGGAATCAAGTTTCTACTATTAGCACAAGGAAACATTTCTCCAGTTTAAAAGTTAATTTGGTTTATTCATATCCTGATAAACCAGGCAGGATACACAAGCTTGAACCTTTCTTCAGGCTCCACAGCAACGCAAACAATGTCCATACAGAGAATCCACTTGCCTTGGTCAATCTTTACATAGGTATTTCAGGTCCTTCTCTTTGTCCAGAGCTCTGGGGCACAATCCAAACACACATGGTCTCTTTATCATGTGCTTCCAGGAAAATGCCCGCTCCACCCACTTCCAAAGAGCAACAAAGCGTGCTGATATCAGATCCATGTGACCTAGGAGAGGACACCTGATATCAGCAGCAACACACCCCCTGGTGGCTATGTGGTTAATCATACCTGCCCATCACTTTCTGGTTAACCCTTAAACCCAGCCCTAATCACACTATAGAGACTTGAGGAACAACAAGTCTCAGCAATCATCCTGGATTAAGATCACAGCAGACCTCTGTGCGATACATACCTGTTATTCTTGATATAGCTGGTTGGCACAGCACATATCCTCCCCCTCTCCTTAAACCCATGGGGATGAACATATGACTATGATCAGGGCATCCGTGTTATCTCGGCCTACCAGTCGAGGGGACCATCTAAGTTGCTCAGAACCTGGAGAGGACATCCACACCATCTTATTGGCTGGCTCCATCTCCCCGACTTCATCTTGTGGAGCATTGTCGTTAAACTGTGTCAGTTCCACCATTATTACATTGTTGTTTGTCACTGCATCGGGGATTGCTACTGACAACGTGACTTCACCTTCCTTCCTCATCTCCTCAGTGTCTGGATGAGAACTCACATATGGCATAGAAGCAAATTACACTATATTATCAGTAAGGGTCACTTGGGCAGCTTCCTTGTGGCGCTTGCTCCTTTGGCAGTGGGAGGATTTGCTGTCCTTGCTGGGCCCTTCCTTACTGTACTCCTTTTCTTTCTTAGAGTCACAGTCACTCTTGTAGTCATGTTCACTGTCTCTGGTATTGTGGACTAACAAGTCACGACCTACTTGTGTATTAGTCTTCTTTTCTGGAGCTACCAGGTTACTACCAGACACACTGTGGTTTATCTCTTTACTTATCATGTCGCTAAGTTGGGGACACATAATTATATTATAATCATACATCTGTGGTATGTGTTAAAGGGACCCACTGAGAATGTATTGCCCTGGAACCACAAAAACCTGGAGCCGGCCTTGATCCCAGGCAACACCAGAGACTATAACTTGTTTTGAATATGTCAAATCATTTTTGGGGAGTCAGTTTAATATTCTCCATTTTGAAGTGTAGTTATATTCTTTTGTGCAGATGTGCATAGGATCTTTTTTTTGTCTTTTTGGGGGGGTATGGATTAGATATTGTGTCTAATCACTATAATTAACACTTGGCAGAATAATTCTGTTATTTCACCACATAGGACCACACATACTATATATATTTGTTAACTGGATTTTATGTTAAGTACATTTGTCCAACAAAACAATGCTATATGTGAAAGTTAAGAATACTTTTACGTTGTCAGACATTGTGAAAAATAATTTTTAGACATAATTTCCCTTTTGTTTATTGTAAATGGCCAGCATAGTCCTTAAAAATCATTTAGCGTGCTCGTTGTTGACCTTTAACTTCTCTCACATTCTAGCATTCTGCCTTATTTCTGTCCATCTGTTCCAATCATTAGCAACATTTTGTTACAACAGATCTCACAAGTAAATCAGCTGTCATCATATTGTGACTGTTACTGTTTTGTTTCCACCAAATCAATTATGTGCTCTGGACATTTGTTGTATTAAAAAAGGAGGGGGACAACTAATAGGAATGTAGCTACAAGGACGTTACACGGAAGGTCTTCTTCTATCCAATTTCTTGTAACAAATTGCACACAATATTTAACTGATTACTATGATTTATTATTAGTATTATTATTATTGATTAAATTATTAATCTACTTTAGATTTAAAATAAATACACATTTAAGGTTTATTGTCAACCAATAAAATTACAAGACAAAGTATGTATTAGAGCCCGTACACATCAGTAAAATGGCACCCTGTTGTATGTATCAGTAAGCCACCCACTGCTATAAAGTACCTCCTTGTATGTTTTGATAGTATTCAGGGGAACATTTTTGTTGCAGAATTATACATGATAAGGGCATACAATTATTCTGGCTAGATGCAATGGGACAGATCATAGGGCTTGTCAACCTTAGCAACACATTTTGGCATGACTAGCTATTAACATTTTTAATATGTGTCAAATACTGATTGTCGCTCACTCGAAAATGAGTCATGTCTTTATTTCAATGGAGTGGTTTAGGTGCTAAGCTTAAAATTCAAATATAGGCAAGATTTAGGAACAAAAAACCAAAGCAAACTAGCTGATATAGTCAAGACCATCAAGCTTGCAAAATAACAATGCACATACGGTATATTTAATAAAGTCAAGAATGCCATCAACATTTAACTGATGAGAAAGCGAGACCATGCCTTAAGGTACCATCACACTCTACAATATCGGCAACAATATCGTTAGCGATGTCACGTGACCGAGATCGTTCATGCATCATTTCAATATCGTTGGTGAGACATCACACGTCCAGATAAGTGCAATGACGTGTGAACGATCCAGCGATCTAGACATCGTTTGAACGAGCCAGGGAAGGATGTTGGGCATTGTTCAGTCGCAGTCACACAGCAAGTATATGAACGATGAGAACCTTCAATGTGGGCGTTCTGTTTCACGTAGGACAGGAAATAGGCGTGCCAGGTTGTGTTTTACCGCGCCCCTAAAACTCTGATTGGTGGCCACATCTGCGTTTACCATTGGTCAGTCTTCATTGGGAAAATGGACAGTAGATTTAATGCTTTTACCACTGTCAACATCACGCCATTCATGTGTCAACCAACTTGGGAACACACACAATAATGTAGTAACTAGCCATCACAGCATACAGTCATGGCCAAAAGTATTGACACCCCTGCAATTCTGTCAGATAATACTCAGTTTCTTCTTGAAAATTATTGCAATCACAAATTCTTTGGTATTTGGTATTATTATCTTTATTTAATTTGTCTTCAATGAAAAAACACAAAAAGAATTGTCCTAAAGCCAAATTGGATATAATTCCACACCAAACATAAAAAAGGGGGTGGACAAAAGTGTTGGCACCCTTAGAAAAATAATGTGATGCTTCTCTAATTTGTGTAATTAACAGCACCTGTAACTTACCTGTGGCACCTAACAGGTGTTGGCAATAACTAAATCACACTTGCAGCCAGTTGACATGGATTAAAGTTGACTCCACCTCTGTCCTGTGTCCTTGTGTGTACCACATTGAGCATGGAGAAAAGAAAGAAGACCAAAGAACTGTCTGAGGACTTGAGAAACCAAATTGTGAGGAAGCATGAGCAATCTCAAGGCTACAAGTCCATCTCCAAAGACCTGAATGTTCCTGTGTCTACCGTGCGCAGTGTCATCAGAAGTTCAAAGCCCATGGCACTGTGGCTAACCTCCCTAAATGTGGACGGAAAAGAAAAGTTGACAAGAGATTTCAACACAACATTGTGCGGATGGTGGATAAAGAACCTCGACTAACATCCAAATAAGATCAAGCTGCCCTGCAGTTCGAGGGTACAACAGTGTCAACCCGTACTATCCGTCAGCGTCTGAATGAAAAGGGACTGTATGGTAGGAGACCCAGGAAGACCCCACTTCTTACCCCGAGACATAAAAAAGCCAGGCTGGAGTTTGCCAAAACTTACCTGAGAAAGCCTAAAACGTTTTGGAAGAATGTTCTCTGGTCAGATGAGACAAAAGTAGAGCTTTTTGGGCAAAGGCATCAACATAGTGTTTACAGGAGAAAAAAAGAGGCATTCAAAGAAAAGAACACGGTCCCTACAGTCAAACATGGCGGAGGTTCCCTGATGTTTTGGGGTTGCTTTGCTGCCTCTGGCACTGGACTGCTTGACCGTGTGCATGGCATTATGAAGTCTGAAGACAACCAACAAATTTTGCAGCATAATGTAGGGTACGTGTGAGAAAGCTGGGTCTCCCTCAGAGGTCATGGGTCTTCCAGCAGGACAATGACCCAAAACACACTTCAAAAAGCACTAGAAAATGGTTTGAGAGAAAGCACTGGAGAATTCTAAGGTGGCCAGCAATGAGTCCAGACCTGAATCGCATAGAACACCTGTGGAGAGATCTAAAAATGGCAGTTTGGAGAAGGCACCCTTCAAATATCAGGGACCGGGAGCAGTTTGCCAAAGAAGAATGGTCTAAAATTTCAGCAGATCATTGTAAGAAACTCATTGATGATTACTGGAAGCGGTTGAATCGCAGTTATTTTGGCTAAAGGTTGTGCAACCAAGTATTAGGCTGAGGGTGCCAATACTTTTATCCGGCCCATTTTTGGAGTTTTGTGTGAAATGATCAATGTTTTGCTTTTTGCTTCATTCTCTTTTGTGTTTTTTCACTGAAGACAAATTAAATGAAGATAATAATAACAAAGAATTTGTGATTGCAATAATTTTCAGGAAGAAACTGAGTATTATCTGACAGAATTGCAGGGGTGTCAATACTTTTGGCCATGACTGTATGTGTATGTGCGACTCTACAGTTTTCTTGGAAGATCACAAAGTCTCATTTGCAGGCGCACAAGCATTTAACAACGCCTAGACAACATTGAGGGCAACTTCCATCAGTCTGCTAGGTTAATTTAGGGTTGAATTTAATTTTACCAACTCAATGACACACAACATTCAAGCACAGATGATCAAATATGGCACCTTGGGTTGGACAACACACAACAGCCAATCGGAACGCAAGCACAACCACAAATTGGCGCTCAGGGGGTGCGGAAACAACAATGACAAAGGACAGCTGCGGAATTGATTTCTGCATCACTGAAGTTGTGAATGACATTGTTTATCGCCACGTCACACACAACGATGCAGCAGATTGACAGAACGTTAATTGGACGACGAACAACGGATTTCAGGTCCAGAGCACAAATTTTTGATCAGCAATCCAACGATTTAACATTTCAACATCGTTCGTTTACACGCCATGATGCACAACTGATATCGTTTGAACGATCAAAAAAATTGACGTTTCAGCGATATCGTTACCGATATCGTAGTGTGTGACGGTACCGTTATCAATATTTTCAGACACAAAATTCATGGGCTCTCTATTAAGGAGTTTGGTCTTACACCTTCTTCATCTCATTTATATGGCCTTAATTTTGTCAGACAGAGCTCTTGCCACATACCACCTACAGTTGCCATACAGTGGAATTAGTCATCCCACGTTCCTGTGATTTTTTTAGTGAATAGCTGTACATTAAGTAGAGGACACTACTATGCCATTTCTTTCCTAGCAGTGGTTCGTACCTTGTTTAGTCTCTATCTTCTTCCCTCCGATGGTGAATGATTGGATGTTGTGCTCATGATTCTGGTCTTTTACAACTAGAACATATGCATGACTACTGTAGCCAATCACTGAAGCATGGTCTAGCAGTGTAAGTGGCTATCAAATGAGAGCTAATCAGCAAAATGTAGATGATTGGTGTTGTTTAAGGGAATTTGTTATAAGGTTTTTGCTATATAATCTGAATACACCAGCAGATAGGGACTGAAACACAAATTTCTGTGATGGGTTATTTATTACACTGTGCATTGTTGTTTAAATATAATGATTATTTTATCACTAGGACATTATCATTGCTGGGACTATCTGCATCATGCTCAGTGGTCTGACAAGGTGCCTTCTCTCATATGAAGCTTACTTTCAGTGGACAGTGTACATAGATCGCTGTGATATTGGCGGGATTAGCTTTTTGAGCTCTATTAAATTTAAAAACTCTTTTTAATTGTGTCGCACCAGCTGTACCCCGTACAGTGATACATCATTGGGATTAGGATCTCTCTTTTTAATTTATGTTGCTCTTAGATGATGTAGCAAAAAACTGGTGACAGATTCCCTTTGTGTCATTGATCATCTGGGAAAAATGGATGTTTAGTTACATTCTCTCAAAACTAACCTTATAAAGTATTGCACTTGAGTTTCTCAGAATATCAAAGAGACTGTGCTGCATAGAAGATAACAGATTGAAACAGAAGATAAGACTGCCTCTGAGTAGAGAAGAGTAATGAGACAAGCTTTGAAGATAAGTAATCACTTACTGATTAGTAAGTGTTATATTAAGTCATTGATGAGGCTATGATAATAGAAATCAAAACTTGAGTATCGTGTGGGAAAGTGAATTGATGAAAAGTAATATCACATCAATGAATAGAGCTTTTCCAATGCACATAGCAAGTCAAAATTGATGTATCCAGTGTTTCTGTACTTTGTTCCATAAAAGTATTTGCACTACATCAAAACCCACTGTGTAAATTTAACACATTATTGTGTTCTCCTCATTTTGGAACAGTTTTCCGCTTCAGGTGGAAACACACTTCTAGGCTATTACTCATATCACACTCTTAAAGAATAGTAGATTAGCTATAGACAAGTGCGGTTGGAATGAAAATCTGCATCTTATTATCCTGAAAGCTTAAAAATACTTCCAGTAATTGTATTGGAAACCTATTTCAGAAACTTGGCCGCAGAAAGGACCTATTTCTTGGTGGAGAAATTATAGCACCTGATCTCAGCGCCTTTTGTCCTGCCAATATTTGGGTCAAACAATGCTTAAAGAAATAGCTTTAACATTCCTGGAAAAGTTTTTGTGATAGCAATTGTATTCTATGTTAAAAAAATGTCAAAGAATACTTTTAGTAAAATAAAGCTTCTGTAATATGCCTTATACAGCTGAAGAAATCATAATTTTGCATAGGCAACTGCTTGATATTCTTATTTTACTTTGGTGTGCATGCTTGAAAAGAGAAGTATGAAGAATGGAATTTGGATCAGAATCAAAATAAGTAGCTCTCAAGGTGCTGCTGTTTGGAAGAGATTAGCAGAATTAAAGGGGTTATTATCACAGTATGATAAACCATATGCTCAATTAACAGTATGGTATGGGTAACACTTTGAGCCAGGGTCAACTCAGTTTCCCTTTCTGTAAAGGCAACCTTTCATGTTAAAAATGGTATCTGATATACAGGCAGGATATTATAGAGCAGATGCAAATAAGTCTGTGGAGCCTCGGTTAGGAGTCTCAAACACAGGACTAGCCAGATATCCTTCCAGGGAAGGACCCAGTCAAGCGGTGGCTCCTTGCGGAGAACACCATAACCACCATGTTAAGTGGCCCTTTTAGTCAATATCCAGCTCTTTTACAAACTTAGAGATATGACAAGGGAATACCAAGACCAGGTATCCATCCACAGACAGCTGTTTCGGGGTGTTGCCCCTCATCAGTGTGGAGTAGGATTCTGGCTAGGTGGAAGCAATGCCTAGTAGACCAACATCACAAAGTATTCACTGATCTCAGGGAGACCAGTCCAAGAAAACACTGCGGGCAGCTGGCTAAAGCGCTCAACACAGTGAATTCCTAGGCGCATTGCCTCCTGGGAATTATGAATATGCAAATAAGTCTGTGGAGCCTCAGGTAGGAGTCTCAAACACAGGACTATGGTGTTCTCTGCAAGGAGCCACCCCTTGACTGGGTCCTTCCCTGGAAGGATATCTGGCTAGTCCTGTGTTTGAGACTCCAAACCGAGGCTCCACAGACTTATTTGCATATTCATAATTCCCAGGAGGCAATGCGCCTAGGAATTCACTGTGTTGAGCGCTTTAGCCAGCTGCCCGCAGTGTTTTCTTGGACTGGTCTCCCTGAGATCAGTGAATACTTTGTGATTATAGAGCAGAAGGAGCAAAACTTTTATTTTTTTTTTGAGACCCCTGTTGTTTGTATATATATATATATATGAGTCCAGTGGGCGGTCCTACTCAGTGATTGACAGTATTCCCTGTGTGACTTTGCATGCAGCAGTAGCTGTCAAACAATGATTAAAATCTCTCACTGGACTAATATACATACAAATTATTATCACTTTATATTATTATCATTATTATTATAGCGCCATTTATTCCATGGTGCTTTACATGTGAAAAGGGCATACATAGGCAAATACAATAATTATGAACAGTGCAAGGCACACACAGGTACAGTAGGAGAGAGGACCCTGCCCGTGAGGAATGTTTTCCAATAAACCTATATATCATTCTACTCAGCTTCTCCTTCTCTATTCCATGATGTCCACAGATTGTAATGAATGTACAACATGACTGGTTAATAAACCCAAGCTACCTAAGTTACATAGTAAGTCATTAATTGGTAGCCATCTGACCAGTGTTTCTACCATAGCTATCAGCTGATCACTGGGATTTTAGAAGCAATATGTGAAATGATCAGCTAATACCTAGATCGAAAACCTTATTCAAATCTAGTGAGAGTAACACCATTTGAGGAGATAAAACTATGTCTCTTTGATGGATCAAACTAATTACTAACTTACATCGTTCCATAAGTTGGTGAAATTTGGACAGTTCCAGAAAACGTGGAGGAGATCACCCACCTAGCCACAACCCCTCCAACACATGGGGGAAAGATCAGGAGACTATTTAGATAGTCTTGAAGGTGTAAGGTACCATCTAAAAAGAATCTTAAAAAAGGATTCATGGAGAGTTAAGCATAGGCTAGAGGAGTAGGAGATTTTCAGGCAGCTTTCCCATTGATCCAGGGAAAAATTTAGTTTAAGGTCCCTTTACTATTTTGTCATGTATGGTTATTTCCCAAATGTAAAGTCTTTATTGAAGTAGTCAGAGATGTCTGTAGATTTCCAGATGATATTATTATTGATGTTGCAGAGGAGAATACTCACTGCTTCATATAGTGGATATTTGTTTGATAACATGGTCAAAAATTTTTTTTAATAGGTAGGTAGTGGTAAAAATAGGAGTCTGGTAAGTTTCTTTTCACTAGATTTCTATAGCATTGACCCCTGTTTTAGACAGGTATTAGTACACATATCCTTGGTGGTGAAGAACCTTATAGCGGCTAAATAGAAAAGCACACCTATTCCCACATTCTCGGAGATAGTGGAGAGGGACTCCCTACATAACTCCTATGAGAAGTGCCACCCCATCTCTAATAATTTTTTTTTTTTCTTTTATAACAAAAAATGGGAACCATGGAATGCCTATCTTATGAAATACTCCCTTTAAACATTACAATCCTACCGTCTTAAACAGTTTTAATCCCTTTTGTACCTGCTGCTTCTTTAGACCAATCCCTATGTTATATGAGTTCATAGCATATGATATATTAAACAGTCGTTTAGTTGAACTCGTCCTGTTACATAACACATTTAGGCACGGTTCTTGTTCATTGCTATGTTCATATCTTTCCCCCAGCCTATTGTCCCCACCCCTTCTCCCCCATTTAAGTCATATCCTTCCTTCCTTTATTCCTTCCCTTCTTCCTTCCCCCCATTTTTGCCCTCCCTGCTCAGTTTAATGTCCAAACCAAGCTGAACATTTGTAATGTGAACTTCTTGTTTAAGCTTGTATGTGCATTTGTATGTGCTTGTCAATGCATTTTATTAGTTCCACCATGTGTTGTTTAAAATGTAATAAAATGGTTAAAACAACAACTGTTGATTTCATTCAGAACTTTTTTTATTCTTTCACTGTGTGTTTTGTTAATTGCTAAAAATAAACCAGCAACACTTAAAAAAAATCTCTATTCACAGGCTTGTCATGATAAGACTAAGGCCAGTTTCACACTACGGCTGGCATCCGATCCGTGGCTGTCCGCTTGAGCCAGACAGCCCCGGACCGGATCAGCACACAGAACTGGAGGGCTAAATTGCCCTCCGGTCCGGTGTGCAGCCGCACACAGCTGCCGCCGCTGATAACTCTGGACTGCGGCTCGCAAGGAGCAAGCCGGGTTCCTGATCTGTCAGATGGGACAGCTCCATGGTGCTGAAGCTCAGCACCGGCCCCTCCTGACAGTTCAGGACCGCGGCTAGCTTAACGCGAGCCACGGTCCTGACCTATCAGCGGCAGCAGCTGCTGCACACCGGACCCGAGGGCAAATTAGCCCTCCAGTTCTGTGTGCTGATCCGGTCCGGGGCTGTCTGACTCAAGCGTACAGCCACAGATCGGATCCCAGCTGTAGTGTGAAGCCTTTGAGGGATTTATATTAAATAGGCTTTTGATTTACGACCAAAAGAATAGTTTGGTTAGTGGAGGAATCCTTTTATGTTTCAGCCTACGTCAGAGTGTATTCATCAAATATGGTATCAGCTTTTAGTATGCAAATATACATAACATAGCAAATTGTTATTTTAGAACACGTCTATCAATGTAATAAATAACACCAATTACTCCATATGATCAAAGAGATTCCATAGTAAAGGAGAGATTCTGGGTCCCAACCATAGGCTAATGACACAATCAAACCCTTCTTAGGAGTCACAATGAAATTCACAAAGTATAAATGTAAATATTCATTGAAACATGTATACCTACTCATTAAATGTGATGTTTCCTTCCTTTCCAGGTTATTTACAGTATATATCCAACACATACACTCTCATGACAATGACAAAATATACTGATTCTCCTTGTTGAAATTCAGATAAAGGTAGAGAAATTTAAAGGGGTTGGTTCATGACCTACATCTGACACCCATACATAGGAAAGGGGATAAATGTCTGATTGCTCAGAATTGCTTCTTCAGTTTCCAAGACTTTAACTGTATCTGTATTGTACGTGTGTTACCATGGCTCCATTCAATGGAAATCTGATTAGTTAGTGTTCCAGACATCATACATATATTACTTACCTGTAAACAGGTGAATAATGTTTTTTTGGCCAACCCCTTTAAAGCTGTCTTCCTTGAAAAAACTGTCTCTTAGGTATCTATAACTCATTAGGTACATATGGACTTGTAGGATTTGTAGCTGAAAATGTCACCAATATGTAGACAATCTTTGTTCAAAGTGGTCAGACATTGAAATATAGGTATTGCCTAATAGACAGTTTGGTCCTCTTGGACGAGAGCCACTCTATTTCACATATTTTTTCTTCATTTTTTCATAATGGGCCTCTTATTGCAAAACAATTGCTAAAAGTTATATTCATCTTTTAAAGTGATGATACAAGTGCTAGGATGTGCCATCAATTCATGTTGGTAAGAATCCAATGATTCTGAGAAAGATGGGGGTCACAGCACTAAATTTACCATTTTTCTCTCAACAAGAGTACTGCCAATAACCAGTAGGGAAATAGTGCATGGACCAATTCACTTCATTGGACGCAGTTCTAAATGAGCATATCAGCCCCTCTATTCTCAGGGTGGGCGAGCGTCCCAGAGGTCGGATCAACACCAGCCATAAAGTGAGAGCATATCTTAGCAAAATGCCTTCAGTCTGTAAAATGGAATTGATCACTCTCCTAGAAAAGTTTTTTTTCAGCAATCTAACTCAAAAATGTAAAAAGTAAAGTTTTGTAGAACGACTGCCAGTTATATTTGTATTACTCATGTCTTTCCGCTCAAAGTTCACAGTTATCCTGGCTAACATTGTGCAACATTCTTTCACTTGCTAACTTACATGTTAAAAGCTAAACTGATGTAATAGACTGCATTAAATAAGATAGAAATATTTAGATGCTGCTGCACTTAAAAAATGGCCCTTGTGTTACCTATTGGAAATAAGCAGCTATTTGGAACTGAAAGTGGGCTGCACAAAATGAGCTTGTCAGTCCAGAAAAAACACTTCTCTGTTTCTCTATTCTTGGTCCATGTAGACAGCTTATAAGACTTTGTGGTGTATCAGCTTAAGATTTTCAATAATTCGTCCACAACAATCTAAAAAAGCATATTAGCACACTGTAAAAACACACGAATAGTAATGAAACATTAAAATACTGGTCATCACATCATATAAAGATTCAAAAGATAGGTTTTGCCAATAGTGATCATTCAGCACTATCTGCCAGAAATATCTGGAACTGGAACAATGACCATTCTCTCATAAATTACCATCCAATAAATATATATCAGGTGCTCGTAGGATCTGTTCATTTGTAACCTACACATAAAAAAACATGATTGTGAGTGCCTTTTGATGACAACCACATCACTATTTATCTACACAAGTTTTCTTTCACAATCGTTAGTGAAGTATCTGTTGTGGCACCCCCCAATATTGAGAGTTCATGAGTCCATTCCTGATTACCTGCTCTCTTTAATCAGAAACAATCCCATACAAAAAGAGGCCTTTCTTACAATGCATTTTCTGCTAATTCTAATTGTTATTAGTCAGCCAAGTATTTTCCTTTCAGCAAATAATGCCTCCTGACGAAGCCGGTGAAACACGTCGAGGAGGGAGACTGAGGTATTCTGTTCTTAGCAGTCACAGTACATGATACATCATGTTTCAAAGTAAAGTGATATTAGTAGCATGATGATGTTCTGTTAAATTGTACTGTGTGAGGGTGATGAGATGGTGATGTGTGATTTTCCAGTTACATCTGGTATGTCACTGTTACGAGGGGACTGGGTTGCTTGCTTATGCTCCCACACTGCCAGGCCATGGTGATGTGGGCCATGCATCCAAGATGGTAATGTATGTAAACCTACCTGTACTAGGGAAGGGCAGTGGCTGGGGTCTGTAGCAGCTGAGCATGTGGGGCAAGGTAGTAGCATGCAGAATTAGATGACATCACCCACTTCAGGTATTGAGAACATAAAGTTTACTAAACAAAGTCACATTACAAAAAACAAGCCATTACAATGCCAGACTCTTGATTCAACACATAAAGCATTGGGTACATTTCATATAGGCAGATGTCAGGAGATGGCAAGAGGCCATCACGGGTTGATGCATTCCAGGATCATCTGGCACTGGCATATCAGGAGAACCTCACTCTCAGGCCTCAGGCATAGCACTGGCACAGCAGGAGAACATTAGACACCAACCTCCAACAGACATCATCACAGGATGGCCCCCAGGGAACAGGCCGGACATCAGTACACAGATGGAACACGGAGATCACAGTTTCAGGAACACTATCAGGGCTGCTTAGGAAATCGGCTGGACAGATCCAGGATATACAAGCAGGGCTTTCACTGGTATACAAGGCTATAAGGATGATTCAAGAATAGTAGCTGCACAAACATAGCATCACTCCATCTTGGTTTACAGAGAAAAGTCTAGAGTGGTGGAATCTCTATATGGACAAATTCTCTAATACTGGGGTGGGCAACTTCAGTCCTCAAGGGTTGCAAGCAGTGCATGTGTTCAGGATTTCCTTGTCATTGTACAAGGAATTGGAATCATCACCTCTGCATTTGATTGCATTATCAACTGTCACAGGCTAAGCAAATCCTGAAACCACACATTGTTTGTTGCCCTTGAGTACTGGAATTGCCCACTCCTGCTCTAATAGGACATATAGGGATTGGAGGCAGGACAACTCTTTTATCTAATTTTGTTGCTTTGAATAGATGGTATGTCATAAGCTATACCATTTATCGATTAAAGTGCATGAAACTGTAAATCAGTGAATAAAAGAAATATATGTGTTATGGCTCACGTGATAAAGGTTGATACTGTAATCTGTAAACCAAGGGAGCAGCATGGACCAGAGGTGGTATTGATACAGTGGATCAGTGAGCACCAGGACAGCTAGGTATGAAAGACTGCAACAAATGGTTAATCACACAAACAGCACACGTACACACAGATAGCACACGGATGACACATGTGTACACATGGATGGTAAAAACGGAACATGCCACACATGCGTTTTTTAATCGGACATGTGAAGGGAGCCTTACAACCAACACTACAGAACAACTGCTCTCTTTGAGGCCATATCTGGTCTTTACTTGACTAACTCTGAACAACGAATATGATATATCATGACTATACCTCAGCTATACTATCCCTCATATCATTTGCTATATTGATTGAATTCAATTACAAGAAAATAGCTTGGTTATGGTTTTTGGGTGTTTTTTTCTCATAGACATTTTTGTAGATGATTTTCTACATTTCTGCCAATTGTATTGTCTTTTGTGCCTTTCTTATTCCGGTATTTGATAAGCCTTCTTTATTGCATTTTCCTCCTTAGATGCCAGCTGTGTGTCATAGAGCAAAGACATCTGCTTGGAGGTACATTACATGCTATTTAATAAGTGTAGTGATATTTAGTCGAGTGTTTAGTTTGACATTGCTAAGGATTAAGCCAATACTTATGAATCACCATTTGGAAATCACTGGATCAAGTGATTCCCAGATGAAAGCTATGATCGCGGAACTTAACAGCTCACTGAAGTAAATTGAAGAACGTTTTCTATGATATAGAAATGTAAGACAAATCTTTCATCATAACAAAGTAATAAACTATGTTACATGGATAACTATTGTAAACATAGTGCCAAAGTATTGGTACTTAAAACTATGAAACATAAAATGTGCTAAAAGAAAAATTATAATTGTATATGTAAAAAAAGCTACTGCTGCATTTCAACAACGACAAAAGATCCCTTTTATTTAACCATTTCAATACCAGGCCATTTGCCCCTATTGGCAATGAGGCATATTTTTGAGGGCTTTCACACTTGTGGTTTAAAAAGGGTGAGTATTACACTGACGCAGTCACAGGTTTTGCCATGAGTACTTAAAGGGGTCGGCTAAGACTTTCATATCAATGGCATTTCCTTATGAAAGGTATTCAATATCTGATCATGGGTGTGCTACAAGCAACACTGCGACCTAACAGATGCTCCAAATGCTACCGCTGGTTGGATGTAAGGAGTTGTGGAGCTATGTAACATAGCTCTGTCAACTGAATAGTGGCCATGGCCAGATACTGCATATTGGATTCCTACTGATTCTTAAAGAAGATGGATCTCCAGTACCTGGCCATGGCCACTATTTTGTTATTAGAGTTGTGTCGTACAGCTCTACAACATAGCACATTCAGCCCTGTGAACAGCTGATCATGAGGGTGTCATTTCTTACACCCCCATAGATCAGATGGTAAGGACCTATCCTAAGAATGGGCCATCAACCCCTTTAAGTATAATGCCTCTATGTATCTCTATATAGATAGATAGATAGATAGATAGATAGATAGATAGATAGATAGATAGATAGGATGGATAGATGAATGGCATAGATCGAGGGAGAGAGATTGAATACATTCATATAATAGAGAGTATGCAGAAGGGTATACAGCAGTGTGTGTACATGTATATACACTTTTCTGTTCACATACAGATACAAGTGGGGCTGGTTCTGCTGGAAGAACCGTGTCTGCAGCAGCAGCATACCCGACAGGACAGTGTAATGTCTTCTGAATAGTTATCCACATGATAAGCCCCACCCAACCATTCAGCAAACCATACCCAGTTTCCAGAGTCCAGAACTGAGGGAAATGTTGATGTGACCATCACAGGAAGCCAAGAAATTCCCAGCTAGACATTGTGACAAGAAGAGATGGTTACAGAAGGATTTGCAAAAGCAAAGTATTTACTAAAGTGCTTATTTATGGCAGTTAGTTCATATGAAAGCGACCCCTTTAAAGAACTGAAAAAATGTATCTTGTTCAGAAATTCAAATACTTTTTACTTTTTTTTGTGATATGTGGAACTTAATTTTCATGTTATTTTCAAAATCTTTTGTTTTTCCTTTACTTCAAGCATTATGCCTGTCATAAGATTATAAAAGACCTGTGGAGTACATTTCAACATTTAAATACTTTTTAAATCTGATTTTGCCTGTAACTGAGGCTTAAAAATTAGTTACAAATAACTAGTAAATAGTAACTTCAGTCTCTAGGCTGCATAGCTGTGATGATAGTCACTACTTGCAGACAAGCCATGAGACAGAGTAGTCAAACGTTCTGAGGTCAGATGCCAAGAGAGCACATTGTGAACTAAGGGGAAAGACAAAGGAATAGTCAGGCCACAATCCGAGGCCAGAATGCCAGGATGATAGCAGATCAAAACAAAGGGGCAAGGCAAAAGGATGGTCAGAGGAGAGAGGAGGTTCAAGGTATGTCAGCGAAAGATCAAAACACAGAGCACAAATAAACAAGGCTAAAAGGCACTGATGAGCAAATGCTATAACCGGCAGTGATCTGGGATTGACTGCACAGCTAAGAAGCTGTGCAATCACTCAGAACAGGGCACATCTGAAGAAGGCCAGAAGCTCCCATATTGGACATATGAGTTGTCAAGCAAAATACCGACAGCCCTGCATGCCTTTGTACAAGATTGGATGACTGAGCTGGCACTTACTGTCATGCACCCGTTTCTCAGCATGTGACATAGGATGCACCTGCAAGGGCTAATTTATTTCCTCTCACTCAATCCAGTACTCAACCTATGTTCTAATCTGTAAAGTGAGCATAAATCACACCCTGACACTATGTATACAGCATATTCCAGCTACAATATATGCTGCCACCACTCATCAAACACATGGGGTGATCATTCCCCGAAATATATTGCTGTCTGACTATCAACAGGGTCACACACTTTCTGTAAGACTATGGATTCCTTAGAGCATACAAGGATCAAACTTAAATTAAAGTTTTAAGCTTTGATATAAAATTTGCAATGCTTACGGTAAAAAGATATAAAAGATAAAAACAAAAAGGACACACAGATATGCAAAACAGTTATAAAATAAGATGGGAGAAATACAGAAATACTAACTTCCAGTCTAGTGTTATTCTGTTTCCTGGGAGGAAGGAGAAATGAAACATGGAACACATCAGCATTGTAACCTACCCTCATTTGCGAACAAAGATTTCTTTGTTTGCCTAGCTTTTCTATGCTTTAGCCTTGGCTCAGATTTCCAGGACAGCCTCTAATTTTGATATTCTAATCCCAAAACTGTAACTGGACCATGTATAATTTAGTAATGAATTCATTACATTTTAAATACCCTGTTTTGAAAGCACCCCCCCCTTGCTATAGTAAGTAGAGAATGGCAAACTGCCCCTAGGCACCATTTGATTTCAGCGCTTAAAGATTGCATAGGTGTTACAGATTTCTCCCTGTGTGTTCTACTGGAGACCTTGATTTGAGTAGAGCTTGATTTGAGTAGGGCTCTCTGAGCTCAATGCCTATCCCTGACACTTCTGCCCCTGTTTATTAATATTCAACCTTTTTGTCCATTGAACCATTGATTAACACATTTGCTGTACTCACATCCACCATTTTTGGGTGCTTAAAAACAGTGATTAGTACATCTCTCTTAATGTTTGTGTAAACTGGTTTTGTGCATCAAACAGGCCTAAACAGGTCACTAACCTACCTGACTAGTCTTTTCGGTAATATTCCACAAAACTTATAGTTGTCCCACCTGTGTGTGGCAGGGCATAATATTGATGGGAGCACTTGCATGAGCTTTGAGTTTATCCAACCCATTACATGTAAAACAAAAAAGGAAAAGGGGCGCAAATGTGTAGGATCCCCTTATTAAAAACGTCTATGTGGCGTGGGTAGGTGGCCACTCACCTTATCGGGTTGTGCAATTCCTGCACAACCCGGTTTAACAGCCTCCGCCGCCGGCGGTATATGCAATGCCTCTCCACTCTCCTCTCTCCTGTTCAAGGCAGATTGTTTGTGCTGTTCCTGAGCTGCTCCAGCCGCCATTCCCTCAAAAAGGGAGTAGTTTTCATGCAAAAAATAGTAATGGCGCACCTGATGAAGACTGTTTGTATGCAGTTGAAACGCGTAGTGGAGCTGTGAGGGGAGCTAAGAAGTTAATAAAAGGTTTGACATTTATGAAAATATCTTACATGTCTGCTTGTTCCTTAGAGCGCTCCTAATTAGACCGCCATTACTATTTTTTGCATATCCAACCCATTAGGCCTAAACAGGTCACTGACCCACCGGACTAGTTTTTTCAGTAATATTCCACAAAACATATACTTGTCCCACCAGTGTGTGGCAGGGCATATCATTGATGGGAGCGCTTGCATGAGCTTTGAGTTTATCCGGCCCACTAGGCCAAAACAGGTCACTGACCTACCGGACTAGTTTTTTTGGTAATATTCCACAAAACTTATAGTTGTCCCACCTGTGTATGTCAGGGCAAAACAATGATGGGAGCGCATGCATGAGCTTTGAGTTTATCCAGCCCACTAGGCCTAAACAGGTCACTGACCTAGCTGACTAGTTTTTTCGTTAATATTCCACGAAACCTATAGTTGTCCCACCTGTGTGTGGCAGGGCATAACATTGATGGGAGCAACTTGCATGAGCTTTGATTTTATCCGGCCCACTAGGCCTATACAGGACACTGACCTACCGGACTAGTTTTTTTTGGTAATATTCCACAAAACTTATAGTTGTCCCACCTGTGTGTGTCAGGGCAAAACAGTGATGGGAGCGCATGCATGAGCTTTGAGTTTATCCAGCCCACTAGGCCTAAACAGGTCACTGACCTAGCTGACTAGTTTTTTCGTTAATATTCCACGAAACCTATAGTTGTCCCACCTGTGTGTGGCAGGGCATAACATTGATGAGAGCGCTTGCATGAGCTTTGATTTTATCCGGCCCACTAGGCCTAAACAGGTCACTGACCTACCTGCATAGTTTTTCCTGTAATACTTCACAAAACGTATAGTTGTCCCACCTGTGTGTGGCAGGGCATAACATTGGTGGGAGCGCTTGCATGAGCTTTGAGGCTATTTGGCCCACTAGGCCTATACAGGACACTGACCTACCTGCATAGTTTTTCCTGTAATACGCCACAAAACTTATAGTTGCAGAGCAATGTTTAACCTTGAAATCCTAGGCCAAGCCCTACTCCAGACCCTGTCCCATATATGTAGGATGTGCAAATAGAGTCCGTGGAGCCTCGTTTAGTAGTCTCAAACACGGGACTAGCCAGAGATCCCTCCAGGGAAGGACCTAGCCATGGGGTGGCTCCTTGAAGAGACAACCATAACCGCCATATTAAGTGGCCCTTTCAGTCAATATCCAGCTCTTTAAGAGTTTAAAGATATGACAAGGGAAATACATAAGCCAGGTATCCATTCACAGACAGCTGTTTCGGGATTTTGCCTCTTATCAGTGTGGAGTAGGATTCTGGCTAGGTGGGAGCAATACCTGGTAGACCAACATCATGAAACAATCACTGATCTCAAGGATATATATGCAGGATGGCCCATTCAGCAATTTTTGGTCTGGGGCAATTGATGCCATTTCGCTGTGGTCTGACTCTTTGGGAAGAGTGAGGACTCTTGTTGGGGTCCCCTTGCTGTGTGGTACATGATTTGAGAAGGGCGTGACATTCCTATACCTGTGTCTCATCCTCCTTTTACTCCTCCACCTCTTTTTACTTTATGCAGAAAACTACTGCCACTTTTCCCCTGTAACTCATCCATTTGTCAATTCAGTCAGTGTATCTCACCTCTGAAATTTTAGGTAAATGTTAACCACCTTCTATTTTGAAGTGCTTTGGAAGAGTGTGCAGGCTGGCACAGACTGTGTTTCGTGCAACCATACTACGTCATGAGACTATTTGTATAGTGGGTAGATTGTTGTCACTTTTCCCGGTGTTTTTGTCTATTCTGAGTAGTTTGGCAGCTTTTGGACACCTTTGAAGGTGTTTTCTATGTGTATGCTGTAGCCTGCCATTGATTCCAATGGGGTTCGACGGTGAACAATTCGTCGAACACACCCCAATTCGGCAAATCAAATCGAATTTTAACACTTAGGTGTTGGCTCATCACTCCTGAGCAGCAACAAAACACCTTAAAATTTTCTCCAACGAGTGATTTATTCTCTTTGTCTGATCATTAGTTTCAGGCTGGTAAGCAGAGGAACATTACAAAACAATCCCCAATTTCTTACATTTCATTATGGAACAAAAAGAGAGAATACAATGCAGATCATGAGAGGGTCCCATGGAGAGCGGTGGTTTTGGGGTGCAGGGGGTAAGCCTCTCACCCAGCACAACCCTAATGTATAACACTGCGTGTCCCGCCAGCTGCGACGTTAGCTTGGAGCCTCCAACATCCAGTTCCGTGTTCCAATCACGTAGTGCAGGGGAGTCGGACACCTGACACCTCGGCAGCGCCTACGTCACGCTAGGGCCTGGTGCTCAACTGCAGGTTCTCTATGCACAGGCAGCTCTACCACAGACTCCTGGGAGGGGAGGAAACAATTGTAGTATATGAGTATACGTGGCTGGAGAGCGCTAGTACATATAGAACATGTAATGGAGTACTGTATATACTTAACATTTATTAGAGTAGACCACAACGTGTTTTGATGGTGGATTGCCATCTTCCTCAGGTGGGGGCCTCCCCCAAAGAACAGGTATGTAGAGTCAGAGTGTCCTTAAGTGTATCCGAAATCCAATGGTTAAACTGACACCTGAGAGCCGCATCACTCCACAGAATATCCGGGGACACTGATGGAATATGGTATTATAGTCCTTAGCAGTGCAGCCCCCTTGTGTCAGGTTCACCATCTTTGCCTCCATGACTTAAATTCTGTCAGATTCGTCAGCTCAAGGCTGTTACTCTGATAAATGTTGCTGTCAATTTCTAACATAAAACTTTATCGTGTGTGTCCTAGGGGAAGGGTTCACTGTTCTATTGACCATCGGCCCCCCACAATTCAATCATTGGTTGCCAAAGATTTGACATGACAGTTGATAACCACTAATCATGTCATAATGCTACTACTATGAAAGCCAGATGGTGATTGGCAGTTATAGGAAACAGTGTTTTTCATTGTAAACAACAATACTGTAGTATTCATTATATACTGTAGTACAAACTGTCACTTCAGTGAGGAAGTGAAAAACTCTAATGCCACCCAATAAGGGTAGCAATCCTTAAAGTCATAGTTGAATCTTTAACAAGTCTTTTAACATGACTTAGGATTTGTGCCAGATCAGAACCCCAAACTGCAGACGCTGTGTTTCGGGGTGATTGCCCTCATCAGTGCAGTGTGTGGGAATTCTGGTCTGGCTGTATGAGAGGCTAAGATGAGGTCTGGGGGAACAGCTATTCTCCTCATGGAGAAGAATTTATAGAGTACAAACATTTGTCCAATCTCAGGTTCAAGTACCTTTATGAGACTACAAATACAATAAAAATGAAAAAAATATTTTTTTAAAGATATGAAAAAAATAAAAAATAAATATTAAAGTTTGAATAACTCCCCTTTTCCTCATTGAAAATATAGAATAATAAAATAGACCAGTGTGAAATCTCTATGCCAGTAAAAGTCCATCCTATTAAAATTAATTAACCCAATTAATAAATGCTCTAATGAGAAAAAAAAATCAAAACACTATAATTTAGATTTTTGGCCATCATAACAGCACAAAAAAAATGTAATAAGAGGCGATGAAAACACTGTGTCTTCTCTAAAATGGTATGAATAAAAACATTGGGTCAGGTAGCAAAATACAAGCATTAATACATCTTCATTGAAGATTGCAAACATTACAGGTCTCAGAAAATGGCAACACAAGCACACTTTTTGGTTCAAAGATTTCAGAACTTTTTCTCACCACCTAAATTAACGCAAAAAACTTTTCAAGTGTAATATCCCCACAATCGTACTGATCTGGAGAATCATATTATAAGGTCATTTTTTATTTTAGAGCGAACGCTATAAATAAAAAATAATAATAATAATTGTGTAATTTTCCCGCACTTAGAATTTTTTCTTCCCAGTAAATTACATGATAAAATGGATGGATTCATTTAATATTAAAAGTCATCCTGCAAAAAAAAAAAACAAGCCCTTATATAGCTATGTCGATGAAATAATAAAAAAATACATAAATAAAAAAGTTATGAATCTTACATGAAGAGGTAAAAAAGTCTAAAGCCAAAGAACAGATAATTGACCGGTCGTAGAGTAAAGGTATTATAGTACTTTCACATTTTTTGTCAAATGATTAATCATTCATCCGGTATGCCAGATGGGGAGAAACTGCTTAGTAATGGCTCTGTTTTGTAATTCATAGAGAGCGTGAGGTCGGATAAATCTATGATGTCGATGTAGTCTAATAGAATATTAATAGATAGGGATAACCCCCTCAAAGGTGCTTCCATTTTTTAAACTATTTTTTTTACTATTAATATATTTTCTCAGTTTAGCATTGCTTTAATCACTTTCAAAGGCCTTGTTTACACATACCATCCGTTTTTGCCTTAAATCCGTTTTTGGGAACACTTTGGACTGTTTTATTTCAAAGTCCAAAAACGCATATGCGTTAACGCATGGTGCACTTAAATGTCAATGTGTTTCTTACCAACACATGCACTTTTGTTCAGCTTCCCAAAAAACACTGCATACAGCGTTTTTGGGTGCTGTAAAAAAAACGCATGCTTTTTTTTAACATGGGGCCCTATGGGAAACGCATGCATTTTTGCATGGCACATTATAGGCACCATGTGTTAACGCATGCGTTTTTGCATGCGTTTTTGGTGAAAAAATGACTAAGTCCCAAAAGTTCCAAAAAACGTTCAGAACCTCAGGGGACACTATTGGCACCCTTAGAAAAACGAATCTGTTTTTCTAAGGGCTTAAATAATGGATTGGTATGTGTGAACAAGGTCATAAAATGGTGTTTTTAAGAACAGCACGAAAACTGTATACTTTTATGGAGCATATCTTAGCTATGTGCACTAACATGCACAGTAATATTGTGTACATGCTACATATCTTAGCAATGTGCACCAACATCCGCAATGAAATTGTGTACATGCTACATTTCTTTGCTATGTGCACTAACATCCGCAATGATATTGTATGCATGCTACACGTCTTAGCAATGTGCTCCAACATCCGCAATGATATTGTGTACATGCTACACGTCTTAGCAATGTGCACTAACATCCACAATGATATTGTATACATGATACACGTCTTAGCTATGTGCACTAACATCCGCAATGATATTGTGTACATGCTACACGTCTTAGCAATGTGCACTAACATCCGCAATGATATTGTGTACATGCTACACGTCTTAGCTATGTGCACTAACATCCGCAATGATATTGTGTACATGCTACATGTCTCAACAATGTGCACTAACATCCGCAACTAAATTGTGTACATGCTACACGTTTTAGCAATGTGCACCAACATCTGCAATGATATTGTGTACTTGTTATACATATTAGCAATGTGTATTAACATCCGCAATGAAATTGTGTACATGCTATACACGTCCTTAGCAATGGTGCACCAACGTCTGTAATGATATTGTGTACATACTAAGCACATACATTCAGTTTACCTATTGCTTTACAAGATTATGGACAGAGTTTCGAACCATTTGACTACTAAATAAAACAACTGTCTCTAGAAGTCTAATAGCCAAAACAAAATGCACCGTAATCCCTTACTGTCCTTCATGCTTAAATAGTACAGACCTTCTTAGATTTCAGGACGCTTTAAAGCCGCACCTTCTCCTATTACATGCCTTTTTTAAAATCACCACAGATGTGTATCTGTTAGAATACTGTATCAGACCGCTGAACATACTGATTCACAAACCAACAGACCAAATATAGATTTTCACAAATAGACAGACAAATCTTACATTATAAAAACATATTTTCCATTTAATTTATGGACTTTATTAAATTGTAAATAAAAGGTACAAACAATATGGAGATCTCATCATTCAGTATCCAGCAGAATAATTTCAGTAAGTTATATCCTAAATCTAGACGTTCCCTGGTCCCAAAGATGGTCTGCGATAAACGAAAAACTTCATGGACAGAAAAACCTTTTGCACGTAAGCACTGGAAGATCTGTAGGTAAAACAGTATTTAGTAGATTAAAATAATGTTATTGGGCTGAAATACACATTACTAACATTATTACCTGTTTTATTTTAATTAACAAACCATGAACTTTGTAAGAGCTTTCATTGAAGAATGCTTGGTGTTCTTGTCCTCGCTCAAATTTAACATACCGTAAGTGGCAAACTGGAATTAAAGGGCAATTTACGAAGGTTTTTGTTTGGATGCTTCCGATGTTAATGGCTTCTTTTTCTACTGTCTCGGGAGTTTCAGAGACATGTAAATCCTATGTTGTCTTTGGTGGCAAGGAAGGAAATACCTAAGACAGGACTAGGATAAAAACGCATGGGACTTTATGTAGGTATCTCAGAAATGTGTAATTGATACAAACTAAGGAAATCACTCCACAGTACAAAAACAATCCTATTTGGACACCTGCTGTACTTAAACCTAAAGCATCACATATTATTGGTAAATTAGACATACAGGAAATATTTGCGTCTGCATTTCCTTTCTCATTTTATATTATAATAATGCAGCTTGAAAGCTGCAGGACTTTACACATTCATGAAATGCTGCCGAAATAGATGTCTTTAGGTTTAATAGCCGGCTTCATCCTTAAAGAAGGAGATGGCACTTTGAAATTGATCTGTTAACAAGAGCAGATGTGGCAAATTGACCAAGATGACAGAATAAAGATGACTCAGACATGATTTAGCCAATAAAGTGAATATTGCTGGCAGATACTCAACATTTCCATTTGGTAATAACGGTCGTTTCGGTTGCCAAAACGGAGCTCACAGTCCACTTTATTTTAGTAATATGTGGCAGAGGCAGAAAGCATCACCAAATGTACTTTTATGTACTGGAAAGGTTTATTATGTGGTCTGCTGACATGGAGAATGTAGACCCCGGGTTTGTGTGTGATAATTATTGGATGAAGTGTTTCATCCTATGGGTTATTGCATGAGTCATTTGACCGCGGATGCCAGACGTGCATTTGATGATACTAACACTTTCAATTGGTAGAGTCACACGTTCATCATTAACTTATTGGAATTTAGCACTTCATTGCTTTGCTTTTATTTTCATTTACTTTGTGAAATATGAGGCTATGTTAACATGTAGCGGAAATGCTCTGAATTTTGCATTTAGACAGCAAAAAACAGTAGCAGAAAAGGAGATGAGATTTAGTCAAATCTCATCTACACAAAGAAGGAAAATATCTTCATGGAAATTGACATGTGGGGAGAATTGTAAATCCACCGTGGTAAAATATTTTTCAAGTCTCTTTGCTAATCTGTTGCAGATCTTGTTGCAACAACATGATTACATGAGAATTGTCAGAAATATTCTTCAGTTCATGAACATGCATATTTTTCTCAAAATGTAAACTGTACTGAACTCCCCCATCACCAGAAAAACTCCAGTCATCCTCCTGCAAATGCAATTTTTTTTATTTTGTTTTGTTGGGAAAAGATCATAGCTCAAAGTGCTCAGTGAAAAAAAAAAACTAAAAAAAAACTACTATAATGAATGAGCAGACCAAGCAGAGATCTGTAGAGGAGCACATAAGAGTGATGAAATCTTATATGTTTTTCCACATTTTTATTCATATAATTTACATAATTGTTAGTTGAACTAATACTTATGAGTTTAACCAATGAATTTGAATGTATTTTTCCCATTTATTTCTTTTTAATTATATCTATCCCAATATGATAAGGCATGAAATGATGACAGACTGCCCAAAATTGCATTGGCTGCAGTATGTTGTGTCATTATTATTATTATTACTATTATAGAGCCATTTATTCCATGACGATTTGCATGTGAAAAGGGTATACATAGATAAGTACAATACAAGGCACACACAGGTACAGGAGGAGTGATAACTCTGCCCGCGAGGGTTCACTGTCTACAAAGGATGAATGAGGGTACAGTAGAGGAGGAGAGAGGACCTTGCCCGCGAGGGCTCAAAGTCTACAAGGGATGGGTGAGGATACAGTAGGTGAGGAGAGAGGACCCTGCCCACGAGGGCTCATAGTCTACAAGGGATGGGTGAGGATACAGTAGATGAGCAGAGAGAACCCTGCACACAAGGTTTCACAGTCTACAAGGTATGGGTGAGGGTACAGTAGAAGAGGAGAGAGGACCCTGCCCACGAGGACTCATAGTCTACAAAGGATGGGTGAGGATACAAGAGAAGAGGAGAGAGGACTCTGCCCATGAGGGCTCACAGTCTACAAGGGATGGGTAAGGATACAGTAGAAGAGGAGAGGGGATCCTGCCCATGAGAACTCACAGTCTACAAAGGATGGGTGAGGATAGAGTAAGTGAGGAGAGAGGACCCTGCCTGTGAGGGCTCACAGTCTACTTACTTGTTTCATGGTTTAGTGCTAGATGATGATGCCAGCATAGTGGCAGAAGACAGGCTGCAGTACACACACACTGGCAGATTGCCAACAAAGATTGTAAGGGACTGTCATGCACCAGCAGGTAGAGGTGAGCAGATCAAATTTGGCTAATCATGCAAATTTCACAAGAAAAATGGATTGACAGCTAAATTATTGTCTGCAAATTGAAAGTTTCTTATCTTGGTTGTCGGGACCCCAGAGTATCATACGTGTGGAATGTTTAAAAAAAATATTAAAAATTAGTGCTCACCTGTCTCTACAGGACACTGTCTGGACCTTGGCACCTCTTCTTTTCTCCTTCCCCTACTATGTACATTTTCTTTGTCCTTTTTCACTCCAGGCCCTGACTTCTGGCTCAAGAAGGCTGAATGACTCAATAACATCTAAAGGCAAGAGGACATGACCTGTAGTGAAGATTCTGTAGAGAATTTTAGCAATGGGAGAAGAGAAAATAAGAGGTGCCCAGTACCAGACACAGGGTTATGGGTATGGCAGGAAATGTAAGCAATGAGAAGAGTATCAATTTTTCTTTCTCTTAAC
This sequence comes from Allobates femoralis, assembly GCA_033576535.1. Classification (NCBI taxonomy): domain Eukaryota; kingdom Metazoa; phylum Chordata; class Amphibia; order Anura; family Aromobatidae; genus Allobates; species Allobates femoralis. The sequence continues at coordinate 268,376,862 of JARQOC010000001.1, read as the reverse complement.
CATTTTCTGCCTGGTACAGTTATACAAATGGCAGTTGCAGTCAGATCTTTGTAAAAGAATACAATTTTTACATCTCTATCAGCAGTGGTTTAAAGTGGTGAGCATTTTTTTTTGGTGTGCTTTTTTCCCAAACTGAAGAAAATTGTTAAGGATATATGTACAGCTAGGTACACTATTGTTCATTATACCCCTTTAATAGAAAATAAATGCATTCCAATGTTGACATAAAAGGTGATTATCATCAATATATCACAATAATATTACAGTATATTTGTCCACAGTGTTCTTAAGAATAACATACAAATAGGCGACCAGGAAAGGAAATACAATGGTGATGGAGTCTGCAGCACCTTTCTTCCACTCCAGTGTAAGCAGTGAGCTTATATGTTTAAATTGTGGATCTGGTTTAAATATAAAACTTGTCCTCTATGAATGGAAATCATATGTGTTTTCTGGGCATTGGCTCCAGCCATTTGCTGATACTAATTATTATTGTTTGTAAAGTAGGTGATTTTAAGGCCTTTATATGCAGTGAGACGATCTATGGAAATGAGCAACAATGATGAGGTTCACATCTGGCTGCCTCAAATAGCATGGTGGCCACAGAACGTAATGTACTCTCATACTAAGGACCTCATGATTCATTACAAACAAAGAAATGTGTATGTTAAAAAGGCAGATGCTGTGATATTATGAATTCTGCTTCACTTTATTTAAGAGCATGATCGTGTCAAATATATACAATGGCTTGTTAGCATATTAGGAAATGTGATGACAATGAGCAATCATAAATATGGTAATCAAAAATGTGGTCCAAAGCTAATACCACAATCACTGCTTGACAGCACCAACTTGTTTTAGATTGCTGATTGCCTCTTGATTTTACCCCTGATGTGACTTCTTTGTATTGACCCCATGTAATGACCCCTCTTGCCTCTGTTTTCTGCCTCCAGCAAGCAGTCTTTCCATGAAAGCAATCAAGGGGACCTTGTTGTAAGACCAAATCCCTTTACAGGGGTTAAAGGTTGAAGGCCGGGGCTCCTCTGGAATCTGCCATCAGAATTGCTTGCATCAAGTCTGTCCGAGGTAGCTTTTTTGAATCGGTGACCTCTGACAAACAAAACATTATGTTAATTGCTAATATATTGGACTGCACTCATTTTGAGTAATAAAAACTTTATTCAGTATATGATTGATAAAAAAGTACAGTATGACACAAAGGTCATTCAAAGTATTAAAAACACTGAAAGAAGGAGTGTATCACACTTGTAACAATCACACCCATTAAAAGGTGAGCTATACTACGTAGCAACAGTCACATTATTTACAATAATGTGTTGTAAGCAGGAAAAATGGACAAGCAAAAAGGCTAAGCTACCTTGAAAAGGGTCAAATACAGTTGACTAGAAATCTAGGTAAAAAAAAAATTTCAAAACAGCCTGTCTTGAGCCATTTTTGATACGCAGTGTGTTACGAGACGCGGCTAGTTAGCTTTCCACGCCGCCAGGCCATGGCACCGTGGGGCATGCGCTCCAAGGTGGAATAGGTATGTGGACCCACTGGACCACAGGGGAACCTGAGCCTACCCAGACTAGTGAAGGGCAGCAACCGGGGTCTGTGGCAGCTGAGCATGTGAGCAAGGTGGTAACATGCAGGACAAGATGACACCGCATACTTCAGGTATACGGACATGCAAAGTTTACTTAAAACTAACACAGTACAAGGAACAAGACATTCATCCAGGCTCCCGATTCCAGAGAGCACACATGGGGGAACATCCTAGGTAGACAGGTGATGGTATGGCAGGAGGTCTTCACGGGTTGATGCAGTCCATGGTCATCTGGTATGTGCATATCAGGAGAATCTCACTCTCAGGCCTCAGGCGTAGCACTGGCACAGCAGGAGAACATCAGACACTGACCTTGGACAAACATCATCTCAGGATGGACCCCAGGGAACAGGCCAAGACACAGGCGGAACACAAATTGTACAGGTCCAGGAACTCAGCTGGTCAGATCCAGGAACTTAGGCAGAGCCATCACCAGGAATCAAGACTGGAGACTCCCCAGACACACAGAGGAGGAGCCCGTCCAGATACACGAGTAGGACCGACCCTGAGAACATGGACTGGACCACCAGGATCACGGACTTCACATCTGGACACAGGCAGGACTTCAGGACTCGGAACATCAGACACATTAGGAAGGACATATCAGGACTCGGAACATAAAGGATTCAGAACATCAAGGATTCAGAACATCAAGGGCTCAGAACATCAAGGGCTCAGAACATCAAGGACTCGGAACATCAATGACTCGGAACATCAAGGACTCGGAACATCAAGGACTCGGAACATCAAGGACTCGAAACATCAAGGATTTGGAACATCAAGGATTTGGAACATCAAGGGCTCAGAATATCAAGGACTCGGAACATCAATGGCATTACCAGAAAAAAGGAACTCAAGTGATCTGGGCCTCAGGGCCATCTCGGACACCACGCGGGACCTCAGGGCCATTTCGGACAGCAAGTGGGACCTCAGGGCCATCTCGGACACCAAGTGAGACCTCAGGGCCATGGACACCAATCAGGACCTCAGGCCCATCTCGGACACCAAGCGGAACCTCAGGGCCATCTCAGACACCAGTTGAGACCTCAGGGCCATTTCGGACACCAGGTGGGACTTCAGGACCATCTCGGACACCAGGAGGTACCTCAGGGCCATCTCGGACACCAGGCGGGAACTCAGGGCTATCTTGGACACCAGGCTGAACCTCAGGGCCATCTCTGACACCAGGCACGACCTCAGGGCCACCTCTGACACCAGGCACGACCTCAGGGCCACCTCTGACACCAGGTGGGACTTCAGGGCCATCTCAGACACCAGGAGGGACCTCAAGCCCATCTCGGACATCAGGCGGGACCTCAGGGCCATCTCAGACACCAGGTGGGACCTCAGGGCCAGCTCAGACACCAGACATGAGCTCCAAACACATCAGGTTCCAAACATCAGACACAAGCTCCAGGCACCAGATAGCACTCATCAGGCTCTGGTCACGACCTAAAAAGGAACTCAAGTGGTCTGCTGCAAACACCGTAGGCTCGGATCGGCCCAGATGGAGCTAGGATCACATGGTGGCATGAGCACAGCATAGTATATGCTCCACAGAAACAACAGACTCCATCATCAAAAGACGAACACAGGTTTATTCACAGGATACAAGAAACTCGCAGACACTGGGTACAAGGATCAAGGCACAGAAGGGTTCAGGAATCCCACACAGCAGGAATCCACATTCAAGGGCAAGGACATGGGTACCAACACAGACAGGTCCAGGGACACAGACATCAGCTTTCCCAGAACTGATAGCAGGCAGAACAAGAGATGTAGACAAGGCAGACCAAGAGCAGCATGCAGGACCAACACACAGTAGGTTCAGGAACCTAATTAGAAGCTCTGGCGATGCCCAACAGGAAAAGGAACTTTAAATAGCAGCTGACCCACAGCAATAGGCTGGGGACAGCAATTGAGGCACACACACTCCACCTGATAAATGCGGTGAAAGTATGGCCGTGTGCACACTCAGCACAGTCAGAAACAGTACAACATTGCCAGCACAGGAGTTGAGGCCTATAGCACCTGGCAGCGGCCTCAAGCCTGGACACACGTGGAAAGATGCACCAGCTGCAGAGGACCTCATAACCCGCCGATAGCTTCCACAGCGGCAGCCAGGGGAGTCGTGCAGAGGAGCAATGACCCAACAACACACATGCAGCTACGCAGCAGAGCAGAGAACTGTGCAGAATCCATACAGGTAACATGCTACAGTGTCCCAGCTAGTTGGGGGAAGGAGTATTGGGAAAAAGCAAAGTAACACACAATAACGCTGGGGAACCAAAGTACAAACCCACCGGCGTTACGCAGTGATTGGTATCTACAAAAGATTACCCTATAAAGAACAAATGGTGAATTGAGAACAGGTTTCTAGGTGATTGAGATTAGCCCAACTATTCTGATTCTATGGAAACTGATTATGTTAGAAAGGATCCAAACCACGCTGTGGATCTCACTATAAAGTTACCTATTAATGTGCCCATGCTGACAACTGTTCATTCTGAAGCACATGAACATCAGAACTTGTTCATGAAGCAATAGATGAAAGTTGGTTGCTATTTGTTATCTGGGGAAGGAATGACATCAGGATGCAAGATGGAAAGAGTGCAAGCTGCCTGAGGCAATTGTAAATGGTCGTTTGAAAACCTTGGGTCCTGGCATTCCCGTGCATATTAACATTTACCACCTACCTAAACACTATTGGAGACCAAGTGCACAATAATAATGGTATTCTCTAATCACAGTGACATCTTTCAGAAGGATAATGGTTTAAGAAAAGGAGTTCAAGTTCTTCACTTGGCCTCTATATTTCCCAGATTTCAATCTGATTGAGAATCTGAAGGATGCACTGGAACAAGTACAATCTGTAGAGGCTCTACATTGCAACTTAAAGGGTATAAAGAAACTGCTCCTAATATCTTGGTGCTAGATACCACATATCTCAAATTATCAGAGCTGTTTTGGCAGCACAAGGGGAACAAAGACAGGTGGATTCATATTGTGGATGATTGGATGATTGTTAATGACATGCCATAATGTGTTTTCATTTATAGAGATCACATGAATAATCTGAAGCTGGAGGATGTGGTCCCACTGCGCCACGACCGGGCTTACGCTGAAGGATCATAACTACATGCCTACTGGGTCTTCACCAGAGCCTCTGATAGTGAGGATGGCCTAGGCTGCCAGTATTATTATTTATAATTATAGCACCATTTATTCCATGCAGCATTACATGTGAAAAGGGGCATACATAGAAAAGTACAATAATTATGAACAATACAAGGCACACACAGGTACTGGAGGAGAGTGGGCCTTGCCCACAAGGGTTCACAGTCTACAAGGGATGGGTGAGAATACATTAGGATAGGGTAGACCTGGTTGTGCGGTGGTTTATTAGACTGAGGCTCAATGCAGGTTGTAGGCGTGTCAGAAGAGGCAAGTTTTCAAGTTCCTTTTGAAGGATTCCTTTATAGGTGAGAGTCTGATGTGTTGGGGCAGAGAGTTACAGAGTATTGCGGATGCATGGGAGAAATCTTGTATGCGGTTGTGGGAAGAAGAGATAAGAGGAGAATAGAGGAGGAGATGTTGAGAGGATCGCAGATTGCATGTAGGTAAGTACCGGGAGACCATGTCACAGATCTATAGGGGGACAGGTTGTGGATGGCTTTCTATATCATGGTTAGGGTTTTGAACTGGAGTCTCTGGGCAATGGGAAGCCAGTGAAGGGTTTAGCAGAGAGGATAGGCTGGGGTAGAGTGGAAAGACAAGTGGATTAGTCAGGCAGCAGAGTTTAGGATAGATTGGAGGGGTGCAAGACTGCTGGAGGGGAGGCCAAAGAGTAGGCGGTTGCAGTAGTGGAGGCGGGAGATGAGAGCACCAGGGACCACTTCAGGGCAGATACTGGTACGGCAGCAGCTGACCGAACTTTCAGAAATGCAGGTTCGTGTGGACAGGCAGGATGACGTTAGAGCAACAGATAGGAGTTGGTACTGAAGGCTGACAGGGTGGAGTCAGAGCAGCAAGCAGTAGTTGGTACTGGAGGATGGCCAGATGGAGTACAAGTGGGAACTAGGACACACCAGGAACATAATTTCTCAGGCACATCCCCACAGAAGAAGGTGCCTTAAATACATAATGACTCCCAGGCATAGGCTAGGGTCACACTTGCGTTTTTTTCATGCTTTTTTGGAGACCTGCGTTTTTAAAAAAGCATGTAAAAACGCACCCATAGGCCCCCATGTTAAAAAACGCATGCCCTAATAGCAAAAACGCATGTCTTAATAGCAAAAACACATGTCTAAAGTACCATGTGTTTTTGGCATGAGTTTTTGCACTTATGTGAGTAGCTGACATCAAAAACGCATGCAAAAACACATGGTACATTAGTACCATTTAGTACCATCCAAAAACGCGTGCGTTTTCCATAGGGGCCCATGTTAAAAAAACGCATGTGTTTTCTTAACAACGCATGTGTTTTTAAAACAGCACCAAAAAATGGTGCATGCACTATTTTTGGGTGCTGACTTAAAAACGCATGCAAAAACACAGGGTGCCATCAGACACCTTAAAAAAACACTTGCTGAAATGAAAAAAGCATGCAGAATAGCATGCTTTTTTTTAAGGCACTAAAAAAACTCATGCCAAGTGTGACCCTAGCCATAGGCTGGGTACATTTTAGGGTGGGTGCACTGTCCCCTTAAGAGGCAGGGACCGTGCACGCATGTTCTAAGAATAATGAAGGGAGAACGGCATGATGCATGCAGGCTCTGGAGCCTAGAGAGCCCAGAAAGAGAAAACTCCCCAAACAGACCAAGAGAGGGGAGCAGGAAGGACACAGATGGTCGGCTGTGGTGGAGAGTACATCGACATCCCTGACACCAGGAGAGACAATGGAGCAATGCAGGGATGCCAGCATTACAAATACATATTCATGCACGTATTCCCACATTGCCTAATACTCACTAACCACACTGCTTAGGATCCCCATAAAAACAGTTATGTTACCATTTGAATATAGAAATGTCAATAAAGCTTTATAGTTGTCTTCTGACAACAACTAAAATGTACTTGTCCATAACATATATTTGTAAAATCAAAAACTATGCATATTTAACACCCTACTTTCAGCAATCCCACCCTTGTGTTGTACTAGAGTTCAATGAATGCACCTTATGAATCATAATGATTAGTACATTTTCCACATTTGCAACAGATTAGTGCAAAGGTATATAGGTGAAGAGAGAATGCCATTAAATAGGTGCCATGTTTTGACTACAGCTCTTACAGCTCCACACCCTATTTCCACAAATGTGTTCAGTAATAAAAGCAACATGTTTACATTTTAACACATGTTTTACAGTTTCGTGAACCTCACCTCTTTTTATAACAATGAGGTACTGTGTGGAGAAAAGAAATAAATGTTAATTCCAGTACTTCCCTAAGTGAAGCAAATCACACTCGAGCTCTGTTCCATGGCCAGAAATGCTTCATCCAAAACTCCACATTCTTTGGGAAGTTTTTAAGAAGAGATAGCAAATGCAAATATCTCACTTCTTTTCTTCTACCTCTTCTTAGGCTGCAATCGGGAAAGTGGTAAGCAAGACCAACATCCAGTTTGTATGTTTGATTAAAAAAAATAGTTTTACAACTGCAGTTACAGCAGACATCTGTTCTTCAAATACACATCAGCAAAGTTTATAGCAAACTGCTATAATACCAATTCAATAGCACAAACTTCATTACAATAACAAAAAAGATTCTAAAAAGATCTCCAAGTACCGCTACAAATGCTGTAGTATGGTATTCGACTGCCAACAAAGGGCATGTCATGAACTGAACTCATCTGTAGTTAGGGGGAAGATACAAATTACTGTCATTTTAATGTTAAGAAAAACTGGAGTGGATTTGGAATACTTTTCGCAGGCCCTGGAGACTTCATGGATAAGTATACTAGTAATGTAATCCAAGAAGAATTATGTAAAATAAGCAACAATACTGTATTATTGACAATGCATCATCAGAGTTATAAAAAGTGTGTAATATATCTTTAATGCCTAATCATAATATCTTTTTTTCTTCCGCCAGGATATAATGTTGAACCTTAAACCTTTTTTACATTGATTGCCCAAACATAATAATAATAATAGGCTGTTTTAGTACAGTATAAAATCACTAGAAATATGCCATAGAATATCTCATTAAGGTGCCAAAATAATACCAGTATAAACAATTCAAATAACAGTAGTATTCAGTGCAGTGTTCACATACTGTAGTACAAAACATTTTTAAAACATGCCACAATACAGTATTGAAAGTGACCCTGTCAGCAGCTTTTTTGCATATGAGCTGCAGCCACCACCAGTAAGGCCTTATATGCAGCATTCCAGAGTACTGAATATAAGTCTCCAAGACTATTTGTTTAATGCAAAAAAACAGCTTTTACCATACTCACCTGGGGCAGTCCAGTCCTATGGGTGTTATACATATTATTATATTATTATTATTATTATTATTATGGGTGTTGCAGGTCTCGGTCCGGTGCCTCCTTCCTTTTTGAGATTGCCATCTCTTACCTGCTTCATGTGGATGACACGTCGTACTTCACCCACAAACAGTCTCCAGCCTTCATTGCGCTCCTGCATATGCCTACTTTTGCTCTGCCTTGCTAGGTCAAAGCAAAGTACTGTAATGCACAGGTGGGGAGAAAGGTCATAGAACTCCCATGCATGCGCAGTACGTGGGCATTCCTTGACCTTTCCCCACACCTACACTTTGCTTTGCCCTCCACAGGGCAGAGAGAAGTGTCAAGCACAGGAGTGCAATGAAGGCCAGTGAGTGGATGATGTAGGACGCCTCATCCACAAGAAGAAGGACAGCAGTCAGAAAAAAATAGCAGTCGCTGGACCGAAACCTGCGACACTCATCGGACTTGACCGCCCAATATAAAAAAAACAGTTTTTCATATCATACAGATCGGCCAGGGACTTTTATACAGCATTCTATAATGCTGTATATATGGCCTTACTGATGGTGGCTGCAGCATAAATGTAAAAAACTAGTGAAAGGTATACTTTAAATAATAAAAAAGTAGAAAATGCTCTAAAAACAATAACTTCTATATTGCCTACACACTGTCAAGTGATACTGAATTGCGGGAGTCATACGTTAGTGCCCACAATGCTTACAAAATATTTGATGCAAATACAACAGCCATACATACACACACATCCCATAAATACACATCATATATTTCTAAAACAATACACAAAGTACAAAGTAGCCCTCAACTTAATTGCCTCAGATTGTCTATAAATTGTTGCATTTAGCCAGTGGCGTAATTTGAAGCTTATGGCCCCCGATGTGCAAGCTCCATCAGGGCCCCCAATTATTGAAAATCTTTAATAGCAATAGTCTTTTTCTATAGGCCAAAGGGACTTTTGATGTCCCCTAGGCTCCAGAGCCCGGTGCAATTGCAACCCCTGCAGCAATTGTAGGGTTGACCCTGCACCAATTGACCCTGCATTTAGCTCATAAAGTTCTGAGATAGTGTCACCCATTTTCCTGCTTCATAGAGGATATGGTGCCTTGATTGCATTGAGTTAGTTCCACATACGGTATTGTCCAATATTATAGTTAATACTACATTATCCAGAATTTTGTTCAGTGCCTAAAAATTATATGTGCATATATAAAAGTACCCACATATGTACAAACAGGGCACATAATGCTATATTTTACCCATAAAAAATATTCTATATTCTTGCATTGCTCCATATATATTTTCCTGAGCAAGTTAAGTACTACAATTGTAGTGTTCACCACAAACAAGCAAAAAGAGTTTAAAACCAAAAGGATTCGTCCAATTCTTTGTTTTGTGTTTTTTTTCAGCTTGCGTCATATTCTTTTTTTTTTTATTCTATTTTATAGGTTTCATCTGTTTTTTTTTTCCTTTTAGTTCATCACTGGGGAGTTTGGTTTTTCAGATGTTTTTGCTGATTTATAATTTTATTTTATTTATAATTTTTCAAAAACTAGCAAAATGTTTCCAATTCTACTCCAGTCCCCCGAAGAGTATTATCATGTATACCATATATTTTAATTTGTGCCATTTCGCAAAGCATGTGACATTTTCATAAAGAAAGATTAATGACAAAAAAATAAAAACAAGACATTGACTTTTAGCAAAATTAATAAACAGCATGCAAAAATCTTAAAATCTGAGAGTCCTCAGTGAACTTTTAAGCCTGGAGAAATATCCTAGATCATCCAATTGGAAATTGCAATTGTGCTTTGTACAGATACCCCGGATGGACTGCTACTTGTGGACTTCAATATGAGTTAAGTCCTCTGGAATGTAAACCTGATGATATACATTGTCTGTTCGCCTGAATTTCCCATTTAGGGTCAGAATAAGGGAAAGCCACCATTGAGTGGGGGCACCACGAACCTTAGGGTATCAAAACCACCATTGTCAGGTTGAAACAGTTTGTAGGGTTGACAAATAGGTGATCTGTACAACCATTGCAATCTATTGTTTTTCTGTTGTGTGTTGTCCTTGTTTACTTACGTGTTGGTCATTTAGACCTTTTAAAGAACTAAATAAAGTTAATTTATATATTTCTTTGACGTTGGTAGCTATATCTATTAAGCCAGTCCTCAGTGGTTGATACCTTTTAATGGCTAACTGAAAAGATGGTAAATAATGGCAAGCTTTCGAGACTCTAAAGGCCCCATCACACCTGTCAATCTGGCCTGTAATGTCGTAAGCGATGCGGGGGTGCGCGCTTGCTTCCACTATCGCAGGCCATCTGTCACACGGCAGGATATTGCCGGTGACGCGGCGACGATGTGGCCGAGCCATGCTTGCTGGCTGGGATCAACCCATCGAGTGATCCGCAGCAACGCTGCGGCATAGACTGGATCGCCGCCAACATCGCTATTGCGGTGTCAGACGGCGCGATCCAGCCTAATCGCTGGTTGCAGATTGACAGGCTTATGTTCATGCTCGTAAACCTGTCAACCTGCGACCAGCGATAATTCGCAGTTGCGTCGCGCTGTCACACAGTACGACGCACTTGCGATATAGCTAGCGACATCGTTAATGCGTCACTTTTCGACGATGTCGCTAGCGATATTGACGCGTGTGACCCTGGATTAAGGTTTCTTCATCAGGCTTAAACAGCATGCAACATTTTGAAGAATTTGGCTCAAAATATGGTAACAAATAAGTAAAAAAATGTAAAATAACACAAATAATAAATTGATGCCAAAGTGTTTTAACTGATGAAAAACGATTGGATAAGAAACAATTATGAAGACAATGGTAAAAGCCATTCAGGATGTAGGGAAAATCTTAACACCTATAGCAACTTTTATGTATAAAGCTACCAAGACACATTAGAATCCACTAATCGTAAGAGGTGTATGGACTGAATGTCTAGTGTACACGTTTAGTATATAACTATTTTTAAATTTAGTTTATTTTTAAAACTAAATCTCCATGCATAAAAGCTTTAAACAAACACATAAAATATCAAAAGGGACAAAGCAATGAAATAATAATATTTAATTCAGTCACTGATAAAATATTACAATTTAAACAATTTATGAGCAGCACAGTCATAAAGCATGCTTGAAATGTAATTTACATGGCAGGGACGATTTATTACTCAACTTGTCAGTAAGTTTCCCAATATTGCTTCTTTTAAAGTCAGCTCTTGTTCTGTATTCTAAACATAGTAAAAAAAAAAGGCGAGCATACATGGAAAGAGTGCGAAACATTGAGAACTGATGAATTCTGCACATTGTGCTGCATAAACTGTTAATAAAATTTATTGTTGCCATTTTTGCAGTGAAATATGTGGAAATTATGGCAAAAATACAGGAAATTAATATGATTTTCTAAAAAAGAAAAAAAAATTGTAATAAAGTAAATTGGCAATACATATTGAATTAAAAACCCATATTTCCTACAGAGGATTAGCACATTTGTAAAACTGTGTTTCATCATTTTTAAAAGAGAAGGTAACCGCTCTTACACTGATAAATGTTGACATGATCTAAAATGAGCTGTTACTAACATTCATAGTGCGTGTTAGAAAATATAATCAAGATTAACTTTTTTTTACCACATTAAAGAGCATTCCCCCAACAGTAATTGTAAGAATTTATACATGCTGTAATTGATTCATTTTTTTGTTAAATTGTTAAAAAATCTATTTTATTGTTTCTTTGTTATTTCAGATTTGTAGAAAGGTGGAATCATATCCAATGTTGTTATAATCATCAGCTTATTTTATTATTATTATTTTTTTACTTTAGAAATATCCTTTTGCTGGTAAAAATTCAATAATATATTGAATAAATGCAAAGTATATACCCTGTTTTCCCTAAAATAAGACTGGGGATATATTGGATGGGAATATTGGGGGTTGCAAGGGGATGGTGCGGATATTGGGGGCTGCATGGGAATATTGAGGCTTGGGGGGGAAAGATGGAAAAATGAGACGTCCCCTGAAAATAAGTCATAGTGCATTTTTTCGAGCACAAAGTTAGATAAGAGAGGGACTTATTTTAAGGGAAACAGGGTGTATATTTTTTATATATATATATATATATATATATATATATATATATATATATTTATATATACACACACACAACATTTTCAGTTTTAAGCATTGATTGTCCAGTTAGTTGGTCAGAGCTCAGATGGAGATTTTCCAATTGTTTTTTGAAAAATAAAGCCTATAACACTTTATATTTTCTTATTTTTGCATTTAGAATAAAGGCACAAATAAAAAATAATATACAAAATATATACATTTAAAATTAATTAACTAAACCCAATAAATCAACATTTAGGGGAAAAAAATATTATGTATCATATTTTGCAAATTATGTAAAAAATAAAAATCTATGTAAATATACATAAAAATTCTTTATAGAAGTAGAAGTGCCACGAAGCATGTAGAAATAGAGGACATCATTTCAATATCATCCTCTCTTTGCTCTTTACAAATTCATGTGTATTTGTTCAATAAATCTACAGAAGATCACCAGATATCCAGAAACATTGGACGTTAACTACTAGACAGCAAATAATGTTTTTATAATGTATAATTCTTTGGAATCACACAGCAATGGATTAGTATATCGGATGTGATTTACATGTCAGAGTCTCAGTGTATTCTATTTGTTGTATAAAGTGTATCTATAGCATCTATATCTGAACTCACTATGTTTCTGTGGATGTGGCTGGGTTACAGTTGTCTGTTTCAACTCAATTTGGGATTTGTTGCCTTACCTCCAGTTCACCTGTGGTTTGCAGCAGAAGGCTGGTTATCAGTGTAATTAAACCTCTGCTATCAGTCAATGGTGGGGTTCTTCTCATTTTAAATTCCCAGCAGTCAATTCCCTGGCTGCCAGTTACAGTTTGTATTTATTCTGGTTCATTCCTGGCTCTCTTCAATGACTCAGTCTGTTTATTCCAACCCTTAAATTTTGCTATGATTACTTGACTGCTTCTCAATTGTGATCCAGACATGGACCTACTGGTTCAAACCCATAGTTCTGACTATTCTTCACCATTTCACCTGCCAGTAGGCACTTCGTGAGTGCAACTGTTATGCACATACCTAACATAAACACAGGTAAAAGGAGAAATAAAGTCTACAACACAACAGCTGCACCCTCACCCTAGTGGTTCCTATATTGATTAAAAGATCCCTAAGCCACACAACTAAAGCAACCAACTTGGGCCTGGCTACATGAAAACCCATCAAGTGGTTTCTCGTATCCATTAAGGAAACAGAGGTAGGCCTCAATGGACCCTAAACCAATAGAGGAAGCATTTGCAACGGCCGATGGGGAATCAAGGTGAGGAAATTTAAAACACGTGCATAAAGGGGGAGAATAATAAATTAAACCAACCTAACTGGGGATAGAGAAAAAGGTGTTGGGAAGGTAAATGAGTAAAAACAGAGTAGTAACACAATTAACCCCTTTCTAGCAGGCTAAATTCCTTACTTGTAGGCCTAGAACTCCTCTGCTATAATTCACCTAGAAATATAGCCAGCAAAGCAGGCTGGAGCAAATTGAGTATAAATAGCCCCACTCAAGCTGTGATAGGACAGAGATAAAATAGGAAAATCAGAAACAAATGACAAGGAAGAAGCAAAGGAAAAAATGCAAAGATAAAAGAACTATCAGCAGCTGGGCTGTAATGACTTGTAGTTAAGGCAAAGGAAAAAATTGTAAAAAGCTTCCTTAACCCTTTTAGCCTATGTTTAAAAGTAGTGTTTTACTTTCATTTTTCTAATTGCTTTCAAAGCTGAAAGAAAAATTCACTGGTAAATGAAATTTTAATATTTATTTACCTTATCTGGGCATGTGGTGTGTGACATACATGGTCAGACAACTCCAATTTATGAAGGAGGAGCTCTGAAACTCACAAAGAATTGCAATAGACTCTGGCAGACATGTCCTAGGGCCTCTAAATACATTTTTTGACAGTTTTAAAAAGATTAAACAGAATGAATCTGTCAAAGAATGCATGGAAAAAAGCTATCATGTTGTGGACTGTGAAAGAGAAGTATGTGACCAAAAGAAACACTCATTTCCATCAGATGATACTCAGATAAGACAATGAAAAGCCTACCAAGATAGCAAAATGCAAGAACCTGACTAGAGTGAAATGAAAGTTATTGACATGGCTAGTGGAAACTATATGGATAGTAAAAATCTTACCACCATTGCTGCATTAAAAATTGAAAAAATAACACAAAACATTATGGAATGGAGAAGGTCACATTCATTGTAACTAGTGAAAGGCAGAGGGTCAAATGAGTTCATTTAAAGAGAGTGACTTGTAGGCTGTTCGCAGACCACTACACGAAAAAAGCTGACCTACACCTGTAGGAAGTGTAGTGGTAAGTCACTGTCTGTGGCCATTTTTGATGAAAATGATGTACAGAGAGAGAGAATTTTAAAACCAGAGTGACTCCAACACTGTTAAAGCCTATGCACATAGTACAGTGTTCCTCAACTCCAGTCTTCAGGACCTGCCTACAGTGCACGTTTTGAGCATTTTCTTAGTATTGCACAGGTGATCATTTAATTTCATGCACTGGTGATGATTCCAGCCCCTGTGTAATAGTATGGAAATCCTGAAAACATGCATTGTTGGTTGGTCCTCAGGACTGGGTTTGAGGAATACTTACAGTATTAGGCCTAGCAAAAATTTAAAGGAGAGATTATATTACACCATGGAACTGACATAGTGGATGGCTTCAAAAACATTGTTCTACCATTGGTAAGGGAGTAGGTAGTTCTTACAGGCTATGGGGAGGACCTTTTTAACTGAAGAGGTTTTCATCCAGTTTTTGGTTATTTTTATGGTTTGCAGTCTTCTATCTCAGAGAAGGAAATATATTCTTTTCGTTTGATTAAGGTCTGGAATGAAGTTGAAAAAGCTTTTGAATAACTTGCAATTGGACCAAGAGAACTGCCTCCAGTGCTCATTTTAAATAGAAGAAGGTGTTACAAGTGTGATATATGATGGCCGCTCTCTGCCCTCCTCATTTCACTATAGAGTGCTGACACATATGCAGATTCCTCTAAGCTTCAGCCTCCATCTCACAGGCAGAAAGGGTTGCAACATTGTAGTAATACAGCAGCGCTGTCCAAAAATGTGTTCGCAAGAAGTGAAATATAATTTCTCCTGTTCTGTGTCAGTTGCTTCTCTCACACTGGTAAGTGGTAGAACCTTTTATTTAAAACTAGATGGTGGCCCGATTCTAACGCATCGGGTATTCTAGAATACAGTGGTGTTCAAAAGTCCTGCATAGGCATAGCATAAATTGATTTTTCAAGTTTTAAACGTTTTCTGTCGAATATCTTTGATGCTAATATGACTTATTATATATGGTTTTGTTCAGAATACAATTTTGCATTCTCTCCCTGTAATATTTTTAGCTTTTGAAGCAGTTTTGCCTGAAATTATTGCAACAATATGGGAATTGAGAGCACAACTAAATATTGTACAGCTTCAGATCCAAAATTAGGCAATCACAGATGAGGTTCTTGTGACCAATCATAACCTGGATATGGCAGCCAATCACTTTCCATTAGATTGCATCACATTTGCTGCTTTGTTTGTTTGTTTTATCTGTTGGTCTATCTAGTGAATCATACTATAGAGCTTTATGATGGGAGCCTTCAGATTTTTGTCAGCGGAGGATCGTGTGCGAGTTGTGGTGCTACATGAAGAGGGTTAAACTGGCCCCAGATCGCAAGGAAGGTCGGCTGTAATCAGAGTACAGTCGTAAGAATTTTGCAGAAACATAAGCAGCTTGGAATTACCCAGGACAGGCCCAGATCTGGTCGGCCCAGAAAGTCAACTAAAAGGGAGGATAGAGTACTGATAAGAACATCCCTTGCCAATCGAATGCTCACCTCTCCTCAGCTTCTGCGAGAATGGCAAGAAAAGTGCAATATTGAGGTAGCAACATCAACTATTAGGAAGAGATGTTTGGAAGCAGGATTGAGAGGGTGCACGGCCCGAAAGAAGCCATTGATGACAGTTATACAAAGACAAAGGCGAAAACTGTGGCCATTTAAATATTCAAAATGGAGGAAAGAGGAGTGGGAATAAGTGCTATTTAGTGATGAAAGCACTTTTTGCATTTTAGGAAGTGATGGCAAGTCTTATGTGAGAAGGTTTCCACATGAAGAGTAGAAGCCAGAGTGTTTGAGCTTCTCTGTGAAACATCCGATGAAAGTAATGGTCGGGGGCTGTATGGCAGCCAATGGTGTTGGAAGGCTTCATATTGTGGAGGGTATGGTTAATGCAAAAAAATACATAGACATCCTTAATAAGAAAATGCTGCCTTCGGCTCCACACCTGTTTTCAGGGAATTATATCTTCCAGGATGATAATGCTCCTTGTCACAGAGCTAAAACAGTAACGGAATGGAAAAAAAAGAACAAGGTGGCTACTATTGACTAGCCAGCCCAGGCCCCGGACCTCAATCCAACTGAAAAATTGTGGCACAAGGTATCGATAGAGATATCTAAAAAACAGCCAAGGACCAAGAGAGAGTTGATTGAGGCTCTGATACAGACCTGGAACCACATCATCACTCGTGAACATCTGCAGAAGCTTGTTCACTCAATGCCACAGAGATGCAACTTGGTGCTCAAGAGCAAAGGCCGGCCAATAAAGTATTAGAAGCTAAAGATGCACTCAAAAGGCCCTTTTCAGAACTCTGAATTAAATAAAAAATGATAAATCTTAAAAAGTAAAATTTAAGTCTGTGTGAACTTGCATTGGAAGTTAATGAACTTAGAAACCTGTTCACCATTCTACACACTGTACAGGTGTAGGTATGGTTATGCTGTAAAAAAAATTATCAAAAATGCGCATACCATAACAATTTATACACTTGGGACATTCAAAAATGAGTATGGCACACAATGAGGGATTACAAAAACATATATGTTCTACCAGTTTCACTGTAGAGATGCAGAAGTATGAAATATATAGTTTTCTTCACGCCTATGCAGGACTTTTGAACACCACTGTATGTATGTAGTTGACATACTGTGACTGACAGAACTTGTTCAGTCAACATGAGTGAACTACACCGCTCCTCCTGTCCCCACTCCTGTCACCGCTCCTCTGTCTGTCCTCCTGTCACTGCTCCTCCTGTCCCCGTTCCTCCATATCTCCTCCTGTTACCGCTTCTCCTGTCTCCGCTCCTCAGTCTCTCTTCCTGTCACCACTCCTTTGTCTCTCCTCCTGTCACCGCTCCTCTGTCACTCCTCCTGTCACTGCTCCTCCTGTCCCTGCTCCTCCATCTCTCCTCCACGTGTTCCCACTCCTCCATCTCTCTTCCTGTCACCGCTTCTCCTGTCACCGCTTCTTCTGTCACTTCTCCTCCGTCTCTCCTCCTGTCACCGCTCCTCCGTCTCTCCTCCTGTCACGACTCCTCCTTTCCCCACTCCTCTGTTTCTCCTCCTGTCACCGCTACTCCTGTCCCCGATCCTCCATCTCTCCTCCTGTCCCCGCTATTCCAGTTCCCGCTCCTCAGTCTCTCTTCCTGTCACTGCTCCTCATGTCACCGCTCCTTCGTCTCTCCTCCTGTCACCACTCCTCCTGTCCCTGCTCCTCCGTCTCTGCTCCTGTCCCCACTCCTCCAGTTCCCGCTCCTCTGTTTCTACTCCTGTCCCCGCTCCTCCATCTCTCCTCCTGTCCCCGCTCCTCTTGTCACCTCTCCTCCTGTCACCGCTCCTCCGTCTCTCATCCTGTCACGGCTCCTCCGTCTCTTCTCCTGTCCCGCTCCTCTTGATCCCGCTCCTCCGTCTCTCCTCCTGTCCCCGCTCCTCCTGTCCTCGCTCCTCCGGCTCTCCTCCTGTCACCGCTCTTGCAGGCCCCGCTCCTCCATCTCTCCTCCTGCCCCACGCTCCCTCTGCCTCGTGCTCCTCCTCCCCCGCGTTCCTCCTGCCTCCCGCTTCTCCTATCCTTGGTCCTCCACCTCTCCTCCTGCCCCGCGGCTCTTCCTGCCTCTTGCTCCTCCTGCCCCCCGCTCCTCCAGTCACCGCTCCTCTGTCTCTCCTCCTGTCAGCGCTCCTCCTGTCCCCGCTCCTCTGTCTCTCCTCCTTTCACCGCCCCTACTCCGTCACTTCTCCTGCCCCCCCGCTCTTCCTGTCTCGTGCTCCTCCTGCCCCACGCTCCTCCTGCCCCTCCTGCTCTTGCTCTCCTGCTCCTCGCTCCTCCTGCCTCCTCGCCCTCTGCTCCTCTGCCCTCCTGCCCCTCCTCATCCTCCTGCCCCTCCCTCTCTCCCCTCCGCTTCTCCTCCCTCCTGCCCCCTGCTCCTCCTGCCCCTCCTGCCCCCTCTGCTCCTCCTGCCTCTCCACTCCTCCTGCCCCTCCGCTCCTCCTGCCCCCTCCTGAGACCTCCGCTCCTCCTGCCCCCTCCGCCCCCCTGCCCTTCCTGCCCCCCTCTGCTTCTCCTGCCCCTCCTGCCTTCTCTGCTCCTCCTGCCTCCTCAGTTCCTCCTGCCCCTCTGCTCCTCCGGCCCCTCCACGCCTCCTGACCCCTCTGCTCCTCCTGCCCCTCCTGCCCCTCTGCTCCTCCTGCCCCTCCTCCTCCTCCCTCCTGCCCCTCCCTCCTGCCCCCTCCGCTCCTCCTGCCCCTCCTGCCCCCTCTGCTTCTCCTGCCCCCTCCACTCCTCCTGCCCCTCCTGCCTCCTTCGCTCCTTCCTGTCCCGCTCTGCTGCCCTGCTCCCCTCTCTCCTCCTGCCCCACGCTCCCTTCTGCTCCTCCTCCCCCGCTCCTCCTGCCTCCTCCCCTCTCTCCTACCTGGTCCTCCACCTCTCCTCCTGCCCCCCGCTCTTCCTGCCTCTTGCTCCTCCTGCCCCCCTGACCTCCAGTCACGCTCCTCTGCTCTCCTCCTGCAGCCTCCTCTGTCCCCGCTCCTCTCTTCCCCTCCTTTCACCGCCCCTACTCCGTCACTTCTCTGCCCCCCGCTCTTCCTGTCTCGTGCTCCTCCTGCCCCACCTCCTCCTCCCCTCCTGCCCCTTGCTTCCTCCTGCCCCTCCGCTCCTCCTGCTCCTCCTGCCCCTCTGCTCCTCCTGCCCCTCTGCTCCCCTCCGCTCTCTCTCCCTCTCCCTCTCTGCCCTCCTGCCCCCTCTGCTCTCCTGCCCTCTCCTACTCCTCCTGCCCCTCGCTCCTCCTGCCCCTCCTAGCCCCGCTCCTCCTGCCCCCTCCGCCCCCCTGCCCCTCCTCGCCCCCTCTGCTTCTCCTGCCCCTCCTGCCTTCTCTGCCCTCCTGCCCCTCGCTTCCTCCCCCTTGCTCCTCGCCCCTCGCCTCCTGACCCCTCTGCTCCTCTGCCCTCCTGCCCCTCTGCTCTCCTGCCCCTCCTGCCCCCTCCGCTCCTCCTGCCCCTCGCTCCTCCTGCCCCTCCTGCCCCCTGCTTCTCCTGCCCCCTCCACTCCTCCTGCCCCTCCTGCCTCCTTCGCTCTTCATGCCCCCTCCGCTCCTCCTGCCCCCTCTGCTCCTCCTGCCCCTCCTGCCTCCTTTGCTCCTCCTGGCCCTCTGCTCCTCCTGCCCTCCTGCCCCTCTGCTCCTCCTGCCCCCCCACTCCTCCTGCCCCCTCCGCTCCTCCTGCCCCTCTTGCCCCCTCTGCTCCTCCTGACCTCCTGCCCCCTCTGCCCTCCTGCCCCCTCTGCTCCCTGCCCCTCCTTCCCCCTACATCCTCCTGCCCCTCTGCTCTTCCTCCCCTCCGCTCCTCCTGCCCTTCCTTCCCCTACACTCTCCTGCCCCCTCTGTTCTTCCTGCCCCCTCCGCTTCTCCTGCCCCTCCTGCCCCCTCTGCTCCTCCTGCCCCCTCTGCTCCTCATGTCCCTCCTGCTCCCTCTGCTCCTCCTGCCCCTTTGCTCTTCCTGCCCCTCCGCTTCTCCTGCCCCTCCTGCCCCCTCTCTCCTCCTGCCCCCTCTGCTCCTCCTGTCCCTCCTGCCCCTCCACTCCTTCTGCCCCCTACGCTCCTCCTGCCCCCTTTGCTCCTCCTGCCCCCTCTACTTCTCCTGCCCCTCTGCTCCTCATGTCCCTCCTGCCCCCTCTGCTCCTCCTGCCCCTTTGCTCCTCCTGCCCCCTCTGCTTCTCCTGCCCCCTCTGCTCCTCCTGACCCCTCTGCTCATCCTGTCCCTCCTGCCCCCTCCCTATCTCCTCTCTGCCCCCTCCGCTCCTCCTGCCCCCTTTGCTCCTCCTGCCCCCTCTGCTTCTCCTGCCCCCTCTGCTCCTCCTGCCCCTCCTGCCCCTCCACTCCTCCTGCCCCCTCTGCTTCTCACTCCCCCTCCTGCTCCTCCTGCCCCTCCTGCCCCCTCTGCTCCTCCTGCCCCTCCTGCCCCCTCTGCTCCTCCTGCCCTCTCACTCCTCCTTCCCCTCCGCTCCTCCTGCCCCTCTCCTCCTGCCCCTCCTGATACCTCCGCTCCTCCTGCCCCCTCCGCCCCCCTGCCCCCTCTGCTTCTCCTGCCCTCCTGCCTTCTCTGCTCCTCCTGCCTCCTCCTTCGCTCCTGCCCCTCTGCTCCTCCTGCCCCCTCTGCTCCTCCTGCCCCCCTCCACTCCTCCTGCCCCTCCTGCCCCCTCCGCTCCTCCTGCCCCCTCTGCTTCTCCTGCCCCCTCCACTCCTCCTGCCCCTCTGCCTCCTCCGCTCTCCTGTCCCCTCCGCTCCTCCTGCCCCTCTGCTCCTCCTGCCCCTCCTGCCTCCTTTGCTCCTCTCTGGCCCTCCTGCTCCTCCTGCCCCTCCTGCCCCCTCGCTCCTCCTGCCCCTCTCTCCCTCCTGCCTCCTCCTGCCCCTCCTGCCCCCCCTCCTCCTGCCCCTCCTGCTCCTCCTGCTCCTCCTGCCCTCCTGCCCCCCTCTGCTCCTGCCCCTCCTGCCCCCTCTGCCCTCCTTCCCCCTCCGCTCCTCCTGCCCTCCTGTCCCCTCACACTCCTCCTGCCCCCTCTGCTCTCTGCCCCCTCCGCTCCTCCTGCCCTCCTTCCCTACACTCTCTGCCCCCTCTGCTTTCCTGCCCCCTCGCTTCTCTGCCCCTCCTGCCCCCTCTGCTCCTCCTGCCCCCTCTGCTCCTCATGTCCCTCCTGCTCCCTCTGCTCCTCCTGCCCTCTTTGCTCCTCCTGCCCCTCCGCTTCTCCTGCCCCTCCTGCCCCTCTGCTCCTCCTGCCCCCTCTGCTCCTCCTGTCCCTCCTGCCCCCTCCACTCCTCCTGCCCCTACGCTCCTCCTGCCCCCTTTGCTCCTCCTGCCCCTCTGCTTCTCCTGCCCCTCTGCTCCTCATGTCCCTCCTGCCCCCTCTGCTCCTCCTGCCCCCTTTGCTCCTCCTGCCCCCTCCGCTTCTCCTGCCCCTCCTGCCCCTCTGTCCTCCTGCCCCCTCTGCTCCTCCTGCCCCCTTTGCTCCTCCTGTCCCTCTTGCCCCCTCCACTCCTCCTGCCCCTTCTGCTCCTCCTGCCCCCTTTGCTCCTCCTGCCCGCTTTGCTTCTCCTGCTCCCTCTGCTCCTCATGTCCCTCCTGCCCCCTCTGCTCCTCCTGCCCCCTTTGCTCCTCCTGCCCCCTCCGCTTCTCCTGCCCCTCCTGCCCCCTCTGCTCATCCTGTCCCTCCTGCCCCCTCCACTCCTCCTGCCCCCTCCGCTCCTCCTGCCCCCTTTGCTCCTCCTGCCCCCTCTGCTTCTCCTGCCCCCTCTGCTCCTCCTGCCCCTCCTGCCCCCTCCACTCCTCCTGCCCCCTCCGCTTCTCACTCCCCCTCCTGCTCCTCCTGCCCCTCCTGCCCCCTCTGCTCCTCCTGCCCTCTCCACTCCTTCTGCCCCCTCCGCTCCTCCTGCCCCCTCCTGAGACCTCTGCTCCTCCTGCCCCCTCCGCCCCCCCTGCCCCTCCTGCCCCCTCTGCTTCTCCTGCCCCTCCTGCCTTCTCTGCTCCTCCTGCCTCCTCCGTTCTTCCTGCCCCTCTGCTCCTCCTGCCCCTCCATTCCTCCTGACCCCTCTGCTCCTCCTGCCCCTCCTGCCCCCTCTGCTCCTCCTGCCCCTCCTGCTCCTCCTGCACCTCCTGCCCCCTCCGCCCCTCCTGCTCCTCCTGCCCCCTTTGCTCCTCCTGCCCCCTCCGCTTCTCCTGCCCCCTCCGCTTCTCCTGCCCTCCGCTCCTCCTGCCCCTCCTGCCCCCCGCTCCTCCACGGTAATAATAAAAAAAAAATCCTCAGTGAGGATACTCACCCTTCCGCCGGCTTGCTCCACCTCCGATACATCTTGTAGCTCCCAGGGCAGGACCTGTTGTTGCCTGGGAAACCGATCAGCTGATCAGTTTCGCAGGCAACGACAGGTCCTCAAGCCCTGTACACCCACTTGCTGTGGAAATTCAATTGTGTTTCCTGGTCACCCGACAGTGTTCTGGACTTTTACCTGCTATACCACCAGTAAAAGGTAAAGACACATTCAACAGCGTGTGTGTGTGTTCATCACCCCTGTCCCCGTTACTGCAGAGACTATCCCATTACTCCACAACCTGGCCAAATCCCTGCTCCATTCCTCACAATCATCACTGCCCTGGAGGTTGAGCTCTACCTGTCGGGATATGCTTCACCCTAGCCGCAATACCACCACCCTCCGAAGGACTGTGGCGGCGCTGGTGTCTAGTCACTAGGTACTACAGGTGGCGTCACGAGACAAAGACTTTAATCCCTTGTAAATACTAAAATCCCCTTTTTATTTGAGGCTGTTTCCCACCCCGGGCCATGGATCTGGGCAGGCCACCGGCGACATTCCCAGATTGGAGAGCAAGAGGCCCAGACATCCGAGTTCCTATACCCTGGGGTGCTACACAGCATCTGTCCCAAAGCCTGGAACTGCTCATTTATATAAAGTGACTAGCTGTGAGCCCGATTCTAAAGAATCAGGAGTCTAGAATCTGTACATAATATTTTTAAGAGTTGTAAATAATAGACTTAAACACCAGCCGGGGGAGCAAGAACAGCGGGGGTGAGGATGGAGCGAGCGGGGCAGGATGGAGCGAGCGGGGCAGGATGGAGCGAGCGGGGCAGGATGGAGCAAGCGGGGCAGGATGGAGCGAGCGGGGCAGGATGGAGCAAGCGGGGCAGGATGGAGCAAGCGGGGCAGGATGGAGCGAGCGGGGCAGGATGGAGCGAGCGGGGCAGGATGGAGCGAGCGGGGCAGGATGGAGCGAGCGGGGCAGGATGGAGGCGGAGGGGCAGGATGGAGGCGGAGGGGCAGGATGGAGCCGGAGGGGCAGGATGGAGCGAGCGGGGCAGGATGGAGCGAGCGGGGCAGGATGGAGCGAGCGGGGCAGGATGGAGGCGGAGGGGCAAAATGGAGGCGGAGGGGCAGGATGGAGGCGGAGGGGCAGGATGGAGGCGGAGGGGCAAGGATGGAGGCGGAGGGGCAAAATGGAGCCGGAGGGGCAGATGGAGCCGGAGGGGCAGGATGGAGCCGGAGGGGCAGGATGGAGCCAGAGGGGCAGGATGGAGGTGAGTGGCGCAGGATGGACCAAGCGAGGCAGGATGGCGAAGGCGGGGCAGGATGGAGACGGCAGGGCAGGATGGTGGAGGGGCAGGATGGAGGCGCTCCTCCAGACCCCCTCCGCTCCCCGCGGCCGCCGTCCCTCTGGGCCTCCACTCTGTGCGGCCCCCCTCCCTCTGGGCCAGCACCCCCCCCCCCCTCCACCCCAGAACTTCATGGTGATAATAAAAAAAAAAAAACCCTCAGTGAGGATACTTACCCTCCGGCGGCTCGCTCCACCTGTCTTGTAGCTTCCAGGACAGGACCTGTCGTTGGCTGGGAAACCGATGAGCTTGGGGTCAGTGGGCAAAGCGGGGATGAGTGGGCAGAGTGGGGGATGAGTGGGAAGAGCAGGGGTTAGTGGGCAGAGTCATTGGGCAGAGCAGGGGTCAGTGGGGATAATCAGTAGTCAGAGCAGGGTGAGTAGGCAGAGTTGGGGTGAGTGGGCAGAGCAGGGTCAGTGGGCAGAGTGGGGGTTAGTGGTCAGAGTGGGGGTCAGTGGTCAGAGTGGGGGTCAGTGGTCAGAGTGGGGGTCAGTGGTCAGAGTGGGGGTCAGGGGCAGAGTGGGGGTCAGGGGCAGAGTGGGGGTCAGGGGGCAGAGAGGGGGTCAGGGGGCAGAGAGGGGGTCAGTGGGCAGAGTGGGGGTCAGTGGGCAGAGTGGGGGTCAAGGGGCAGAGTGGGGGTGATGGGGCAGAGAGGGGGGTCAGGGGGAAGAGTTGGGGGGTCAGGGGGAAGAGTAGGGGGGTGAGTGGTCAGAGTGGGGGTGAGTGGTCAGAGTGGGGGTGAGGGGGCAGAGAGGGGGTCAGGGGGAAGAGTTGGGGGGTCAGGGGGAAGAGTAGGGGGGTGGGTAGAGTGGGTAGGCAGAGTGGGGGTCAGGGGCAGAGTGGGGGTCAGTGGGCAGAGTGGGGGTGAGGGGGCAGAGTGGGGGTCAGGGGGAAGAGTTGGGGGGTGAGTGGGCAGAGTTGGGGGGTCAGTGTGGGGGTGAGTGGGCAGAGTTGGGGGGTCAGTGTGGGGGTGAGTGGGCAGAGTTGGGGGGTCAGTGTGGGGGTGAGTGGGCAGAGTTGGGGGGTCAGTGTGGGGGTGAGTGGGCAGAGTTGGGGGGTCAGTGTGGGGGTGAGTGGGCAGAGCAGGGTCAGGGGCAGAGTGGGGGTCAGTGGGCAGAGTTGGGGGGTTAGTGGGCAGAGCGGGGGGTGAGGGAGCAGATCATGGGTCAGTGTGCAGCGCAGGGGGATGAGTAGGCAGAGGAGGTTAGACCGGGACAGGACCTTTGATGACGTCACGGTCATGTGATCTGTGACTCCGCCCATCATTGTGAGGTCATCAGAGGTCCTGAAGCCCCATGAAAAGATCGCGGCTGGCTGGATTGAGCTGTGGTAAGAGTCGGGGGGGGGTGACCGGAGAGTGGGGGGGTCTGTGCTGACAGGCGGGGGGTGACCCGAGAGTGGGGGGGTCTGTGCTGACAGGCGGGGGGTGACCGGAGAGTGGGGGGGTCTGTGCTGACAGGCGGGGGGTGACTGGAGAGTGGGGGGGTCTGTGCTGACAGGCGGGGGGTGAGCCGAGAGTGGGGGGGTCTGTGCTGACAGGCGGGGGGTGACCGGAGAGTGGGGGGGTCTGTGCTGACAGGCGGGGGGTGAGCCGAGAGTGGGGGGGGTCTGTGCTGACAGGTGGGGGGTGAGCCGAGAGTGGGGGGGTCTGTGCTGACAGGCGGGGGGTGACCGGAGAGTGGAGGGGGGCTATGGTGACAGGCGGGGGTGATGGGGCAGCGGGAGGAAGTGTTGTGAGAGGCGGGGGGTGAGTGGGCAGTGGAGCGCGGCCAGGAGGAGCTTCACTATATCTTATCCTCTTATATATACATGGCGCAGCGCACTTCGAGGCTCGCAATGCCCGCTATGCGGGCAATGCTTCGCTCGTGGTGACGTCACAGAGTGACAAAGCCACGGTCTTTTGCGGGGTCCGACACGGAAGTGCCTACGGCAATTATATAGTAGATAAAAGATGATTTATCCACAACAAGGCATCTGATATTAGACATATAGTTATGACTTTTTTCAGCAGTCCACAACTTGAATGCCCATATTAATAGTTTAGATAGGTAAAATGTGGTGACAGATTCCCTTTAAAGACAGGGGGCCTCATACACCTGCGGTTTATTCAAAAGCTTTTTCAAAGTTTCTCCAGATCTTAATCAAACAAAAACAATATCTTTCCTCCTCTGGGAAAGAAGACTGCAAACCAGAAAAATTATCAAAAACTGCATGAAAACCCCTGCAACAAAGAAAACTGAGGTGCTGTGGTTATTGAGAATTAGAAAATCCGCACAGTCATCATGATTTGATAAAACAAAAGATCTTAAATATTGTTTTAATTCTTGGTTTATTCTTTCCGTCTGACCATTTGTCTCAGGATAATAACCTGAGGAAAACGAAAGCCTAATTTCAAACCTGAAGCAAAAGCTATGCCAAACCCTAGCCTTAAACTGAACCCTTCTATTGTAAATTTTTCTAGGTACCCCATGTAACTTAACAATGTGCTAGATAAACAATAAAGTATAACTCTTAGTCACAGGAACCAAGTGAACAATTTTTCTGAAACAGTCCACCACCACCCATGCTACAGTATTACCACCAGAATTAGGCAAATCTGTGACGAAATCCATGAACAAATGTGTCCAAATTTGAGATGCAACCTAATTAGGTAAAAGAAACCCTGTTGGGCCCTGGCGAGAAGCTTTAGACCTGGCACACATTCTGCACTTACAGACATACTTATCAACATTCTTTTGACCACCCTGCCATAAAAATGGCCTGGAAACAACTCTTCAGATGCAAGAGGAACCAGGATACCTGGCCAACACAGAGTAATGCACATTGTTAAGAAGATAAGTACAAAGCGAGTAAGACACAAATAGCTTGCCAGGTGGTAAGCCCTCTGGTGCACCAACCTGAGATTCAAAAATGCACTGTCTAAGATAAGTCCTTAGAGCACCACCCATCCATTCACTATGGATTTTCATCTCTCAACAGAACAAAACTACACCATGTTCAAAATTATTATGCAAATGTTCTTTGTCTCTGATTTTCTTAAATGGTCGGTGCAAATGACAGTCAGTGTAATAAAAGTCATCACCTGTTGGAGTATACATCGAATTTCATTTAAGAAACCTCCCAATGCTAACAGTATAATCTTCAAAATGAAAAAAAAAAACTCTAAAGCACTGTTCCAAATTATTATGCACAGTAGAGTTTCTAAACATTTAATATGTTTGAAAGAACTGAAAATTCTCATTTGTTGAATTTGCAGCATTAGTAGAAGGTCACATTCACTGAAATAAAAAGCTATTTAACTCCAAAACATCCTAACAGGCCAAGTTACATATTAACATAGCAACCCTTCCTTGATATCACCTTCAGAATTCTTGCATCCATTGAACTTGTGAGTTTCTGGAGAGTTTCTGCTTGTATTTCTTTGCATGGTATCAGAATAGCCTCCCAGAGCTGTTGTTTTGATGTGAACTGCCTCCTACCCTCATAAATCTTTTGCTTGATTATACTCCAAAGGTTCTCTATAGGGTTGAGGTCAGGGGAAGATGGTGGCCACACCATGAGTTTATCTTCTTTTATGCCCATAGCAGCCAATGATACAGAGGTATTCTTTGCAGCATGAGATGGTGCATTGTCATGCATGAAGATGATTTTGCTCCTGAACGTTTTTGCTTTTTGTACCATGGAAGAAAGTTCTCAGTCAGAAACTCTCTATATACTTTACAGAGGTCATTTTCACACCTTCAGGAACCATAAAGGGGGATTCCAGCTGTTCCCCAATGATTCCGGCCCAAAACAGGACTCTTCCACCTCCTTGCTGGCATTGCAGCCTTGTTGGGACATGGTGGCCATCCACCAACCATCCACTACTCCATCCATCTGGACCATCCAGGGTTGCTCAGCACTCATCAGTAAACAAGACTGTTTGAAAAATAGTCTTCATGTACAGTTAGGGCCAGAAATATTTGGACAGTGACACAAGTTTTGTTATTTTAGCTGTTTACAAAAACATGTTCAGAAATACAATTACATATATAATATGGGCTGAAAGTGCACACTCCCAGCTGCAATATGAGAGTTTCCACATCCAAATCGGAGAAAGGGTTTAGGAATCATAGCTCTGTAATGCATAGCCTCCTCTTTTTCAAGGGACCAAAAGTAATTGGACAATGGACTCTAAGGGCTGCAATTAACTCTGAAGGCGTCTCCCTCATTAACCTGTAATCAATGAAGTAGTTAAAAGGTCAGGGGTGGATTCCAGGTGTGTGGTTTTGCATTTGGAAGCTGTTGCTGTGACCAGACAACATGCGGTCAAAGGAACTCTCAATTGAGGTGAAGCAGAACATCCTGAGGCTGAAAAAAAAGAAAAAATCCATCAGAGAGATAGCAGACATGCTTGGAGTAGCAAAATCAACAGTTGGGTACATTCTGAGAAAAAAGGAATTGACTGGTGAGCTTGGGAACTCTAAAAGGCCTGGGCGTCCACGGATGACAACAGTGGTGGATGATCGCCGCATACTTTATTTGGTGAAGAAGAACCCGTTCACAACATCAACTGAAGTCCAGAACACTCTCAGTGAAGTAGGTGTATCTGTCTCTAAGTCAACAGTAAAGAGAAGACTCCATGACAGTAAATACAAAGGGTTCACATCTAGATGCAAACCATTCATCAATTCCAAAAATAGACAGGCCAGAGTTAAATTTGCTGAAAAACACCTCAAGAAGCCAGCTCAGTTCTGGAAAAGTATTCTATGGACAGATGAGACAAAGATCAACCTGTACCAGAATGATGGGAAGAAAAAAGTTTGGAGAAGAAAGGGAATGGCACATGATCCAAGGCACACCACATCCTCTGTAAAACATGGTGGAGGCAACGTGATGGCATGGGCATGCATGGCTTTCAATGGCACTGGGTCACTTGTGTTTATTGATGACATAACAGCAGACAAGAGTAGCCGGATGAATTCTGAAGTGTACCGGGATATACTTTCAGCCCAGATTCAGCCAAATGCTGCAAAGTTGATTGGACGGCGCTTCATAGTACAGATGGACAATGACCCCAAGCATATAGCCAAAGCTACCCAGGAGTTCATGAGTGCAAAAAAGTGGAACATTCTGCAATGGCCAAGTCAATCACCAGATCTTAACCCAATTGAGCATGCATTTCACTTGCTCAAATCCAGACTTAAGACGGAAAGACCCACAAACAAGCAAGACCTGAAGGCTGCGGCTGTAAAGGCCCGGAAAAGCATTAAGAAGGAGGAAACCCAGCGTTTGGTGATGTCCATGGGTTCCAGACTTAAGGCAGTGATTGCCTCCAAAGGATTCGCAACAAAATATTGAAAATAAAAATATTTTGTTTGGGTTATGTTTATTTGTCCAATTACTTTTGACCTCCTAAAATGTGGAGTGTTTGTAAAGAAATGTGTACAATTCCTACATTTTCTATGAGATATTTTTGTTCAACCCTTCAAATTAAACGTTACAATCTGCACTTGAAATCTGTTGTAGAGGTTTCATTTCAAATCCAATGTGGTGGCATGCAGAGCCCAACTCGCGAAAATTGTGTCACTGTCCAATTATTTCTGGCCCTAACTGTATGTCTGGGCCCAATGCAACCGTTTCTGCTTGTGAGCACTGTTTAGGGGTGGCCAAATAGTAGGTTTATGCACCACAGCAAGCATTTAAAGGATCCTACATCTTGAGGTTCGAGGGACTCCAGAGGCACCAGCAGCTTCAAATATATGTTTGCTGGTTTGTAAGGCCTTTTTAGCAGCTGCTCTCTTAATCTGATGAACTTGCCTGGCAGAAACCTTCCATATTCTGCCTTTATCTGCACGAACACATCTGTGCTCAGAATCAGCCACAAATCTCTTCACAGTATGATGATCACAGTTAAGTTTTCATGCAATGTCTAATGTTTTCATCCCTTGTCCAAGGTATTGCACTATTTGTTGCTTTTCGTCAGCAGAGAGATCCTTTTTCTTTCCCATGTTACTTGAAAACTGTGGTCTGCTCAATATTGTGGAACATCCAGTTTTCCTCTTATTGGGCTCACCTGCCAAACTAATTATCACAGGTATCGAAGATTGATTTCAGTGATCCAAAGAACCCTGAGACACAATACCATCAATGGGTTTCATTGAAAAAAAAACAAAACCCTATGACACTTAAAACCAATTTACATAATAATTTGGAACATGGTTTATGTGATAAATCATCAGCCTTAATATTCTTAGTACCAGGGAGATATGTCACAAAGAAATCAAATTGAGCAAAATAGAGGGCCCATCGTCAACGTAGTTGTGTCAACGTACAGTAAATTCTTGTGATCAGTAAAGACTATTACTCCATGTGTAGCTCCTTCCAACCACTGTCATTCCTCAAAAGCTCTCTTAACAGACAAAAGTTCCTCATCGCCCATATCATACTTGTTTTCTGCTTGTGAGTAGAGATGGGTGAACCTGCAGATGTTTAGGTTCGCCAAATCTGGCCAGACTTAAAAGAAAATTCTTGTTGAGGACCAGACTTGACCCAGACTTGAGCCCGAAACCTGAAACCCATACAAGTTGATGGGGACCCCGAACTTTAGTGCTCTAAAATAGTGGTAAAAAGGATTAAGGAGCTGCAAAAGGAATCAAAATGGGGATTGAAGCAGGACAATTATACTTACCAATGCAGCAGGCTCAATGGAGGTAGACACTATGAAGACACAGTATGAGACTAGTCACAAAGACTGAAAACAAGTGATGAGTGAACACAAGCTGTAAAGTTCAGGCTGTGTACCAAACACCTAGTGTTCCGTCACAGACTCCAAACACAGACTTCCCTGAGAAGTTTGTGTTACTGTTTGAGTTCAGCTGAGAGGGCTGTAAAATGAAGCAAAATGCTGATTATACAGCAACATTATACTTACCGAGTCTTCGGCGGCTGCAAGCACACTAATTCCACCAATTGACTCCAATTTTATTCACTGCACTGGCTCCAACAGCCAATCAAAATGGGTTTCGAACCTACTGTATATGGTTCATACTTATAACCTAGGTTTGATTCAAATGGCACAGACATCATCATGTGTAATCCAGTCAATTGATCCATATGTTTAATCCTGTCATGTGTCATGCAGTTTGCTGAACTGTGTATTTAACCTATTCTGTGTGAACTCTGCCGAGCCATGCATCTAATCCTATCATGTGTGATAGTCAGCAGCACAATAACAACTAACAGAAATGGCACTATCAGCTATCCTTGGTGTCATAATCCATATGTCAGTATCACTTTGCAGTCACCAACACTTCTTCTTTCCTTATCCTGTTGAAAACACCTAGAAGGGGAGGAGTGGGGTGACATCATACACATGAGCAGATCCAGCCCACATTTTCTTCAGTCATAATGTGAGCTAGCAGTAAACTAGGTTTTCATGACAAATTTTTGCAGCTGATCCCCCTAGTGTTTTAAGGTTCTATGTGATATCTCAATAATACTACTTATAAATAAGATTAAAGTTACTTAGTGCTTATATAAGGTGGTTTAGATTTACTATACGAATATTAAGATTATTTACATCAAATACCGTTATGCAAACTTTTTTCCCTTTATAACTGTGCTATTTACATTTTGTTTTCACAAATCTGTTAATCTATTTTGTCCATCTATCTATAAATCTATCTGTACTATACATCAATCTATGTATTCATCTATCCACCAATTTAAACAGCTGAAAAGTTGAGGAATCTCTAAAATCTTGAAAAAAAATTAGCTGGCAGCAGCCACCCCAGGAGTGGTGCCGCCAAAAGATGTGCCACTCCTGATGTTTCACCCTAGCTCCCTCGCTGCCAAGGTGCGTTAGCAAACAGGGTAATGGTATTTACAGTTGATCCCAGCTGGGTAATGTAGGCTGCCAGCAAGGTCAGAGGTTACTAATGTCGATAATCAGATAGCCGACACTACTAACCAAGTCAATAAGAACAGAAAAAAACACAATAATAAATATTTTATTTAAAAATGAACCCCAATACATTCCTCTTTCACCTTTTTTTAAATTAAAAAAGGCTGCAGTCCCGCTAATCCAGCAGGGAAAATCGCAACCGGTGCTAAATTTGGGAAGGTGAAAAATAAAATTAACACAAAAAAACAGGCTTCACTCTTTGAACAACTGAAAAACAACTGAAAAAGTCCTTCTCTGGATAAAATGCCAACTAAGGGACGGGTCAGCGGTTCAAAAACATGCCTTTTTTTTAGGAAAGACACTTTTATTGGAGTAAAAACTGTCTAGCAGCTTTTTCATTACTGCCCGGGATAGAGGTCACCGTTCCTCATGGTACCTGCTGCCAGATGATCTCGTGGAGTCACAGGGGCTGCTCCTTTGGGGGCATTCTCTGCCACCACCTGCCCCCATCACACACCATAACGGCCACCGCTGGACAAGAGGATGGAATTAAGGGCCGACCACCTGTACTACCTCCTTTTCTTCCTCCTCATTCCTCCTCCTTGTTCTCCTCATCATGCTCGTAGATTTGCTGATCTAGCGGCTGCAGGTGTAATAACACCAGGCATGCTACAAGATTCTCCTTAACGTAACGTTTGCTGCTCCTGGCTGACGTGGGGAACAGCTCAGCTCCTATGACCTCTTCAGGACCTCCTCTAGCATCCGGACCCAATGCTGGACCCTGACCTTGCTGCATATGAGGCTCGATGCGTGTAGCACGGTTGAGCTCCAGGTGACATATGTGTCCTGTGCAGGCTGCTCCGGTTCTGCTGCTGAAGAGCAGGCATATCTTGTGGTTGATCCATCATTTATATCACTGACTGCATACTGCAGGCTCACGGTAGCAAAGTGTAGCTGTGTTGCACTGCACTGCCAACATGGCGCCGTGCTCCACAGTGACACCTCTTTGCTTTGCCTAGGGGCTCACCTCTTCCAGTTCCAGGAGACAATTGCTTACAGGATATTATACTTTGCAAAATCTTGTTGACTAGATCCTCATTAACCCCTCCAATGTAATACCTGGCCTTGTGGTTGGGTGGAGTGATTATTGAAGCCTGACATATATGAAATAAGGAAAACAAAATAGTTTATTCATCTCACCAATTTATCTGGAATATTGAATAAGGCTAGTAGGAAGCAATGCACAGACAAGTTCAATATTAATGATACATATAACACACTTGTACACATGAAAACTACCTGTATTCTAAATGTATGGAATGAAATGAAATAAAGTGATTGCACATTTTCAAGAACCAATATCTGTAGTATGGTGTTTCAGGAGTGTGAACAGACATATACAGTGTTGGCCAAAAGTATTGACACCTCTGCAATTCTGTCAGATAATACTCAGTTTCTTCCTGAAAATGATTGCAATCACAAATTCTTTGGTATTATTATCTTCATTTAATTTGTCTTCAATGAAAAAAAACACAAAAAGAATTGTCCTAAAGCCAAATTGGATAGAATTCCACACCAAACATAAAAAAGGGGGTGGACAAAAGTATTGGCACTGTTAGAAAAATCATGTGATGCTTCTCTAATTTGTGTAATTAACAGCACCTGTAACTTACGTGTGGCAATTAACAGGTGTTGGCAATAACTAAATCACACTTGCAGCCAGTTGACATGGATTAAAGTTCACTCAACCTCTGTCCTGTGTCCTTGTGTGTACCACATTGAGCATGGAGAAAAGAAAGAAGACCAAAGAACTGTCAGAGGACTTGAGAAACTAAATTGTGAGGAAGCATGAGCAATCTCAAGGCTACAAGTCCATCTCCAAAGACCTAAATGTTCCTGTGTCTACCGTGCACAGTGTCATCAAGAAGTTTAAAGCCCATGGCACTGTGGCTAATCTCCCTAGATGTGGACGGAAAAGAAAAATTGACAAGAGATTTCAACGCAAGATTGTGCGGATGGTGGATAAAGAACCTCAACTAACATCCAAACAAGTTCAAGCTGCCCTGCAGTCCGAGGGTACAACAGTGTCAACCTGTACTATCCGTCGGCATCTGAATGAAAAGGGACTGTATGGTAGGAGACCCAGGAAGACCCCATTTCTTAGCCCAAGACATAAAAAAGCCAGGCTGGAGAGTGCCAAAACTTGCCTGAGAAAGCCTAAAACGTTTTGGAAGAATGTTATCTCTTTTTGGGCAAAGGCATCAACATAGAGTTTACAAGAGAAAAAAAGAGGCATTCAAAGAAAAGAACACGGTCCCTACAGTCAAACATGGCGCAGGTTCCCTGATGTTTTGGGGTTGCTTTGCTGCCTCTGGCACTGGACTGCTTGACCGTGTGCATGGCATTATGAAGTCTGAAGACTACTAACAAATTTTGCAGCATAATGTAGGGCCCGGTGTGAGAAAGCTGGGTCTCCCTCAAAGGTCATGGGTCTTCCAGCAGGACAATGACCCAAAACACACTTCAAAAAGCATTAGAAAATGGTTTGAGAGAAAGCACTGGAGACTTCTAAGGTGGCCAGCAATGAGTCCAGACCTGAATCCCATAGAACACCTGTGGAGAGATCTAAAAATGGCAGTTTGGAGAAGGCATCCTTCAAATATCAGGGACCTGGAGCAGTTTGCCAAAGAAGAATGGTCTAAAATTCCAGCAGAGCATTGTAAGAAACTCATTGATGGTTACTGGACGCGGTTGATAGAAGTAATTTTGGCTAAAGGTTGTGCAACCAAGTATTAGGCTGAGGGTGCCAATACTTTTGTCTGGCCCATTTTTGGAGTTTTGTGTGAAATGATCAATGTTTTGCTTTTTGCTTCATTCTCTTTTGTGTTTTTTCATTGAAGACACATTAAATGAAGATAATAATACCAAAGAATTTGTGATTGCAATCATTTTCAGGAAGAAACTGAGTATTATCTGACAGAATTGCAGGGGTGTCAATACTTTTGGACAACACTGTAAAACCATGTATGTAAAGCATATAATGGCCATATGGTAGTTTTATATGAATTACGATCACATAAGTGCCGAAGGGATGTCCTTGCACGCTGCTGACCCTCTGCAATAATAAAAATTTGCTCTCCAAAAAAAAAAATGATTATTAAAAAAATAAATTAATAATAATAATAATAAAATAATATTAAGAAAAATAAATAAATAAAATAAAAATATTAAAGGGAACCTGTCACCTAATCTATGGCTCCTAAACTATCACTACCTGCCCCTACAGACCCTAACTAGCTCCCTAACCATCCCTGCCTGTCCTAATAGGGCTTTATATAAGGTGAATAAAACACTTTATAAACTTACATGATTTGTGTCTGTGGGGAGTTCTTGTCTGCAGGGCGGTGTCCCCAGAGCGCGCTCCCCCCGCCTCGCTCCCTTCCTAACGCCCCAATGGGCGGCATTATCGATTTGAAGAGCGGGGGCGCCCACTGGAATCTTGCCGCCCCGCTCTTCATGACGCGAGGCAGGAGACCGCGTCATTTCCGGTCCGCGCATGAGCAGTGCGGCAGGAGAAGCCGAAGCCGAGTGCCGGCGTCGCTAGGCAACGATCGGGAGCGTCTTCGGAAGGTGAGTATCGGCGGCCCCCTCCCTCCCAAAACTGCACATATATATGTGTGTGTAATCCACATGTATATATGGAGTACACACATATATATATATTCACTTTGATTAGACATAGTTTATATGTGCATCTATATATATATAGATGCACATATATATAGTTAGATTATATATATGTGTGTGTGCATGTATATATATAATATATATATATATATATATATATATATATATAGTGTGTGTGTGCACATATATATATATATATATATATAATATATGCACACACACACACAAAAAAAATATATATATATAGTGTTAGAGTATATTTATATTTGCATGTATATGTGCACATACATACATATATATATATATATATATATATATATATATACATGTATATATAATCTAACTATATATACACATATATATATATGTGTGTATATATAGTTAGATAGATTATATATATATATATATATATAATACCTATTGTATGTATACAGAGTATATATACATGGTGCATCTATAGATATGGTGAATCTATATATATATATACAAGTGTATAGATGCATCATATCTCTAGATGCGTCATATATATACTGTATATATAAAGTGGATGCAGCTAATATTTAGTGTGTATATATATAATATATATATATATATATACATATATATATATGATGCATCTACTTTATATATATATATATATATATATATATATATACAGTATATATATACAGTATATATATAAATATATATATAGTATATATATATGGTGCATCTATAGATATGATGAATCTATATATATATATATATATATATACACACAAGTGTATAGAGGCATCACATATATACTGTATATATACAGTAGATGCATAATCTATATTATATATAGATATACACTATATATATATATATTATATAGATGCATCCACTGTATATATGCAGTATATATATGATCCATCTATACACTTGTGTATATATATATTGAGACTTATCATATCTATAGATGCACCATATATATATAATGTATATATACAGTAGATATATATATAATCTACTGTATATATACATTATATATATATGGTGCATCTATAGATATGATGAATCTATATAAATACACAAGTGTATAGATGCATGATATATATACTGTATATATACAGTAGATGCATTGTATAGATTATATATAGATATACACTATATATATAATATATATATATATAGATGTATACACTGTATATATACAGTATATACAAATATATGATGCACCTATAGATATGATGCATCTATACACTTGTGTGTATATATAGATGCATCTACTGTATATATACAGTATATATATGATGCATCTATAGAAATGATGCATCTATAAACTGTGCATATATATGCATATATATGCGTGTATCTATTCAAATGCATGTATATATATCTATATACACACACACACATATATCAGTATATATTTATATATCGGGCAGCACGGTGGCTCAAGTGGTTAGCACTGTAGCCTTTGCAGCACTGAAGTCTTGAGGTCCTGGGTTCAATTCCCCTCAAGGACACTAAAGACAACATCTGCAAGGAGTTTGTATGTTCTCCCCGTGTTTGCATGGGTTTCCTCCGGGCACTCCAGTTTCCTCCCACATTGTAAAGACATACTGATAGGATGTTTAGATTGTGAGCTCCAAGAGAGACAGCATTACTGATGTATGTAAAGTGCTATGGAATTAATAGCACTATATAAATGAATAAATTATTATTATTAGACACATGTATATATCTATATTCACACATATATATGTATATATATACAGAAATATATAGTAAATTACACAAATTATGCATATGTGTGTAAATGTATATACATATATGTGGATACTTAGACATATAAATATATATGTATATGTGTGCATATGAATATATACACACGTGTATACATATGATTAGCCACATATATACATAATGTGTGTATATAGTAATATATATCTGTGTATCTATAGATATGTATATATACACATACACGTGTATATATATCTATATGCACAGAAATACATATATATATATATATACACAGATACACACACATTTTTATACACACATACGTATACGTGTGTATGTATATATATATATATATATGTATAAATACATAGCCATTTTTTTTCTTGTCAGCCAAGTACACCTAGGTAGTTGGGGGTGGATGGCAGCTCCCTGCTGCCTAGTTGTACCTGGCTGGCAAAGAAAAATGTGGCGAAGCCCCACGCCGTTTTTTTTCTTGCCAGCCAGGTAGACCTAGACAGCTGTGGGCTGCCATCCACCCCCTACTACCTAGGTGTACCTGGCTGGCATGAAAAAACGGCATGTGGCTTCACCACAATTCTCTTTGCCAGCCAGGTACAACTAGTCAGCTGGGGGTGGATAGCAGCTCCCAGCTGCCTAGTTGTACCTGGCTGGCAAAGAAAAATGCGGCGAAGCCCCACGCCGTTTTTTTTCTTGTCAGCCAGGTACACCTAGGTAGTTGGGGGTGGATGGCAGCTCCCAGCTGACTAGTTGTATGTGGCTGGCAAGAAAAAAATGGCATGTGGCTTTGCTGTATTTTCCTTTACTAGCCAGGTACAACTAGGTCGCTGGTAGCCGCCATTCACCCCCAACTACCTAGGTGTACCTGGCTGGCAAGAAAAAAAACGGCGTGGGGCTTCGCCGCATTTTTCTTTGCCAGCCAGGTACAACTAGGCAGCTGGGAGCTGCCATCCACCCCCAGCTGACTAGTTGTACCTGGCTGGCAAAGAAAATTGTGGTGAAGCCACATGCCGTTTTTTCATGCCAGCCAGGTACACCTAGGTAGTAGGGGGTGGATGGCAGCCCACAGCTATCTAGGTCTACTTGGCTGGCAAGAAAAAAAACGGCGTGGGGCTTCGCCACATTTTTCTTTGCCAGCCAGGTACAACTAGGCAGCAGGGAGCTGCCATCCACCCCCAACTACCTAGGTGTACCTGGCTGACAAGAAAAAAAACGGCGTGGGGCTTCGCCGCATTTTTCTTTGCCAGCCAGGTACAACTAGGCAGCTGAGAGCTGGAATCCCCAGCGTAGGGAGGCCCAAGCGTTCTGGGCCACCCCCGCTGAGAATTGCAGCTCGCAGCCGCCCCAGAATATTGCGCATTTATAGAAGCGCAATATTCAGGAGCTGTACCCAGCTCTTCCAGCTGCCCTGTGGCGGTGGCAGACTGGGTAATAAGGGGTTAATGCCACCTTTCTTTTAGCAGCTGGCACTAAGCCTGAGATTTATAATGTCGCGCCAATGTTAGACACGGCCATTATGAATCTCTATTTAGTAGTAAAGAAGACACAACACCGAGAAAATTTTTTTTTATTACAACAAAAAACACAAACATGTATTTTGACTCCATCTTTATTACTCCCACATACCCATCCAGGATCCTGGTAGAGGTCCATCCGTTAGTGAAGATTCTCTAAAAATTATATTTGAAGGCTCGTGCAGTGAAGCATTCATGGTCTGTGTCACCTGAGGTCGGATAAAGCAATGTGTTTCTCTGACCTCATGTGAAACTTCCCACTTCACAGCGTGACCCACATAGAGTGAGTTTTCTGTTACTGATGTGAACAGGGTGACATCAGTGTAGATCACCTGAGGTCAGGTAGAGTGACGAGGATTAACTCTGACCTCAGGTGAAGTTTACTGCGTCACCCAGGTCCCAGCGTTACACAAAACTCACAGACCCTCTCACCCTCAGTCTCTCTCTCTACAAAATATATATATATATATATACATATACACACACAAGTATATATATATACATCTACATATATACATAGATAATGTGTGTATATTGATATGTATGTCTGTATATACAGCTATGTATTTATACATATATATATATACATACACACGTATATGTATGTGTGTATAAAAATGTGTGTGTATCTGTGTATATATATATATATGTATTTCTGTGCATATAGATATATATACACGTGTATGTGTATATATACATATCTATAGATACA
Source organism: Allobates femoralis (assembly GCA_033576535.1). Taxonomy (NCBI): domain Eukaryota; kingdom Metazoa; phylum Chordata; class Amphibia; order Anura; family Aromobatidae; genus Allobates; species Allobates femoralis. The sequence continues at coordinate 268,337,622 of JARQOC010000001.1, read as the reverse complement.
CAGATATATATTACTATATACACACATTATGTATATATGTGGCTAATCATATATATACACGTGTGCATATATTCATATGCACACATATACATATATATTTATATGTCTAAGTATCCACATATATGTATATGTATATACATTTACACACATATGCATAATATGTGTAATTTACTATATATTTCTGTATATATATATATATATATACATATATATGTGTGAATATAGATATATACATGTGTCTGTGTATATGTATATATATAAAAGAGAAAAAAGAGAAAAAAAAGAGAAAAAAAAAAGAGGAAAAAAAAAGAGAAAAAAAAGAGAAAAAAAAAAGAAAAAAAAGAGAAAAAAGAGAAAAAAAAAGAGAAAAAAAAAGAGAAAAAAAAGAGAAAAAAAAAAAAAAAAAAAAAGAGAAAAAAAAGAGAAAAAAAAGAGAAAAAAAAAGAGAAAAAAAAGAGAGAAAAAAAAGAGAAAAAAAAAGAGAAAAAAAAACAAGGACAAGGAGGACTTGGGTGTCAGCGATAGGACTCGTCAGACCTGAAGTCGCTTTGTCGCAGTCGGCGGGCGGGCAGACGTTGGCCAATGTGTGTACTAGGAACTTCAGATTTAAAAAAAAATAATAAGAATTTTGAGTTTTTTGAAAAAAACGTAAGTTTTTAAATTTTTTCTCATATATATAGCTTGTCAGCATATGTACATCATTGGTAGTAGCTGAGTGCTGCAAGGTTTTTTTCTAGTATATATATAAATATATACTGATATATGTGTGTGTGTGTATATAGATATATATACATGCATTTGAATAGATACACACATATATATGCATATATATGCACAGTTTATAGATGCATCATTTCTATAGATGCATCATATATATACTGTATATAAACAGTAGATGCATCTATATATACACACAAGTGTATAGATGCATCATATCTATAGGTGCATCATATATTTGTATATACTGTATATATACAGTGTATACATCTATATATATATATTATATATATAGTGTATATCTATATATAATATATACAATGCATCTACTGTATATATACAGTATATATATCATGCATCTATACACTTGTGTATTTATATAGATTCATCATATCTATAGATGCACCATGTATATATAATGTATATATACAGTAGATTATATATATATCTACTGTATATATACATTATATATATATGGTGCATCTATAGATATGATAAGTCTCAATATATATATACACAAGTGTATAGATGCATCTATACACAAGTGTATAGATGGATCATATATATACTGCATATATACAGTGGATGCATCTATATAATATATATATATAGTGTATATCTATATATAATATAGATTATGCATCTACTGTATATATACAGTATATATGTGATGCCTCTATACACTTGTATATACAGTGCCTACAAGTAGTATTCAACCCCCTGCAGATTTAGGTGGTTTGATAAGATGCAAATAAGTTAGAGCCTTCAAACTGCAAACGAGAGTAGGATTTATTAACAGAAGCATAAATCTTACAAACCAAAAAGTTATGTTGCTCAGTTGAATTTTAATAAATTTTAAACATAAAAGTATGGGTCAATTATTATTCAACCCCTCAAGCCACCAGCATTCTGTTTGGTCCCCCTAAAGTATTAAGAAGTAGTTCAGGCACAAAGAACAATGAGCTTCACATGTGTGGATTAATTATCTCTTTTCTGACTATTTAAGACCCTCCTCAAACTTGTGAACAGCACTCATACATGGTCAACATGGGAAAGACAAAGGAGCATTCCAAGGCCATCAGAGACAAGATCGTGGAGGGTCACAAGGCTGGCAAGGGGTACAAAACCCTTTCCAAGGAGTTGGGCCTACCTGTCTCCACTGTTGGGAGCATCATCCGGAAGTGTAAGGCTTATGGAACTACTGTTAGCCTTCCACAGCCTGGACAGCCTTTGAAAGTTTCCTCCCGTGCCGAGGCCAGGCTTGTCCGAAGAGTCAAGGCTAACCCAAGGACAACAAGGAAGGAGTTCCGGGAAGATCTCATGGCAGTGGGGACATTGGTTTCAGTCAATACCATAAGTAACGTACTCCACCGCAATGGTCTCCGTTCCAGACGAGCCCGTAAGGTACCTTTACTTTCAAAGCGTCATGTCAAGGCTCGTCTACAGTTTGCTCATGATCACTTGGAAGACTCTGAGACAGACTGGTTCAAGGTTCTATGGTCTGATGAGACCAAGATCGAGATCTTTGGTGCCAACCACACACGTGACGTTTGGAGACTGGATGGCACTGCATACGACCCCAAGAATACCATCCCTAAAGTCAAGCATGGTGGTGGCAGCATCATGCTGTGGGGCTGTTTCTCAGCCAAGGGGCCTGGCCATCTGGTCCGCATCCATGGGAAGATGGATAGCACGGCCTACCTGGAGATTTTGGCCAAGAACCTCCGCTCCTCCATCAAGGATCTTAAGATGGGTCGTAATTTCATCTTCCAACAAGACAACGACCCAAAGCACACAGCCATGAAAACCAAGGCCTGGTTCAAGAGGGAAAAAATCAAGGTGATGGAGTGGCCTAGTCAGTCTCCTGACCTTAACCCAATTGAAAACTTGTGGAAGGAGCTCAAGATTAAAGTCCACATGAGACACCCAAAGAACTTAGATAACTTGGAGAAGATCTGCATGGAGGAGTGGGCCAAGATAACTCCAGAGACATGTGCCGGCCTGATCAGGTCTTATAAAAGACGATTATTAGCTGTAATTGCAAACAAGAGTTATTCCCAAAATATTAAACCTAGGGGTTGAATAATAAATGACCCACACTTTTATGTTTAAATTTATTAAAATTCAACTGAGCAACATAACTTTTTGGTTTGTAAGATTTATGCTTCTGTTAATAAATCCTACTCTCGTTTGCAGTTTGAAGGCTCTAACTTATTTGCATCTTATCAAACCACCTAAATCTGCAGGGGGTTGAATACTACTTGTAGGCACTGTATATATATATATATAGATTCATCATATCTATAGATGCACCATATATATATATACTATATATATATTTATATATATACTGTATATATATATATATATATATATATATATATATATATATATATAGTAGATGCATCATATATAATATATATATATATACACACTATATATTAGCTGCATCCACTCTATATATACAGTATATATATGACGCATCTAGAGATATGATGCATCTATACACTTGTATATATATATATATAGATTCACCATATCTATAGATGCACCATGTATATATACTCTGTATACATACAATAGGTAATATATATATATATATATAAAATCTATCTAACTATATATACACACATATATATATGTGTATATATAGTTAGATTATATATACATGTATATATATATATATATGTATGTATGTGCACATATACATGCAAATATAAATATACTCTAACACTATATATATATATATTTTTGTGTGTGTGTGTGCATATATTATATATATATATATATATATATATATATATACATGCACACACACATATATATAATCTAACTATATATATGTGCATCTATATATATATAGATGCACATATAAACTATGTCTAATCAAAGTGAATATATATATATATATGTGTACTCCATATATACATGTGGATTACACACACATATATATGTGCAGTTTTGGGAGGGAGGGGCCGCCGATATTCACCTTCCGAAGACGCTCCCGATCGTTGCCTAGCGACGCCGGCACTCGGCTTCGGCTTCTCCTGCCGCACTGCGCATGCGCGGACCGGAAATGACGCGGTCTCCGGCCTCGCATCATGAAGAGCGGGGCGGCAAGATTCCAGTGGGCGCCCCCGCTCTTCAAATCGATAATGCCGCCCATTGGGGCGTTAGGAAGGGAGCGAGGCGGGGGCAGCGCGGCTCTGGGGACACCGCCCTGCAGACAAGAACGCCCCACAGACACAAATCATGTAAGTTTATAAAGTGTTTTATTCACCTTATATAAAGCCCTATTAGGACAAGCATGGATGGTTAGGGAGCTAGTAAGGGTCTGTAGGGGCAGGTAGTGATAGTTTAGGGGCCATAGATTAGGTGACAGGTTCCCTTTAAGCTCGCTTAGGCCTTGTTCACACATACTTGCGTTTTGTAGCACTCTCTGCGTTTTTTAGCTGTTTCTAAAAAACGCACATGCGTTAATGCATGGTACACTTAAGTGTAGCTGCGTTTTTTAGCAACACATGCGTTTTTTTTCACCATTCAAAAAAACACTGCATGCAGCGTTTTTTGGGTGCTGTAAAAAATGCATGGGTTGTTTAAAAAACGCATGCTTTTTTCACATGGGGCCCTATGGGAAACGCATGCGTTAACGCATATCAAATATAGGCACCTGCTTTAACGCATATGCGTTCTTAATGAAAAAATGACTAAGTCCAAAAACTTCTCAAAAACGTTCAGAACCACAGGGGACACTATTTGGCACACTTAGAAAAACTGATCAGTTTTTCTAAGGGCTAAAAAAACGTATTGGTATGTGTGAACAAGGCCTCAAACAGATGTTTTAAGGACATTGTACACCATTTCCAAATGGCACCATTTCAAAAATTCAAAACCTACAGGTGTGAAACACACCTGCAAATTTCAGGAAGCTTAAAAAAATTATTATGAAGCTCCAAAAAATTCTACAGGTTGGAAGAAAATGGTAGAACCGAAGACTGGTAACTTTCCTAACCGTAAGGTTAGGTGCAGTTCCCAGCAAGCGAGACTTCTGGCAAGCATTTAGGCCCCAAAAAATCAAGGAAAGCTTAAGAGCCATTTTAAATTTTGAACTTTTTTCCCGAACAAAGCCGATTTTTTACTAAATTGCTTGGGTTTCCCATTGCAAACCGAATTGTCAGTGTTTGTGCTGAATTTGAAATTGGCGAACATGTTTGGGGAAAATTCACTCATCTCTACTAAAAATCAAGATGTCCCTGGGTATCACTATAATTTATATTTTTTTACGTTGCTGCTGCTATTTACAAAATTTTTATTTTGTATATTTAAGTCATATTTATATGATATGAAGTCAATTATACTTTATGTGCATTGTAAATAGCTGTCAAATTGTTTGCTGTGGTATTCCATTACTATTGTGTGTACACATATCAATTACTTTAGTGTACACCGCACCCCTGTGTGAATACTTACTAACATATACTTATGTTGTATTCAAGGAGGTTAGTCCTCATTTTCTGATTTATAATAGAATTTCCAGCACATGCAGATAAAAAAAACCTTTTTTTATACCAACTTGTTCAAAAAAGAAAAAATGGCAAGCGGCAAGATAGGCAATACAGGCAATGTGACATCCTGACATTCTGGGTATAAGGACAACGGTTTATGTGTTTTGAAACATTATAGTTTATTAATCATAAACTAGTGTTTCCCCATTACTCACAGGTTTAAATTTCCTGGGACACCCCACCCATCAGTCACATGACTTACTAAGAAAAAAACTAATTAAAATACACAAGCATATAGTGGACACAAAGTGATACAAAAAAAACCCTGTTAGAAGGAAATTGAAGCTGAACTTACGTAAAGTTATGTCCTGATTAATGTGCTTTTGTATACATGTACTTATTGATTCAAATTTGATTTAATGTTATTCAAATGTTTTGGATTGTATGTTTATCGAAAGAAAGAAGAAGAAAGAAAGAAGAAAGAAAAGAAAGAAAAGAAAGAAAGAAAGAAAGAAAGAAAGAAAGAAAGAAAGAAAGGAAAGAAAGAAGGAAATTATACCCCATGGGTTACGGCTAAAAAAAATCCCCACACTTAATTGTGATGAAGAGTTTTATGACTAGTGGAGTTCCATACTCTCCGATTGCTCCACAAAGCTGATGGAGTTAATTGTCTCTAGAGATGAGAAAGTCTTGGGTGAAATAAAAAGGAAAATCCATTCAGCCTAGGAAATACTAATTGGCTCTGCCCCAGATGGGGAATTCAAATCTCTAGATAAAAAATCAAAAGATAATATTAAAAAATGGGAAAACACCAAAAAAAGTTAATTTCTTAGAGATTTAGATGATTATGAAACAAGACAAGTGTATACCTGGTTTAAAAAGCATGATACGCCAAGCACCCTAAGTATACCAAAATCAATTCTCAGAAGACAGAGATGTATAAACCACCCAAGAGGGAATGGACCTAGAGTGGGTTTTAGTGACCCAGAAACCTCTGGTCAAAAAGACGATTCAGAGGAAGGATTTTCACCTAGATACCTTCTAGAAAAAGAAAAGAGAGCACACATGGTGCATGGGGGGCATATAGAGCACATAGAGGGCACAGAGAGTGCACAGTAAAGCAGAAAGAGCACACAGGGAGGTCACAGAGAGTGCACAGGGGGCACAGACAGCACAGAGGGGGCACAGAGAGTGCACAGGGGGCAGAAAGAGCACACAGGGGGCAAGGTGGGGGCACACAGGAGGGGCAAAGAGTGATAGGTGTGCAAATATGTCACATTGTGTGCAGTCACCCTCAATCACAGCCTCTCACAACCATCGCCACCTGAAACCACCACCAGCAGCAGCTACCGCTGACACATCCCTGTCTGAGTAAGTGCACATACCCGACGCGCATGCGCACTTACTCAGGCTGCCGACCATCTTTGGACACCAGAGTATACAAAGATGATGGTGGCATGACCTGGTGCGTGCATATGCATATGCAGAGCTGCCCATAGATCTACTGTAAATGGCTTCAGAACCTCGGACAGCGCACATACTATACCTACAATAGCTATAGTATGCGCGCTGCTCTCTGAGGAGCCGGCGCCTTCATTCATAAAAATGTACAGCAGCTGACAGGAGCAGGCTGCTGTACATAAGAGATAAAATCATTATATGCCCACCTGAGTGGGTGCTAGGTCTCAAGGGGGAATGGGCACCCCCTAGAGACAGTATACAAACATTTATTAATAAATTTACAAGTCTTACAACACAGAAAACAGTTCGCTCATCCCTGCGGCAGCAGGGATGAGCAAACTGTATGGGAACCGGATTGCTCAGGATTACACATCCTGAGCAATCCGGTTCCCGGATCGCGGTTCCCTGCACACATTTTTGATAAAAAATGTGTGTGACCGCAATTGCGTTCAGATCCGGATGCGGTGAACGCAATTTGATTTTTAAGTATGACCCTAGCCTCAGTCTATTTGCTGTAGGGCAAACGTTGAACAGGGGCTGGAGGAGGCTGCAGAAGGAGCAGGATGTCACGTGCCCCTGATCATTAGTGTAATGTAATATGCACTGCATCCCGCTGTCCATCACCAGTGGGGGGAGCGGCGCATATCACATTACAGTAAGTACTGTATACTCATCCCCCATCACAGTAAGTGGCTCCCTTTCACTATATGTGCCCCCCCCTGTATGTGTCCCCCATCACAGAATTTGGCCTCCCATGCTGCCGCACACAATAAAATAATAAACAATTTAACTTACAGTACCCCTCTGTTGTTGTCCTGCAGCACCATCTTATACTCAGGTCGGTTTATACTTGAGTATATACGGTATACATTTTAATTCACATTCCTGATTGTATTCAAGGCTAAAAATAAACTAAATATAAAACTAAAACTAAACCAGTTGGATTAGCTATAGAGAATCAGAGAAATTAAAGTAAAACATATTTTTTTCACATTTATAAAGAGGTATTCAAGATCAGAAAAAAAGAGTGCCTGCTTTATTTTTTAAAAACATCAATTCTGTTATCCACGGGTCATGGAGATATGGAATAAGCAAGCAGTTTTCTTCATCTGTGAGATGCATCAACACAAAATCTTAAAAGGAATCTTTCAGAGTAGCTCTGGGTGCATATCTAGAATACCTGCCTAACAGTCCCTCTATGTAGTGGCATACATAAATACATAAACTAATCTTTAGAAAAAGTATTGTTTCTAAAGATTGTTTATAAGATGCTAATTAGGGCTATGACTAGTCGTGGTGGTGTTAGCTCCCTCGACTAGTCAGCCCACTTATAATGCCCTGTGGCCATAATAACATAGTTTCTATAGCCAGCATCAACTGCATCTCTATACAAAGCTGTGCTGGCACCTGCCTTTGTACTTCTCAGCATTGAGCTTCTCTGATACTGGGTGTTTGCACCCCGACTTCAGAGAGGCTCAGTGCACATGGTCAAAATTTACCGCACTTCCGGTCATGCGCACTATACCTCACTAAAGCTGGGATACATACATCCATCTTCAGAGTAATGCACATGACTTCTGATCATGCACTGTGAGCCTCTTTAAAGCTGCGGTGCATACATCTGTCATCAGAAAAGTTCAATGCTGAGAGGTGCAAAGCCAGGCACATGCACAGCTTTGTATACTAATGCAGATGACGCTGACTATGGAAAGAATGCTATCAGGGCAAGTGTTAGCACCCAGCGCACCCGGGCAAGTTCCGGGGCCCTGGACCGCTTGGGGGTCCACTCGCCATCAGGGACAGGCAGCCCTAACAACGAGGGCGCCACTAGGGACAGTGAGCAGGCGAGTATGCCCTACAGTGCTACAAGTCCGCATGGCTAAGTTGCATGCAATGAAAATTAGCCATGTGGAGGTGCAACTTGCAGGGCTATATTTACCTAACATGGGGGTGTCACAGGGGGCAATGGCAGGGTTGGATGTAAAAAATCTTCCCTCCCCCAGACTCTATATGGAAACTGGAGTCTTTGTGGGGGAGGTAGGGTGTCAGCGCAGGCAGCTCTGTCCCAGTAGTCAGTGAATACTGGGACACTACATTAAGTGAATCTCCAAACACACCGGCACTTCCGGGTTCAGTGGAGCTCAGAGCTCCGTGACCCGATGTTCGGCGAGCTGGCGCTGCAGAAGTCCTAGTCTTATCCAGTTAAACTTCGGCACACAAAAAAATAGAGAAGATGAAAACTGATATTGCAGTAAAATCTCTTTATTGTTCAAAGTCAGTGCATAGAAAAAATCTGACGTTTCAGCTCCATCAATTTTTTGAGCCTTTTTCAAAGAAATTATTATCTACAAAAGAACCATACAAGTAGTGTTCAGTACATTTGAATCACTGAACAGTCACATTGAACACAGAACAATTGAATTCACTTGATTTGTTAAATAAAAGATACAAAAAATGAAACAAGCTGAACATTGCATGTTGCAGTAATAAAGCATAGTGTATATAAAAATAATACAGCACGTTAAATAACAAGTCTGATATATTGTAGACAAAAAAATAAAGAAAATTACCTAGTAAGAAAAAAAACTTGACTATGAATTAATTTTGTGACCCCTATTCTTCTTAAGTATACAGAGACGGTGAACCAGTTTGATCTATCACCTACAACCCTACACAATCCAGTGTTCTTCTTGGTTTCAAAGTCTGTATGAACCCAAGGTATTTGCTTGGATATATTTCTTCAAAAACTGTTCACCTACTTGTTTCCATCTGTCTCACTCTAACCTATTGTGTTACTACCTCCTCTCGTACCCGTATTCCTTTTTTCTTATTATCCCTTAGTCTCTTTCACTGTCATCCTTCCTTCTCTCTATTCTGGAATACTTTCTCTTCCTAACTATGTCATGTTAAAGGGAACCAACCACCTCAGATCACCCTAATACACAGTTAATACGTGTCCCTGCACCCTAAGGATACGTTTCCAGCACTGTTTTTGTGTAAAATCTTGCATTAGTATAACCGATATAAAGACTTTATAAAGTTACTAGCCTGAAGACTTCTGGGCGTATCCCTCCTTCTGTTATACTTCAGGGCTGTGCATTGCATGGCTGTGCTCCCCCTCCCTCTGTGCAGGGAGATAACGATCACGCCCATCAGGGCAGGGCAGCAGGCACGGAGGGAGGGGGAGCGCAGCCATGCAATGCACAGCCCTGAAGTATAACAGAAGGAGGGATACGCCCAGAAGTCTTCAGGCTAGTAACTTTATAAAGTCTTTATATCGGTTATACTAATGCAAGATTTTACACAAAAACAGTGCTGGAAACGTATCCTTAGGGTGCAGGGACACGTATTAACTGTGTATTAGGGTGATCTGAGGTGGTTGGTTCCCTTTAAGACCACAAAAATAACACATACCTCATTGAGCGTTTTCATTTTAGGATCACATTCCACATAAAACTTTTGCACACTATTACGCCCCTGAATCATCACTGATCCATACTTACTGCATAGGTAATTTTCTTTATTTTTTGTCTACATCATATTAGACTTGTTATTTGATGTGCTGTATTATTTTCATATACACTATGTACGTGGTGCTTTATTACTGCAACATGCAATGTTCAGCTTGTTTCATTTTTTGTATCTTCTGTTTAACAAATTGAGTGAATTCTATTTTGTTCTTTGTGCAATGTGACTGTTCATTGATTCAAATGTTCTGATCACTACTAGTATGGTTCTCCTGTTGATAGTGTCTTTGAAAAAGGCTCAAAAACTTGATGGAGCTGAAACGTCTGATTTTTTCTATGCACTGACTTGAACAATAAGCAGCATTTACTGCAATAGAAGTTTTCATCTTCCCCATTTTTCGTGTGCCGAAGTTTATCTGGATAAGACTGGTAATTGAGTTTACTTCTGAGCACCGAATAGCGGTGAGCCCAGCTTCTCTCCTCAAGCTGCAGAAGTCCTGGCAGCCAGCATGTATGCAGACTGCGTAGCGCTGCTTAGGAAGAGACGGCCATAGATCCTGGAGTAGGTAAGTGTTGGAGGGCTGCAGAGAGCAGGCGGCCTGCGGGGTGAAGTCCAGAACAGAGCGCCACACGTGTGTGGGGGTGAGAACATTATGACAAAGGGGGATAATCAAGCAGTAAGAAAAGGGGACTCAAAAGGGGGAGAAGCAATATGAAACAGCCGCGGTCACAAAAAGGGAGAGAGCATTATGAAAAATGGGTCACAAAGGGGGAGAGTCAGTATTAAAAAGGGAGGCCACAAAGGGGGAGAAGCAGTATGAAACAGGGTGGACACAAAGGGGGATAGAGCATTATGAAAATGGTGCCACAAAGGGTAAGAAACAGTAATAAAAAGGGGGGCATAAAGGGGAAGATGCAGTAAGACACAAAGGCGGCAAAGGGAGAGAGAGCATTATGAAGCAGCTGAACCACATGGGGGGAGAAGCAGTATGAAACAGGAGGGGCCACATAGGGGAGAATTAATAAGAAACAGGTGGGGCCACATCGGGAGAGGCAGTATAAAACAGGATGGGCCACATGTGGGAGAAGCAGAATGAAACAGGTGGGACCACATGGGGAGAAGCAGTATGAAACATAGTGACCACATTGGGAGAGAAGCAGTATGAAACAGGAGGGTGGTCACATGGGGGAGCTTTTGTATTACCTGGAGGCTGTACTGGGCTATTTATATATTATTTGGAGGTTGTGCTGGGCTTATATATTATTTGAAGGATGTGCTGGGCTCTACATATAATTTGGAGGATGTGCGGGGCTGTATATATTATTTGCAGGCTGCTACTGGACTGGCACAGCCTCCAAATAATATATATAGCCTGTAGCTTATACATTATATTGATGAACCATGGTATGTGTTAAAGAGGCCCACTGAGATTGTTTCGCTCGTGACCCTCAAAATCCTGGAGCCAGCCCTGCACATGTTATCATGCCTACAGAGGCAGAACAACATGCTAAGTGAGCCGACTAGTTGAGGAAACTAACACCCCCTTGTCTAGTCAAAGTCCTTATTAGTACATTATAAACAGTCCGTTCAAATACTTTGTTTAATAGATCTGTTTATGGATGCTACTAAATGTTGGGACTGTGTCACGGAGAGTTTGGGGAGAACAGGAGGAAATGAACCTGGGCCCCTGAACTGACCCTCAGGCTAGGGGAAGCCTAACTTTCCTTAACTCAGGGTTACCCTTGATGGCAGAGAGGCCTCAGTCCCTGACCTGTCCTTTTCTCCTGTCCAGTCCTAAGCTAAACCCCCACTTCCATGCCAGGTGGTGAACCGTAATAAATCCCACAGATTAAGGCTGACAGAGATAAGGTAAACAGCACTGCACAGCAAACAATCAGGAAGATACAATATGTGTGCAGGGAGAACACAAATACAAATAGGGAAAGAAAAAACAACAAGGTATACTTTACCAGGCACCAAGCAAAGATTAGAGTTTCAACAGCAACTCCAACACAGGACCAGTATGCAAGAGGCATGCAAATGCTATAGTTGTCATCCCGAAATGTTCTGAGGCATACTTAAAAGGTGAAGTCGTTCCAGCAGCCTCAAGCTTCATTTGACACAATCAAAAAGTTAACTCCTGCAAAGCTGAACAGCAGTGCACAAACCACAGCCGATGCCCTAACTCAGACAAAGGAACAAAGAGGCTTAAGGCTGCACATCAGACTCCACAGTGTGAACAGAGTCTGAAGCTTGCATGACAATACCCCATTCTCTACGATGGACCTGAGGGCCCTCAGAATGCCGTGGACCTGGTTTATCAGGGTGACAACGATCAAAAACAGCGACTAGTCGATCAGCATGGATATCTGTCGCAGGCACCCTAGTCTTCTCCTCAGGGCCATAGTCTAGCCAATGCACCAGATACTGCAGCGAAAGGTAAATTATATGAGAGTAAACAATCCTGGATATTTCAAACTCTAAAGAGCCATCCACTGCGTCATTAATTATAGAATCTGTGATTGATGACGCTGTAGTGCCAGAAACATCAGTTGTCTTTGCATTATGTGGCTGTATTCCATCGTTATATCGTGGATTAATAAACAAGCACTTTCAAATTTAATATCGATTGGCATGAAGTGCTGTCCTTTCCTATAAATTATTTCCTCCATGTAGACGATAATGCCGCACCTACCTAATCCTCTTCAGGGACCATGGAAGAATACCCTGGACGAAGAGTACTAAACTGAGAATATTGACCATAGACACAGAAAAAGAGGGACTCCCCATAAGACTCATGATGATTATTATTAATGCCGAATTCCGTGAGAGGAAGGAAAGCCGACCACTCCTCCTGGTTATCTGAGTCAAAGCAGCGCAAATACTGTTCTAGATTTTAATTCATGCCCTCGGTTTGTATATTAGACTGAGGATGGAAAGCCAACGAGTGTGACAACTTAATCCCCAAGTGAGAACAGAAAGCTTTCCAGATATTAACAATAAACTGAGTACCCCTATCATATGCAATGTCAGACAGAACCCCATGGAGTCTAATCACTTTGCACATGAATATCTGAGCCAGGGTCTTGACATTGGGTAAGGTCGGTAATGGAATGAAATGTGTCATTTTATAAAACCAGTCGACCATAACAAAAATAACAGTGTTATCAGCATACGAAGGTAAATTTGTAGTAAAGTCCATGGAAATATCTGTTCATGATTTGCTAGGCACACTAAGCAGAAATAAAGTACCAGAAGGATGAGAGTGTGAATACTTAGAACGCACACAAGTGGAACAGGCTGATACATAGGAGGCCACATCCTTCCGGGTTTTGGGTCACTAAAATCGACGCAACACAAGTTTCAACATGCCCTTAAACCCCGGGGGACCAGCCAAGATCGAATCATAATGCTCCTCCAACACCTTAAGACGAAGGTGCAGAGGAACAAAAGACCAGCTAACTGGAAGATCTGGCGGTACCTCCTCCTGAGCTTTAGCTATTTCAGCTTCCACCTCAATACTGAGAGCTGAAACTACAACACCCTTCTGGAGGATAGAAACCGGTTTGTCACGTGGTTCTCCACCAGGAAAACTTCTGGACAATGCATCAGCCCTAGTATTTTTAGATCCCGGACGGTAGGTAATGAAGAAATTGAACCTGTTAAAGAATAGTGACCAGCGAGCCTGACTAGGAGAAAGATGCTTGGCCGACTCCAGATGCAAGAGTTTCTTATGGTCAGTAATCACTGTAAAAGGATAAGCAGCCCCCTCCAAGAAGTATCGCCATTCCTCAAAAGCAACTTGATGGCAAGCAATTCCCTGCTACCTTTGTCATAATTGCATTCTGTTGGTGACAACGTCTTCGAGAAAAAGGCACAGGGATGCAATTTACCAAGAGACAGGCCTTGAGACAACACCACCCCTACCTTTGAAGCATTTACCTACACAGTGAAGGAAAGGGACACACTCAGCTAAATCAGGATGGATGCCAAAGCAAAGCTTCTTTTCAAACATTCAAATGCGCGCACAGCATTCTTAGACCAGTTAGTAAAGTCAGTACCCTTTTTAGTCATGTTGGTCAAAGGTTTAGCAACCATGGAAAAGTTTTTAATAAACTTCCTGTAATAATTCGAAAAACCCAAGAACCGCTGTAGTGCTTTGAGGTTATCAGGAAAGTCCCAATTTAACACAGCCTGCAATTTAGCAGGATCCATCCTAAACCTCAAGGTGGAAATTATGTAGCCTACAATCGGTAATTCTTGTATGGCGAAAACACAAGTTTCAAGCTCGGCGCATAGCTTGTTCTTTCTGAGCAATTGCAACACCTGTTTAAAATGTTCCATGTGTGAATTGCGGTCAAGGGAATAAATGAGTATGTCATCCAAATAAATAATCACAAATTTACCTAGAAAGTGAGCGAATACATCATTTATAAAATGCTGAAATACCACCGATGTGTTAGTTAAACCAAAAGGCATTACTAAATTTTCAAAGTAACCCTCGGGAGTATTAAAAGCCATTTCTATAGCTTACTATTCCCATGCGACATCCCAGCGATCTACATTGGCTCTACAGAGGTTGCTATTGATGTTGTTACCCCTTCACATACAGAATTGGTGTCCTGAGACCTTTGACGGAAAAGGCAGTCAATACGGACTACAAGTGCCAATGCTACCTCCAAAGAGCCGGAAGTCTCATACGTCACCAAAGCCTGCTTGATCCTCTCAGAAACCCCCTGCAAATAGTGGCTCCTAAGAGCAGGATCGTTCCACTGAGTATCCACGGACCAGTGGCGAAACTCAGCACAGTAATCCTCGGCCGGCCAATTCTCCTGAACAAGACAATGAAACGTGGACTCGGCCAAAACCAGTGTATCTGGATCGTCATAGATAAGGCCGAGTGCAGAAAAAAAGTCCACTGATGCAGAAACAGGGGAACTGGAGAATAGTGAAAATGCCCACATTTGTGGGTCCCCACTTAGGAAAGAGACCACATCATCCACGCACTGAGCTTCACTCCAAGGAGAGTGAGGACGCAGGCAGAAATACAGTTTGCAGGGCTCATGGAAAAAAACTAACTTACTGCGATCTCCTGCAAACCAATCTGGGAGGGCCAGTTTTGGTTCAGATGACCTGGTCGATGTTTTCAACTGCAGCACAGAAGCTGACAAGACCTGTTGCTAAACTGCCCCTTTAAGATCTGTAACCTGGATAGACAGAGCTTCCAAATGTCTAGTAAGGGAAACAATGGGATCCATGGAATGTTATGTTTAGGCTAACCATAATGTCATGGGGAGTTTTGGGAGAAAAGGAGGAAAGGAACTTGGGCCCCTGAACTGCTCCTCAGGCTAGGGGAACTTTAACATTCCTTAACTCAGGGGTACCCTTGATGGTAGAGCGGCCTGAATCTCTGACCTGTCCCTTTCTACTGTCCAACCCTGAACTTAACCCCCAAACACCCCCCAGAAGGTGAACAGTAATGGATCCCACAGATAAAGAGAGATAGAGATAAAGTAAACAGCACCGCACAGCAAACAATCAGGAAGATACAATATGTTTGTAGGGAGAACACAAATACAAATAGGAGATAAAAAAACAACAAGGTGTACTTCACCAGACACCAAGCAAAGATTAGAGTTTCAACAGCAACTCCAACACAGGACTGGTATGCAAGAGGCACGCAAATGCTATAGTCGGCATCCAGGAATGTTCTGAGCCATACTTAAAGGGTGAAGGTGTACTAGCAGCCTGAAACCTTCAATTCACACTAATCAAAAGGTTAACTTCTGCAAAGCTGAACATCAATGAACAAACCACCACCAATGCTCAACTCAGGCTGAGCAACAAAGAGCTCTAAGGCTGCACATTAGACTCCCCAGTGTGAACAGAGTCTGAAGCCAGCATGACAGACTGTTAGGCAGAGATTATAGATATGCACCCAGAACTAGTCGTAGTTATGGGGGCCCAGGGGACCTCAAAGGATCCATTTAATGAAAACCAGTGTACTCCAGACTATTGTGTTCACCTGTCCTGATCCCAAAGCTTTGTTTTGGCAGGCAGGATAGGCTTTTGTCAACAGCCTCACACATTTTCTAAAGATTCCATGACAAAAACAAAATGAAGAGCCTATGCACGTAGGATATCATGTGGAGATGATGTGGAGGTTGTTGAATGCAACCTGGTGTAGTTATGCTACCTATGCTGAGTGCATGATTACTTTCACTCGCTCAGGTAATTTGGGCAGCCACAGAGAGCAGCTCCTTCCTAAAAATGGTATCAGCATACCCAGTAGTTTTTAATATGGTCTGTTTCCTTGGCAATGCTGTCAGACCCTAGTAGGTTGAACTGCGTCTTTCTAAAAGGATAGTAGACTTTAGGCGAGACACATTTGTTCAGTTGATCAGACAAAAAATTGTTTATGGAAATGTCTATTCACAACGTATTTCAGAGGTGGAGTAGCTGGTTAACTTGAAAGAAAGTGTATAAAAATACACCACCAGGTAAATAAATAAAAAGTTAAAAACAATAAGCTATATAAATGTAGAAATTGCTAAAACTTGATGGTGTGAATTGTGGAAACAGAAATTAAATATACGGTAATTAGCACTCTACAGATCAATTCTGTACGATGATCACATGCTGAGTCAGTAGGTGCATAAGGCTAGGGTCACACAAGCAGCAGGAATTAAAAATCCTGATCCGGTTTTGAGCTGTCAAAAAGCTCAAAACCGGATCAGGAACCGCTCCTCATAGGAGCCCATTATGGTATGCTCTACATGCAATCCGGTTACCGGCTCCGGATCTGCAGCCTGCGCTAAAAAACATGCAGGCTGCAGTTTTTGGAGCAGAAACCACCCTAAAGAAACACGTGAATGTTTTGTATGCAAGAAGCCAGGTCATTTAAAAGCTGAATGCAGAGTCTGGAAAGCTAAAATGAATCAGCTGAAAGAAGCAAAACAGTAAACAAAGAGTGCTATATTTGAAAATAATGATCCTGTAAATACTGAGGCTGCATTCATGTTAGTCAATGCATTTAAATCAAAGCATGCGTGGTATATAGATTCTGGTGCAACCAGTCACATGACCAATGACAGAGACTTCTTTACTAAGCTTAACCAAAGCAAGTCAGAGAAAGTGATAATGGCGAATGGTCAGTGTATGAACTCAGAAGGCATAGGAGATGGTTATATTGATTGTAACATCTCTGCAATGCAAAGCAGAAGGATTCCTGTGAAGGATGTGCTATATGTGCCTAGTCTTGAAAGTAATCTATTATCCGTGAAAAAGCTTACAAAACAAGGGAATGAAGTTACGTTTAAGCACGATAGCTGCATCATCTCAAAGGAGGGTCACACACTAGGAAAAGGAGAAATCAAAGATGAACTGTATCAGTTGAAATGTAAAGAGTGTGTATGCACAGCTAAGCAAGAAATGCACAAGAACTGTATTCATGTATGGCACAGCAAAAATGAAGTTCCAGAGAAACTTTAAATATATCTAGCTGATATATATAACAAGTTTGGGAGAATGCCAAAAATTCTACATGCAAATAACGGGACTGAATATACAAGTAATGAGACACAGAGCATTTTAAAGAGAAATGGAATCATATTTCAGACTACTGTACCATACAACCCTGAGCAAAATGGTGTAGCAGAAAGAAGGAACCGAACACTCTGTGAAAGCGGAAGGAGTATGTTATTTGATGCAAATCTGCCTACAGAATATTGGGGCGAAGCTATTATGACGGCTTGCTATCTTCAGAACAGACTACCAGGTAAAGCGACAGAGAAAACTCCATTTGAGCAATGGAATAGTGCAAAGCCAAAACTACAGCACATAAGGATTTTCAGAAGCAAAGCATTTGCATACATTCCCAAAGAAAAACGAACTAAGTGGGAATCTCACGCTAAGGAAGGCATTCTGGTAGGTTACAGTGAAACCCAGAAAGGTTATAGAATTCTACACCCAGAGACAAACAAGGTCACAATAAGCAAAGATGTAGTGATTGATGAAAATTTTTTGGTCACCCAAGTTTTGTGATATTATGCCAATAGTCCAGATGAAGCAACAACAACAATCTCAGTCACAATCACAAGACAACGAAAGGGAGAATGTAGAAGTCTGGCTAGATTGTTCAACCACTGAAGGAACAACAAAAAGCCTAAGTGAACCTGAAATCAGACGATCGCCAAGATCAAACAAAGGGATACCAGCTAAACGTCTATCCTACATTGTCAAGAGACTCAGAGAGTCAGAGCCACAGTCATGGGATGAAATGCAAAAACTACCTGCTCATGACAGAAGCCAAAGGTGTATCAACGCCAATGGAATCATCCTACCTGAAACTGGAAGAAGATCACCTGTTGCCTAACAATGAGAAATATCGACAGGCAGTGGGGGCACTGACTATGACTCGACCAGATATTACAACAGCAGTTGGAATATTGTGCAGATATGTGGAGAAACCGCGCCAAAAGGACTGGAACGTCGTTAAAAGAGTTCTCCGATATTTAAAAGAGACACAAGGGGTAAATTTAAAATTGTCTGCAGCAGGAAATCTAAAACTCACCGGCTATGCTGACGCAGATTGGGCTGGTGATTTGCATGATCGTAAATCCACAAGCGGATACGTATTTAAACTTGAAGAAAGTTCAATCTCCTGGTCTAGTAGAAAACAAGTATCTGTTGCTTTGTCATCCACAGAAGCTGAGTATGTGTCCGCAGCCTATGCAAGTCAGGAGACCATTTGGCTAAGACAACCGATGGATGATCTTGGTAAACCGTTAACTCAGCCAACGGTGATGTATGAGGACAACCAAGGATGCATTAAACCTGCATGCAGTGAGAAGATTAGTGCTAGAACCAAGCACATTGACGTCAGATGTCATCATCTATGTGATTTGATAGATCGTGACATAATTCAGTTTGTTTATTGTGAGACTGATAAGATAATAGCTGACATTTTGACCAAGCCATTGCCACGACCTAGGTTCCAAGGATTGAGAACTGCTATGGGACTAACAGAATAAATAGTTGTTGAGTGGGGGTGTTGGCATAATGCATATTGATCTGTATGTATTGCAACAACTATTGTTTGTTATGATGTGATTTTATGTCTGCATGCATATTGTTCAGATGTCAACAAAGTTAAAAAAAAAAAAAAAAAGGTCCTCGGTCAGAGACACGATGTCCCTCCCCCTGCTCCCTGCATGCACATTCTAGTGTGGAGCTGAAAGCTGAAATTCACAGCAGATTTCTCTCTCCCTCTCCAGAAACCAGATTGATCCTATTCTCATGTAATAAGCTGGATGTTGTTAATTCTGAATAAATGAACATTCTTTGTTGCTCGCTGTGGACATCACGCTGATTAACGCGCTGCTAACAGTACTTTTCCTATGGGTGCAATTATAGACTAGAGGTGAGTGGGAAAGAATTTAGACATGGGTAAATCAAGGTTAAATAACTATAAGGAATTTCCAGGATTGGGGCCAGTATAATGAATTTTTTGGATGAAATGTGGAATAATAAAAAAAATGACTATAAAAAAAATAAAATAACAAACAAGGATACAATAAAAATCAAAGCTTTTGCTTCACTTATATTGGGATTGCAATGCTTAGTAAGGAGAGAGAGCGAGACCAACGAGTGGTACCATACCTGCTGGTTACAGGGACACCTCTACACTTTCCTTGAAGTATATTACAGTTGTCCCTGCCTGTCAGCAGCTACTCTGTCTATCACTATCACAACAGTCTTTGCTCTGATCGCAGCAATTTCGCTCCGATCATAGCAAAGTCCAATGTGAAAATGTTACATTATGAAGCTGCAGCAGGTAGGAAAAAGATTTCTAATAAAGTATTGTCTTGACGGGATAAATTACTCCAAGTGTGTGGTGCAACATAAAGGGTAAGGGTGCGTTCACACGCTGCATATTTGCTGCATTTTTTTACGTGCAAGGTCATCACAAGCCAGGAGTGGGTAATTAAATCTAGAAGTGGAGCACTTGTTTCTATTATACTTTACCTCTGATTGTTCCACTCCTGGTTTGTGATTGTTCCACTCTTGAATAGTGATGAGCTCACTGAACGGCCTCCCCCTCTCTGGATGGGAGTGTCAGCTGCTTGTGTTTTTGTGCAGAATCACACGCCCGTCCAGAGAGGGAGAGGCCGTTCAGAGTCACTGATCTGAGTCTCGTCTAAGAGACTCGCATGTAAGTAGGATAGTGTGTTTCCAGCCTTACACTAGCTATGGTAAAGAGGGGAAGACCCAAATGATAGGGAGAGGGGAGATAGGTCACCATATTACACTAACCTGTGTCTGAACCCTGAGCTTTTTAACATCCTTATACAGGTCTTCCTCCCCCCCGTCACCGTCACATGCGTGGTTACTCAGCTGTCCCTACACTCACTCTGAGTAGTGCAAAGGCTGGTGAGTGCACTAG
Source organism: Allobates femoralis (assembly GCA_033576535.1). NCBI lineage: Eukaryota > Metazoa > Chordata > Amphibia > Anura > Aromobatidae > Allobates > Allobates femoralis. The sequence continues at coordinate 268,317,027 of JARQOC010000001.1, read as the reverse complement.
ACTTCCTCATTGCAACAGTCAAACACAGAGGAGAAAAAAGACATACAGGATATACCCTTACTTCACAGTTTCAGACAAACACCAGGATTGCAAATGACACAACTCTAGCAGCTACTACAAACGTCTTCCTACTATCGTGGTCATTTTAGGCTGCTTTCACATCTGCAGTATTTTCACTGATAAGGCAAACCTGAACTTTAGAACTTCAGGTTTGCCTGATCTGCAAATCCGGCAGAATTGTGCCTTTTTTGCAAAAAGCATATGCACCCCACTTGCAGCACACTTGCGGCAGGTTGCGCTTGTACTAATGCATTGTAAATTGACCTCCTGACATGTGCAGAGACTTACATTTTCCCTGCAATCCCACACTTCCATCGCCGGAAGAAAACTCCTGCTAGCTGGGGTTTTAAGACATGCTATAAGTGCCAGAACTGCTGGATAACTGTCAAAAACATAAGTCTGCTTTCACATCAGCCTTTTTTTTATTTCGTGACAGATCCGGCAGATTTACCGCATTGGCCGCGTAATGGTTGACTTGCAGCAAGCCCCCATTTACTCTCGGCAGGTGCAGCAAGTGTGGTTTTGCAGCAATCCACCAAATCCAGCACTTGTGGCAAGTAAAAAAAAACGCTGTTAGCTGCATTTTTTTTTGCACTGCCACAAGTACCGGATTTGCCAGATTGCAGCAAAACTGCACTTGCCGCACCTGCCACAAGTCCCATAGAGAATGAATGGGGGCTTGTCGCAAGTCGGCTGTTACGCGACAGATGCGGTAAATCTGCCAGATCTGCCGCAAAATTAAAAAAACTTTGAGGTGAAAGCAGCCTAAGTCTCAGCACATGTCTGTTGATCATTTACAATGCATTAGCACAAGCGCAACCTTGCCACAAGTGTGCCGCATTTGGATTTTGCAAAAAAGGTAGAATTCTGCCGGATTTGCAAAAATGCAGATGCGAAAGCACCCCTAGGGTATGTGCACATCTGTCGGTTCTGCATCTTTGCAGACCGACCGGGAACCGGTGGAGACTGGCAGAAACTGAGTTTTCTGCACTCGCCAGTGTCCCTGGTTTTGTTAGCGTTTTGCTAACGATTTGCGATCGGGTTACTGGCGGTCGTACAGCGTGTTCTTGGCGATTTCCCCGGCGTTTTTCTTAGCGATTTCCAGACTGGTCTTTGCTGCACTTGTTCAGCTGGACCCGCTGGAAAAACGCTGAAAAGAAGTCGCTTGCTCTATCTTTGAGAACCGGTCGGAAACCGGTGAATAAACTAAAATCGTCAAGAAGAAAAACGTTGTAATGTACACAGCGTTTCCTAAACTCCATTGACTAGCATGTTAATCCTACCGGTGGGTAGGATTAACATAAATTAACATAAAACTCAGCGGGAACCGCCGACGGAAAACGTGCAAAACCAGCCCACAAAACGACTGATGTGCACATACCCTTAGAAAGGATTCTATAACTAGCATCATGTGATAAAACATGTGACTGTTTAAAGGGAAAGGGACTGGTCACAAACTGGCTACACCTGAGATACAACTGACAAGGAACTACCAGCAAGGAAAGAGTTTTTAACCGTTGCTACACCAAAGGAAAGCAAATACATTTAAAACTCATGGACTCACAAGACAAGGTGAGAGTTAGATCCCAAAACTGTTACACGTCTCCCAAAGATGGGAGAACTTCATGACCAGTAGCAGTATGTCCCTGGCAGCAGCATGCATCACTTCACAACAATGAACATGTTATCTGTGTGGCGCCCCACTGGTAGGGACGACACGGACTGGTACTGCACCCGGATCAGAGTGTATAGTATCCCTGTGACCAAGGGACTGGGATGGCAATAGGGGACCCTCAACACACGCATCCACACACCTTAGGTCAGGGGACCAATAGGTTAAACCATTGCTAGGGAACCGGTACCGAGGGTAGGAACTTAGGTGAGCTGTGGGGAGCGGAAAAGTCAGAGAAAGAAGTCGGTAGGAGGAGGACCCTGCAAGAAGCGCTGTGGAGGGCACCACAGTACAGGTGGCCCAGAGAAAGAAGAGGATCCTAGGGTATTGAGATGCACCCAAATCTGTGCAGGTACGACTCCCGGCCAAAATGTTCCAGTCCACCACTTATTACCAATTATCCCTGAGCCCCAGAACCGGAGGGCACAGACTTCTTCAGAGGTCGCGGCCAGCACCCAGCATAATCCCCTAAGGCGCCGTATAGGATCTGGAGGCCTCAAGACAGGGACCGTCCATAAGGATCCGTGGGGATCGGCGGAGGGCTCTGTGTGAGGGAGCGCAAGGAAGGAACAGTAGGAGAGCACAGTAAAGACAGATGAAAAGACTAAGCAGGCCCATCACAGAGGACCCTAGTGAAACGTCCTAAACCTCTGGTGACTATGCAGGCCAGCAATACTCTTTGACTGTGTGTAAAGACTGTTTGCTGCCTGAGTCACCAGTAAAGCCCAGTTCAGAGACAAAGACTGTGTGAAACACTTAAAAGGGGAAAGAGAAGCGCAATAGGGTCTTATCTTTAATATGTGAAGAGACTAGATCTAACTAGCCACTCACCTGAGGGGTTGTGTAGCACACAACTAGCGTCAAGGTATAGAAAAATGGCTGCCGCAAGGTCCACACCTCAAACGATCAACGTGGTTCAAAATTGCAGGGATAGACAGTGTTCATGGACCTGCGCCACACTGTGTATGTCAAGAAGGATCAAATGATGTTCAACACTCAAACTTTATGTCCGACGCGTTTCGGAGTTAGTCCCAACTCCTTCTTCAGGGAACAGTAGTGTTACATATTGGACTGATTGATCTTATATATAGTAACATATGGACAACAACATGAAAACGTCACAGGAAGGGGAAGGAATACATGACATCATTCAACCTTGAATCCACTCCCACTCATTAAATGAGGAAGGTGTATTTAAAATAAAACAATGAGCTTGGGAAGAAAGCGAATGTTAGTAGTAGTTAGTTAGTAGTGATGAGCTATATTATAAAAAACACTATTTATTAATAAAATTCAAAAATGTGATAATTTAATAAAACAGTTGGTTAAAATTGATAAAAAGAATTTTTTTTTTTTTTAATAGATTACGGTAATTTGAAATTCAAATTCATCTTCCATGACATCAAATCATTGTGTTTCATGTATTTTGTTACACAGCCACTTGTAAAGCTGGTCTTGTATGGCTTGTCAAGTGGATCGAATAAAGGCTATTCTTGAGCAGACAATGAATCCAAGGGAGGTATATCGATGTGTCAATGCAACATAGATATCATGATATCATGGGTACCTATTATTACTCTGTCCGAAGATCAGAAAATATTTTGGAACAAACAAAAGATGATTTTTGTGATTCTAATGTATAACATAATGGTGACCTTGTGTCATTTGTATAAGAAATATACCGTATTTTTCGCTTTATAAGGCGCACCTGATTATAAGACGCACCCCCAAATTTGGTGAAGGAAAAGAGAAAATAAATTATTTTTAATGTTAAATGGGGTCCGTCTTATACTGCCAGTGTCCGTCTTACAAATCAGTATATATGTCCCTCATCCTGGTACATAAACCCCCCCATCCTGGTATTCCGGTATATATGTCCCCTCCATTCTGGTATAAATGTCCCTCATCCTGGTATATATGTCCCCATACTGTATATATGTCCCCATCCTGGGATATCGCTCATCATGGCATACATGTCCCCATGCTATAAATATGGCCCCCCCATCCTGTATATATACCCCATTCTGGCATATACATTCCCCCATCTTATCTATATGTTCCCCAACCTGTATATATGCCCCCATCCTGTGTATATGTCCCCCATCCTGTACATATGTCCCCCAAACTGTATATATGCCCCCATCCTGTATATATGTCCCCCATCCTGTACATATGTCCCCCATCCTGTACATATGTCCCCCATCCTGTATATATGCCCCCCAACCTGTGTATATGCCCCCCAACCTGTGTATATGCCCCCCAACCTGTGTATATGCCCCCCAACCTGTATATATGTCCCCCATCCTGAAACTATGCCCCCCATCCATTATATATGTCCCCCCATCCTGAAACTGACCCCCCATCTTGTATATATGTCCCCATCCTGCTTATTGCCCCTTTTGTGAATGCCTCTTCCCCATTCCCCCCCTCCGGACCCCAATGACTTACTGACATGCGGCTGCTGAGCGGGGGTCCGGAGGCAGGTTCAGGAGGATGAGAGGCGCAGGAGCAGGGCCGATGCTGCAGCGGGGGCACGGGTGCAGCGGGGGCACGGGTGCAGTACCGGGGATGAGAGGTGGCAGCAAGCGGTGGGCGCCACCATGTTTCTTTTGGCTGGCTGCATTCACTAACTGTGCAGCCAGTCAGGTAAGACTTCAACAAAATGGCCGCGGCCATAACGGAGACCCGCGGCCATTCTGGAGTCTCTACCTCTACCGGCCGGCTGCACACTGCTTAGTGAATGCAGCCGAGTAGAGGGAAGATGGCGGCGCCCACCGCTCGCTACCGCCGGTCATCCCCTGCAGCTCCGGTAGGGCAGCTGTGCCCCTCAGCCCATGTAAGCTGCCTCCGGCACCCCCACTCGGCAGGCCCCCCCCTCCCCCTGGTAATATTTTATTATTTTTTTTAAATTGCATATTTTTTCACATCCGCTTTTTAAGACGCACCCCCTTTTACCCCCAAGTTTGGGGGAGGCAAAAGTGCGTCTTAAAAAGCGGAAAATACGGTATGTGTCTATTTATAAAAAGTGTTGTGTTGTGAATACCCTTTGACTGCATGTAAAGACTGTTTACTGCCTGAGTCACCAGTAAAGCCCGATTCAGAAACAAAGACTGTGTGGTGTGTTTTCATTAGCCTGCGCCGGACGAGACATACCGTATTTTCCGCACTATAAGGCGCACCTAAAAGACTAAGATTTTCCCAGAAATCATAGGTGCGCCTTATAGTGCAGTGCGCCTTATATACGGATTTTTCCAGGAAAATTTAGCACCCCCCAGAAAATAAGGCATACCTTTGTGCCACAATATCCTCCGTCCCGCCATCCCCCTCTGTCCGGTGCCCGCCTGGCATCGCTATGCGGGGGCGCGATCACCAGCCGCCATTCCCGCCATCCATGCTGGTGCCGGGGCCTGCCTCACATCACTGTGCGGGGACGCGATCACCAGCCGCCGTCCCCGCCATCCATGCTGGTGCCGGTGCCTGCCTCACATCACTGTGCGGGGACGCGATCACCAGCCGCCGTCCCCGCTGTCGTGTCCGGTGCCGCCGCTGCATCGGGCGCGCTCACAGCCCAGGAGCCCATCAGCCAATCACAGCTCCGCCCAGGAGCCTTGAGCCAATCCGAGGCCAGCTGACGTCAGCCCATAGCCTCTGATTGGCTGAGGGCTCCAGCGCTGTCATTGGCTGTGGGCTCCAGCGCTGTGATTGGCTGAGGGCTCCAGCGCTGTGATTGGCTGAGGGCTCCAGCGCTGTGAGTGCCTTGCCACACAGTACAGTAAGTGTGTATGTGTGTGTCTGAGTGTGTATGTGTGTGTGTGTGTGTGTGTGTGTGTCTGAGTGTGTGAGTGTGTGTGTGTGTGTGTGTGTGTGTGTCTGACTGTGTGGGATGCTGGAGGGTGATGGGAGGCTACACAGGGATGCTGGAGGGTGTTGGGATGCTACACAGGGATGCTGGAGGGTGATGGGAGGCTACACAGGGATACTGGAGGGTGATGGGAGGCTATAGAAGGATGCTGGAGGGTGATGGGAGGCTACACAGCGATGCTCGAGGGTGATGGGATGCTACACAGGGATGCTGGAGGGTGATGGGAGGCTACACAGGGATACTGGAGGGTGATGGGAGGCTACAGAAGGATGCTGGAGGGTGATGGGAGGCTACACAGCGATGCTCGAGGGTGATGGGAGGCTACAGAGGGATTTTTTTTATAGTAATATGGTGCGCCTTATAATCCGGTGCGCCTTATATATGGACCAAGACGGCTAAAAAGTCATTTTTTGAGGGTGCGCCTTATAATCCGGTGCGCCTTATAGTGCGAAAAATACGGTACTCTTATTCTCACAGACTGTCAGCTTGCATCTCCACCTGATGAGCCGCTTCCCTATGTGAGTTCTCGATTCCTCCAGTACTGCCCAAGGTACCCTGCTCCACCTACGGGGAGCGTTACCAACTAGCTACCTCATCATCATCCCCGGAGGTCTGCAGCTGCGCCGGTACCAGGTGGCGTCACGAGACCCTTTTTTTGATTTTTTCCCTTTTTCAGCAATCACCAGGGCCACAGGTCGGGCACAGGCCACCATGACATCACCTAATAAATCAATGCCCGGAATCGGGTACCCCATGGCCTTGGGGTGGGGTCATCTGCTCTCAGTAAGTGATCATTGAATGGAAGTTATATATTTAATACTGATTATCTTTTATTTTTGTCTGTGCAATTCACACAATCAGGTTTTTACATAATTAAGTTCACATGGGCCCTTGATATTAATTTGTTTTTAATATTTGTATCCATTTTTATTCTAAGCTAACCAAGCCCATTTAGCCCTTGTTTTTTGGCGCACTGATGCCTTTTTAAACTTGACAATCAGAAAGGATTGGTATGTATCACCTGTTGAAGGAGCTAGTCTGTCTCTGAAATACATTTTCATTGTATATATAAATAACTTTGTGCCATGTATTCAATGCATTGGTTTCCTATAGCGGTGCCATGGAAGTGGGCCATATCAAAAACTATGGAAAATGATCATACATTTTTTATGTAATATGACTCTTCCTCCTCCCATGCTCTGCCACCTGGTTTTCATCACAGTCTTGCTGTGGCTGCTGCATATCTGATCTAGATCCTCTTCTGGGTCTGGATGGAAAGAAAACCAGCACTTGAAAATTACATCAGTTCTAGAAGCCTAATTAAATAGGAATTGATCATCTATGCCAGGGGTCCCCAAATCCAGGCCTCAAGGGCCGCCAACAGTGCAGGTTTTCAGGATCTCCTTAGTATTGCACAGGGCCTGGAATCATGACCTATGCAGATGATCACATTAGCACCTGTGCAATAGTAAGGAAATCCTGAAAACCTGCACTGTTGGCGGCCCTTGAGGTCTGGAGTTGGGGACCTCTGATCTATGCATTGCCTGATGTTTAAAGTCTGTTTTTTCTTGTGGACCTGTACATAAATATACTTTATACTGCTGTTGTTAGGTTTCTAGAGTGGCAGTCATGTTCAGCTTTCAGTTTGAAGGGGTTTTCCGGCCTTGGAGTACAGGTCTACTATCACTCTATGTGAATGTGTGCTGTGAGGATGTGGGTGATGAGATGTTCGCATACCTCCAGCCACTTTGCGACTAGATATATCTCGCCTTAGTCAAGTCACATGCATTTTGAAAGACTGTGCACATCTAGTGCGCACATTACTGCATGTATGCAAATCGCAAGTGGTCATGCAGTGGCTTCCTCCCATGTTTGCACCGGCAAACCCTTATAATGTATAGTCAGTTTCTCTGAAGCAGAAATAAAGAGATAAAATACGATGTATCACCATGAACACTGTCAATGTTCAAAATTCCACTTATTAAATCGATCTGAGGGTTTATTCAGATGTGCGAGCCCATCATTCTGATCTTATACAACAATGAATGGACTGGCCGCAGATCTCCCAACCAGAGCATAACAGCTTTGTATATTTCTATGAAGCTCTCATGCTCGGGTCGGGTGAGCCGCTGACAGTCCATTCATTGGAGTCTGAGATCGGACCGATGTGAAGAGACATCTGAATGAACTCTTACTGTGAGAAAAGAGATATGGTTCAATGGAAATGTAACCATTTGTATAGAATCATAGCGGATAGGGTACATTAGGGGCAAGGCTCACATGTGTCCTAATTTCTGAATATTATTAAATGATCATAATATTGGTATATATGTTTTGTACTCCTCTTATACTCTTGTAATACAACTACCGCTAAGTATTATTATGATTACTATTTTATTATTAGATTTGCTCCTAACACCATCTAGGATCAAATATAAAAGAAGTGACTAAAAAGGGTTCCTGGCTATGGAGTGATCCCTTTTTATAGCTTTGAAAAAAAAAGAAAATGGCACATTACTATTTTGTAATATCCGTTGTAACGGCAAGATGCCAGTAAACAGTTCTACCGCTTCAGCAATTTCAGGCACAGGTTAAAAAATTTTCACATTCTAAATAGAAATTAATGGAACACCTCATCAAATCAGTTACATTCAATGTAGATTTTCATTAGAATAAATCAGAAGGAACAAAAATTAATTCTTAGTTTGTTACTTTTAAGAAAAGGAGCAGCTGAGACATGAGTGAGTTGGATTCCGCGCTACATTCTCCTCCATTATAACTTCCATATGAGTATCATTAAGCTGGCACTATCACTAAATTTTTGCTCTCGTTTAATGTTTTCTCTCTAACACTTTGACACACATGGGAATAAATGAAATTGAGTTTACTGGCTGAGAACATTTTCTTCAACCAAAAAAAGAACTATAACAATTTTGCTTATATAATGTATTTTTTAAAACCATTTTAATGGTTTTCCCATTCGTCCCCTGCTCTCATATTTGTCCTTACAGTTTCTAATATAAATCTACAAGCATGAGCAATTTCACTCCACTATAACAAGAATAAGGGAATTTTCAGCTAAAGGTTTTCACTTACATGCAGCTAGTCAACCCCAGGGAGCACCTTACCCAGTGACCTAATATACCGAGTCACACCCATTTTTTCAGTTCTATTGATCTTCTCTTTTATTAAGTTGCCTATAGCCATAATGTTTGTGGGTTTCCACCACTTACTATGACTTTTTGGCAAACGACAAAATTATACTGATAGGGAACATAAATTGTGAGCTCCAACGAGGACAGTGAGTGACGCAATATCTGTAAAGTGCTACAAAATATGCTACAGAAACAACAGAAAAAAAGAAAGAGCTATCACTGAATATGATTTACTTACCTAAAAAAGAAATTCTAATTCTAATTGAAAAAAACTTCCATGATTCCTCTAAATGTATAAACTGAACTCATTTAATTATGAGATATTTACGCTAATAATATTAACAGACAAGTCGATATGGAAATTAGTATCCCACGATTTTAATGGAAAAACCCAAAAACAGAATTTTTTTTTTATAAGAAACAGTCACTTTATTGTCCACAGGGCTTAGGTTTTATTTTCTGGTTGAAATAGTACATGATTGTTCTACTCCAGCCACCAAGAACAACAGAATCTGACAAAAGAGGAAAAATTAACTGAAAAAAATTAACTGAAGGAGAGCAAGGACCCTGCAAATCATAAGAGCTTGCAATCTATAGGAGAGAGAGGACCCCACTGACAATAAGGGTATGTGCACACTGGGAGTTTTGTTAGCTGTTTTTTAGCGTTTTCCGCCAGCGTTTTCCGCCGAGTTTTATGTTAATTTTATGTTAATCCTAACCACCGGTTGGATTAACATGCTAGTCAATGGATTTCAGAAAACGCTGTGCACATTAGAACTTTTTTTTTTTTCTCCTTTCCACTTTTTTCACCGGTTTTCCACCGGTTGTCAAGAATAGAGCATGTGACTTCTTTTTAGCGTTTTTCCAGCGTGTCTAGCACAAAAACCAGTCGCCAAGAAAATTGCTGAGAAAACGCTGTATAAACGCTGAAAATCGCTAGGAAATCACTACAAAATCGCTAGAAAATCGCTAACAAAACGAGGGAGCTTACACTCTACAGTGGAAAGAGAGAGGACCCTGTTGATTATAAGAGCTTACACTCTACAGGAGATATATAGATAGGAAGGGAGAGGGGACCTCCACTAAAAATAAGAGTTTACACACTTCAGAAGAGAAAGTACTCCAGTGAACATAAGAGCTTACACTCTACAGGAGGGAGAGAGAGAGGACCCCTCTGATTATAAGAGCGTACACTCTACAGGAGATATAAGGATAAGGAGGGAGAGCCTCCACTGAACATAAGAGCTCACAGAAATTCAGAAAAGAAACAGACAACCCCCAATAAACAAAAGAGCTTACACTCTACAGCAGGGTTGTGGAACCTTTTTCTGCTAGGGACCATTTGGAAATTTCTTTCAACCTTCGGGGCTGCACAACATTATCAACTTGAAAATTACCTCCTATATTTGGTTAAACAATCAACTCATCCCTACTGTGGTCACTGGAGCTGCTTCTCTTCTGCATGGCTGTGATGTTAGGTGATATTGATCATGTTACTTCTTTGCTTTTCCAGGTTTGCTAGAGCCTTAAACATCACAGGAGAGGCCGGAGGCATATACGGCACTGTGGAGGCTGAGGTTGGGGCAGAGAGATCAATGGGGATATGGGTTTAAAGGGCAGCCAGTTGGCAAAAAGTGTCTGCAAGCCTGAGCACTGCGGTCCCCAGAAATCTGCCCGGGGGCCACAGAAAAAGTCATTGAGGGTCGCATGCGGCCCTAGGGCCTGAGGTTCCCCACCCCTGCTATACAGGAAGGAGAGAGGATCCTGCTGATCATAAGAGCAGGAGATATAAAGATAGGGAGGAAGAGATAGAACCTCTGCTGATCATGGGAGCTCACACACTTCAGAAGAGAGAGAACCCCGGTGAACATAAGAGCTTACAATCTACAGGAAGGAGAAGGGACCCCGCTGATCATAAGAGCTTACACTCTAAAGCAGATATAAAGATAGAGAGGTAGAGATAGAACCTCTGCTGACCATGGGTGCTCACACACTTCAGAAGAGTGAGACCAGTGGTGAACATAAGAGCCTTCAGTCTACAGGAGAGAGATGACCCTGCTAATCATAGGAGTTTACACTCTACAGGAGAGAGAGAGAGAAAGAGAGAAAGATGACTCCACTGACCAAAAGGGCTTACACTTTAGAGGAGAGAGAAGACCCTGATGACCATAGGAGTTTACAGAATACAGGAGAGAGATGACCTTACTAACAAAAAGAGCTTACACTCCACAAAATAGAGAGAGATGACCCTGCTAATAAAGAAGTTTACAATCTACAGGAGAGAGAGAGGACCCCCCTGACCATATGAATTTCCAGACTACAGGAAAGAGAGGATCCCAGTAACCATAAGAAGCTTACACTATACAGAAGAAAGAGAGAGATGACCCTGCTGATCATAAGAGTTTACACTTTACTTCAGAAAAAGACTTACCCAGTGACTATGGAAAGTAAAATAACTCTGCCATGCAAACGGTGCCCCACTAATATGTGATGGCCCAGGTTCATACAAGGTATGATGATCCGCTAAATGTCATAGCTATAGGGGCATCATGGGGAGGCTCGCATAGACAAAGTCAAACTGACATTTAACTAAATTTGCATAAAACCATGAAATTCAGGAATTTTGACAAACACTTGATCCTATGTGGATCGATACATTCATCTCTAATTATAACCTGTACCAAACTCAATTTTGCATAAGGCTCAGAAATAGCCGAAAAGTGTAGTAATTTTCACCCTATGACCTACATGTTTTGACTTGACTATTTGTATTTGCAAATCTTTAACATTTTTTTCTTCAATAAATGAAAATTTTAATTATACCTTAAGAGCTGGATGTCTCCTCATTTGCTGGATGTTTTCCCTTTTCATTGTGCATAGAAGCAGCCACCTGCGGCAATCCGTTGCTGAGGAAGGAGGAGGATGGAGAAGGAACTTACAGGTGACATTTCTTTTCCTTTATTGCATAGTTGTTTCTTTTTTATTAACAAAAAATTAAAACAGATATGAGTCAAGGTAAAGGGGAAATCATTAATAAAACTTTCCCGCAGGAACTTTTTGTTTGTCCTAAAGGATGGTATGTGGTCTTGTTTTTGGCTAGGACGAGGTGAGAGAAAGGATCCCTATAATCACTTGTATACAACCTTGGTGCACTGCCCTACAGGTTCTGTTGGACTGCTCCTAGGAAAGAATATAATACCTTACACACAGAAAAAAACAGAGGCATTAGGAAATACAGTAGAATGCTGATGAACCAGCATGGAAACCCTATTACAGCTTGGTACAAAACAGCAACATAGTATAGCCATGTGCATGACACCTTAGGCAAGTTTAATGTAGGCCTAGACTAATTTTTAAGTAGACAGAGAAAAACAATAAAACAAAATGTTTTGACATAGCTACCAGATTTTCATTATTATATTACTTCACTGCCAATAATAAGAGCCAAATATGATATCATGTATTTTAACAGGAAAATAGTTATCTGTGCAAAATGTGATTTTCCCATTGCTCTACAATAGCATGCCATTATAAGAAACAGAAGGGATAAAAGGAAAAGGAAAAAAGAATCCAAGGGAGACAAATTATACATCACTTCACCCTTCCCTCGAGGGAGTAATTATACAACTTTTGGCAGAAAAAACAGCATGTTGTGAATAAAGTTATCTATGTTCTTAAAAACTGTGCAAACCACAAAGAGGTTATCTAAGTAGATATGGTGAAATCCAAACAAGAACCAGCTCAGTGTGTTATTAATGTAATAAATGGAGGAAAACTGCAGATGAAAATTTATGGGAATAAGGAAACAAAAATATACCTAAAACATCAATAAAATGTTTCACTGTGTTGGGACAAAGAAAAGTGTGTGGTAGATCCATTTATTGACTTCTTGCTGCATAAAATGTACCAATATAATGTAATATTTCTGCTAATTTTGTCATGGGTAGAAATAGGATAGAAAAATTGCATTAATTTGCACTAAAGTGTTATTTTAGTTACCGTACTAGAGATGAATGAATATTTTTGAAATTTGAATTCTCCAGCCTCAAAAAATTGATTTGTGGCAAATTGAAAGTACTACAAATCCTCCAATAGCCCTTAAAAATATGCATAACACTATGAAGTCTCCTAGACTGTATTCAACATTTTCAAGTTCTGAAGGCAAACACAGCCTTAGTAGTCAATGTCAGCTCAATCAATATGGCTGTGGTAATAGATGGTAACCATTTGCAACCAACCTGTTTACCTTCATTTCTGTGCTGTCACACATTGTTTGCACAATTTTTGTCAGTATTTAAAGCATAACCACCATTTAATTTTTTATTATTTAATAATGATTTAGAGCAAGTAATTATAATGAACTTCAAATATACTTTATTAATGACATCTGGAAGGAAACCGTTCATAAACCTTCCACAAGGTGTCCCTACTAGACTGTGTATGAAGCTCATATTCTGGAGATCCATCTTCACTTCTCACACAGAATGAATACGGACAGATAACCATATAAGGGAGGGGCGTGGCCTACGCAGTGTCCCTGTGTAATATGGCTACATCTGATCTGTATTGTCAGTTTACTTCATGCAAGCACAGTGTGCTTTCATTAGGCTATCAGCACACAGCTACTGGTGCGTGATCTTATCTGATCTTTAACACACTCTGTGCACTCCATCCATATCAGTCCCTCTCCTCTCCTGTCCTATGTACAGCTCTCATGCTCTTTTTATAATGTTAAACAACCCAGATCTATTCACACCCTCCATTCAACATAAGGGTACCTTTACACGCCTCAACCGTGGTGAGAAATCTGACAAGCAATCAGTAGCCCCATCACCATCACCATGAAATTGCCTCGAAATTGAGGCGTGTAATTGGGGAATCTGGCGGCGATAAAAAAGGTTGCGCCTGGTTCCGATTTCACAGCACTGCTCCAAAACCAGAGGCAATCATCAAGGGCAAATTCCCTGCTTTTGGCGTGTGAAAGGGCGATAGGAATGGAATCTGTGTTGCTTACTGATTTCCCGGAGGCGTACCACAGCGTGCTGGACACCGCGCCCCGTCAGCAATGATTGGTGGTGGCTACTGTGTTTCCATTGGCTGTCCCTTCACAGGGCGCCATATTTGAACAGCTGTCCATTCACACTAAACAATGGCAATGGCGTCATGTATTAGCCAGCCTTCCTGCGCAGGCTGACCAATCATAACGCTATTGCGTTGTCTAATCAGTGTGTTTGGGGCGCAGAATACACCAGTCTATCACGCCTAAGTTCTTGCGGCGCGAACCATGTATGCCCACATTCCTTTGGGGATTGCGGCGTGTGAAGCGGCGAGGGACCTCCACGGATTGATTCTGCTGTTGGTGTGGCAACTTCCGGGGCAACACATCACTTTAAGTTGAGGGCGAAATTGCAGCGTCTAAAAGTGCCTTCGGCGTTCGGAGGCAACCATGAAAAATGTGCACGCGCACGTTAGATTGCCTCCGATCGCCGCCAAAAGTTGCGGTGTGTAAAGGTACCCTAAAGGTGGGGTCACACGCGGCGATCTCGCCCGCGACATCGCCGCAAAGTGACGTCACAGCGAAGTCGCGGGCGATATTGCAAGTGCGTCGCGCTGTGTGACAGCGCGACGCAACTGCAAATTATCGCTGGTCGCAGGTTGATAGGTTTATGAACATGTTCATAAACCTGTCAACCTGTGACCAGCGATTAGGCTGGATCGCGCTGTCTGACACTGTTGGCGGCGCGATCCAGCCTATATCGCAGCGTTACTGAGCCATCGCTCGCTGGGCTGAGCCCAGCCCAGCGAGCGATGGCTCCGCCCACATCGCCGCCGCGTCACCGGCAACGTCGTGCCGTGTGACAGCTGGCCTGCGATGTCGGAAGCGAGCGGGCACCCGCGCATCGCTTCCGACATCGCAGGCCAGATCGCCGCGTGTGACCCCACCTTAAGAGACACCCTCACAAATCACTTAACCATCTATTGACTGTTTTTATTATCCTTCTCCTAGTCGCAGGGAATATTGAACCTAATCCAGGCCCTTCTTATCTAGTAGACAAAACTCTTTCCCTGCTACACTCAGAAACTCCAGGAATCTCATTAATAGTCTTTGCATGCCTTTTGTCTCCTTCAACTTCAAAGTACTCAAAACAACATTCAAGAAGTTAGGTGCTTTCCAGGAGCTAAATAAATGTGAAAGGAAAAATTTATGTGGTTTTCAGGATTTGTTTTCTAATTTTGTCTCTCATAAATAAGGTCTACCCATGATGTCAATTACAGGCCTGTCTCATCTTTTTAAGTGGGAGAATTTGCACAATTGGTGGCTGACTAAATACTTTTTTCCCTACTGTATCCCTAGACCTGAGAGCAGAACAGGTGGAGCTGTTAGTCTACTACTTTCAACAAATTTTGCTTTACAGGTTATCCCACCTGTCCCCTCACTTCTCTTCTATTGGGTCCACACTGTATGACATTTTACAGACGCTTCTTCTGTCGCGTGGCAGTGGTTTATCGCCCTCCAGGCCCCCCACATCAATTCCTTGATCACTTTGCCACCTGGCTTCTACACTATCTAGCCTGTGACGTTCCCACTGTCATCATCGGGGATTTTAACATTCCTATTGATAATCCTATCTCCTCATCTGCAACTCATCTTTTATCCTTAACCTGCTCTCTCGGCCTTTCACAACTTACTAACTCTACTAAACATGAAGATGGGAATACGTTGGACGTGATCTTCTCCCAGCTCCGCTCAGTGCATGATTTTACTAATTCCCTCCTACCACTCTCTGACCACAACCTTCTTTCATTCTCAGCCAAAAACTGTCAACCCATCAATGATACCCCCAAATCCTACACCAACAGAAAAATATGTGCCATTAAAATTCAGAAACTTATAAAGAATTTACAGTCTTCACTGGCCCAGACTCTGCTCTAAATCTGTATAATGAAACACTGCAAAGTACTCTGAATGAAGCTGCGCCTCCTACACTTAGAACAACGCGGTACCGACAGCGGCAACCCTGGCACAAGCTGCAAATACGGTTTCTCAGTGGTGCTCTAGGTTCGCTGAACGTCTGTGGAGAAAATTCAACCTGGTTGAAGATTTCATCCCTTATAAGTTCATGATGAAAACATACAACGCTGCCTTTAGTCTCTCAAAACAAGCTTACTTCAACACACTTATCATGTCACTAGCCAACAATCCTAAACGACTCTTTGATACTTTCCACTCTCCTCGGTCCAAAAGTACAGACCCCAACCACCAACTTCAGCGCTGACAATCTGGTCAACTATTTTAAGGACCAAACAGACCACATATGACAGGAAATTTCTTCCCAGCCTCAGAACATCATGCGTTTTCTTCCCTCCTGCACTTCCTCCAACTCACTTTCGGTCTTTCATCCAGTCACAGAGGATTAAGTTACCCAGCTCCTTGCATCTTCTCACCCTACTACCTGCACCAGTGACCCTATTCCCTCAAGTCTCCTTCAATCCCTTTCCCTCTTTCCCTAGCTGTCACGTCTCACCTAACTAAAATATTTAACCTTTCCCTCTCATCTGGTGTTTACCCCTCCTCCTTCAAACATGCCAACATACAACCATTACTAAAAAAACATTCCTCGACCAGAAGTCTTCTGCTAACTACCGACCTGTCTCTAATCTCTCCTTCATTTCTAAACTTTTGGAACACGTGGTCCACTCCCATCTGATCCGAGCTCTCTGACAATTCTCTTCTTGACCGTCTACAACAGGGGTCTCAAACACGCAGCCTGCGGGCCGCATGCAGCCCCTGGTGCTTCTTTGTGCGGCCCGCGGCACCATGGACAAATAACCATGCCGGCGGCGGTCCAGTGCATGGGGCCACCGTGGTCCCTACTGTATTATTACTTCTGGCCGCTTCACTGACAAACTCTGCCGCTCGCTCTGCAAGTTCAATGCAAGCCGTCAGCCAATGAGAGGCCCACAGGTGAAGTCATATGCCGACGTCACCTGCGGGCCTTTCATTGGCTGACAGCTTGCATTGAACTTGCAGAGCGACAGAGCGAGCGGCAGAGGTTGTTAGTGAAGCGGCCCGAAGTAATAATACAGCGGGGACTGCGGCGGCCCCATGCATTGAACCGCCGTCGGCATGGTTAGGGTTACAAAAGAGTGTGTGAGTTAATGTGTGTGTGACTTAGTAAGTGCATGTGTGAGTTATTGTGAGTGTGTGCAAGAGTGTGTGTGAGTGAATGTGAGTGTGTGTTAATGTGTGTGAGCTAATGTGAGTGTGTGTATGTGAGAGTGTGAGTGTCTGAGAGTGTGAGTGTCTGTAAGTGTGAGTGTCTGTGAGTGTGAGTGTCTGAGAGTGTGAGTGTCTGAGAGTGTGAGTGTCTGAGTGTCTGAGTATGACTGTCTGAGAGTGTGTCTGTGAGTATGAGTGTCTGTGAGTGTGAGTGTCTGAGAGTGTGAGTGTCTCTGAGAGTGTCTGTGAGTGTGAGTGAGTGTGAGTGTCTGTGAGTATGAGTTAATGTGTGAGTGTGTGTGAGTTAATGTGTGAGTGTGTGCGAGTTAATGTGTGAGTGTGTGAGTGAGTTAATGTGTGAGGGGGTGTGGGTGTGATTGTGAGTGAATGTGTGTGATTGAGTGAGTGAATGTGTGTGTGTGTGTGTGTGTGTGTATGTAAAAAGAAGGTAGACCAAGTTGGGAACATCAATACAAAAGGGGTCCAGCATGGGGACATTACTACAATATGGGTAGCAGGATGGAGACATTACTACACTATGAGGGCCAGGATGGGGGACAACACTACAAAAGGGGATCAGCATGGGGGACATTACTACACTATAGGGGCCAGGATGGGGACATCACAGCAAAAGGGGACCAGCATGGGGAACATTACTATAGAAGGGGATCAGGATGGGGATATTAGTACAAGAGGAGCACCAGTATGGGGACATTACAACAAGAAATGGACCAAGATGGGGACATTACTACAAGAAGGGGATCATGATTTGAACATTGAGCAAAAAATTCTGGTATTACTAAAAATGTCACTTAGTCCAACAACCAATGCGGCCCCCCAATATCAATTTTTTTACATGTGCGACCCACCAACCCAGCCGAGTTTAAGACCCCTGGTCTACAATCTGGTTTCTGCTCCTTACATTCTACTAAAACTACCCTTACTAAAGTCTCTAATGATTTACTAACAGCTAAATCTAATTGTGACTACTCCCTGCTGATATCCTGGATTTCTCCACTGCATTCAATACTGTGGATCACCAGCTCCTCCTCTCTATGCTCTGCTTTATTGAGTTCAGGGACACCGTTCTCTTTTGGTTGTCCTCCTACCTCTCTGACGACTCCTTCACTATTTCTTTTGCCAACTCCTCTTCCTCTCCTCTTCCTTTCATGGTTAGGGTTCCTCAGGGTTCAGTGCTAGGTCCCCTTCTTTTCTCTCTATACCCTGCCCCTATTGGACAAACCATCAGTAGAATTGGTTTTCAGTACCATCTCTATGCTGATGACACTCAGTTATACAGCTCTTCTTCTGACATCACCCCTGCATTACTACAAAATACCAGTGTATGTCTGCTGTTTCTAACATCATGTCCTCTCTCTACCTTAAATTGTGTCTGTCAAAAACTGAACTTCTCATGCTTCCTCCCTCTACTGATCTTCCTAAACCAAATATTTCCATTTCTGTATGTGGCTATATCATTACTCCCCAGCAGCATGCCCACTGTATTGGAGTTATATTTGACTCAGATCACTTCTTAATCCCCCACATCCGATCACTCACTCGCTCGTATTACCCACAACCCAAAAATATCTCTAGAATTTGACAATTTCTTACTGTTATAAAATCAAGGAACACCTGCGCTCAACTAACCAGTTCCCAAAGGGGTAAAGCTGCACCTGAAGTTGAGAACTGTGTATCAGAGTCTCATAAAACAAGACAAAATATACCGTATATACTCGTGTATAAGCCGAGTTTTTCAGCCCAAAATTTGGGCTGAAAAGTCCCCCCCTCGGCTTATACACGGGTCATATACGGGGGGGCTGTGTCCCGGGGGCTGTGGAGGCTGGAGGAGGCGGGGGGGGGGCTGCTGAGCGGCCCCGTCACGTGGGGCCGCTCATTAAATATGCACCGCATCCCCCTGTCAATCAGCGGCAGGGGGAAGCATTGCATATAGCCCCCCAAAAGCTGGCACTGTCCCCCCTTGTAAGGGCCCCCCCCCCGGTGCTTATACATTACCATCCCGGTGTTCTGATCGGCGCCGCTCCTCGGTGCTTCTTCATCCTCCCGTCCTCGCTGGCTCCATCCGTGATCTCCGGCTGTCGCAGCGATGTGACGTCATCGCGCGACCGCTGGAGAACCCGGATGCAGCCAACGCGGGAGGATGAAGACGCAGCACGGAGGAGCGGCGCCGATCAGAACACCGGGATGGTAATGTATAAGTAGCGGGGGGGGGGGGGCACTTACAAGGGGGGACAGTGCCAGCTTGTGGGGGCTGTTGGTACCCCCTGGGGGCTGTTGGTACCCCCAGGGGGCTGCTGGGTACCCTCTGGGGGCTGTTGGTACCCCCAGGGGGCTGCTGGGTACCCCCAGGGGGATGTTGGTACCCCCAGGGGGCTGCTGGGTACCCCCTGGGGGCTGTTGGTACCCCCAGGGGGCTGTTGGTACCCCTAGGGGGCTGCTGGGTACCCCCTGGAGGCTGTTGGTACCCCCAGGGGGCTGTTGGTACCCCCAGGGGGCTGCTGGGTACCCCCTGGAGGCTGTTGGTACCCCCAGGGGGCTGTTGGTACCCCCAGGGGGCTGCTGGGTACCCCCTGGGGGCTGTTGATACCCCCAGGGGGCTGTTGGTACCCCCAGGGGGCTGCTGGGTACCCCCTGGAGGCTGTTGATACCCCCAGGGGGCTGTTGGTACCCCCAGGGGGCTGTTGGTACCCCCTGGGGGCCGCTGTATAACCCCTGGGGGGTGCTGTATAACCCCTGGGGGGTGCTGTATAACCCCTGGGGGCTGCTGTATATACTGCTGAGGCCTGTATACCACTGGGGCTGCTGTATATACCACTGGGGCTGCTGTATATACCACTGGGGCTGCTGGGGCTCCTGTATACTACCACTGGGCTGCTGGGGATCCTGTATACTACCACTGGGGCTGCTGTATACTACCACTGGGGCTGCTATATACTACCACTGGGGCTGCTATATACTACCACTGGGGCTGCTATATACTACCACTGGGGCTGCTGGGGCTGCTATATACTACCACTGGGGCTGCTATATACTACCACTGGGGCTGCTGTATACTACCACTGGGGCTGCTGGGGCTGCTATATACTACCACTGGGGCTGCTGTATACTACCACTGGGCTGCTGGGGCTGCTATATACTACCACTGGGGCTGATATATACTACCACTGGGGCTGCTGTATACTACTGCTGGGGCTGCTATATACTACCACTGGGGCTGCTGGGGCTGCTATATACTACCACTGCGGCTGCTGTATACTACCACTGGGGCTGCTGGGGATGCTATATACTACCATTGGGGCTGCTGTATACTACCACTAGGGCTGCTGTATACTACCACTGGGGAGGCCTGTATACCACTGGGGGGGGCCTGTATACCACACTGATGGGGGCTGTATACCTGTGCTGGGGTCCACCCTCGGCTTATACACGAGTCAATAGGTTTTTTCCAGATTTTTGGGGCAAAAGTAGGGGGGTCGGCTTACACACGGGTCGGCTTATACACGAGTATATACGGTATATGGTCTTTATACCCAGTAACTTTGAGGTTGAGCCTACATCCCCCAAAAAAAGGGGTATCTTTCCCCAAAATGATATAGACTTCAATTTACTAGATGAAGTCCTGTCTGAATCCTGTTTTTAGAGGTATGTTCACACACAAGCAGGTCTTAAATATATCAGCTAGGGACTGCTTGAATCAGGGTTACCTTGTCGTTTGGTGAAGCAGCTTAATGTACTTTTTTGCAAAAAACATTTAAACCAAAAACCCTGTTTTTTGACACTTTTTTGACAGCACTTGCAACTAATTTGTATTTTTCATTATAGCAAAGAGTTTTTGTATGGATTTTTTGTGCGGATTTTTGCACTTAGTTTTTTTAATTCTATTCACAACCCTGTGCTGTTAGTTCTCATTGATGTGGATTGTAGGAACTATTTGTCTAGCCCTATTATTTTATTGTTTAATGGGTGAAACAAAAATTTGTGTTTATTAAGCCTCAGAATATATATAATTGCACTGCCACTAAACTAAAACTCCCTCCCAATGCCCTTAAATAGATAAAACTAAAATCAAATCTTTATTCTTGAAAAGCTAAAAATATATATAACTAATATGTAAAGATGAATATAAAATAAAACTAGAAATAAAAAAATATAAAAATAAAAATAAACGTAAAAATAAATATGAATATGAAATACACTGACTAATATGTACATTTTATAGAATAAGCAATTAAAAAGAGAGAGAATTTCTGTTTTCATTTTTATTCATTTTAGCATCTCTAAAATTATACTAAAATTGATAGTGATAAAAATTTTAAGAGCCTCTTTCTTATTTATTTTTTTATATTAAAAAGCAAAAATTTCAAGGTCCGAATTCAGGCCCTTTGGCATTAATGTATCCAATTGGAAGCTCCACCGCGATTCTGACCTGGACATGGTGTTAATAAAATTACCACCCCGCCAGTGTTTCTCAATTTTTTCAGTTACAATAAATTGAATGCCCCCGCATTTGCTATTATGTTTCTCTCGAAAGTGCCATGATAGGGGGTGTCCTCCAAATTACTGATTGCAGGAAGGGGGGAGGGGAGACCTGCAGCCAATATACTCACAAGGCTCCTCCACTGGATCTAGTGGTTGGCATCCACCTCAATAGTCATAAGAAAATGTAGAGACAATCCAGTGGCATGTTTCATATTCCTTGTATTGTGAAATTATAAAATCCTCACAGCGCACAGGGGGTGCTGCTGGACGCGTTTCAGAGGAACTAGCCTCCTTAATCTTCAGCCCTGTGCGCTGTGATGATTTTATAATTTCACAATAAAAGGAATATGAAGCATGCCACTGGATCGTCTCTACAATTTCTTATGACTATTGTGGTGTCCTCCAAATCCCTTTGTTACATTGGAAAAATGCTCCTTAATTTGCACATTCAATGGACGTATAGTTCGCCCAACATACAACTTATTACACGGGCATCTTTTTTTACCAATTAACTTTTTATTGAACATTAATCATAATATACAAAACCAAACAAATGAGGGTCTGAACAGACCTTCGGGGAACATACAAAAGAAAGGAAGGAAAAAGGGGGGGGAGAGGGACCAATTCAGGTACAGACAATGATGATACAGTATGTAAATGAGTTCAAATAAGTTCAAAACAAGACCACGATTTCACAAAATTATAACAAGTGCAATGGTTTACTGTAAAAGATGGGCATGAATATCCGAGGCGAGGGCAGAGGAAGTCCAGGGGTCCCACCACGTAAGAACCTTGTTCTTCTTAGAAAGAGAGGGCGCAGAGAGAGATTCGTAGCAGTAGTGGAGATTGAGTCTAGAAATCAACTCTTCTCTAGATGGCACCCCCGGTGACTTCCAATGCGCCGCCAGGCATAGTCTAGCAGCAACCAGAATATTAAACACAATAGGCTGCAATGGGGAGGGAACTTCTGATAGTGAGATACCCAGGAGCGCGAGTGGGCCTGACAGTATCAGGGGCAGATGAGTAATCTCACATAGGAGCTTTTCTACCTGAACCCAGAAGGGCTTGATGAGAGGGCATTCCCACCACACATGTGCCAGGGAACCCGACATACCACAACCCCTCCAGCAGGAGGCAGATGAGGAGAGATGGAGCCGGGCCATGCGTGCGGGGGTCAAATACCATTGTAATAGAATCTTTCTCGCCTGCTCCATGTGTCCCAAACAAGAAGAAAATTTTTTCGGGTGGGACAAGGCAAGGGACCAGTCCTCATGTGTAGCCGAAAAGGATAGAAGGGACTCCCAAGATAACATGAACGGGAGTTTATGGGGGACATCATGGAGTAACAGTGAGGCATACAGCACTGAAACCCCGTGAGAGCTATGAGTGCCGGGCTTAAAAAATCGGTCACCCGGGGAATCTCCAACCACTGGGGGCTCCTGAAAATTCAGGAAGTTGCGTAAGCAGCTTGACAACTGTAGGAAGGTGTAGAACGACGAGCTTGGTAGGGAGAACCGAGATTGAAGTTCACCAAAGGAACGTAAACCCGATGGACCAAACAAATCCACTATATGCAAGAGGTTGCACTTTTTCAGTTGTTGTAAAGATATATTGGGGAATATTTCCGACATAACATCCAGGGATATATATCTAGCCATGTAAGGGAATACTGAGGGACCCGCTGTAGCCCAAAGCTTGGAAGCTGAGATCATAGTATGAAGAAGTGTTCCCCTACAGCGGGACTGCAAGAACGACATTTCCATCAATCGCCTAAGAGAGCCTTGTGGGGCAAAATATGATTCAATGGTAAGCCAAGGCAAATGTGAGGCCTCCTCCCACCACAATTTAAGTGGTTCAAGCATCGCAGCTTTATGATATATTGCTAGGTTGGGAGCTCCCAAACCACCTTTAGAATACGGGAGAACCATCCAACGATGTTTGATTCTGTGTGGCTTACCATTCCATATGAAGGAATCTAATATAGACTGAAAGAGGGAAATGCGCTTCGCAGGTATAGTTAATGGCAAACATCTGAATAGGTAAATTAACTTGGGGAGGAGCATCATCTTGGCCGTCTGAATGCGCGCCATCCACGAAAGGGGGGTATCAGTAAATTTTTGGATAGTAGCTCGCAAGTCCGCAGCAGTTGCCTCACAGTTCAATCGTGTTATGTCCGCCAGGCGTGTCAATTTAATCCCTAAATACGTAAAACCCAAGGGAGCCCAGAGGAAGTTATAGGTGGATTGGATAGTAGATTGGAGGTTAAGTGATAGAAAGAGAGGGAATAACGTGGATTTGGTCAGGTTGAGCTTGTAATACGAGACCGCAGAGAAGTCATGCAGGAGAGAGGAGATCGCAGCCAGCGAACGCAGGGGATCAGTGCAGGTAAATACTACATCGTCTGCGTACAGACCGATTTTGAATTCAGCAGATCCAACGGGGATGCCTTTAATGTCTGGAGACTGCCGAGCAATAGCAGCCAGAGGTTCCATAATCAACGCGAAGACCAGCGGGGAGAGGGGGCAGCCCTGGCGAGTACCATTGGAAATAGTAAAGGCCCGGGATTTAAACCCCGAGGCACGCACCGAGGCGTTCGGATTAGAATATAAAGCCATGATGGCAGAGAAAATAGGACCAGTGAGGCCAAATTTGAGCAAGGTACTCTCCAAATAGCCCCAGTGCACCCTGTCAAAAGCTTTTTCAGCATCAAGCGACAGGAATACACTGGGGAGGCGACCCCCCTCCACCACACTCAACAGGTCGATTAACCGTCTCGTGCCATCCCTTGTCTGCCTGCCCAGCACAAACCCAACCTGATCAGGGTGAATTAGAGAAGGTAAAATAGTAAGAAGACGATTGGCCCATATTTTAGCATAGATTTTTAAATCTGCATTCAGCAGAGCAATTGGGCGAAAGTTCCCAGGGGATGTAGGGGACTTCCCAGGTTTAGGCAGAGTGGCTATGGCGGCCTCCAAACCTTCACGTTTGATAGATCCCGAGGAGGCCCAAAAGTCAAACAATCTTTTGAGGTAAGGACAAAGTATAGGTAGAAAGTGAGAATAGTAAGGGAAAGAAAAGCCATCAGGACCCGGGGCCGAGTTTTTCTTTGAATCCCTAATGATCTGCGAGATTTCAGAACTCAGTACAGGAGCATTCAAAAAATCTAGTTGAGATGGGGAAACCTTCGGGAGAATGGCCCTATCTAAAAAGGACGAGATACAGGCCGGGGAAGGTTGTGGAATGGATCCATCATCTTGTAAGTTGTAAAGCCTAGAATAATAAGTGGCAAACTCATCTGCAATATGGATCGGGTTATAAACCCGTGTTGGAGTCAGCCCTAACCAAGAAAGGGATTCTAGACTGGATTTCCCGCTTTTTGACACGCCTGGCCAACAGAGCTCCAGCTCGGTCACCCATGGAATAAAAGCTGGCCCTGGATTTCTGCAGGGTCTTCGCTGTACTGCGAAGCAAAAGCTGGCGGACATGCATACGGGCTCTGCCAAGTTCCAATAATAGATGGGAAGACTGGGTCTTTTTGTGCTGAGTCTCTAGTGACTCAAGGGCCGCCACAGCCTCCTGCAAGGCTTGATTAAATCTACGTTTACACAAGGCTGCCATTTTGAGGAAATGTCCCCGCATGACAGCCTTGTGTGCAAACCAGAGAGTGTCCGGCTGTACCTCCGGAGTATCATTAATGCTAAAAAATTCTTGGAGGGAGGTCTCCAACCGGGTCACAGAAGGTTGGTCTGTTAATAAATGAGTGTTCAGGCGCCAGTGGGAGGGCGGTTGAATAGCCAGTGGGTCGGTCAATGAAACGGTGACAGGGGCATGGTCCGACCATGAGATGCTCCCCACAGTGGCAGTATTACAATGGGGTAAGGCCACATCATCTACCAAAATGTAGTCTATTCTGCTGTAGGTGGCATGCCTCGGGGACATATAGGTATAGTCCTTTTCACTACAGTGTAGGTACCTCCATATATCATGCAGACCGTGGGTACGAACCAGTGCGCCAGCTTCACCTCTAGAAGATGAGGGAGCGGAGCAATCCCATATTTTGGACATGGGAATGTTGAAGTCCCCAGCAATCAGCTTATGTCCATGCTGGATACGATCCACGGTCTGCAATAGGGTTCTCATAAATTTGAGCTGTCCAGAGTTAGGGCCATAGACTGATGCTATAGTGTAAGGTGCATTATTAATTAGACATAGTAGTAGCAATGACCTGCCCTCCTGATCTGGAATCACACGTACTAGCTGGAAAGTCACGGAGTGATGAACAAAAATTGCAACCCCTGCCTTTTTCATACCACTCCCTGCAAAAAAGCGGTGAGGGTAGAGAGTGGACTTCATCCTAAAATTATCATGCTCCAAGAGATGGGTTTCCTGGAGACATACCACATGGTGGTGCTGTTTGGCCAGTTGCTTCCACACCATAGCTCTCTTACAGGGGAATTAAGCCCATTAACATTATGGGACACTAGTGTGATACTCATAATAACCTAAAGAGAGAAGCAAGCGCCCCCACAACCTTGTAAACCAACATAATAAACAATCACAGTGGTAGCATAAAGTCCGAGTACCTGAAAAGGAAGAAGGGAAGGGGGGAGGGAGGGGAAGGGGGCTGGGAGAGAGAAACAAACAAAGAACAGCAACCAAAAAGTCCATTCGGACAAAATATCCGAATCCACAGGTGAGAAAAAAAGCTCACCACGGAGGCATAAGCTGACAAGTCAGCAGCAATGTAGAGCAGCAAAAATGAAAAAGAAAAACCACTCTACAGTAGCAACGGGAATGACCAGGAACCAAACTGTTTAGAGTACCTTCAAGCAACCTCCCATTCAGTGTCAATGTGGCGGTCCGTGGCCTTAGGAGGGGAGTCTCCAGAACTTCTCCGTCCATCTGCTGAGGGAGAGTTAGCGTCA
The DNA here is from genome assembly GCA_033576535.1 of Allobates femoralis. Taxonomy (NCBI): domain Eukaryota; kingdom Metazoa; phylum Chordata; class Amphibia; order Anura; family Aromobatidae; genus Allobates; species Allobates femoralis. The sequence goes on along the minus strand of JARQOC010000001.1, from coordinate 268,290,632 downwards.
GAAGTCATAAGGCCCCAGGAGGCCAGAGCCTTGGCAGCGTGATGAGGGGTCAGACAGGTGATGAATTTGCCATTCTTCTTTATCAACAGCTTCGTTGGGTTAAATCCCCAGCGATAAGCAATTTCCTTGTCCCTCAGAATAGAAGTGAATGGAGTAAAGGAACGCCGGAATGCTAAAGTACCAGGGGACAAATCCGGGAAGACTTTGAGCCGAGCAAACTTCTCAGGAAGAGCAGGCAGTTTCTTTATGGCAGCAAAGAATTCCTCTTTTAACTCAAAAAAATGAATGCGCGCCAGGACGTCTCTAGGAACCGACGACGGCAGGCCAGGAGGCTTGTGAAGGCGGTGAATGCGATCAATCACCAGTGACTTCTTGTCAGCATGAGGGAGCACCGTGAGGATGAAATCTTGCAGGAAGGGCTTTAAGTCTGAGTCTGTGATAGATTCGTCCATGCCCCTCAGTTTGATATTATTCCTCCTGGACCTGTCCTCTAGATCCAGGGACTTGAAATGTGTTTTAGCCGCCCGGGTATTCAGTGCCTCATGAGCATCCCACAGGTTATTGTGAGAGGCCACCAGTTTCCGCCATCTTCCTCTCTAAATGGTCGGTACGGTTCCCCAGCTCCTGAACCTCACCCCTAAGAGATGAGATCATGGAGCGCATATCCTCCTGCAGAGATGTTCTGAGTTCCCCTAGCAGAGATTTCAGCAGTGAAGGGGTTACTGCAGCTTCAGTGTTATCTCCAGCCAGATCTCCAGATGGGAAGGAGAGGGAGCTGCGGCGTGCAGCGCGGGCAGCCCTGGGGGACTGAGGCGCCATCTTCTCTGCCTGTGTGAGGTGGGGGGGAGGCACAAAGAAGTCTGGAATTCGCCGGGATGGGTCGCGGGACATAGCCTTACTTTTCCCCATGTCTGCTCCAGGTCCTCCGGTGTCCGTGTATCAAGATTTAGAGTCAAGGAGGGCGAAGGGCAGGTGATTAATCTTCGTTTTATGGCTCCTGGTCACAGAGCTCCCGCTCAATGCGTCCTACACCATTAGAGGTTAGGACACGCCCCCAATGATGTTATTACACGGGCATCTGATAATATATATTACTCCTGAAGTGGAGCAATTTATTGGTTGTTTGATATCAAACATCTTCCTTCCACTGGTATCTGCAAATGATTTCACTAAATTTCTACTTGCTCCAGTTTTTTGGCACTTGGAGCACACACCAAATGCTCTAAAACAGGGGGATTTGTTAGTCCTCCTTGAATGTTTATGGTCGCCTGAATTTTCTTTTGATGGTCTATAGTAGTTACAACCAAACTACCTAAGGTCTTAGCCTTTTGGAACACAAACTTTGGTTTGGATGGTAGTAGTGGTCCTCAAACCTTATCCTGGAGAAGGAAATGCCAATGTTTATGGACAATAGCTCTGAACTTATGATGGCTATCATGAAACTGCGTGATGATGGCTAAATTTCTAATTTGTTCTTCTATTTTTGGAATATTGTTTTCTTTGTTTTTTCCACAAATTAGTGGAAGACTTGGCATTTCCTTTACTGTCTGCAATTGTCTATCTACAGATCCCGGATCATATCCCGTTTCAATAAAGTGTTCCTTAAAAACTCTGCCTCTGATATAAAATCATTTAGATTAGTGCAATTATGTCTTAACCACGTAAACTGCCCTTTGGCATATTTAAAAGCCAGCTCGGCAGGTGACAGCTGGATGTATAGATAAAACTGTTCTAGTCTACTTCTTTCCTTTATCTCCTCGTGTATAATTTGTTGTTGTCTACAAGTATAGTCAAGTGTAGGAAATTAACACTTTGTTCACTGATAGTTGGTGTAAATTCCAGATCCATAGAATTCATATTTAGCTCATTTAAGAAATCGGCTACGGGCTTTTTGATGTATTCCAAATGAAAAGGATATCGTCGATGAAACGTTTCCAAGAAATTAAGCCAGTTCTCAATTGTTTCTGTATAAAAATTGTTTGCTCCTCCCACTTGCCCACATAGATGTTGGCATAGCTGGGTGCACATTTTGTACCCATTGCCGTTCCCCATGTCTGTATATATAACTGTTTATCATACATGAAATAGTTATGTTGGAGAATGAAAGATATGTTTTCCACAATAAAATTAATTTGGGTGATGTTGTATTCCCCTTGCTCCAATAAACAAGACTGCACTGCCTCACATCCTTTATCCTTATTGATTACTGTATACAGTGTATATGATATCATTAATGATTTGGGTGCCTTAACCATGATAGGCTTTACATCTGGCGTTTTCACCAAAAAGGAAGCTGCATTTGTTTGGAACAAGACACGACAATTGCAGTATTTTATCATATACCAAAAATCCATAAAGATTTGGAGACCCCTCCTGGGTGACCAGTTATCTCGGGTATCAACTGTATCACAGCCAATTTGTCACAATACGTCGATCATCATCTACAAACATGCGTAGTGAACCTTCCAGCCTATCTAAAAGACACTGTCCATACGATTCAGTCTCTGGAGGGAGTAGAGTGGAAACCTGGCTACATACTAGGTACATGGGACATCAAGTCACTTGACCTTGAAATTTTTTGCTTTTTAATATAAAAAAAATAAATAAGTAAATACATAAGAAAAAAAGAAAGAGGCTTTTAAAATTGTAATCACTATTAATTTTAGCTTAATTTTAAAGATGCTAAAATGAATAAAAATAAAAACAAATTCTCTCTTTTTTAATCGCTTATTCTATACAATTTACATATAATTCAGTGTATGTTCACATTCATATTTGTTTTTACTTTTATTTTTGTATTTTTTTATTAATTTATTCCTAGTTTTATTTTATTTTCATCTTTACACATATTAGTTACCGTATATACTCGTGTATAAGCCGACCCGTGTATAAGCCGACCCCCCTACTTTTGCCCCAAAAATCTGGAAAAACCTATTGGCTCGTGTATAAGCCGAGGGTGGACCCCAGCACAGGTATACAGCCCCCAGCAGTGTGGTATACAGGCCTCCCCAGTGGTAGTATACAGCAGCCCCAGTGGTAGTATACAGATTCCCCAGCAGCCCCAGTGGTAGTATACAGATTCCCCAGCAGCCCCAGTGGTAGTATACAGATTCCCCAGCAGCCCCAGTGGTAGTATACAGATTCCCCAGCAGCCCCAGTGGTAGTATACAGATTCCCCAGCAGCCCCAGTGGTAGTATACAGGAGCCCCAGCAGCCCCAGTGGTAGTATACAGGAGCCCCAGCAGCCCCAGTGGTAGTATACAGCAGCCCCAGTGGTATACAGCAGGCCCCCAGGGGTACATATAGCAGCCCCCATGGGGTACCCAACAGCCCCCTGGGGGTACCAACAGCCCCCAGGGGGTACCCAGCAGCCCCCAGGGGGTACCCAGCAGCCCCCTGGGGATACCAACAGCCCCCTGGGGGTACCAACAGCCCCCAAGGGGTACCCAGCAGCCCCCTGGGGGTACCAACAGCCCCCAAAAGCTGGCACTGTCCCCCCTTGTAAGGCCCCCCCCCCCGCTGCTTATACATTACCATTCCGGTGTTCTGATCGGCGCCGCTCCTCGGTGCGTCTTCATCCTCCCGTCCGCGCTGGCTGCATCCGGAATCTCCGGCCGTCGCGCGATGACGTCATATCGCTGCGACAGCCGGAGAACCCGGATGCAGCCAGCGCGGACGGGAGGATGAAGACGCACCGAGGAGCGGCGCCGATCAGAACACCGGAATGGTAATGTATAAGCAGCGGGGGGGGGGGGGGGGGCCTTACAAGGGGGGACAGTGCCAGCTTTTGGGGGGCTTATATGAACTGCTTCCCCCTGCCGCTGATTGACAGGGGGAAGCAGTGCATATATAATGAGCGGCCCCACGTGACGGGGCCGCTCATACAGCAGCCTCCCCCCCGCCTCCTCCAGCCTCCACAGCCCCCACCACAGCAGCCTATATACCGTATAGACCCGTGTATAAGCCGAGGGGGGGACTTTTCAGCCCAAATTTTGGGCTGAAAAACTCGGCTTATACACAAGTATATACGGTATATATATTTTTAGCTATTGAAGAATAAAGATTAGATTTTAGTTTTATCTATTTAGGGGCATTAGGAGAGAGTTTTCATTCAGTGGCAGTGCAATTATATATATTCTGAGGTTTAATAAACACAAATTGTTGTTTCACCCCATTAAACAATAAAATAGTAGGGATAGACAAATAGTTCCTACAATCCACATCAGTGAGAACCGACAGCACAGGGTTGTAGATAGAATTACCACACTGATGTGAATTAAGCATGATCAAAATATATAAGGAATACTATATCCTTTATTCAATTTTAACTACGCTCACAATTGCTAGTATATGGGAAGTGGATATAGTTGCGGATTGTATCAATGAAGGTGACTCCCCACTCAGAGCTCCTCGCTTGTAGTAAGCAATAAGAATTAATTTCTTTAAATTGAAGTCTATATTGTTTTGCGGAAAGATGCCCCTTTTTTGGGGATGTAGGTTCAACCTCAAAGTTCCTGGGTATAAGAAAGACTCTTCTCCTCAGTGCAATTAGTTGAAAACACAGGGCAGAGATGTGAATGGAAGAGTCAGATAAGATATGACCTGCATGAAATAAACTGGGACACTGATAAACTGTGAACGCTGTTTAGGCTCACCCCTACCCCCCACCCAGCATATGCCACATTTAGAAGCAGCCTAAATGGACATGTTCTGGAAGGATTTTAAATGGTTTTCTATCAGAATTCTCTTATAAAATATATTTGAAAGATTATTATAATAACTTTATCCACATTATTATTAAATACAACTTTAAATGGCAATTACACTTTACTAACTTTCTCTAATTAATTGGCTAAGCTGTGATCTATGACCTCCTCTTACTATCCAGATTCACCACAAAATGGCTGCTTCAATCACTGCTTAAGCTTTTATACAGGCTGAGATATTCCTCCCTAATTGTCAGTGCTATGCCACCAAGAGCTGATATCCAGCATACCAACTTGAACTGTAGAAGCGTTGAAAAATAAGGGTTAACTCTATAAACAGTATGTAGGAATTGCTAATAGCATGCGATCATGGCTAAAAGCTTTGTGATTGAAACAAATTTTGGTTTTCACAAAGTTTTAAGTTTTTTATAACTTTTTTGTACACTTTTATTGTATTGCCATTGGGATAGTGTATTGCTTTGGGATTAAAGTGGCTATTTCTGTGCTGCTGACAAGAGATGAAAGCATGCAATGATGTAAAAATTTGTGATATATTCAATCAATGCGTTTCAAAGTCTCCAACTTCTTCATCAGGATCTTAAGGTACCGTTACACAGTACAATATTGTGAAGGATATCGCTGAAACGTTACGGGTTTACAGTTGTTCAAACGACATCGTTAGTATGTCGTTGCGTGTGACACCGAGATATGACTACGATAAATTGTTTGATTGCTGATCGCAGATTTGAGAGCATGTTCTCAAATCAGACGATCATCGTTCAGCCACCATGCTGCATTGTTGTGTGTGACATCACGATAACGATCATGTTTGCGATTTCTGGGATCATGAAACCAACCCCATAGGCATGCCTTGGTGTTATGTTTTCCGCGCCCCGAGTGCGCCGATTGGTGGTCACTAGTGTGTTCCGATTGGCTGGCGTTGGTTATGGGAAAGGCGCTATATTTGCTGATCTGTGCTTTGATCAGTAGACTCATTGACTTGTTTATTCTGTACACTATCATTAAGCACATTTAAACAAGGCGGCTCATTGAAGTTGCCATCCTTTTCTCTAGGCGTTTAGCTACCCGCATGTGCACGCAAATAAACAATTGGTGTAACGATAAATTTAAGCAGTCCTATATATATATGTATATATATATATATATATATATATATATATATATATATATATATATATGTGTATGTGCTTATATTAAATCCTTATTTTTTTTTTTATGATTGATTAATATCTGGTATGCCAGTAGTGAGGAAACTCATAGCCGCAATGGGCTCTGAGAAGCATTGCAGGTATATGTCGCCTCACTGTTGGCATGCTGGATTGGTGTGTCACTCTCCAGAAGGAGAAAAGCTTTTCTCTTAGACTTCTTATTAGCCTCTTATACAGCCAGATTAGATCCAATACTTTGCACTGTTGAGAAACAATTACACCAAAATACAGCATCTGCAGATTGGGGCTCTGATTTGACATAATCCATAATCATATTGCAAGGCTCGTTAAAGGGTCAATTTTGATTTTAAGGATTGCTACTCCCAAGAGGTGGAACTAGAGTCTACTTCCTTCCTGGAGAGAAAATTTGCATATTTCCCAGGGGAACATTGCGGCTACAAGTCTCCTCTCTGCTGGCATGCTGGATAGGTGTGTCATTCTCTACAACGAGAAACACTTCTCCGATAGAGAACAAAGAAGCGCTCTGTCAACAACTGTTCATCTTGTATGGGGAACCTTATTTCTGATTTATTTTTCACCTACGGTAAAAATAACAGTATAATTGAGGAATACTGTTCACCGCTATTTGACAAAGAAACCGTAAATATTGTACAATGAATATTATGAGACTAGCTCCACACTGATATATAAAAATGTAACATTGTAAAGTGCCATAAACGAGTGCACTGAGAACAGAACTCATTTGCTTTAATAATCATGTCAATTGAGTGTTAAATAGTGCAAGATGCTGGCATAACTTTACAACATATTCCCCCAACGGTTTCTTTAGTGACATAATAAAACTAGAATGTTATCCATAATTATCCCACGTAGTTTACTAATCTAGAAGCTGTTATAGGTATGGAAAATGTGGTTTGGGCCACTTGACAAAATAGTATTCTGAACTGCAAACTAAAGCCAAACGCTTATTTCCGTATTTAATGTGTGGCTATCCACAAAACAGTAACATTTCATTTTCCATTTTATTAGTTGAGAGATAAGTCAAACAGAACACTGGCTGGTAAATTAGCAGACCATGTCTCTGAAACTCATGAGCACAAGTAGGATAAACTGCAGTGAGAAGAAATGGAGCACAGCTTTGCTGAATTTACTTGTATGTTATATAACTTTGTGTCAGGAAATCATATGACATTCATAACAATTCACGGACGCATTTCTTTACAATTAGATGAAGCAGGCAATTTAAAATGAAAAAAGATTTTTTTTACTGTAAATGCAAGCAGACTAAATGTCTACCTCAATCCTTAGACCATAATTCCAGTGATTGTAACAAAATTTGCCCAGGGTAGTGTGTCTCTGTTTTTAAGCAACTTGTATTTTTTTTTTTTTTATTTAGCTAAGAAGAAGATAGTTATGTTTTCACTGGTTTCTTCTTCTAGCAATGTCAGCACTTATGTCACAGTAGAACTATGTAAATGTTCAATGCCAAAGCCAAGGTTTGGAAACCCTATAAATGACGACCTAATCTGATGAAGAACAGAGGAATATATCATAATAGATTGTTTTGGAAGAATTATGGATTTGGTTATAATTTATTCAATAACACTAAACACCTGGCAGCATCTCTTCTGTGAGTCATAATTAAATTAAATTAAACAAATTGCTACTGTGTACTTCCTCGTTAACAAATAGATGGCACATTAAAGGTGAAGAAAATTGCCCTAAGGCAAAAAACGCATGTGTCACATGGTCTGCTTTTGATCTTCTTGATCCGGCAATCTGGGTGTCCGTGTGAGTCATCCATGTGTCATCCATGTGCTATCCATATATCCGTGTGACACGAACATGTGACATCCGTGTGATGTCTGTGCGACACATACTGGAGAAAAACGCATGTCACTCTAATGAATGAGTTTTATGTGGATAAGTTTTGCAAAGGTTGATAAATAATAATGATGATAAATGAAAAGAAAAATGGAAATATATGGAAATAATAAATGTATAAATAGATAGACAATGGATTGATAGAAAGATGAATGTCTCCCCCCCCCCCCCCCCCCGTACGTATTCTTAGCTTATACTCTTTAGTCCTTTTCATGTAGCACTAAAGGTGTTTAGCCTTGCATTTAGGGAAAAAATAAATAATTATTTAGGCAAAAAACAATGTGGGGCCCCTCCTATTTTTGATCGCAAGCTAGGGTAAAGCAGATGGCTGGAACCTGCAGAACACAGCTGGTGGCTTTACATGGGCTGTTTTAATCCAAAACAGAGGTCACCCCACGCTATTCTTGCAAACTACTTGTTCATACACAAATAATTTGAAAGGAATGACATAGGGTTCTCCCAATTTTGGGAAACCAGCCAGGGTAAAGCCGACAGCTGGGTCTGGTATTCTCAGGGTGAGAAGGGTCATCTTTCATGGGCCTGCACCACCCTAAAAATAGCACACCACAGCCATCCCAGAACTGGTGCTTTCATAAAATGAGCCAATCCTGGAGCTTCACCATGGCTCTTCCCAATGCACTGGTGCAGTGGCAGTGGGGGTAATAGAGGCTAATGAGAGATAAGTATTGCCAGGTGTCATTAAGCCCTGTTAATACAGTTAACACATCTGTTAATAGTCAGCTATCATTAACCCCTTCTATCACCCAAATGCCACCACTCCAGTGCATCAGGAAGAGCCAGGTAAAGGCCCAGTATTTGGCAGTTCTAATGAATGTGCCACTTTCTGGGGTGGCTGTGAGCTGATATTCTGTAATGTGGAGGCCCAATAATTATGGATTTCACCACGCTGAGAATACCAGTCCCTAGCTACCTCCTTTTACCCTGGCTGGCAATCAAAAAAGGAGAGAAGTCCACACATTTTTTTTATTATTTATCAAATAATGGAAAAAAAAAATAATAATAATAATAATGGGTTTCCCTGTATATTTGATTGCCAGTCAAGATAAAACCAGGCTGCTGGAGGTGGCAGTTGTGCTGAGAATCAAAAATACGGGGGACCCCTACATAATTTTTTTCCATTGTTTGTTTATTGTTACACACATGACTACAGGTTTGTTGCCATACTCTAATGCATATGGCAACCAGTCACAGACACCTGAACAGATTGTGGGGGCGCAGTCTGAATGCAATAGTCAATCACAGATGCTGTAACCGAGAGTAGGCATTAGTGATTGGCTGTTGTGGAGTCAGTGCAGTAAATATTCATAAGGTAATGAGCGTACCTGGAAGCAAGTGTACTTTTAACATGTAAAACCCATTTATTTCAAGGACATGAAGTTTACTCCATTACATGTCACATGGATGCCATACAGATCACATCAGTGTGCGATCATTGTGGCATTCATGCTGCCGGCAAAAAACTTTCATGTCTCCGTGTTGAGCACATGGACACCACACAGTCCATTTGAAAACATGGACAATTCCTATAGATTTTAATATGCCTGCTTGTGTCTGTGTCTCCTCTATGTGTAAAAAAAGACGCCAGATGCATTGGAAACAGAGACATGTGATGCTGGCCTTGGGCAGATGGGATGTCTTCATACCAGGGACATCAAAGGCAGCAATGGAAACATCATAAGTCCCTGACTTAGCAATAATAAATAGTTATCAATATAGTTTATAGATATATTTGTGATCAGGTGACATAATCGCTTCTGTGCGAACAAGCAAAACCACAGAAAAGAAACAAGAATAAGCAAATACCCTAAATTAAGTAAATAAATTGCAATAGTGCATGAAGATAAAAGTATGGTACTTGGTAACATTTTGATAAAAAAAATGAAAAGCCATCCCACCACATCAAGGTGACTCCATTGGAATGGTACTATCATAGCAACAAACATTAAAAACCTTACCTGATATTAAGTGGCGTAACTGTGATAAGGATTGAGCAGGAACCAGGGCCTCAAGATGGCACACCCAGTAAACAAAAGCTACATAATGTTCAGCTCAAAGAAAGGAAGGCCACACCCTAGTTAGTATTACCTGCAAAAAAACACAGAACCCCCACAAAACTGATATGCAAGTATATATGCATGTAACATGTAGGTGCATGTTCACATAGGCCACAAAACAATGAGCAAATGCACTGAAATAAATCAGTAATTAAAGGAAATATGTCAGGTCAAAAATCCATATATAACTGCTAGCATTTTCTAATTCCTTTCTCTAATCACTCTCTATTGATGTATTTTTTTATTTATATTGCTTCCTATCCTGTGTAAACTTCAAATAAAGAGATTAATTTATCTTTCACTCACAGTGAATGATCCACTTAGTTCTCTGCTGTCATCTCACCATAAGATGAATATGCATGTGACATATTCACATTACTGCACAGGAAATCAGTGGGGGGGCCCTGTATCCTCCTCTCTGCTCTCTGTGTTTACAGCATCACAAGAGGTCAAATACAACACAGAATCTGTCACAGCAGGGATACCTACCTACAGAAACAAATGAAGTAGACACCTCATCTAGATCAGATAATGCAGACCTGCAGTCGCTCTTTTCCTTTGTGTTCCAACAGAACAGAGGCTCTTAATAGAAACTGAAACCTCACTGCACTTGGAGGCAAGGGAGAACGGAGGAGGGAGGAGAGAGCTGCTGAGAGGGAGTGCATTATTACATGACAGCTTAAACAGCAGCCAAACTATTCCTGTTTGCTTATAATGGAGAGGATTATTCCAGGAGCTCACTGCAGGGTCTGAAAATGCTGATAACATTGAAACTGCAATGGTTAGAATAATGATTTTACATGGTTTTAAAAGGTCTGCCCAGGAACTATTCAAGGGTAATATTAGTAACATAATGAAAAAATGACCTGAAAGTGTTCCTTTAAACAAATTGCAATAGTTCAAGAAAATAAAAATAAGGTACTTGGTAACATTATTTTTTTTATTTGATCAAAAAAATGTAAAAGCCATCCCACCACTAAGGCAGACAGAATATCTCCATACCAGGGACATCAGATGCAGCATACCAGGGACATCACATGCAGCAATGGAAATTTCATAATTCTCTGTCATAGCAATAATAATGTTATATTAATATCACCCATAGATATATCTGTGATTAGGGGACATAATCACTTCTGTGGGAACAAGCACCAGGATTTTCAGCTTTAGGAAACCACAGAAATGTCATATAAGCCTATAGCAGTGTTTCTTGTGCCTAGGATAGTGAAAGTTTGCTTTTCCTGAGGCAAAACATGACACAAATTAGAATTGTCTTTCACCAATTGTTATGCCCATTCAGGCTCAGTAAGAGTAAGCAGCTCTAATTTGACACTTGTCACAATCTGTGAGACATTATATGTTAGCATGTCATAGTGTTTAAATAGGTTTTAACACTGTCTGGCAGCATTGCTGCACATCCAGGTGTCTTCTCCTTTAAGAACACTGAGCCCTGTAGGCATACCCTCTCCTTCTCTGTTAGTTCAGAAGCCATCGTCAGATCAGTAAAGGTACCTTCACACGCGGCAATATTACTAGGCAATTTCACTGGCAATTTGCCACTGCTCTGAAATCAGGCGACAGGCGAGAGGCGATTTATTGCTGCGAAATTCCCCAATTACACGCCGCAAATGTGAGGCAATTACACGGCGATTGTTCCAGGGCGACATATCGCCAAGTGTGTTTGACAGTTTGGGCTGGCAGCATGGTTGCATCACTGTTCAGAATTGTAAACTCTCGAATGTTGCAACAGAAGCAGCTTTGTCTCTACCGCAATATAGGAACACTGGGGCATTGTAGCTGGAGGGACCCAAAGACCTGGCCATCTTTAGAACCATGCTTACAAGTTCTGAAGAAAACAGCTTGTAAGCATTGCACGACTTGCCACTGATTGAATTCAGTGGTGGCCAATAGCTAAACAACGAGCGGTAATCAATCAAAATAAAATCCCTCCATTCTAGAGATCAGAGACTCATTTTACTAACAAGTAAATGCAAAGTTGCTTGTTTTTACAATGACTTTGCAATTTTATCCTTCAGCCCCTTTCACATTGTAACGTATACAGTTTATATAAGAACATATTGATTATAGCTGTGTTACAAAGACAATAGCTCCTGGATATGTTTTTTTTTATTACAAAATTACAACAATAGCATCCAGCTAAATCATATTTCAAGTAGAAGGTTAAAGCAAAAATTTCTGATTAAAACTGTAAGAGTAAGGCCGGGTTCATGTGAAAGATTTTCACAAAAGTTTGGTCTATGATGCTTTTGTGCCCACCTACAAGGATACACAATCTGCCTTATTATGAACTAGATGAGTGCCCAATGCTATCACATCGGGAGGGCAGTGATGTCATGATGGGGGTGGGTCTGTGGTGCTTGGGGTGGAAGCTGTCTCTTCTCCCCTGTTCCTTCTCTGCCCTTTGAGCTGTCTCTGCCCCCCCTGTGCTGTTTTTTCCCATCTGTGCTCTCCACTTTGACCTGTTTCTCTCTTCCCCCTGTATGCTCTCTCCTCCTTGTGCTGTCTCTCCCTACAGTGTACTGTCTCTGTGCCCTGTGGGCTGTCTCTCCCCTCTGTGGGCTGCCTCTTCCCCCCTGTGTGCTTTCTCTCACCTTTTTCTGTCTGTCCCCTTGTGCTGTCTCTACTCCCCTGTGCTCTGTCTCCCACTGTGCACTGACTCTGCCCCCCTTGTGCACTTTCCCAACTGTGTGCCATCTCTCTCTCCCTTGGGGTGCATAAAGATGGTAGCAGCATAAGTGCATATGTGCGTGCCAAATCTTTCCATCTTTGCATACACAGGTTTCTAAAGATGGCAGCCGCATGAGTAAGTATGCATGTTCATGCATGTGCACTTACTCATGTGGCCATTATCTTTGGATACTTGAGTATACAAAGATGGCTGGGGTTTGATTAAGTGCAGATGCGCACTTACTCAGGCACAGGTTATCAGTATCAGCAGTGGCGGTTGCGGGCGGTGATTGCTAGAGTGTTTCGGTTGCGGGTGACTGTGACACCACTGGCGGTAATGCGCAATGTGCTGGTACCACCAGTGGGTGCCATATTTGCAAGCCCATCACTTGCGTGTGCAAATATGGCTGCCGTCGGCACGTGATAGGAGAACAACAAGATGAAAGTTGATGACAGACGGGACAGTAGGATTATGTAAGTAGATATGTCTATGTGTGTGTATGTTATATATATACAGTATATAATATATATCTTTATGAAATGCTTTAGTTCTGAGATTAGAACAAAAGTTTTAGAACTTGGAGACCTGGTTTTGAAGACTGAGAATATTCTTGAGGTCCATAGACATAAAAATCAATGTTATACTGATGTTTTCAGTCGTAACTACATTTTTTTTTTTGGTTGAATAATCTTTTAGAATAACAATCCAATCTAAGAATGCAAAAAAGTGGATTTAAAAGCAACTCACAATACTTAAAATATATTTAAAACAAGAAAAGTATTTAGAAAAAATGCAGAAATGGAACATGAAAACATTGATTTTAAGCAACTACCCCCCAAAAAGCATATCTTATCTAAGTAATGAGTATACAGCACTTACATGTTCCAAACATTTTCTTAGCAAGTCTTATAGTCATTGATCCAAACACAATATAAGATCAAGCTTTTGCAATCGATCCGGTCAAATTCTGATGAATGTTCGGCCGAGTTCCTGCAATCTGTAAGTGACGACGGGATTTTTTATTCGTTTGCTTTTTTTGCTAACTTGAAAGGTATTCACTTACACAAAGGTCATATGTAGAAGCTAGTACATTCCCAGAGAAAGTAATTCCATGATAGACATACATGCTTTTGCCAGGCACAAATTACAAATATGACAGTGTTAATATTCTCTATTTCAACATGGTGAAAAGTGAAAAAAATAAGGTATACGATTACTGCTGTAACAAATCAGATTGTGTTATATTAAGAAAATTGCGTATTTGTTTCGTGGCATTACGAATATACAGTATATGAAATTTACAATATGTCTGCTATATATATATAATGTTGCTATATATTGTTCCATTGGCATAGAAATAAGACGCTAGAAGAGGATGTTACTGCAGCTTGAGTAAACTCTAATTTATATTCTACGATGTCTTCGGGGATAAAATTGATGGAGTGATATGACATGTTCCATTTTACATTGACAATACCTTTGTCAGCGTGTTTTGTAGTCAGGTAAGATCAAGCATGGCCTGTGAACAGACGATTTGAAACATAGGCAGTTAATCACTTGTGGCATAGAGAGGAGAATCTTTCTCGAGCATGGTTTTATCTTTATTTTTGATCCAAGTTTTTGTCTTTACATTACAAAGCTGATATTTATCGGATTGATGACATGTGTTTTGCTTTATTCTGACATTTGGATTACAGGTGGATGATTGTGTTTGTGATGAGCTGCTGCTATCTTTGAAATATGTATCTAAAACACTGTCTCCCACATGCAGCAACCACTGAAGAGGAGACTACTGATGGCTTCACTCTCTATCTTCTGGGTACATGCACTTTAGATTATCTAGTTATATGGTAGATACAGTAAACCATATACAACTATCAGTAACTAGATGTAAACAAGCCAGTTTTCATCTGCCACAAAAAGATCTTTCTGAGGACACATTTCAAAAGATAATTAATAGTTATCCATGAAAACATACAGACCCCATTTTTGCTTTCTACTCATGGGACAACAGTGTGAGTTTAAAGTTTTCTCATATAATTGTATTTTTTGTTATGTCTCAATCACTGCTGAACAAAACATATAGGCTCATCGCATCAAGACTAACGTTGTTCACGTCGTTCTTGTGTGCTGGAATCAGATCTGCAGCGCTGCCCATAGATCTTACAGTATAAGCGTTCAGGACCTCGGACAGCGCACATACTATACCTACAATAGGTATAGTACGAGCGCTGCTCTCAGAGGAGCCGGCGGCTTCATTCATAAAAATGTACAGCAGCCGACAGAAGCCAGCTACTGTACATAAGTGATTAAAGCATTATATGCCCACCTGAGTGGGTGGTATGTCTCTAGGGGGATGGGCACCACCTAGAGACATTATAGACACAATTATTAATAACATTAAACCTTTTAAAACACTGACAAAACTTTGCTTATCTCGGCGGCAGCAGGGATGAGCAAACTATCCGATAACCACATTGCTCAGGATTACACATCCTGATCAATCCGGTTACTGCATTGCGGGGCTTAGAAACGCTACAAAAACTGCAGCCTGCATGATTTTTCACGCAGGCTGCAGTGCCAGAGGCGGTAACCGGATTGCTTGTGAAGCAATCCGTTTTTTTTTTTTTTTTTTATAAAATATTTTTATTGAGTTTTCATTTTTAATAACAAGGAAAAGAAGAAAAACAATCCAACCCCCATACCCCCCCAGCCATCAATAGTTACAGCGAAAATACATCCAACAATCTCCCAAGACATACAAGGTCGGACATTGATTATAATCGATATTCAATACCAAAACTACATAAGAAATGGAATGGAAAAAGTGTTATGCCTGCCCCGAGTAGCCTGGAGCAGGGGATACCCGTAGCCTTCCCAAGGACCCTTGTAACTCCTCCAGCAGATACCAGGACGATTGCACAAATGGTAGGACTACTGAGTGCAGTTCTGCTGACGATAGCTTGGTGGTTATGAACCCTCTCCAAGTCTCAAAAAACTTCCCTGTCAACGCGTCTTTATCCCTTGCCGCTTCCAGGCATTCCACGTGCATTACTGCCTTCAGTTCGTTGAGTATACCAGTCATGCCAGGGTTGTGCCCAGATAGCCAGTCCCTCAGGATTAGCCTTTTAGTAACCATTGCCAGCATATGGAGTATTCTAGCAGGTTTGCCTTCCCACACTCCAGATACCGGGAAATGAAACAACCAGGCAAGCATATCCAATGTAACGGTTTTGCCGGTCACCTCCCTCGCTAAGGCTTCCACCCGCTTCCATAGTTTCTGCACCTCCCCACACAGCCATATACCATGCACCATATCTGTTTTTGGTTGTCCGCATTTCGGGCATTGTTGTCGTCTATTAGGGAACCTAGCATTCGGGGGTAGGGTGAATCCGTAGATTGCCCTGTGTATGATCCTATATTGTACATCCCTCCATTTTTCGCTGATTATATTTTTCCTCAGTACCTCCCAGCCCCTCAGAATCGTGTCCGCTATATCAGTCCGAGGTATGTACTTTAGCCACCCGCGAAAGATGTTATCCTCCCTTAAGGCCAGAGTCGTGTCTTGTAAACTACCATAAAGGTAAGATACGTTGACAGTCAGAGGGTCCGCTCCCAACCAGGTATCCCAGATAGTCAATCTGCATTCCTGTGATACATTTTGAAGGTGTCGAAGGACGTGATGGTGTAGCTGCCTGTATTGGATGATATGGTGTGGGCTCAATTGGAACTTTTCCAAGACTTCTGACTCCGTTAACCACCTTCTGTCAGGTTTGTGTAACAAATCCCCCAATGTGTGAATCCCCTTTTCTTGCCATGGCGCGAATAAGACGTTCTCACGCCCTAATCTGAATCCTGCGTGGGCCCAAGGATTAAGGTATTTCGATGTTTTCCAGGTCATCATTAACTTCTTTCGAACCGCTTTCCAGCACATAGCTGTATCCCTATAGATGATCATGTTTTTCAGGTGTTTAGACATGGCCGGCCATGGCGAGTGCAGTAAGCTGGCCGGTTCCCAGGGTCTGCATAGCGCCGCTTCCATGGTATAATTAGAGTATCTGTTGGACTTTTTGAGCCAGTCTATAACGTGACGTAATAAGCACACCAAATTATATCCCCTGATGTCAGGGAGATTTAGCCCTCCTCCAAGTTTTGGGAGCATTAAGGTGCGACTGGCTATTCTGGCCTTCCGTCCCCTCCAAAGAAAGCTGGAGAAAGCTGTGTTGAGTCTATGCACATCCGCCCTTCGCAGTAGCAGTGGTATGGTCTGTAGCGGATATAGTAACCTGGCGAAGCTAACCATCTTAAGTAGATGGCACCTCCCCAGAAGAGTCAGCGGCAGGTCCCTCCATCTCTCCAATTCCCGCGTGATTTTGGTAATTAAAGGGCCATCGTTCAGGGGTAAATTTGGCTAGTGTCGCTGCTGAGTATGATGCCGAGGTATTTGATGTGGTGAGTTTTTACTTGTATGCCCTCCATCTCCGCCCCTCCCCTGGCCCCCCCTTCCCCAGGACGGCGACGAGGCTTTCCCAGTTGCAAGATCTCGCATTTAGCTTTATTGAGCTTAAAGCCCGAGAATGTGCCAAAAACCGTGAGTTGTTGAAGCAGTTCCCTTAAGTCCCTCTCCGGTCTATTCATATAGATGATGACATCATCAGCAAATTGCGCTGACTTCACCGTCACCCCTCCAATGTTGATGCCCTCGTGTGAATCATTGCCGTTCAAATATCTGGCAAGAGGTTCGATGGCCAGATTGAAGAGCAATGGCGAGAGAGGGCAGCCTTGCCGCGTTCCCTTTTCCAGAGGGAAAGGGGCGGACAGAAAACCGGGGGTGCATATTCTAGCGCTCGGGTTCTCATATAATGTTTTTAGGAATGTCCTGAACGGGCCTTGTAGGCCTATCTTGTCCAATACTAAGTTCAACCAGGACAGATTGACATTGTCGAACGCCTTTTCGGCGTCCAACAAGACCAATGCCGGACGATCATCACGTAGATTCTCTCGATGCCCCACTGAATCCAGCACTAACATAGTTTGTCTGATATTACCCACCGCCGATCTACCCCTACCTGTTGTGGGCCCACAAGAGATGGCAGTAGCCCCGCCAAACGGTCCGCCATAATCTTGGCCAGAATTTTCAGGTCTTGATTTATCAGTGAGATGGGGCGATATCCGGCCGGGTCAGTGGAGCTCTCATTCCCCTTTGGCAACAATTTAATGTGTGCCGTGTTAGTGTGGTTCGAGATCTTGCCCCCCGCTAGAATTTCATTGAAAAGAGAGACTAAGCAAGGAGCCACCTTGTCGCATAAAGACTTGTAATAGTCGCCGGTAAAACCATCTGGACCCGGAGCTTTATGGGCACTCAGGTTTTTGATAGTCATTTGAACTTCAGCCAAGGAAATCTCAGCGTTCAAGGTGGCCAATCCGTCCTCAGGTATGGTAGGTAGTGAGACCTTCTCAAGCCAGTCCCCTCCCACCTCCCTTGCATTCTGCACTGTATCCTGTGTATATAGTTTTGCAAAGAATTTGCCTAAATGAGAGTTGATATCTTTTGGTGCATGAAGAATGTTACCCTCGGAGTCCACCAAAGAGGCAAACGTCGTGGGCTTAGTTTTACCCCTGGCCAAGTTCGCTAGGATCCTCCCCGCCTTGTCTCCATACTTATAGAGATCTACCTCCCATTGTTCCTTACTCCACTGTTCCCTTCGTTTAGCCCAGACGTCATACTCTCTCTTTGCTCCCACCCATTTCTCCTTTGTTAGCGGTGAAGGGTTGTTTTTAAATTGCAATCCGGTTTTTATAATAGGCTCCTGGGAGGAGCGTTTCGTGATCCGGTTGTGAGCTTTTTAAAAGCTCAAATCTGGATCAGGCTTAAAAAAAAAAACCTGAAGTGGGACCCTTGCCTAATTTGGCAGAGCTGGCTGAAGCTGGAATGAAAACATCAAAACACAATTCCAAGTAGCACAAACATTTTGCTCATATTCAAGTACAATATAAAATAATATTGTGGAACTGTGTTAGTCAGAAAAACCAATGTAAATACTTATGTTTTTCCAACAAAATGAGAAAAAAATATATTTGCAAGCTTTCAGACCTCAAAAGGTCACTTCATCAGGCAATATTTCAAATGAATTACTGAGACAACATTTAAATAGATTTTACAGCAGGACATGAAGTGATGCTAACTAGAGATGGGCTAAGGAAATTAAATGAAAGTTTCTGTTACTAATGCAGATGAGGTGGAAGTGGTCTTTTAGAGGTTTGAAGACCCTCTTGTGAAGATGTGAAATGTGTCCTTGTAATCAGTTATGAACCCAGGTGTTAAATTGAGAGCCATTGTTAGAGATTGGAACATTCCTATGAGTCTGAATTCCCACATTTTACTATTGGTGTCATTTTTAAAATTACCTTTCAGCATTAGGACTTTTAGATCTGCCATACTGTGTACAGGTCTAGAGAAATGTATTCCTACAGGCATGTCCAGCTCATTTTTTATCGTATGTAGATTCATCCTTGTTTGTACCAAACAAAAGCTACAAACAAGGATGAACACACCAAAGCTTCACATTTTTTGTCGTAAAATGTTACTAATTTCAAAAATTAGTACACAAATATCTATATGTAAATACAAGGAGCATGGCTGTGTCAGCCCATCCCCCTGTCAGACTACTGTGATTGATATAAAAAAAATCGGAGGAACACGAATTGAAATCAAGTCAAAATTAAACTTGCATAATTTATTATATACCACAAAAAAAGAGTGCATAAAAAATAAAAAAAAAATCTCTAAAAATACTCTGCTATATAGGTAAAAGTAAAAAGCAAGTGCAAAACAGTGTCAATAACAGGGTACTTAGTTGATATGTTTTTGCAAAAAATGTACAGAAGCCGTTCTACCGACGCCAAAGTGACCCTTATCAGAACGGTCCCTAAACTAACGTATTTAAAACCTGATCTAATGTGAACATACCTCTCAGATGCAGGATGCAGCAGGGCCAGAGTCCAATATGGGCACAGAGCAGAAACAGCACTTTTGTGTCTGGCTCAGTGAGGAAGGGGTGGGGCACTTCCCATCTTGCATAAGAAGAGACTAATTGAATACTAACAGCTGAGCCAGAGCACAATGTGAACAGGTCCCGCACATGCACAATGGCAGAAGCTGATGTCGGGGCTGGGGAGATGAGTCGTCATTGTTATGGAAGCCTGGCATCCAATTGCAATTAAAGGGGAAGGAGCGAGGTAATTACAACATAATAAGGGGAACAGTTTGAAGCACAAATATAATATATCAAGCGCCACTGTTGCCAGCAGAAAAATTATTTTGGTATCACATTCTCCATAATCCTTTGTGAAAAGGTGATCACGGAGTGGGCCGGGGTACACTCGCTTAGCAGCACAAAACCATAAGCACAGCAACAGTCTCTTCTATGAGATAGGTCCAGCTGGTTTATTTAGGACAGCATAAACCACACGGTGCCAATTAAACATGAGCCTTCCTTCGGCTTTACAAAAGCATACAGTCCGTTACCTCACACATGGCCTGTAGTCAGTCCACACAGGCCTCCAGGACCTGAGCTCTCCATGCCTCAGTGTCTTTCAGTCTCTCTCATAGCAAACACAGACTCCATTAAAACATCCTGAGACACACCAACATCAAGTTGCAAGCTTAACCCTTGCCATTCTGTTAAGCAGACGGTTGCTGCGATGTGTTATGAATGTCTTGCCATGGAAGCCGGCTTCTGCATGTGCGAAACACACCGGCCATGCACAATGCTGCCACTCACTACATCACATATTCCCCCCCTCTGCCTAAAGCCGTCTGGCTTGGCACCATTTGTTCCTATACAAGGGGGTCATCTGTGTCGCCACCAAAGTTCAGACCTTGTCAACCCGTCAGGTTCTGTCACCTCATGTGTATGATTCCTATCTCTGTGAGGCCTTCCCCGCCCCCAGCAGTTAGTACGATAATGTGCTACTCTTGCACCTGTGTCTACTGTCCCGCCTTGGGCTTCCGTCCTTGAGACATGGTCCGTCACTGTCACCAGACTCTTTTCAGTCAAGACATCTTTTGGGTATGTCAATTTGTCAGATCTCTCTCTCCATGGCTGCCTCCAACGGGTAAAGTTGTAGTGAGTCACATTTAAAGTCAAATCTCCTGTCTGGTCTGACTCTGTATCATCACATATACTGTTAGGTCTTTTGTCTAGGACCCTCAACATTGGTTTAACAGGGGATTTTCCTCCCCTTCAACTTATTATGCCCCCTATCCTCAGGACATCTTAGGCAAGCTCTCAGTTGGCATTTGTCTTCATTGCCCAGACACCCATTGCACCATTTGTCTTTAGCTTCTGCTGTGACCCATCTATAATTGGGAGGACCCGCACTTCGTTGGGTACCATGATGAAAAGATGGCTTCCATCTTCGGCAGCGACGCTGTCTATCGATTCTCGCTCTTTCCAGCTTCAACTGCTGTACTTCTCTTAGGTGAGTCACCCTATAAGTGAGAAGAATTCGCATATTGTCAAGACTCTCTACTGTCCCCACCATGAGGAACGGAACCATACCCCCTTTCCGGGGTATCTTCTTTTCACTATCATCTGGAATTCGTTCTCGTCACTCCGGCCTTATCCACCATTTCCTGCATGAGTCATCCGTTTTCCCCGATTACTTCTCTCAGCAGAGCACTAGGCACCTGGACAACATCTTCCAATAGACTTCGGGCTCTCTTCATAAGCCCCAGCCACCTAGCAGCTTCTTTGTTCTTCAGCCGGATCAACTGCTTCAGGCGAATACATCTCAAGTGCATATCTCTCAGGATAGCCACCCGATCTATGGTTACTTTGAATGTGGACAGAACCACCAGCAGTTTAGCTTCTGGAGACCAATACACCTTACAGGCTTCCACGCCCTTCTTAAAGTCGTCATGCACAGACTCTCTGGCACACTTCTCTCAAGTCTTCTGGAACTTCTACCCGGCACTTGAACAAGTGAGTCTCACCCTTCTCTTCTGCCATGATATGATCACCTTGCTCAGTTTCCAGAATTGTCTCTCTCTGGACTTCCACCTCTTTGAGACGGTTTAACAGAACAGACACCTGCAGCTCCATCATCTCCAACACTGCCATATTCATCAACTGGCTTTCTGCCAGGCGACCTCTGAGCTCGGATATCTCTCTCTCCAGCACACTTACTCGGCACTCAGCAGCCTGTCTCCGAAGTTCTTCTTGCTTTAACTGCTCTTTTATTAGCAGAGTCCTCTGAGACCTCTCCATCTCCAAGGCACCCACTCGATTCTCGACAGCCTGTCTTCACAGCTTCTCTTGTCTCAAGTGGCCCTGGAGCATCTCCGTGAGCTCCCTTATCTTGGCTCCGACATCCACCGGACCAGGCGAGCTCACAACACCCAAGGAGGTATTCACTTCACCCCTCACCTTCTCAGGCTTCTTCCACTTCTGCAGTTACCTCCAGCTCTTGGGGTCCGGCAGCACCCCTGGCAACCTCGGCCACATCTCATTGTGCCTGTCCAGGGGTCTCCAGTTCTTCATCTGTGACCTCCACCACGTCACGCAACTCTTGGGCACTGGCAGCCCCATCTGTCGCCCTCACCAGGGTCTCAACAATATCAGCTTCATTCCTTCTTGTGGATCTTGGCAGAGATACCTTCAGCCCTCTCTTGGGTCTCAGCAGTGTCACCTTCGGCCCTTTCCTGGGTCTCTGTAGTGTCACCTTCAGAGGTTTTCTCACCTTCCATCTCTTCAATCTTCTCCAAAACATCACCCATCTCTGCAATGGTGCTGTTTTTACTTTCAGCCACCCCAGAGGTGGATCTATTATTGGTCTGCTCTCCATGACCATCATGGACTCTTGCTCCACTAGCTCTCCCCAGGATTTCTTCTCCTACAGCGCCACCAAGTGACCAACCATCAACTGCTTCTTCAGGCAATGGAGCGGACACCCATATCATCTTCCTGGGTGGCTCTGTCTCCTTGTCTTTCACTTGAAGGGTAGTGTCATTGCACTGTGTCCGTTCCTCTGACAGCACAATATCTGTCTCAGCCCCAGCGGTTGCTACGGGCCATGACACATCACCTTCTATTCTGATCTTCTCAGTGTCTGGAAGAAAACTCACATATGGAACAGAAGCAGATGACATATTATCAGCAAGGGTCACTTGAGCAGCTTCTTTGTGGTGCTTGCTCCTTTTGCACCGGGAAGATTTGCCATACTTGCTGGGTCCTTCCTTACTGTACTCCCTTTCTATTTCAGAGTCACAGTCACCCCCAGAGCCTGTGTCACACTCCACAGTCTGGTGGACCCCCAAGTCACTCTCTAATTTTGTGTCGGCTCCATTCTTTTTAGCTACCACATCACTACCAGTCATCCTGTGGTACACTTCAGGGGACATCAGGTCACTAAGTTAGGCAGACGTATGACTTTCCCTGGTCACCCCTACCTCAGAACCATCACTTTTTGGAGGTGTTACTTCCTCATCAGCAGAGAGCCTTTCATTCTCCTGCTGTAGAGGAGTTCTATTCTCCCATAAGTCTGAAAGCAGTCTAGAGTCGTGGCCTATTATCACTGGACAAGTTAAGTTCGGGACTACAGCGACATCATGGTTTGAAATGTCCCTGGCCATCTCGAAGAACCACCCTGGACACCGGATAGTCTTTAGTGTCCCCATGAATGCAGGTGACTTTAATCTTCCCTCCGGGCATCAGGTGCTGCCCTCACTAGGGTCACCAGGCTCTCAGTTGACTTCCACAGAACACACACATGGAACCTCTCTGGGTGGGTAGTCCATATTGCAGACTGGACAAGCATAGTACATTTGTCCCTGCCAACAATCCATCTGCGCTACCCCTTTGACTTTGGGATGCCCCACACCTTTTGGGCACCTACCACTTTTTGGGACTCCACCCACTTTTGGTCCATTATCCTTTTTAGGGTCTCTGCCCCCTTTTGGGCAACCCAGTCTATCAGGAATACTTTCCAGGGACGCCCCACAACATGTTGCTGGTGCTGCCAATGCTGGCTCTGCAGCATGTGTTCCAGGAGCTCCTCCATGCTGCCAGGCTTGTCTTGCTGCAATGAGACAAAAACAGGAGGGGCGCTCCAATGGGTAATACCCGGTTTTCTAGGGGGAAGGGGGGGTAGAATAACACTTACCTTTTCTGGTTGTACCGCCCATACAACCAGGATGTCCAGCCTGTGGTCTATTACTGCTCACCAAGCCGAGCCCACATCTCACAGCCAGTCGCTTGACTGCTCCTACGTACACCAGGGTTGAGTGTGTTGTCTAACTTCGTGGCCCCTCCGAGCCACAGCCCGATGCTTGCTTTCACATCTGGGCACCTGTGTTATTGCCCCCAGCAACCAAGCTGCACTGGTGCAGAATCTAGAGATATACACCTGTGTTGTTGCCCCAGCAACGAAGCTTGTAGGCCTCGTCCGTTGCCCCTAGCAACAAGGCTTCTACAATGCCTGCATTCTCCAACATATGTGATAAGGCGATCACGGAGTGGGCCGGGGTACACTTGCTTAGCAGCACAAAACCATAAACACAGCAACAGTCTCTTCTATGAAATAAGTCCAGCTGGTTTATTTAGGACAGCATAAACCACACGGTGCAAATTAAACATGAGCCTTCCTTCAGCTTTACAAAAGCATACAGTCCGTTACCTCACACACAGCCTGTAGTCAATCTACACACCTTCTGCATCCTCCAACGTCTTGTGGGAAGCATTGATGTGTAATGCACACACTGTAAAGATAGATATACAGAGCAAATGATGAATGAGGACTATAGAAAACATGCGGAGTATAAAGTAACACACAGGGGAGAGACGCACAGACAGCTGGAAAATAAAAAACAAATAAAAACAAGAAATAACAAAATACGGAGGTGACGAGGATCAGTTAAAGAAAGGAGGCAAAGTTTAGTGATTCATTGAGGCCTCTGGGAACCCTCGTATCCAAGCTGACAATCCATTTGGCCTGACGTCTCGCCAGCATACGTTTTTCGTCTCCACCTGTTATTCCCATATGGATGACAACTATTCCCGTAACACTTAGTGTCTTGGGGTCAGAATTGTGGTGACTCCTGAAGTGCCGGGAGAGAGTTTTCAGCTGGTAGAGCTCACTGCACACCATGGCAACAGCAATGTCTCTAACATGTTCCATAACCCATCTCCGTAGCTCCCGTGATGTAAGGCCAACATAAATCAAGCCATAGTCACATGTTGCATAATACACAACATTGGCTTAAGGCTACGTTCACACATTGGGCTTTTTTTGCACTTTTTTGCGCGGGCGCTTTTACCAGCATTTTTTCACCCGCGCAAAAAAAGAAGCAGTGCTGTTCAGACACCACGCTTTTTTACAGCCTGGGGGAAAAATGATGTCATAGAGGGGAGGAATAATCCTCGTTCCTCATCCTCTCTGTGACATGTGTGACTGCCCCCATTTGATTTTGCATTGTACACTGCAAAATCAAATTTAAATAAAGCCAAATGTATTAAAAATAATAAAGAATGAATACTTACCCTTTCCGATGCCTTTTCGCGGTCTCCGGTGCAGAGGCAAGGCCGCAAAAAGTCGTTGGAAAGGGTAAGTATTCATTCTCTATTGTTTTTAATACATTTGGCTTTATTTAAATTTGATTTCCAGCATATATTAATACACTACGAAATTAAATGGGGCCGGTCACATATGTCACAGGTTGAGGAGGAACCAGGATTCTTCCTCCCCCTCTGTGACATCAGATGCAGCAGCGACGCCCCTATGGGAAAAAGCACGGGCGCTGCTGTGTAAAAAATTGACATGTCAATTCTATTCCATAAAAGCGCTGCGTATTTTTACACAGTGTCTGAATGGCAAAGTGAATTTCCCATTCACTATGCCGGCAGACACAAGGCACATTGCGTATTTTGGAAAAGCGCGCAAAAAAATGCGCTCAAAAATACGCAATGTGTGAACGTAGCCTGATACTGTTACATTTATAAGCTGCGATATTCCTTAAGGTACCTTTACACGCCACAACTATCACTGACGATCGGTAGTAACCGTACGTGCATGTTTTTAACGGTTGCTAATGATCGCCGATTCCTCATGTACACGCCGCAATTGAGCCCTCAACCTAAGGGAACATGGTTCCCCAAAAGTTCAAATAGATCCTGCAGGAAACATCCGGTAGAATCCCGTCGCCGCTTCACACGCCGCAATCAGTAGGGGAATGTGGGTGTACATGTTCTGCGGCGCCAAAACATAGGCGTGACAGACTTGCGTATTCCGTGATGGTAACACGCTGATTGGACAACGCAATAGTTTCATGATTGGCCAGCCTGTGCAGGAAGGCTGGCTAATACATGACGCCATTCCAATTGTGGAATGTGAATGGACAGCTCTTCAAATATGGCGCCCTGTGAAGGGACAGCCAATGGTAACACAGTAGCCCCCACCAATCATCACTGATGGGGCGCGGTATCCAGCACGCTGTGGCACGCCTCTGGGAAATCACTAGGTGACGCAGATTCCATCCCTATCGCCCTTTTACACGCCAATACCAGGGCAATTCACCATCTGGGTTGCCTCTGATTTTAGAACAATGCTCTGAAACCGCAACCCGGAGCAAAATGCGAAAATCCCGATCGCTTTCCAAAATTACACGCCGCAACTTCGTAGCAATTTCAAGGCAACCGTGACAAAGATCCTGATTGCCTTGCAGTTGCTACACTGCAGTGGTGGCATGTAAAGGTACCTTTATACATGAATGTGTACCTCCCATGCTGTTGTACAACACTGTTCTTGATTCTCCCCTATTGTGTCAACAAATTGATGTGTACTCCATGACAACACATGTTTTCTGCTAGCAACTTTGTCATGTGCTACTGTCCTTTCTGTGCATTTTACTAATAAATTATACAAATTTAATTTTTACTTGATTTCAACTCGTGTTCCTGCAGTTTTTAATCTAAAAAATTGCATCGTTATCGCCAAGAACGAACTCTAAAGGTACCGTTACACACAGAGATATATTGCTTGCAACTTACTGGTTGCAGTGAAATCATGGACACATGGTTACATTTGTACACGGCAACAAAATGGAACAATGTATCCATGATTTCACTGCAACCAGCAAATTGCCAGTGAAATTGCCTAGCAATATTTCTGCGTGTGATGGTACCTTTAGAATTAGGGGAAAAAATGCCTGTGGAACAATGGAGGAAACTAGGCCTAGAACTACATATTACAAAAACACATATCACCTATCTGGGAATTAAGATAGGCAGGCTTTCTGCACAACTATATTCACTAAATTAGGCTAGGGTCACACTTGGAGGGACATTTTTGGCAAGCCTGCGTTAATGCTAGACGTTTTTTCTGTTGCCATTTTGTTGCAAAAAAAGTTAGCGATCAACACATGCGTTAACGCATGGTACATATATGTACCATGCGTTAACGCTTGCATTTCCCATAGGGTCCCATGTTAAAAAAAATGCATGCGTTTTTGCAAAAGCACCCAAAAACGTTGCTAACAGCGTTTTTTGATGCTGATGCAAAAACGCATGGCCTCAAAAGTGTTTCCTTTTGACCATGCGTTTTTTGCATTGGAGGCTATGGATCCGTTAACGCATGCGTTTTTCACAAACTTCAAAGTGAAAAACGTTAGTTTTTAACGGATCCAAAGGTTAAGTGTGACCCTACCCTTATACACCTCTGATCGAAAAAATAATTGGGAGAATTTCGGAGATGGCAGAATCTGCCACTATCTCTTTTGGGGAGATGCCATTTAATTAAAATGATGACCTTTGCCAGACTCCTATACCCATTATAGACATTACCCCTGATACTCAAGCTTCTAGATATAAACAAAATAAATAGAGCTTTCACCCATTTTATTTGGGCAGGTAAAAGGCCCAGAATCGCATTGGGAAAATTGATGCTAAGTAGAAGTAAAGCTGGGATCAATTTTCTGAATGTTAGAGCCTACAACATAGCAAGTCTTTTTAGACATGTGATAGATTGTCTACAGGAGACTAACTGCTACTCTAGTATCCAATTGAAAAGACAGTTAGCGGCGTCGTGGGAATTAAATGCTCTCTTACATACAAAACAGGTCAAACTCCCGCAGAACATAATATCCCTACTGCTTCGGGATACCATCATATGCTGGAAGTTAGTAATTTGGCCATCCCTTCCAGATCTCTGAACATGCCAATATTTGGTCACCCAGAATTTCCTCAGGGAACAGAAATCAAAAAAGCGATAGGACAAGCAGGTGATAGCATGAGGAAAGCGGGGAATATTATACATACGGAGGTTAAACAATGGCTGAGCCCACAAGAAATTATGGACAAATTCCATATAGAAAGCAGACTCTTTCTACAGGTCATGCAAGTCTATTCTTTTTGCCTATCTAGACTTTGCAGGTTATTTAATGAAGTGGGAATACATAATCTAGATAATAGAGTAGATCTGAACATCCAGAATGCAAGCATATCCTCAATATACAATACTATAAGACATAAATTCCTGAAGTTAAAGCAGAAGAAGCTGTTTAAGACTTGGGAGAAATGGACTGGGGATAAAGATATTGCAGAGACAATTCTACAGGGGTGGGAACAGGTCAAAAAATCCATTCTTTGCACAAGATGGAGGGAGACCTATTTTAAGCTCATGCACACAGCATTATATGGTTTCAATATTCCATCCTCTCCTAGATTCCCTGACAGGATTACAGCGTGCCCTAAGTGCGGAACGCCTTCAACGAATCTCTGTCACGGGGTGTGGGAATGCAAGGCAGTTAAAGAGTACTGGACACAGGTGGGGGAACAGGTTCGATCATGCTGGGAAATCCAACTCCCACAAACACCACAAGCCATGCTCTTTCATCAGTTAAGATCCCCGGAGACTCAACCCACAGGAGTTAAAGCAAAGATCCCTAAAAATATTCACACATTCTTAGTTGTAGCCCTAAGTGGTATACTGGGCAAATAGCTTAAACCAAGCATCCCATCAATGGTGATGATAATATCCCAGATGAAAACACTTACTGGGAATTGAATTAATAGAGGCGGAAAGTAGTAAGGAAAAATCTGCAGGGAAAGTATTTCCGCTGTGGAAAACATTCATTGATTTTCACTACAGCCCTCACAAAATATCGAGAATGATCAGTCCCTTCAGCCACACAGAATGGTATTGTCTGGATAATCTAAGGGTACCTTTACACGCCGCAACTTTTGGCGGCGATAGGAGTCAATCTAATGTGTGCGTGCACATTTTTCATGGTTGCCTCAGATCGCCGAAGGCGCTTTTACACGCCGCAATTTCGCCCTCAACCCAAGGCGATGTGTCACCCCGGAAGTTGCCACACCATCAGTAGGAAACATCCGGTAGACTCCCATCGCCGCTTCACATGCCGCAATACCCAAAGGAAAGTGGTCGTACATGGTTAGCGCCGCAAGAACATAGGCGTGACAGACTGGTGTATACCGCGCCCCAAACACGCTGATTAGACAACGCAATAGCGTTATGATTGGGCAGCCTGCGCTGGAAGGCTGGCTAATACATGATGCCATTGCCTTTGTGTGGTGTGAATGGACAGCTGTTCAAATATGGCGCAGTGTCAAGTGACATCCAATGGAGACACAGTAGCCACCACCAATCATCGCTGATGGGGCGCGGACTCCAGCACGCTGTGGCACACCTCTGGGAAATCAATAGGCGACGCAGATTCCATCCCTATCGCCCGTTCACACGCCAAAAGCTGGGAATGTCGCCTTCATGATTGCCTCTGATTTTGGAGCAGTGCTGTGAAATCGGAAACCAGGCGCAACCTTTTTTATCGCCACCAAATTCCCCAATTACACGCCGCAATTGCGAGGCAATTTCACGGCAATGGTGCCAGGGCAACAGATTGCTGATCAGATTTCTCGCCGCGGTTGCGGCGTGTAAAGGTACCCTAAGTGGAGCACTAGGGGCCTTGGGAACTAATCCAGATGTACAATGTCTGTTAAATATACAGCATATATTACCATAGAACAACCCGCTTGACTATGCAAAATACAGTAAAAGAGATTCTCTTCCTTCCCCTATTACCCATCTAGGCATTCAGCCTGTCTTTTCTTTCTCTCATTTCTCCAAAATTTGTGTTACAAGGCATTGACTTAGGTCTATCTATGTTTCTACATAACTAGAAAAAAATTCTCTGCAGCACACAGCTACTACCAATGTGCAAACATGCTAACAAGCGGTATATATTTGAGGAAAAAATTTAAAAACTTATGTTTCTATATACTATTTTAAATGCTACGCGGACATGCTGCCTAACAAGAAGGATTTATATATGCACTTTACATATCTACAGAATCATTGTGGATGTTGAATCCTATCCAATAAAATAAAAAAATCGCATTGCAACGCTATTTATATATATATATATATATATATATATATATATATATATATATATATATATATATAGTGCCTACAAGTAGTATTCAACCCCCTGCAGATTTAGGTGGTTTGATAAGATGCAAATAAGTTAGAGCCTTCAAACTGCAAACGAGAGTAGGATTTATTAACAGAAGCATAAATCTTACAAACCAAAAAGTTATGTTGCTCAGTTGAATTTTAATAAATTTTAAACATAAAAGTGTGGGTCAATTATTATTCAACCCCTAGGTTTAATATTTGTGGAATAACCCTTGTTTGCAATTACAGCAAATAATCGTCTTTTATAAGACCTGATAAGGCCGGCACAGGTCTCTGGAGTTATCTTGGCCCACTCCTCCATGCAGATCTTCTCCAAGTTATCTAGGTTCTTTGGGTGTCTCATGTGGACTTTAATCTTGAGCTCCTTCCACAAGTTTGAAATTGGGTTAAGGTCAGGAGACTGACTAGGCCACTCCACCACCATGCTTGACTGTAGGGATGGTATTCTTGGGGTTGTATGCAGTGCCATCCAGTCTCCAAACGTCACGTGTGTGGTTGGCACCAAAGATCTCGATCTTGGTCTCATCAGACCATAGAACCGTGAACCAGTCTGTCTCAGAGTCCTCCAAGTGATCATGAGCAAACTGTAGACGAGCCTTGACATGACGCTTTGAAAGTAAAGGTACCTTACGGGCTCGTCTGGAACGGAGACCATTGCGGTGGAGTACGTTACTTATGGTATTGACTGAAACCAATGTCCCCGCTGCCATGAGATCTTCCCGGAGCCCCTTCCTTGTTGTCCTTGGGTTAGCCTTGACTCTTCGGACAAGCCTGGCCTCGGCACGGGAGGAAACTTTCAAATGCTGTCCAGGCCGTGGAAGGCTAACAGTAGTTCCATAAGCCTTCCACTTCCGGATGATGCTCCCAACAGTAGAGACAGGTAGGCCCAACTCCTTGGAAAGGGTTTTGTACCCCTTGCCAGCCTTGTGACCCTCCACAATCTTGTCTCTGATGGCCTTGGAATGCTCCTTTGTCTTTCCCATGTTGACCATGTATGAGTGCTGTTCACAAGTTTGGGGAGGGTCTTAAATAGTCAGAAAAGGCTGGCAAAAGAGATAATTAATCCACACATGTGAAGCTCATTGTTCTTTGTGCCTGAACTACTTCTTAATACTTTAGGGGGACCAAACAGAATGCTGGTGGTTTGAGGGGTTGAATAATAAATGAGCCTCTGAATTAACTTTTAACGCTTTTAAAAAAAAAAAATTTTTTAAAAATCCTTTTGGCTGCAGTGCATTTCCCACTTCCAGGCTGATCTACAGTCCAAATGTCACAATGCCAAGTTAATTCCGCATGTGTCAACCAGCTAAATCTGCAGGGGGTTGAATACTACTTGTAGGCACTGTGTATATATATATATATATACAAAATGGTAATGATAGACAACAAATTATACATCAGGCCGCAGTGTTTTAGCCAATAAAAAAGCACAGTTAAGGTGTAAATGTAATTTCATTGAAAAGAAACAATACTGCACTGGTTGTTAATGATGGGTCACAAAGCCGCTAAGTTAATGCCTTTTTTAAGCCATGTGACTTATTTTCTCATTTTTTGTGTGCTTTTAAAAACTGCATTTTAGGGTTGTGTGGGCATGGCCAGCAGCTGATAGGGAGCAAGGTGACAGCAGAGAAGGGGTTAACAGAGATCGTGACTGAGCTGTGTAGAGCCAGATGACAGATCAGAGGATTATGCCAAGGAAAGAGGAGAGCCGTTTGTAGTGATCCTGATATTCTGATATTGCTCACTGTGTTGTAGCATGAAATAATCTGATACATTGTCACATAGCTGCAGTCAGCAGTGTGGATGTTGGGCTCTACCCATTTTACACTTATATGGTTACATGCCCCATATTCAGTGTGAAGACGGATCTAACTTGGAATGAACATAAGTCTGCTTCACACATAGTCTAGTGGGGACACCTTCTGGAAGGTTTATTGGAATGAACATAAGTCTGCTTCACACATAGTCTAGTGGTGACACCTTCTGGAAGGTTTATAAATGGTTTTCCCCTGATTTAACTGATAAAGTATTTTTGAAAGTTTATTAAAATCTCTTGCTCTACATTATTATTAAATAAAAATTAAAACGGTGGTTAAACTTTAAGTATTAAGTGCAAAATCAAAGTTTATCACAAATAGTAATAATGTATGATTCCAGTATTTTTTTATTTCAGCCATGGAGTGGGGCTTTAAATTTCAGTCACATGCCTCTACTCTCCCCCCTCTACCCTTTAGCAGGTTCACCTCTTTATGGCATAAATCTGGTCTCATGTCGCCATCTTGTGCTTGTAACTTCTGACTGACTGGAAATCAGAAGTTACATCACAAACACTCGATGCACCTCCATAAGAGTCAGAACAAGGCTCTCATAGAGATGTATTGAGTTGTGACCTTTGGTACACTCCATGAAACACTGCAGGTCATAATTCATAGAATGACCAGAGATGAATATAAGACAGGGGGGTCACGGGACATAGATTTAAAGCACCACTCCAGTGGTGAAATAAAAAAAAACACTGAATTAGTGCATTATAGGCCAGAATAATAATTAATAATATTGGTACTGATATGCTTTGTAGATGTCTTTTTTTCTATAATACAATACAAAAACAACTTTTTACTTTTACATACATGGCTGAAAAGACACTTTTATAGATGACACATGTAAAATGTTTCATGTTTAGTCCAGTTGCCATCGTTCCGAGTTGCCTGTTGTAAAGACTCTGACACTTGTCTACAGAAATGTGTTTCTAATTAGAAAACTGTCTGCAAACAGTATCATTTACTTGTACATTTGGTATCTGGTGCTGCTTGCACAGGTCTCGCACATCTGAAAACAATGTGCAACCCAATCTGTTGTGAGTTTACAGAACTGGACTGCAGGAATATTTTACTAACAAGATGCTGAAGCTGAAACCATTCCTACTCTACCAGGATTTATAAAACAGCGCTGCTTGTCAGCTTTAATATTTGTTTTACAATGAAACTTGTCTTGAATGCCTTTTAAAGCATCTGAACAGGTAAACACCGGTTCTGTAACTAGCTGAAATCACTGCATAAATATGGCCTAGGGACTATTAAACATAAGCCATTGTTGCCATTGCACGTACAACAGAATTATTACCAGTGCTGTGTCTTTGTGTTTATCGGTATGCAAGATATTTTACTTTAAGGGAAACACAGGTTTATTTAAGTTAAATGCAGGTTCATGGTGTGACAAGTTTTCCTAAACTCATCATTTCCTGAGCAGGTGACCCCGTTGCTGAATACAGACATTTTTCATGATCAGCGTTAATGGTAAAAGTTATTGCTGCAATATGGAAAATAGAGTATGACCTAGAACAATTTTTTTTTATTCTTTATAATGATCTACTTCTTTTCAGGGCAATGATTTTCTCTTTACAGTTATCCAGATTGAAACCCGTTCATTACTTGCATTAAAGATGGATTGCAAGATTGGTTAGTTAGTTTCTTATTTCCTCTGTAATAAATATCTAGTCTATATTATGCCACACATCCATGATTCGATTAGCCAAAGGCACATGAAAGTTAGCAATGTTTGGCTAATAAGGGGGGTGAAGTATCAGCTCAAAAACAGACTACTATATTCATACAGAAATGGCAAAGTAGAAAGTTATGGAACCTTCAATACTTCAAATATAGGAGTCCTATGTCAAATTTTCCAGACGAGTGCAACGTAGTATAACACGTACAAGATAGGAGAAAAAACCAGTGTGGGAAATAAGTATTTGACCCTTGCTGATTTTGTAAGTTTGCCCACTGATAAAGACATGAACAGTCTATAATTTTAAGGGAGGTTAATTTTAACAGTGAGAGATAGAATATCAAAAATAAAATCTAGAAAATCACATTTCAAAAAAGACATACTGATAGGATGTTTAGATTGTGAGTTCCAATGGGAACAGTGTGGATGATGTATGTAAAGTGTTGCATTAGAATAATAATAGCAAATATATAAATGATTGCTTTTAAAATAGATTATTACCCTACTAATATTTAATTGTCACCTGTATAACTGAGTTTGATCTGCAGGGGCAAAATGATGGTATTTACATTCCCCAACCATTGATGATTTTCTTGCACCCTTACTGATTCAGGAATATGCACATATTCATTTGTTACCGCATAAATAGATATGCTGTCTATAATTGTCATTGTAAAACAGAAGTGCAGTGGAATCATGCAAGTCACTTTAATATGTACCCTAACTTTTATAACACAGGCAAGACCAAAGAGCTTTCAAAGGATGTCAGGGAAAAGATCCAGACCTGCACAAGGCTGGAATGGACTACAAAACCGTAAGTAAGATGCTGGGATGAGAGGGAGACAACTGTTGGTGCAATAGAAAAGAAAATGGAAGAAATGCAAAATGAGTGTCAATTTGACATCGATCTGGGGCTCCATGCAATATCTCACTTCATGGGGTATCCAGGATCTTGAGAAGATGAGAGATCAGCCTAAAACTACACGGGGGAACTTGTTAATGATCTCAAGGCAGCTGGGACCACTGTCACCAAGAAAACCATTGGTAACACACTGCACCATAAAGGATTAAAAGCTTGCATTGCCCACAAAGTCCCATTGCTCAAGAAGACACATGTGCAGGCCTGTCTGAAGTTTGCCAATGAAAACCTTGGTGATTCTGAGAGTGATTGGGAGAAGGTGCTGTGGTGAGATGAGACAAAAATTGAGCTCTTTGGCATTAACTCAACTCTCCATGTTTGGAGGAAGAGAAATGCTGCCTATGACCCAAAGAACATCATTCCCACAGTCAATCATGGAAGTGGAAACATTATGTTTTGGGGGAGTTTCTCGGCTACGGGTACAGGAGTACTTCACTGCATCAATGGTACAATGAATGGAGCCATGTACTGTAAAATCCTGAGTAACAACCTCTTTCTCTCCGCTAGAACATTAAAAATGGGTTGTGGCTGGATCTTCCCAGCCCAGAACACCCTGAATACAGAACAGAAGAATCGTGACATCAGCGAAATGCTAGAACATAGAACCATCTTCGCTACACCAGTAGCTGAAATATTTTACATTACAAAGGGAAGAATATTCTGTTGTAAAATAATAAATAATGTTCTCATATAATTATTATTACAAATTTTGTCCTAAAAATAAATAAATGCGTTGTACAGCAGCACATACAGTCCTTGTGGTTCTCACAGTCTGTCTCCACATGTTGCCTCCTTACGGCACCATATTCAGAGGTTTTGTCCCATAGAAGCATTGTTTCTACATGAGTACACAGTATTCCATGGAGCATAGCATGATTTGTTTTCTCTTGAATTCCTTATCATTTCAAAAGGAAATACCCCTAAACACATTTGTATCACATGAGCTTCTTAAGAAGTTCAGTATGCGGCCGAGATTTTATAAATACATAATTTTTATTCTTATATTATGATTTTTTTTTTTGCATCACGACTAAAAGTAATGCCATACTGATATATGTTTTTAATTAACAAAACTTTACAAAGGGTCACTAAAGGAATTTGGTGCCAGGCAATTTCATTACTTTATCGCTGTGTTTAGTTTTAAAAATCCTATACAAATAAACCACATTTCGTGTGAAGGCGATAGCACTAACAAAGACATTTAATGGGCATTCTCAGTAGCATCTCTACAACTTCTATGTTTTTATATGAGGATTGGAAAAAGAAAAAAAACACATCATGAATGGTTAAATAAATTAAATTGACTTTTAATCTTGGCAAGCTGGTGATACGTTGCATGTCTTAAAGGGATCTTGTCACCTCCAAAACGCCTCCTAGCTATCAAAACATGTCCCTGCAGCATATTATCACTAATCTCACATTCCTTTTGTCTCCTAAAAGCATCCTGTGAAATTGCATAAAAACGTTTTAATACTTACTCATTAGCGATTATAATTAGCAGGGGCTATATTCTTTAGCCCTTGGAGCGTGTTGTTTAGCAGCCTGAATGATCCCCCCGCTCTCTGTCTGTGCTGCTGTTATGTGGAGCTAAAGGCAGGATTAATGATTTGCATTCTGTGAGTGATAGAGAGGGGGGAGGGCAATGCCTGCACAAGCAAAGCAAACAGACAGAGAGAGGGTGGATCCTGGAGCCTGCAAAACAGCCCACCTTGGGGACTAAAGAATATAGCCCCTATTAATTATAATCACTAATGAGTAAGTATTAAAACGTTTTTCTCCACTTCACAGGATGCTTTTAGGAGACAAAAGGAGTATGAGATTAGTGATAGGATGCTGCAGGGATGTGTTTTGGTAGCTTAGGAGGCGTTCTGGAGGTGACAGGATCCCTTTAAGCTCACTTTATGTCGCTGCTAGCCCGCAGCATCAGGTGAATGGATGGGGTCACATTGCGACTGATCAACAAGACACAGCAACAAGAAACTCACAAGCAAGTTGGAAATATTTGGATTTTTGCAACTTTCTTGTCACGGTACCTTGCGGGTCACACGTTAACCCTAATAAGATAAAATGATCTTTCACCAAGAATCCCAAGCTATGATGTAAAAGAATCCTGATTAAATTCCTTACACTATCAAAAAATTCCTCTTGTTGAATTCTAATGTGTCAACAGACCATCTTTAGTCAAATGTTCCAGGAGAGTGATGTCCTGGTATACATTGTACACCACTTTGATTTAGAAAGGTATAAGCACGGCCTTAAGGTACCTTTACACACCGCCACTGTGCCTAGCAACAGGTATCCACTGCACGTGCATTGCGTTGTCAACTGAAGTTATCTTTGTTCCCCGGAAGTTCCGACAGATCCTGCGGCTAACTCCCTGTTGAATACCTTCGCTGCATCACACGCCGCAACCACAAAGGAATATGGGCGCACATCTTTCGCGCCGCAAGTACAAAGGCGTGACAGAGTTGTGTATTTCGTGACGCTAATACGCTGATTGGACAATGCAATAGCGCCATGATTGGCCAGCCTGCACAGGAAGGCTGGCTAATACATGACAACATTGCAATTGTGTAGTGTGAATGGACAGCTCTTTAAATATTGAGCTCTGTGAAGTGACAGCCAATTGTTACACAGTAGCCCCCACCAATCATCGCTGATGGGGCGTGGTATCCATGATGCTGTGGCACGCCCCTGTGAAATCACTAGGCGACGCAACATCCATCCTTGTGCCCCGTTTAGACGCCACTACTATGGCAATTGTGCCTTTGTGTTGCCTTCGGTTTTTGAGCACGGCTCAGCAACAGGTATCTTAGTCAACTGCAGGACACCGGCAGGAATTTCCCTATTTACACGCCCCATTTCGTAGCAATTTCATGGCAACAGGCACATATATCCCCAATGCCAGGCAGTTGCTACCTTGCAGTGGTGGCATGTGAAGGGGCCCTTAAGGTTATTGATGAGCATAATTTACAATGCAGCTAATTGAAAAAAAATACACTCTGTATCATTGGAATCCATTGCTTGGGACATATATTTAAAGGGAATCTGTCATCAGGTTTTTGCTACCTCATCTGACAACAACATAATGTAGTTGAAGAAACCCTGAATCCAATAAAGTATTAGTTAGATTACCGACTAAAGCCAATCAGTACACAATCAAAGAATTTATTTTCAGAAACACAGGAGAGCTGAGAGAGCTGCCCCCATGCACGCCAGGCTCTCAATAGAGATTGTGCATTGACTGTGAGGTGTCAATTAAAGCAGGGGGTGTCTTGGACTGCTATACACATGACTTTCTAGTCCTGCAATGTTAAGCCCCCGTCACACTAAGCGAGATCGCTTAGTCACAAGTTTAGCTGGGGACCCCTGTCTTACAGCATGCTGTCCTCAGCTTACTCAGCAAAAAAGAGCCTGAGGCCCTTGCAAACTTTGCCTAACTTGGTGTCATTCCACCAACTCTGTATTATTATATATATATATATATATATATATATATATATATATATATATCCAGAAGGGTGTAGAACCCACACATAAAATGGGTCTGATTTATGATATTATCGTGACACTCCTCCATTGCATGCTTCCATGGTGTACACACTGTGTGTGAGGCCTTACTTTGTTATTGCATCAATAAAATGCAGAAAAAATTCAGTATTTCTAGCGCAACATTCATATGCACATTTTAGTTTTATTTCAAGTCATTTCAAAATGTTCCTTTCCATATGCTGTCACAGTAAAACGTCTATAAAATTTCCAAATATTTTTTTACAACATAACAATAAAGCAGAAAACATTATTAGTTATACAAAAATAAAATTCCAATTACATTTGTTAAATATTACAATCCTCTAGACGAGATTTTATGGAATAA
This sequence comes from Allobates femoralis, assembly GCA_033576535.1. Taxonomy (NCBI): domain Eukaryota; kingdom Metazoa; phylum Chordata; class Amphibia; order Anura; family Aromobatidae; genus Allobates; species Allobates femoralis. The sequence continues at coordinate 268,252,295 of JARQOC010000001.1, read as the reverse complement.
TCTATAATAATCTAAGAATTGTTGTTTTTTTTTCACAATAAACGGCATGCAGCTGTATGCTGAAATTCATTTTGAAATTACAATAATCCTGCTTTACATGCTTTGAAATCTAACCAGAAACGTGATATTTTCTGAGAGGTTTTGTAGAATAATAATACGGCAAAGCTCTGTTTATTATTTTTTGCAGCGCTAGAATGTAGAGGAAGCAGATATTTCGAAGGCAATGAGTCAAGATGTGGGAAAGTTGCATATAGCCCGGCTTTTTTTCACCTACTTTTTAAGTCAGTATCTCCCAAGAGCAATGACATATATTGCCACCCACCTTAGTTCTTCCTTCCTCTGCCCTTACAGAACCTCTTTGTTATTTTATCTAATCGGATTCAGAGGCCTTACTTCAGTTGGCGAGCTTACAGTGTTCAAAGAGTTTAAATGTCTTATTTCCCAGGCTTCAGAGAGACTAAAAATAACCGAGAAAAAAAATGGAAATGTAGAGCGAAAATGTCTGTTTCTGATCAAATAAAAAAGTCCCAATACTATGTGCGCAGAATAAGGTAATTAAATGAATAGGATATTGTTCATTAGAAGCTGTTTGAAGCCTGGAATACATTTATATTGGAAAGGCTACACTTATATGGCTTGGCTGCTTTCTTACAAATATACTCCCAATATCACATAATACAAAGTTGAGAACTTAAAGTAATAGAGTGGTTTTCAATTGTGCTGTATCCATCTCCTCCTGCTCTTTTGCACAGAAGCTATACAATGTGGAATGAAAGACAATGACTTGCACAACAATTTTTGGCTCAAAAAATGTTGCAACTTTTTTTTGTCTTTTTTTACCTGGTTTAGTTACTTTTCTCAAACATTGGTAATACTTGGTGAAAGATTTGCTGGAATTTACATCAAATTGTTATAATTATAACACATAAATACATCAGATGGTAAAGACCAGTATTCCCCAACTCCAGTCTTCAAGACCCACCAACCAGGGCCGCACCGTCCATTGGACAGTGTGAGCCCTGAGGATCAAGTGGCAGTCAGGCTGGGGAGCGGCTCCTCACTTCTGCTCAGACGGCAGGGAGGCTTGATGCACCCCTGCCACGAACAGTGCATGTTTTCAGGATTTCCTTAGCATTTGAAAGTTAGTATTTTAGTTTCCTATACAGGTAATGATTCCAACTGTGAAATGCTAAGGAAATCCTGAAAACATGCAGTGGTGGTGGGTCTTAAGTAGGGATGGGCGAATTCCTCGCTACTATTCGGGACTCGCCCGAATAGTAGCGGACTCGGGGGACTCGCTACTCGCCGAGTTTCCTTAGGAATTACTCGGGGGTAGCGAGTCCCTGTACTTTTGCAGTGTATCTGTACAGATACACTACAAAAGTACCCTAAAAGTTAATGTAAGGGGTTAAAAAAAATAAACATTAATACTCACCTCCTGTACTCCTGGACCGGGACTGGGACCGAAGACCTCTGGCTGTTACAGGACCTCCAAGACCCCCGGGGAGAAGATGGGGAAAAGGACCTTGCAGTTCAGCCAATCAGCATTCGGCTAGCGGTCACATGGGTTTGTCATGTGACCGCAGTGCAGCCGCGTCACAACCCATGTGACCGCTAGCTGAATGCTGATTGGCTGAACTGCAAGGTCTTTTTCCCCATCTTCTCCCGGTGGTCTCGGAGATCCTGTAACAGCCAGAGGTCTTCGGTACCGGTCCCGGTCCAGGAGTACAGGAGGTGAGTATTAATGTTTATTGTTTTTAATCCCTTACATTAACTTTTAGGGTACTTTTGTAGTGTATCTGTATAGATACACTGCAAAAGTACAGGTTACTACTCGGACTCGCTGGACTCGCAACGAGTACCGAGTCTCGGACCCGGACTCGTTAGAGTCCAGCGAGTCCGAGTATTTCAGGATTCGCCCATCCCTAGTCTTAAGGACTGGAGTTGGAGAACACCGGTGTAGACTACATGCTGTGGCACTCCACAGTCTAATGTGCCAAATTCACTAGAAGGTGGGGGCCTCATAAAATGAACCTGTCATTCCCTTTTTTGTCATTAAACCACCCCCACTGTTACACAGATCATGTACTGTTCATTAGTAAGCTGCTTTTTTTTTTTTTTTTTTTAAATTGATGTATTTATCCAAAAAAAGCCTTATAGATTCTTAAAGCATAACCGTCATTTAAATTTTCATTTAATAGTAATGTAGAGCAAGTGAATATAATCAATTTTCACATATACATTATTAATGAAATCAGGAAGGAAAGCATTTAAAAAAACTTCCACAAGATGTCCCCAGTAGGCAGTGTGTGAAGCTAATTCTCCTCAACTCCATCTTCAGGGGGCTTGGCCTAGCTGCATTCATAATCCAGATAAGATACTGTCAAATTACCTCATGCCACCACCCTGCTAAACTCACACAGCTGCTGGGAGATCTCATCTGACTTCTCCATTCACATGGCCTCTGCTGGATGTTATCACAGAGCACAGAGCAGAGGCCATGTGAACGAGGAGTCATATAAGATCTCATAGCAGCTGATTGAGCTCAGCAGGGTGCCAGCATAAAGGTGGGTTTAAACGTTTCAATATCGTTGTGATATCGCACTTCAATGGCGCGGGAACGCACATTTAGTGCACGTTTCTCCCGCATCGCATCGGAGGTTTACACGTTGCGATTTCTGTATCCAACGTCCGTACGATGTCTACGCCCCCCAACCCAGGAACGACCATTTAACATGGGAGTGAATGGGTGACGTTGAACATCGCATCGTAGTTGGGATGTCACACAGCACGATCCGGCTCCAATCTCCATTCAATATCGGAGCATTGAATAGCACGGTCATTCAATCCCCGATATCGCATTGACATCGTTCCTGCATCGTATTGGACGTTCACACCATACAACGCAGGAACGATATCGGCTCCAACGATCGAACCACGTGACTTTTCATTGAAATTGGACGCCGATATCGCAACATGTAAACACCCCTTAAGGTAACTTGAGAATCTTATCATTTGTATTGTGTAAACAGTTTAGGCCACGTCCCCTGAAGACGGAGGTGAGAAGAATTAGCTTCACACACAGTCTGCTGAGGACATCTTGTGGAAGGTTTTTTTAATGCTTTCCTTCCTGATTTCATTATTAATGTATATAATGTAAGTTGATTATATTCACTTGCTTTACATTACTATTAAATAAAAATGTAAACGACTGTTATGCTTTAAATGTTTTCATTAGCTAGCTGGGCAAACAGTCAAGCAGTCATCTGGGTAGTTAACAGACATATCACTGAACTTTTAGCAATGCCGAAATTCATCTGATGCTGAAAGGACCTGTGGTGATATTATGACCATGTAAAAGTCTACATAGCCCTTCAAACTTAGCTCGCTTAGCACTACCCATTACGGTCACATGGTCGTGACATCACACTGGCCTTTTCTATAGACCATTAGATGAATTTTGGCATTGATGGAGTTCAGTGACATACCGTATATACTCGTGTATAAGCCGAGTTTTTCAGCACGCAAATTGTGCTGAAAAGTGCCCCCCTCGGCTTATACACGAATCAGTGACGGCTGAGTGTGTGGGGCCGGTGTCCGGGGGCTGGAAGAGGTGGGGGAGGCTGTACAGTGAGCGGGCAGTCACGTGCCCCCGCTCATTAGTGCAGTGCAATATGCACTGCATCCCCCTGTCCATCAGCGGCAGGGGGAGCGCTGCATATTACATTGCACTATCAGCGCTCCTCCGCCCCCCCCCCTGTGGGTATACAGCAGCCCCTCCCCTGTGGTAGTATACAGCACCCCCCCTGTGGATATACACAGCCACCCCCTCCCGTTGCTGCCGCACACCTGTAAACAGAAGAGCTTTCATACTTATCCTCCTGCTTTCACCGCGCGCGCATCCTCTGCTCTCCTTCTTGCTTGCACCCGGCGTCCATCCACGTGACCGCACACAAATAATGACGTCATTATTTGTGCGCGGTCACGTGGATGGACGCCGGGTGCAAGCAAGAAGGAGAGCGGAGGATGCGCACGCGGTGACAGCAGGAGGATAAGTATGAAAGCTCTTCTTTTTACAGGTGTGCGGCAGCAACGGGGGGGGCTGTGTATACCACAGGGGATCTGCTGTATACTACCACAGGGGAGGGGCTGCTGTATAACCTCTGTGGCTGCTGTATACTACCACAGGGGGAGGCGTGCTGTATACCCACAGGAGGGGCTGCTGTATACTACCATAGGGGGGGCTGCTGTATACTACCACAGGGAGGGGCTTCTGTATATACCTCTGTGGCTGCTGTATACTACCACAGGGGGAGACTGCTGTATACTACCACAGGGGGAGACTGCTGTATACTACCACTGGGGAGGCTGCTGTATACTACCACTGGGGCTGCTGTATATACCTCTGTGGCTGCTGTATACTACCACAGGGGGAGGCTGCTGTATACTACTACAGGGGGAGACTGCTGTATACTACCACTGGGGAGGATGCTGTATACTGCCACTGGGGCTGCTGTATATACCTCTGTGGCTGCTGTATACTACCACAGGGGGAGGCTGCTGTATACTACCACAGGGGGAGACTGCTGTATACACTGGGGAGGCTGCTATATACTACCACAGGGGGAGGCTGCTGTATACTACAACAGGGGGAGACTGCTGTATACTACCACAGGGGGAGACTGCTGTATACTACCACAGGGGAGACTGCTGTATACTACCACAGGTGAAGACTGCTGTATACTACCACAGGGGGAGACTGCTGTATACTACCACTGGGGAGGCTGCTGTATACTACCACTGGGGCTGCTGTATATATCTCTGTGGCTGCTGTATACTACCACTGGGGAGGCTGCTGTATACCACTGGGGGGAACTGTATACCTGTGCTGGGGTCCACCCTCGGCTTATACACGAGTCAATAGGTTTTCCCAGGTTTTGGGGGCAAAAGTAGGGGGATCGGCTTATACACGGGTCGGCTTATACACGAGTATATACGGTATCTGTTAATAGTTCACGGCCCGGTAACTGTTTGACTGTTTGCCCAGCTAGCTAATGAAAACTTGTAATTATCTAAAATAAAAATTTTTTTGGGATAAATACAATGATTTCAAGAAAAAAACAAAACAGGTTACTAATGTAAATGTAATGTAAAGGTCACTACATGATCTAAATAACATTTGGGGTGGTTTAATAACAAAAAAGAACATAACAGGTTGCCTTTAATGGATTTTGAAAATCTTATTTCAGTTGACTTGTCCTCAAGACTTGTTTGAGAAAAACAAGTTTTAATAAATCAGTCAGAATATTATGGTGAGTTGCCCAAGTATGTATTTTATGTTATAAGAAAATAAATAGGAAAACCATGGAGAATTCCAAAAACTTTTTAAAGGAGTAGGCTATTTTATCTTTATTTTAACTGTTGGGACATGATTTTGTGGCATTTACTATTATATAATGATCTTTAAATCAATTTGTCCATTATAGAATAACTGAGGAAACAACATACAGTTAATAGACTCAATTCAATATTAGAAATGGAGTGTATTGTTTTTCATTAAATCATATATATACTTTATTGAATATAATTAAAATCTCCATTAAATATAAAGGTACTAATTGAACGAAGCAATCACAGCGCTATAATGGTGTAACACAGGGGTGGAAAACCTTTTTCTAACATCCTTCAGGGGCCACGCAAAATTATCAACTTGAAAATTACCCTGCTATATTTGGTTAAACAAATAACTTACCATACTGTGGTGGCTGGGGCTCCTTCTCTTTGGTGCGGATGTGATGTTAGGTGACATTGATCATGTTAATTCTCAACTGCTTTTCCAGGTTTGCTAGGGCCATAGACATCACAGAAGAGGCTGGAGGGATATATGTCAATGGGGAGACTGAGGCTGGGGCATAGAGATCACGGGGAGCTGAATTTAAAAAATGTGGCTAAATGTGGCTGCCAGCCAAAGTATTGGGGTCCGCAGGAATCTGCCAGGGGGCCGCAGAAAACATCATCAAGGAACGCAGCCCACGGGCCTGAGGTTCCTCACCCCTGGTGTAACAAATATGCAAACATACATGAAATGCTTAAAAAAGTACACCTTATTGAAGACAGTAATATTAGAGGGGTATAAAACTTTACACTGTCACTGATAGCAGTATGGGTACTGCTGAGAAACCATGATTTTGAGGTCTTCAAAAAAAGATATGATCAGCAGTCATTGAGCAACGTATCACTGATGATTTGCAGTATTTACATTACATGGTCAAATAGCCTAACAGTTTGGACAAATCGCACCTTAGCGCCACTTTCTTGAACATCATACTTTCTGCTCAATGGCACTGAATCAAGCCAGGATTAGGAACTAGCAGTGTGCTCCAGCCAGCTCAATAGAAAACAGCTTGTAAGCACCACACAACTACCACTGATAGAATGCATGGTGGGCTGATAAAGAAGAGAAAATACATTTGCAGGACCCTGTTTCATGAACCACATCAGTTTTCTGTGACTGTTGGATGGAAGCTCTGCCAATTACCTACTACTGACTGGCATACCCAGCTTCTCTTTTACTTACTTGGCCTGGTGCAACATCATTGCACACACCATGTTGTGCTAGGGAGGAAAATCAAAAGAGAAAGCAGGGATGCTGAGAGGTAGAGGCTATTTCCAATGCTTCCTTCCACCTGCCACGGAATACTGATGTGTCCAACTAGCAATAAACACTAAAAAACAAGTATTATTATATCTGGAGAACTGAGTATCTGTCACGATCTCCACACTGCCTTTGTCCTTTACTAGATTGTTGCAGGAATTGTCAGTCTGGGCTGGGTCTGCACTGCAGATCACCTATATTCCAGCTCAATTGATTAGAACTTTACTTAAGCAAGCTTACTGCCCTATTCTGTGTCAATTGTACATTTGCCTTTGGAGGTGTAGGATTGATCTTTCTGTGCTCTGAGCCAGACCCTGTCTGATTAGTTACCTTACCTGGACTAGACTCTCTGTTTGTGACCTGATTCCTCTTTCTGCCTGTTCCTCTGCATTGTTTTGTCCCTCTGGTTTCCTGACTTAAGGCTTGAATTGGACTTCGTTCTGGATCCCTAGCTGTTATTGTGCCATTTCCTGGACCTGACCCTTGATTGTTTTGACCTCTATTTACTACCAGTAAGTAGTAATATTATTATATTTACTTTACGTTATTACAGTCTGTTTTCTGCACCTCAGAAATTAGTTATTACTGTAGTGACTTGCATGACAGTATCAAATAGGGAAGCTCCATGTTTTACCAGGCACTTTCCTATTATATTCATCCTTTAAGATAGCAGTAACCCTTCAGGTTATGTAAGATGAATGTTATATTTTCAGTGCATGCCTCTGTTGTTTAGTAGGTACTAAAATGTTACAAATGCAACACATCAAAATTAACCAATTTATCAAGAGCCCTACAATCCATCAGTCATGTTTTATATTCACTTAAAGAGAGTCAGTCAGGTTATTTTTAAGCACAATACTAATAGTATCCTGGAAAAGGGCTTGGACAGCTCTTTCAGGAACAGTAACTTTTATTGCGCTACCGTCTCCGGTTATCTTGCTGTAAGCCCTGGAGAATTCCTGGGAGTCAAGCATATGTAAATCCAAACTAATTATGTCCTGCTCCCCATGCCCATAATGCCACCCACCTCTCCCGTGCTGGCATCAGTGGTAGTAAAAATCTTCACTGTCATTTACGATCTTCTGAGAGGTGGGTGTGGGGAGCAGTGCATACTCATTTGGATCTACCTATGCTTGACTAGCCGGCAGGGGACACTGAATTTACTGAGGGCTTTTAGCAAGATAACAAGAGAAAGTAGAGCAATAAAAGTTATTGATTCTGAAAGAGCTGCCCAAGCCATATTCCAGGATACCATTAGTGTTGTTCTACAAAATCATCTGACAGATTCCTTTTAAAGGGTTGACTGGTCTGCTGCTGAAAACCTACAGTCCTCTATGTGTAGACTTCCGAATCTAATGGCACTATATAAATAAATAAATAATAATAATAATAATAATAACTGTTAACAAGGGAAGAAAAGAGGGTCAATGCAGGTGAATAGTAAAACAAGGGTAAATGGAGGTAAAAGGGTCCTGTTCTATCTTCCCAGGTATGTACATATTTTCTTTAGTGCCCTTTTACTAGGGATACAAACAATCTTAATGGAAAGAAGAAGAATTAAATGCAGTCTTTGAATAATAGGAAATGTAGTATCAGAGACAATCTGAGGGAAAAGGGTATTGGTAATGTATGACTTTCTATTTTAAAACTCAATATACATGTTCTTACAGTGGGACCTATAGAGCTATTAAATAAACTTAAGACTGTGGCTGCTAATTACAAAAAGCTATTTAACAAAGAACAGTCAAGAGCAGCATGGTTTCAACAAAATAATTATTTATGTAGATATGTAGAATTTCACAAAAATGTAAATGAATCAAAAGTTTTAAATATCAGTCCTAGAGGGCCTGTAAGGAATGTCAGTACTGATAGCTATAGGGCATCTCCCACTGCTAGAGAAAACACACAGACCTAGGACACAACCATTTGCTGCCAAGTAGAAATTGATTCATTCCTCTTTCTGATACCCCCCAAGTGTATTACATGTATTACTGCAGCACAGAAAAGCATTTTGGATAATCTATTAAAATAATAAATACATTATTTTACCCTAAAAGTAAATGAAATTACTTACATTCACCAATGTATCATTTACACATAAAAAGTATAGATTAAAATGATATTGTACTCCAAGGAATCATACACAAAAATGCTTTTTCTCTGTTTTTGCACACATAACAGAAGCCCTTGTTCAGGTGAAGGGCCCACATTTGGCTTATACACAAGAGCAAGCTTCTATGGAGCCAATGAGAGTGTCCCTTTTGCTTCCATTGGCTTGGCGACATCAGGCGAATCTCCAACGTAGACTTTTAGCATAACATATAAAGAGTTTAAGAGTGATCCAATAAGTATATACTATACTAGTAAAAGTTTACCTGTTTACAACGCACACTGTGATCCTTAACTAACATACATGTACTATATAAATCAAAGTGACTGTTAATGCATTATCCGATTGACCTATTATTATTTAACCTCACATACACTGGTGAACAATCGTAAACTTTACTGGCCAAACTTGTTATTATGACTGTAGAATAATAAAATCATGTCTGGGGTCTTCTGACCACCCTGATGGCCAATATCGATCGGAGGGATGGTTGATTTCAATAACTGAAAACTGTGTACAAATGGTGGATAAGTTAGAAGAGTAGGCCAGTGTCTGCTCAAAAATGGAATAAACATGAAGGAAGAGGCAAAGGTATATGATAAGGGTAAAGATGCATTAATACCTGTCATCTGGACAAGCATTCAACTGACAGCTCTATGATATGGACAACTTTAGACTAATTTGTTGCTAAGTAAAACTTCCTGATAAATGGCTTCCTTATAAGTCATAACGTAAAGCAATCCTCCCATAAATATTGTTTTAAAATAACTCTGCATATATGTGCATGTAATGTAGCGTAAGTGTGTAATAATATACTCACCTGCCACTATCTTCTCCAGTGTCTAGCACCATTCTGCTGCTTTTCTCAGCAATGTCACTGATCTGCACACTTTCCAGGTCATACTGTGCTCTGCTCAACAGGACCTGAAATGGCTTTTACAATGTCGGTATAAGGAGCATCAGATCAAGGCTTCATATACTTACATTGTCAAGGAGACATCTGTTTCACGCATAGACCAGAGTGACCCGTAGAGTCTGAATTACGGTGATGTCAGTGAGACGAGGAAGGGAACGAGGCTGGATCCTGGAGAAAGTGGTGGTAGTGCACTCACACTACACACCACCTACATTCATGAGCAAAAGAGTAACAACGTTATCAACTTTTGACTTTAAGGCTCCATATCTTACCATCCACTACAGCTTTGCTTGTGAGACTACCTTCATTTTATAGACAATTTTTTTCCTGTCTATTATATAATTGCGAATGGGTTTTTTGCCCCCGGCGTGGTCATGTGGATACGCGCAAAGCATTGGCCGCGAAGCGGCCATTGCGAGTCGCCGTGGTCATGTGGATACGCTCGAAGCATTGGCCGCGCAGCGGCCATTGCGAGCAGTTCTAAGGCGACTCGCTATGCCCGCGCAGCGGGCATGGCGAGTCGACTTAGCAGCGCGAAGCATTGGCCGCGAAGCGGCCATTGCGAGTCAGAGACTCGCTGTTCTATTATCCTGATGCATGTGCATCGGGCTCCCAGCTAGTATACTATAAATTACAACCTGTTCTTACATTCCTTGTTACTTGGTTGATTTACAAGCAAAAGGTCACTGGTTCAAATCAAAGGGCAGCCATGAAGACTTGTCAAGAAAAGAGAAACAGCACGATCCAGCTCATCGATAATGGTTTCTCCATCAAGTAAGTTGCCAAACTGCATCACGTGAATGCCATAACAGTTGTGAGAAAAGGAAATTAAGTTCTTCCATCCATTCAAAAGGCAAGAGATGAACGTCCAAGAAAATTATTGAAGTCAACTCATCACAAGGTCTAGCAGTTTGGGCATTACAAACAAGGCATTGGAGGTGGCTCATATTCTTTATAATAGTGAGATCATATATGTCCATGCAAGCACCATGTGACACATGCTACACATACATGGAAAAATGGCTCAAAAAAAGGTGATGAAGCCTTGACTTCAATATTGTCATAGGAAGCATCAGATCAATTTAGCAAAAAAGTATGAAATGTGGACAGTAGAAGATTGAAAATGGGTGATTTGGTATGATGAGACATAAGTCAATAGCCTAGGGTGCAAATGGGTCTGCAAGAAAATAAGGGAAAGAGGGGTCTATAGATCAAGAAATTGAAGGAACTGTCAAGTTTGGTGGACGAAACCTGATGACATAGGGTTGTTTTAAAGCCAAAAGTGTTGGATATTTGACCAGGATTAATCATGGTCTCACTGCTGAGCTATGTATTAGAATGCTACTAGATGAGTTACTTTGTACACTTGAGTTCTATAGATATGAAAAATAGTTCTAAATTGCAGAGGGTGTCCTGACGCTGGTTGTGTGACACACAACCCCTTCAGGTGAGTGACTAATTAAATGTAATCCACCTTTTTATCAATGACTAGTAAAAAGGCCCGATGCAATTGCATCGGGAGCGCGGTGAAATGAATTGTGTGTATACAGGCGGGTGAGTGGCTAGCAGAGTATACATGGGGCTCTGCGGGTAGCAGACTATACAGGTGGGTCTGTGGGTAGCAGAGTATACAGACTGCTCTGAGGGTAGCAGATTATACAGGCGCTCTCTGGGTAGAAAAGTATACAGGCGGCTCTGTGGGTAGCAGAGTATACAGGCGGGTTTGTGTTTAGCAGATTATACAGGCAGCTCTGTGTGTAGCAGAGTATAGAGAAGGCTCTGTGGGTAGCAGAGTATAGAGGCGGCTCTGTGGGTAGCAGAATATAGAAACGGCTCTGTGGGTAGCAGAGAATACAGGCGGGTCTGTGGGTAGGAGAGTATACAGGTGGCTCTGTGGGTAGCAGAGTATAGAGGCGGCTCTGTGGGTAGCAGAGTATAGAGGCAGCTCTGTGGGTAACAGAGTATAGAGGCAGCTCTGTGGGTAGCAGAGTATACAGGCGGCTGTGTGGGTAGGAGAGTATACAGGCGGCTCTGTGGGTGTCAGAGTATAGAGGGGGCTCTGTGGATAGCAGAGTATGATGTGGCGGGAGGCTGGAGGAGTGAGGGGAGCAGAGGCTGGAGGGGTGAGGCAAAAAAACTCACCAAAATTTGCCAGGTAAATACCCATTGCACTTAGCAGCGGCTGCCGCTGCTAAGTGCAATGGGTATTTACCTGGCAAATTTTGGTGAGTTTTTTTGTCTGTGATTTTAAGTCCATTCGGTGAATAATCTGGAGGGGTGAGGAGAGCAGAGGCTGGAGTGGTGAGGAGAGGTCCAGATGGAGGGGTGAGGAGAGGTCCGGCTGGAGGGGTGAGGAGAGATGCGGCTGGAGGGGTGACATCACCGCTCGGCGGCAGGACGTGGCTGCGTGCTGGGGCTGTTCGCAGTCCCAGTCACACGGCATTGTCCTCTGCGGCGGGTTGGGTGATGCAGAGAGGGATCAGTTCTTGCCCTCAGGTCACACATGTGACCTGAGCGGAAGGAGCAGATTGGGCGGTGTGTGGTAAAGACAGGACGGTCATCCGATTGGTCTAGGACGCCAAGTCCTGGGCAATGGGATGGGCGTCCTGTGCGTACAACACAGCGCCCAATCCGCTTGCAGGGGCGGCGGGGGCAGGCAATGGGAGTGAGCGGGGCGTGTCAGGCTTTGCAGGCTGACACAGTCCGCTCACTCCCATTGGCTGTTGCCGGCCACAGGACGACGTCCCTGGCTCCCGGCACCCGGCCACAGCCCGTAGACCGCTACTCCACCAGCATGGCGACATTGAGAGCCCAGCGGTGAGAGAGTGGCGAGGGGCGGAAGGCTCCGGCGGCATCCGGGCAGCATGGACCTCGCGGAGGGCTCGAGGGCGGTGGCGATGGAGCGGGGCCGACGGTTGGCAGGATGGCAGCGGTGTCAGGTAGTGCGGCTGAGGATGGAGGAGGCTGAGAGGATGGAGGAGGCTGAGAGGATGGAGGAGGCTGTGAGGCTGGAGGAGGCTGTGAGGATGTTGAGACTGTGAGACTGGAGGAGGCTGTGAGGATGGAGGAGGCTGTGAGGATGGAGGAGGCTGTGAGGCTGGAGGAGGCTGTGAGGATGGGGAGGCTGTGAGGCTGGAGGAGGGTGTGAGGCTGGAGGAGGCTGTGAGTCTGTGAGGCTGGAGGAGGGTGTGATGCTGGAGGAGGCTGTGAGGATGGAGGAGGCTGGAAGAGGCTGTGAGGCTGGAGGAGGCTGTGAGGCTGGAGGAGGCAGTGAGGCTGGAGGAGGCAGTGAGGCTGAAGGAGGCTGTGAGTCTGTGAGGCTGGAGGAGGGTGTGATGCTGGAGGAGGCTGTGAGGATGGAGGAGGCTGGAAGAGGCTGTGAGGCTGGAGGAGGCAGTGAGGCTGGAGGAGGCAGTGAGGATGGAGGAGGCTGTGAGGCTGGGGAGGCTGTGAGGCTGGAGGAGGCTGTGAGGCTGGAGGAGGATGTGAGGCTGGAGGAGGCTGTGAGGCTGGAGGAGGCTGTGAGGATGGGGAGGCTGTGAGGATGGAGGAGGCTGTGAGGCTGGAGGAGGCTGTGAGGATGGGGAGGCTGTGAGGCTGGAGGAGACTGTGAGGCTGGAGGAGGCAGTGAGGATGGGGAGGCTGTGATGCTGGAGGAGGCTGTGAGGCTGGAGGAGGCTGTGAGGCTGGAGGAGGCTGTGAGGATGGGGAGGCTGTGAGGCTGGAGGAGACTGTGAGGCTGGAGGAGGCAGTGAGGCGGCAGTGAGGCTGGGGAGGCTGTGAGGCTGGAGGAGGCTGTGAGGATGGGGAGGCTGTGAGGCTGGAGGAGGCTGTGAGGCTGGAGGAGGCTGTGAGGATGGAGGAGGCTGTGAGGCTGGAGGAGGCTGAGGATGGGGAGGCTGTGAGGCTGGAGGAGGCTGTGAGGCTGGAGGAGGCTGTGAGGATGGGAGGCTGTGAGGCTGGAGGAGACTGTGAGGCTGGAGGAGACTGTGACGCTGGAGGAGGCAGTGAGGATGGGGAGGCTGTGAGGCTGGAGGAGGCATTTACTGTACTGAGCATGCTCAGTACAGTAAAAGGTCTCCAAACAGGACGGCAGGGGTTAAAAAAAAAAAAAAAGTTAATGCTCACCTCTCCCCGAGCCCCCGCCGTCTCCTGCCGTCTTCCTCCAAGCTTCCGGTGGCTGCCGCAGGCTGCGAGTGTCTGCAGAGCTCTTCTAGTGCAGTTCAGGACCTGCAGTGATGTCACAGTCACGTGACACCAGGTTACCATGGAGTAACCTGGTGTCACGTGACTGTGACATCACCACAGGTCCTTGACTGCAGTAGAAGAGCTCTGCAGACACTGGGAGCCTGCGGCAGCCACCGGAAGCTTGGAGGAAGACGGCAGGAGACAGCGGGGGCTCGGGGAGAGGTGAGCATTAACTTTTTTTTTTTTTAAGGGTAGTGTGGCTGCGGCTCATGATGACGCTGCGCGTCATCACTCGCAGTCCCGCAAAGCATGTTGGGATTCGGCTACAGTGCCCGAATTCCCAACTGCCGATTATATAAGTAGATAAGATCCTATTGCGCTTCTCTTTCCCTTTTCTAGTTTTGATAGATATGAAAAGGACAGCACTGTGTTAAAGCAGGGTAACAATCAGAACAAATGTCAAGATGCGCAAAGAAATGATTCAAAGACAATGAAGTACAGGTGCCTGATTGGTCCCCTGTACCCAGAACTCAACCCTATGTAACCAATAGAGCCTGAAAGTCAAAAATAAAAAAACTTATCCTTTTACTCTTTGGTATACATATACACATACATTTAAAGCACCATTCAAGGTTTGTTTTTTGTAATTTCACCACTGAAGTTTTGGCTTCTAATCTAAGTCCCCTGCCCCCTGTTTTATACCTATCATTCAACATCTTCATCAGCACCACTACCACAGTCTCTACCAGATCAATTTGTGAACTGCTGACAGTTTCAATGTTTCATGGAGTGCATCATAGTTCACAAATCAAGATAACTCTATGAAGGACTCGTTCTGGCCCTCATAAACTTTCAATGAGATCTTGCGACATAACTTCTGACTTCCATCCAGTCAAAACATACAGTCACAAGATGGCACTGCAAGACCAGATCAATGCCTAAAAAAATATAAAGGCCAGAGGGCAAGTATACTACTAGGGGTAGGGACCTAAGGATAAAAGCACCACTCCAGTGGTGACAAAAAAATGCTGAAATAATGCTTTCAAGAAAAAAATATATTCATTGGAGTGCAACTTTACTCTCAGTATAACATACAGAAGAACATTAAGAATTAGTTCTGCAATTTTAGAAAAGTTGTCCACACAGTATAAAGCTAATGGTAGTCACACTTTTTATCAAAACTATTCCTTGTGATCCAGATACCTTGTTAAGGCGATGAAATCTAACCCTTATTGTTACCATCTATTACTCTACAAATACCATATACCGTAGGTAGAATCCCAACTTATAGTACCTTTTTCTAGAACAAGCTCTAATGCTGCCAAGATGATAGTAGCTATAATATATATACTTTGTCAAACGGGTAAAGGCCAAACTAATGTTGCAAAAGGGAAGTCATTCTATTAAATTTGAAACACGTCATGCTTGATACACACATTAGCACATATTGATATTAATACAATAGTTTAAGCATTATGCTCCAATACATTTTTGTAGCAGTAATAAAATTGCCGTACTGTGAATGTATCTTCTAGGTCATGGAAATATAAGTTTAGAAAGCTGAAGATCTACTGTTGAAAGAGGGTGCGATCTTCTCTGGTACCCAGTTGTGACAGATCAATATGCGGGATGTTAGGGTCTGCAAACACACTGTTTACTGTTCCCCTCTCCATAGAATCCTATGAGCACCAAATGTTATCTCCTATGTCAGTAACGGGAAAATATGTCTTCATTGAAAACAGATTTTACAGATCTAATGGAAAGGAAAGATCAATCCAGGAGGAAAAAGAAGCAAATTTGTCTGCTAAGATATATTACAAAGTTGCTTATTTGCTTGTGTAATACTTATTCATGAAATAAAAATTAAAATGACAGCTATGCTTTAAATGAAGTGGCATGGAAAAAGTAGGAGAATACAATACTACCTAATGATTACATACAGTGACTCACAGGTGATATCTGTATATAAAGAATATTTTGGGATTTTTTTACTTTCTCTGGCAATGAGTCTCTCTGTCTCAATCATTGCTGCCTTGATTTGCTTTTTACAAATGTTATTTAATTTTCTGTATTTATTTAATGCCTCATCACTACCTACTAGCTTTAATTCCCTAAATGCTTTCTTTTTGTCACTTATTGCGCCCCTTACAGCCTTATTTAGCATAGTGGTTTCCTCCTATTTCTAGCATGTTTATTCCCATAGGGTATATATTGTGCACAGGCTCTATTCAGGATGCTAAAAAACATCTCCCATTTGCTTTGTGTACTTTTATGTCTCAGGACATCGTCCCAGTTTATTGCACTAACATCATCTCTCAACCGTTGGAAATTTGCCTTCCTGAAGTTTAGTGTCCTTGTGGCCCCTCTACTACACGTCTTAGTAAAGGATACTTGAAAACTTATTATTTTGTGATCACTATTACCCAAGTGACCTCCAACCCGTATATTTGATAAGCCGTCCGGCCTGTTGGTTAATATTAGGTCCAGCAGTGCCCCCTTCTTGTTGGGTCCTGAACCAGTTGTGAAAGGTAATTGTCCCTCATAGTTGTCAAAAACCTATTACCTTTGCTGGAACTGCAGGTTTCTGTTCCCCGATGTATTTCAGGGTAGTTGAAGTCCCCATAATAATTACTTCACCCTTAGTCGCTGCTTCATCTATTTGCTTTATGAGGATATTGTCCTCCACCTCCATTATTGTTGGAGACTTATAACAAACCCCTATCAGTCATTTATTATTTTTCCCCTTCCCCTTATCTCCACCCACAGGGACTCTACATTTCCATTAGATTCACATATATTATCATGAAGGATGGGTTTTAAGGATGATTTTACATATAAACACATATCCCCCTCTGCTTATTTGTACGGTCATTTCTAAACAAACTGTTTCATCCCAATTTGAATTTATTCCCGTTTTTCAGTACATGATGCGGTATAATAAGCAATGTAATTAAAAATACAACTCTTGTCACAAAATACAAGCTCTTATGTGGTTATAGCCATAGAAAAATCAAGTAGATATCGTACATAGACATTTCCATTCTTCACCTTCTCCATTTGGGCAGATGGCTATGAACGTATCTTCCAGTCCTGACTTGTCTTTCCAGATACTGCCCTCAAGTACTATTTAGATTAACTTACCATTCAAGTAAATGAGAGCACTTTTAAAATTTGTCTACAAGAGTATTTTTGGATGACATGGATGGTAGACTCTGAGACCTGAGACTTCTCATTCACGAACTGGAGGCAGGCAGAGCCCAGGGAATCACAGAAAGGTAGGAGAAGACCCAGTGTACAGTCCGACCCTTGTGCACTGAAATCAAATAAGTACAAGACTTCTAACGGGCATTAAAGGAGTACAACAAAGCAGATTTCTTCCCTAAAGGTTTAAATGTAATCAGTATTACAAGTCATTACTTTACAATACAAAATAGTGCTGACAGATTCTCTTTAAAAAAATGAGGCCTGCAATAGTTAACTTTGTAACATTATAGATTTGCAGGGGAACAGGACCATTATTATTTGCCATAGATAGATGTTCAGTAGTAATACTGTTTAAAACTGGCTTCTGTCCTAAAATACTCAAAAAAAACGGTAGATTCTAAAGTAAAACGTACAAAATTTAAAATCAGTCCTAATGTATTTCTCCTATGCTTGCGCACAATTGTTCAGGTCATATTTCCTTGTCAGTTGTCCTTTTCTGACCTCTGCTGGTTAAAGTAAGGTAGTAAAAACTTTCGCTCTAATGAGAAAACCTGAAATAATTTGCCAAATATTGAAGCCTAAGTGGTCACTGCTGTTTCAACAAACTTTAATCAACAGTAAATTAATGGTAGGAAAAAAATTAAGACATTTAACAATATATCTGCAATGTGTCTTTCTCCACTTATGAGTCACTCCTTTTCTTCCCCTGGTACATAAACTAATAATTCACAATGAAAAACTGATAAAATCTGTCCTGGTAAAGTAAAGACACTGTGGATAGCACACTCAGTCTATCAGTCGGAAATGAGTGTCTAAACTAAGCATACAGTTAAGGCCAGAAATATTTGGACAGTGACACAATTTTCGCGAGTTGGGCTCTGCA
This sequence comes from Allobates femoralis, assembly GCA_033576535.1. Taxonomy (NCBI): domain Eukaryota; kingdom Metazoa; phylum Chordata; class Amphibia; order Anura; family Aromobatidae; genus Allobates; species Allobates femoralis. The sequence continues at coordinate 268,234,339 of JARQOC010000001.1, read as the reverse complement.
TGCCACCACATTGGATTTGAAATGAAACCTCTACAACAGAATTCAAGTGCAGATTGTAACGTTTAATTTGAAGGGTTGAACAAAAATATCTGATAGAAAATGTAGGAATTGTACACATTTCTTTACAAACACTCCACATTTTAGGAGGTCAAAAGTAATTGGACAAATAAACATAACCCAAACAAAATATTTTTATTTTCAATATTTTGTTGCGAATCCTTTGGAGGCAATCACTGCCTTAAGTCTGGAACCCATGGACATCACCAAACGCTGGGTTTCCTCCTTCTTAATGCTTTGCCAGGCCTTTACAGCCGCAGCCTTCAGGTCTTGCTTGTTTGTGGGTCTTTCCGTCTTAAGTCTGGATTTCATCAAGTGAAATGCATGCTCAATTGGGTTAAGATCTGGTGATTGACTTGGCCATTGCAGAATGTTCCACTTTTTTGCACTCATGAACTCCTGGGTAGCTTTGGCTGTATGCTTGGGGTCATTGTCCATCTGTACTATGAAGCGCCGTCCAATCAACTTTGCAGCATTTGGCTGAATCTGGGCTGAAAGTATATCCCGGTACACTTCAGAATTCATCCGGCTACTCTTGTCTGCTGTTATGTCATCAATAAGCACAAGTGACCCAGTGCCATTGAAAGCCATGCATGCCCATGCCATCACGTTGCCTCCACCATGTTTTACAGAGGATGTGGTGTGCCTTGGATCATGTGCCGTTCCCTTTCGTCTCCGAACTTTTTTCTTCCCATCATTCTGGTACAGGTTGATCTTTGTCTCATCTGTCCATAGAATACTTTTCCAGAACTGAGCTGGCTTCTTGAGGTGTTTTTCAGCAAATTTAACTCTGGCCTGTCTATTTTTGGAATTGATGAATGGTTTGCATCTAGATATGAACCCTTTGTATTTACTGTCATGGAATCTTCTCTTTACTGTTGACTTAGAGACAGATACACCTACTTCACTGAGAGTGTTCTGGACTTCAGTTGATGTTGTGAACGGGTTCTTCTTCGCCAAATAAAGTATGCAGCGATCATCCACCACTGTTGTCATCCGTGGACGCCCAGGCCTTTTAGAGTTCCCAAGCTCACCAGTCAATTCCTTTTTTCTCAGAATGTACCCAACTGTTGATTTTGCTACTCCAAGCATGTCTGCTATCTCTCTGATGGATTTTTTCTTTTTTTTCAGCCTCAGGATGTTCTGCTTCACCTCAATTGAGAGTTCCTTTGACCGCATGTTGTCTGGTCACAGCAACAGCTTCCAAATGCAAAACCACACACCTGGAATTCACCCCTGACCTTTTAACTACTTTATTGATTACAGGTTAACAAGGGAGACGCCTTCAGAGTTAATTGCCGCCCTTAGAGTCCATTGTCCAATTACTTTTGGTCCCTTGAAAAAGAGGAGGCTATGCATTACAGAGCTATGATTCCTAAACCCTTTCTCCGATGTGGATGTGGAAACTCTCATATTGCAGCTGGGAGTGTGCACTTTCAGCCCATATTATATATATAATTTTATTTCTGAACATGTTTTTGTAAACAGCTAAAATAACAAAACTTGTGTCACTGTCCAAATATTTCTGGCCCTAACTGTAGCACCTTCTAGGAAACCGCTTAATATTTCACCTCTATTGTGTTAACCCTTTTGGAAAAGGCCAATTTTTCATTTTTACATTTTCAATTTTCCCCTCCTTCTTCCAGGAACCATATCTACTTTATTTTTCTATGGCTATAACCACATAAGAGCTTGTATTTTGTGACAAGAGTTGTATTTTTAATTACATTGCTTATTATACCGCATCATGTACTGAAAAACAGGAATAAATTCAAATTGGGATGAAATAGTCTGTTTAGAAATGACTGTACAAATAAGCAAGGGGGGATATGTGTTTATTTGTAAAATCATCCTTAAAACCCATCCTTCATGATAATATATGTGAATCTAATGAAAATGTAGAGTCCCTGTTGGTGGAGATAAGGGGAAGGGTAAAAATAATAAATTACTGATAGGGGTTTGTTTTAAGTCTCCAACAATAATGGAGGTGGAGGACAATATCCTCATAAAGCAAATAGATGAAGCAGCGACTCAGGGAGAAGTCGAAGCTCGGGCCGAGCATCCCGAGATACTCGTGTACTTGGCCCGAGTACCGAGCCCAAAGTTATCCTATGGGAGACACGAGTATTTTTATGAAATGACTGCCGGCAGCATGGAAAAACCCTAAAAATGTCAAAAAAGTCTCAGAAGAGTGCTCAAATGACATGGCAACACCATGGGAAGACCCCTGGAAGCATTTCTCACTCAAAAGTCACAGCTGTGAACAATGTTGTCCGAGTTTCACGCCAATTTTACGGAGTCACCAGAAAACCTTCCAAAATGACACCAAAATGAATATTCAGGGTGGAAATGTTAAGGGCACATACCCAATAGTGAGATACAGCTGGTGTATGTTACTTTTTGTGATTACATGAAAGATTTTACGTGAAAACATTGTGCGGCACTCCGATGTCCTTGAGAAGAGACGTACGTGAAGCCCTGTCTTGAAATAATGTGCCCATTTTGAGGAACTGGGTCTATTGTAGTATTTTCCTTTGCCAGGGCAGTCCAAAATTTGGAGGTTCACCAATGCCCCTGGATAGAGACGTGCATGAGGGCCTGTAAACCTGAAGTGGGTGTATAGTAGTATAGCCCTTTGGCCAGGGCAGCCAAAAATTGGGAGATTCAACAATGACCCATGCATACAGACATGTAGTAGGGCCTGTAACCCTCAAGTGGGTGTATTGTAGTATTGCCCTTTGGCAGGGCAGCCAAAAATTGGGAGGTTCAACAATGACCCATGCATACAGACATGTAGTAGGGCCTGTAACCCTCAAGTGGGTGTATTGTAGTATAGGCCTTTGGCAGGGCAGCCAAAAATTGGGAGGTTCAACAATGACCCATGCATACAGACATGTAGTAGGGCCTGTAACCTTCAAGTGGGTGTATTGTAGTATAGGCCTTTGGCAGGGCAGCCAAAAATTGGGAGGTTCAACAATGACCCATGCATACAGACATGTAGTAGGACCTGTAACCCTCAAGTGGGTGTATTGTAGTATTGCCCTTTGGCAGGGCAGCCAAAAATTGGGAGGTTCAACAATGACCCTGGATACAGACATGCAGAAGGGCCTGTAAACCTCAAGTGGGTGTATTGTAGTATTGCCCTTTGGTCAGGGCAGCCAAAAATTGGGAGGTTCAACAATGACCCATGCATACAGACATGTAGTAGGGCCTGTAACCCTCAAGTGGGTGTATTGTAGTATAGGCCTTTGGCAGGGCAGCCAAAAATTGGGAGGTTCAACAATGCCCCTGGATACAGACATGCAGGAGGGCCTGCAAACCTCAAGTGGGTGTATAGTAGTATAGCCCTTTGGCCAGGGCAGACAAAAATTGGGAGGTTCAACAATGACCCCTGCATACAGACATGTAGTAGGGCCTGTAACCCTCAAGTGGGTGTATTGTAGTATTGCCCTTTGGCAGGGCAGCCAAAAATTGGGAGGTTCAACAATGACCCATGCATACAGAAATGTAGTAGGGCCTGTAACCCTCAAGTGGGTGTATTGTAGTATAGGCCTTTGGCAGGGCAGCCAAAAATTGGGAGGTTCAACAATGCCCCTGGATACAGACATGCAGGAGGGCCTGTAACCCTCAAGTGGGTGTATTGTAGTATTGCCCTTTGGCAGGGCAGCCAAAAATTGGGAGGTTCAACAATGACCCATGCATACAGACATGTAGTAGGGCCTGTAACCCTCAAGTGGGTGTATTGTAGTATAGGCCTTTGGCAGGGCAGCCAAAAATTGGGAGGTTCAACAATGACCCATGCATACAGACATGTAGTAGGGCCTGTAACCCTCAAGTGGGTGTATTGTAGTATTGCCCTTTGGCAGGGCAGCCAAAAATTGGGAGGTTCAACAATGACCCATGCATACAGACATGTAGTAGGGCCTGTAACCCTCAAGTGGGTGTATTGTAGTATAGGCCTTTGGCAGGGCAGCCAAAAATTGGGAGGTTCAACAATGCCCCTGGATACAGACATGCAGGAGGGCCTGTAAACCTCAAGTGGGTGTATAGTAGTATAGCCCTTTGGCCAGGGCAGCCAAAAATTGGGAGGTTCAACAATGACCCATGCATACAGACATGTAGTAGGGCCTGTAAACCTCAAGTGGGTGTATAGTAGTATAGCCCTTTGGCCAGGGCAGCCAAAAATTGGGAGGTTCAACAATGACCCATGCATACAGACATGTAGTAGGACCTGTAACCCTCAAGTGGGTGTATTGTAGTATTGCCCTTTGGCAGGGCAGCCAAAAATTGGGAGGTTCAACAATGACCCTGGATACAGACATGCAGAAGGGCCTGTAAACCTCAAGTGGGTGTATTGTAGTATTGCCCTTTGGTCAGGGCAGCCAAAAATTGGGAGGTTCAACAATGACCCATGCATACAGACATGTAGTAGGGCCTGTAACCCTCAAGTGGGTGTATTGTAGTATAGGCCTTTGGCAGGGCAGCCAAAAATTGGGAGGTTCAACAATGCCCCTGGATACAGACATGCAGGAGGGCCTGCAAACCTCAAGTGGGTGTATAGTAGTATAGCCCTTTGGCCAGGGCAGACAAAAATTGGGAGGTTCAACAATGACCCCTGCATACAGACATGTAGTAGGGCCTGTAACCCTCAAGTGGGTGTATTGTAGTATTGCCCTTTGGCAGGGCAGCCAAAAATTGGGAGGTTCAACAATGACCCATGCATACAGAAATGTAGTAGGGCCTGTAACCTCAAGTGGGTGTATTGTAGTATAGGCCTTTGGCAGGGCAGCCAAAAATTGGGAGGTTCAACAATGCCCTGGATACAGACATGCAGGAGGGCCTGTAACCCTCAAGTGGGTGTATTGTAGTATTGCCCTTTGGCAGGGCAGCCAAAAATTGGGAGGTTCAACAATGACCCATGCATACAGACATGTAGTAGGGCCTGTAACCCTCAAGTGGGTGTATTGTAGTATAGGCCTTTGGCAGGGCAGCCAAAAATTGGGAGGTTCAACAATGACCCATGCATACAGACATGTAGTAGGGCCTGTAACCCTCAAGTGGGTGTATTGTAGTATTGCCTTTGGCAGGGCAGCCAAAAATTGGGAGGTTCAACAATGACCCATGCATACAGACATGTAGTAGGGCCTGTAACCCTCAAGTGGGTGTATTGTAGTATAGGCCTTTGGCAGGGCAGCCAAAAATTGGGAGGTTCAACAATGCCCTGGATACAGACATGCAGGAGGGCCTGTAAACCTCAAGTGGGTGTATAGTAGTATAGCCCTTTGGCCAGGGCAGCCAAAAATTGGGAGGTTCAACAATGACCCATGCATACAGACATGTAGTAGGGCCTGTAAACCTCAAGTGGGTGTATAGTAGTATAGCCCTTTGGCCAGGGCAGCCAAAAATTGGGAGGTTCAACAATGACCATGCATACAGACATGTAGTAGGGCCTGTAACCCTCAAGTGGGTGTATTGTAGTATTGCCCTTTGGCAGGGCAGCCAAAAATTGGGAGGTTCAACAATGACCCTGGATACAGACATGCAGGAGGGCCTGTAAACCTCAAGTGGGTGTATTGTAGTATTGCCCTTTGGCAGGGCAGCCAAAAATTGGGAGGCTCCACATTGTCCCTGGATAGAGACGTGCAGGAGGGCCTCAAAACATTTTTCCCATTGAAAAGGAGCGGGTCTCCTGTCGTTGTAATGCCCATTCTAAAAGAATGGGCGAAAAAATTTACCATGCGGGTATACCTCAAACAACAGCCTAACTATTGTAACAAGATATAGAAATTGGTTGCGCCACGCTGCTTTATGTTTTATGTCCACCCTCTGTTAAATCACCGTTACACTCACCTTTACCTGTTGTGCTGTCCGCACAACAGGGCGGCTCACGTAGTGAGTGCACGGGGTCTCTCTCTGTGCGTTGTGGATTTCTTTCCCTTTTTCCTCGGTGTCCGTCTGTGTAATTGCACGTGATCCCTCACTTGTTTTCCTCTCCTCTGTTAGGTTTGTCTTCTCCTCCGGAGCTGCTCCACCGCTCTCCCCGAGGGAGATAGATATGCAGGCAATAGAATAAAGCGATGTTTGGGTGAGCGCTGGGATATGAAGACAGCAACACTTCAACAAGTATTTTACCTGTAAGTTTATTGTTCAATTCACACTAGGTCCTCTCCCACAACATGTTTCGACGCTCAGGGCGTCTTCCTCAAGTGGATCCACTTGAGGAAGACGCCCTGAGCGTCGAAAAATGTTGTGGGAGAGGACCTAGTGTGAATTGAACAATAAACTTACAGGTAAAATACTTGTTGAAGTGTTGCTGTCTTCATATCCCAGCGCTCACCCAAACATCGCTTTATTCTATTGCCTGCATAACTATTGTAACTGTCATCATGGTGGCACATGAGGAGAAGGAGGAGCAGTCCAGCGATTAGCCAAAGTCCTGAAGTGTGTACCCATGGGTGAGTGGAGGTACATGGCAAATTCACATAACAAATTTTTAATTCAGTTGTCATTTGCTGGTGGTGTGGTGAAGTCTGGCCCAATCCAACCTTGTTCATCTTGATCAGAGTCAGCCTGTCAGCATTGTCAGTTGACAGGCGGGTGCGTTTATCAGTAATGATTCCACCTGCAGCACTGAAAACACGCTCTGATAAAACGCTAGCGGCAGGGCAGGCCAGGACTTCCAAGGCGTAGAGAGCCAATTCATGCCACGTGTCCAGCTTGGAGACCCAATAATTGAAAGGCACAGAGGAATCTCGCAGTACAGTTGTTCGATCTGCAAGGTACTCCTTCAGCATCTGCCCAAACTTAGCATTTCTGGTGGCACTACCCCGCACCTCAGGGGCTGTGGTACGTGAGGGGCTAAGAAAACTGTCCCACATCATAAAGACTGTTCCCCTACCTCTGGCGGATTGGACTTGTGCCCCTCTCGGCCGTACGCCTTGGTTGTCCACCGAATCCTGACCTATGCCGCTAGCGTTTTGTGAGGGGAATGATTTGCCTACTTACGTGACTATGGCCCTGTGGAACTGCTGCATTTTGGCTGACCTCTCCGCCTCAGGAATGAGAGACATAAAGTTCTCCTTGTAGCGTGGGTCTAACAGTGTTGCCAACCAGTACTGATTGTCGGCCAAGATGTTCTGAACGCGAGGGTCACGAGCCAGGCAGCTTACCATAAAGTCAGCCATGTGCGCCAGACTCTTAACAGCCATCACTTCAGTATCCAGACCAACACGATGACTGAACATGCTGTCCTCCTCCTCCTCCTCATCTCTCCTGTCCTCTGGCCAGCCACGCTGAATCGAGGGTATGACTGGTGTGCATGTCATATCCTCAATTTGGCCAGAGAGTTGCTCCATGTCTTCATCCTCCTCCTCCTCGTCATAGTCCTCCACTGCACGTTGTGATGAGATGAGGCTGGGCTGTGTGTTTTCACCCACACCCACTACTGTTTCTTGCTCCAAGTCATCGCGCTCGGCCTGCAATGCATCCTCTTTGATTTTCAGCAGAGACCGTTTTAGAAGGCAGAGTAGTGGTATGGTGACGCTAATAATGGCGTCATCGCCGCTCACCATCTTGGTGGAGTCCTCAAAGTTTTGGAGGATGGTACATATGTCCGACATCCGCTATGTGTGGAGTTTGACCCATTTCCCGACGGCTTAGGTGATGCAGGTAGTCCACAACTGCCCTCTTCTGCTCACATATCCTGACCAACATGTGCAGAGTTGAATTCCAACGCGTGGGGACATCACACACCAGTCTGTGGGCCGGAAGACGCAAACGGCGCTGAAAGCCGGCAAGGCCAGCTGAAGCAGCAGGTGACTTGCGAAAATGTGCAGACAGACGGCGAACTTTTACCAGCAGGTCAGACACCTCTGGGTATAACTTTAGAAACCTCTGAACCACCAGGTTGAGCACATGGGCCACGCATGGAACATGCGTCAGCTGGCCTCGCCTCAAAACTGCCACCAGGTTCCGGCCATTGTCACACACGACCTTTCCTGGCTTTAGGTTCAGAGGTGTGAGCCAGTGATCTGCCTGCTGTTTCAGAGCTGTCCACACCTCTTCTGCATTGTGGGGTTTGTCACCTATGCAGACTAGCTTCAGCACAGCCTGTTGCCGCTTTGCAGAGGCAGTGCTGCAGTGCTTCCAGCTTGGGACTGGTGTGGAGGGTACAGTGAATGAGGATGCGCAGGAGGAGGAGGCTGAGGAGCATGACATTCCGGAGCTGTAGAGTGTCGGTGAAACCCTGACAGAGGTAGGGCCTGCTATCCTTGGTGTGGGAAGGACGTGTTCCGTCCCTCGCTCAGACTGGGTCCCAGCCTCCACAATATTAATCCAGTGTGCCGTCAAGGAGATGTAGCGGCCTTGCCCACAAGCACTTGTCCACGTGTCTGTTGTTAGGTGGACTTTGGCTGAAACAGTGTTGTTCAGGGCACGTGTGATGCTGTTGGACACGTGGTTGTGCAATGCGGGGAAGGCACATCTGGAGAAATAGTGGCGGCTGGGGACCGAGTAACGTAGGACAGCAGCCGCCATCAGGTCGCGGAATGCGTCCGTCTCCACCAGCCGGAAAGGCAACATTTCTAGCGCTATGAGTCGCGAAATGTGATCATTCAGGACTGTGGCATGTGGGGCGTTGGCAGCGTATTTGCACCTGCGTTCAAATGTTTGCTGAATGGATAATTGAACGCTGCGCTGGGACAAGGACGTGCTTGATGGTGGTGTAATTTGTGCGTGGGCAACTTCAGGTGCAGGGCCGGAGGCTTGTTCGCGGCCAGCATGGACAGGGGATTGGCTCGCACGCACAACAGGCGAAAACGTAGCAGTGACATCAGCAAGCACCGCTCCTCGACTCTGTTGTACTTCCCACAAAGTCGGGTGCTTGGCTGACATGTGCCTGATCATGCTGGTGGTGGTCAGGCTGCTAGTTTTCGTACCCCTGCTGATACTGGCTTGGCAGGTGTGGCAAATGGCCTTTTTAGAGTCTTCTGGAGCCAACTTAAAAAACTCCCAGACTCGGGAAGACCGAACATTTGCACAAGCACCTTGAGTCGTGTTGTTGTTCCGGGGAACGGTTGCCTGCCTTCTGCCTGCGGACGCGACCCTGCTTCGTACTGCCTGTTGGGATGCTACGCCTCCCTCCCCCTGTGCACTGCTGTCCTCGCTCTGCATATCCTCCTGCCATGTTGGGTCAGCTACTGGATCATCCACCACGTCGTCTTCCTCTTCCGCACCCTGATCCTCCTCCTGACTTCCTGGCAATTGTGTCTCATCATCGTCCACCCCTTGTTGAGACACTTTGCCAACGTTCCGTTCGTGAGAACGTGGCTGCTCAAATATTTGGGCATCTGTACACACCATCTCCTCATCACCCACTTCAAGAGGAGGTGGCGACAGGCCAGATTCTGCGAATGGATACGTGAACAGCTCTTCCGAGTGTCCTAGTGTGGGATCAGTAATGTCCGTGGACGTGTACTCGGCCTGGTGGTAGGAAGGAGGATCAGGTTGGGAAATGTGCGGTGCAGTATCACGGCTACTGACACTTGACCGTGTGGAAGACAGGGTGTTTGTGGAGGTGCCCATCTGACTTGAAGTATTATCCGCTATCCAAGTAACAACCTGTTGACACTGGTCTTGGTTCAACAGCGGTGTACTGCTGCGGGCCCCAGGAATTTGGGCCAGGACGTGCAAGCGAGGAGATGTGGCCCTTTGTTGTTGCGAAATTAGAGCTTGCACACGACCTCGGCCTCTGCCTGCACCAAAATCACGTCCACTTCCTTGTTCCTTGCCAACACCCTTGCCAACGCCTTTGCGCATTTTGCCTGTATAGAGCGACAACTGTCTGGTGACTGTAGAGGTCACAGGTGATTAGGATTTTAGGCCCTAACCTGTATCAAGGTATTAAGTACACCAGTCTGGTGACTTTAATGGTCACAGATTAGGATTTTAGGCCCTAAACTGTATCAAGGTAGGACGTACATCAGTCTGGTGACTGTTCAGATCACAGGAGATTAGAATTTTAGGCCCTAACCTGTATCAAGGTATGACGTACACCAGTCTGGTGACTGTTCAGATCACAGGAGATTAGGATTTTAGGCCCTAACCTGTATCAAGGTATGACGTACACCAGTCTGGTGACTGCTCAGATCACAGGAGATTCGGATTTTAGTCCCTAACCTGTATCAAGGTATGACGTACACCAGTCTGGTGACTGTTCAGATCACAGGAGATTAGGAATTTAGGCCCTAACCTGTATCAAGGTATGACGTACACCAGTCTGGTGACTGCTCAGATGACAGGAGATTCGGATTTTAGTCGCTAACCTGTATCAAGGTATGACGTACACCAGTCTGGTGACTGTTCAGATGACAGGAGATTAGGATTTTAGGCCCTAACCTGTATCAAGGTATGACGTACACCAGTCTGGTGACTGTTCAGATCACAGGAGATTAGGATTTTAGGTCCTAACCTGTATCAAGGTATGACGTACACCAGTCTGGTGACTGTTCAGATCACAGGAGATTAGGATTTTAGGCCCTAACCTGTATCAAGGTATGACGTACACCAGTCTGGTGACTGTTCAGATCACAGGAGATTAGGATTTTAGGCCCTAACCTGTAACAAGGTATGACGTACACCAGTCTGGTGACTGTTCAGATCACAGGAGATTAGGATTTTAGTCCCTAACCTGTATCAAGGTATGACGTACACCAGTCTGGTGACTGTTGAGATCACAGGAGATTAGGATTTTAGGCCCTAACCTGTATCAAGGTATGACGTACACCAGTCTGGTGACTGTTCAGATCACAGGAGATTAGGATTTTAGTCCCTAACCTGTATCAAGGTATGACGTACACCAGTCTGGTGACTGTTGAGATCACAGGAGATTAGGATTTTAGGCCCTAACCTGTATCAAGGTATGACGTACACCAGTCTGGTGACTGTTCAGATCACAGGAGATTATGATTTTAGGCCCTAACCTGTATCAAGGTATGACGTACACCAGTCTGGTGACTGTTCAGATCACAGGAGATTCGGATTTTAGTCCCTAACCTGTATCAAGGTATGACGTACACCAGTCTGGTGACTGTTCAGATCACAGGAGATTAGGATTTTAGGCCCTAACCTGTATCAAGGTATGACGTACACCAGTCTGGTGACTGTTCAGATCACAGAAGATTAGGATTTTAGGCCCTAACCTGTATCAAGGTATGACCTACACCAGTCTGGTGACTGTTCAGATCACAGGAGATTAGGATTTTAGGCCCTAACCTGTATCAAGGTATGACGTACACCAGTCTGGTGACTGTTCAGATCACAGGAGATTAGGATTTTAGGCCCTAACCTGTAACAAGGTATGACGTACACCAGTCTGGTGACTGCTCAGATCACAGGAGATTAGGATTTTAGGACCTAATCTGTATCAAGGTATAACGTACACCAGTCTGGTGACTGTTCAGATCACAGGAGATTAGGATTTTAGGTCCTAACCTATATCAAGGTATGACATACACCAGTCTGGTGACTGTTCAGATCACAGGAGATTAGGATTTTAGGCCCTAACCTGTATCAAGGTATGACGTACACCAGTCTGGTGACTGTTCAGATCACAAGAAATTAGGATTTTAGGCCCTAACCTGTAACAAGGCATGACGTACACCAGTCTGGTGACTGCTCAGATCACAGGAGATTAGGATTTTAGGCCCTAACCTGTATCAAGGTATGACGTACACCAGTCTGGTGACTGTTCAGATCACAGTAGATTAGGATTTTAGGCCCTAACCTGTAACAAGGTATGACATACACCAGTCTGGTGACTGCTCAGATCACAGGAGATTCGGATTTTAGGCCCTAACCTGTATCAAGGTAAGACGTACACCAGTCTGGTGACTGCTCAGATCACAGGAGATTAGGATTTTAGGCCCTAACCTGTATCAAGGTATGACGTACACCAGTCTGGTGACTGCTCAGATCACAGGAGATTCGGATTTTAGTCCTAACCTGTATCAAGGTATGACGTACACCAGTCTGGTGACTGTTCAGATCACAGTAGATTAGGATTTTAGGCCCTAACCTGTAACAAGGTATGACGTACACCAGTCTGGTGACTGCTCAGATCACAGGAGATTCGGATTTTAGTCCCTAACCTGTATCAAGGTATGACGTACACCAGTCTGGTGACTGCTCAGATCACAGAAGATTAGGCAGGAGATAGGATTTTAGTCCCTAACCTGTATCAAGGTATGACGTACACCAGTCTGGTGACTGTTCAGATCACAGGAGATTGGATTTTAGGCCCTAACCTGTATCAAGGTATGACGTACACCAGTCTGGTGACTGTTCAGATCACAGAGAGATTAGGATTTTAGTCCCTAACCTGTATCAAGGTATGACGTACACCAGTCTGGTGACTGCTCAGATCACAGGAGATTCGGATTTTAGTCCCTAACCTGTATCAAGGTATGACGTACACCAGTCTGGTGACTGCTCAGATCACAGGAGATTAGGATTTTAGCCCTAACCTGTATCAAGGTATGACGTACACCAGTCTGGTGACTGTCAGATCACAGGAGATTCGGATTTTAGTCCCTAACCTGTATCAAGGTATGACGTACACCAGTCTGGTGACTGTTCAGATCACAGGAGATTAGGATTTTAGGCCCTAACCTGTAACAAGGTATGACGTACACCAGTCTGGTGACTGTTCAGATCACAGGAGATTCGGATTTTAGGCCCTAACCTGTATCAAGGTATGACGTACACCAGTCTGGTGACTGTTCAGATCACAGGAGATTAGGATTTTAGCCCTAACCTGTATCAAGGTATGACGTACACCAGTCTGGTGACTGTTCAGATCACAGGAGATTAGGATTTTAGGCCCTAACCTGTATCAAGGTATGACGTACACCAGTCTGGTGACTGTTCAGATCACAGGAGATTAGGATTTTAGTCCCTAACCTGTATCAAGGTATGACGTACACCAGTCTGGTGACTGTTCAGATCACAGGAGATTAGGATTTTAGGCCCTAACCTGTATCAAGGTATGACGTACACCAGTCTGGTGACTGTCAGATCACAGGAGATTAGGATTTTTAGTCCCTAACCTGTATCAAGGTATACGTACACCAGTCTGGTGACTGTCAATGATCACAGGAGATAGGATTTTAGGCCCTAACCTGTATCAAGGTATGACGTACACCAGTCTGGTGACTGTCAGATCACAGGAGATTAGGATTTAGCCCTAACCTGTATCAAGGATAGTACACCAGTTGGTGACTGTCAGATACAGAGATTGGATTTAGCCCTAACCTGTATCAAGGTATGACGTACACCAGTCTGGTGACTGTCAGATCACAGGAGATTAGGATTTTAGGCCCTAACCTGTATCAAGGTATGACGTACACCAGTCTGGTGACTGTATCAGATCACAGGAGATTGGATTTTAGTCCCTAACCTGTATCAAGGTATGACGTACACCAGTCTGGTGACTGTTCAGATCACAGGAGATTAGGATTTTAGGCCCTAACCTGTATCAAGGTATGACGTACACCAGTCTGGTGACTGCTCAGATCACAGGAGATTGGATTTTAGGCCCTAACCTGTATCAAGGTATGACGTACACCAGTCTGGTGACTGTCAGATCACAGGAGATTGGATTTTATGTCCCTAACCTGTATCAAGGTATGACGTACACCAGTCTGGTGACTGTTCAGATCACAGGAGATTAGGATTTTAGGCCCTAACCTGTATCAAGGTATGACGTACACCAGTCTGGTGACTGTTCAGATCACAGGAGATTAGGATTTTAGTCCCTAACCTGTATCAAGGTATGACGTACACCAGTCTGGTGACTGTTCAGATCACAGGAGATTAGGATTTTAGCCCTAACCTGTATCAAGGTATGACGTACACCAGTCTGGTGACTGTTCAGATCACAGGAGATTGGATTTTAGGCCCTAACCTGTATCAAGGTATGACGTACACCAGTCTGGTGACTGTTCAGATCACAGGAGATTAGGATTTTAGCCCTAACCTGTATCAAGGTATGACGTACACCAGTCTGGTGACTGTTCAGATCACAGGAGATTAGGATTTTAGCCCTAACCTGTATCAAGGTATGACGTACACCAGTCTGGTGACTGTTCAGATCACAGGAGATTAGGATTTTAGGCCCTAACCTGTATCAAGGTATGACGTACACCAGTCTGGTGACTGCTCAGATCACAGGAGATTAGGATTTTAGGCCCTAACCTGTAACAAGGTATGACGTACACCAGTCTGGTGACTGTTCAGATCACAGTAGATTAGGATTTTAGGCCCTAACCTGTAACAAGGTATGACGTACACCAGTCTGGTCACTGCTCAGATCAAGGAGATTCGGATTTTAGTCCCTAACCTGTATCAAGGTATGATGTACACCAGTCTGGTGACTGTTTAGATCACAGGAGATTAGGTTTTTTGGCCCTAACCTGTATCAAGGTATGACGTACACCAGTCTGGTGACTGTTCAGATCTCAGTAGATTAGGATTTTAGGTCCTAACCTGTAACAAGGTATGACGTACACCAGTCTGGTGACTGCTCAGATCACAGGAGATTCGGATTTTAGTCCCTAACCTGTATCAAGGTATGACGTACACCAGTCTGGTGACTGCTCAGATCACAGGAGATTAGGATTTTAGGCCCTAACCTGTATCAAGGTATGACGTACACCAGTCTGGTGACTGTTCAGATCACAGGAGATTAGGATTTTAGGCCCTAACCTGTAACAAGGTATGACGTACACCAGTCTGGTGACTGTTCAGATCACAGGAGATTAGGATTTTAGTCCCTAACCTGTATCAAGGTATGATGTACACCAGTCTGGTGACTGTTCAGATCACAGGAGATTAGGATTTTAGGCCCTAACCTGTATCAAGGTATGACGTACACCAGTCTGGTGACTGTTCAGATTACAGAAGATTAGTATTTTAGGCCCTAACCTGTATCAAGGTATGACGTACACCAGTCTGGTGACTGTTCAGATCACAGGAGATTAGGATTTTAGGCCCTAACCTGTAACAAGGTATGACGTACACCAGTCTGGTGACTGTTCAGATCACAGGAGATTCGGATTTTAGTCCCTAACCTGTATCAAGGTATGACGTACACCAGTCTGGTGACTGTTCAGATCACAGGAGATTAGGATTTTAGGCCCTAACCTGTATCAAGGTATGACGTACACCAGTCTGGTGACTGTTCAGATCACAGGAGATTCGGATTTTAGTCCCTAACCTGTATCAAGGTATGACATACACCTTCTGGTGACTGTTCAGATCACAGGAGATTAGGATTTTAGGCCCTAACCTGTATCAAGGTATGACGAACACCAGTCTGGTGACTGTTCAGATCACAGATTAGGATTTTAGGCCCTAACCTGTATCAAGGTATGACGTACACCAGTCTGGTGACTGTTCAGATCACAGGAGATTAGGATTTTAGGCCCTAACCTGTAACAAGGTATGACGTACACCAGTCTGGTGACTGCTCAGATCACAGGAGATTCGGATTTTAGTCCCTAACCTGTATCAAGGTATGACGTACACCAGTCTGGTGACTGCTCAGATCACAGGAGATTAGGATTTTAGGCCCTAACCTGTATCAAGGTATGACGTACACCAGTCTGGTGACTGTTCAGATCACAGGAGATTAGGATTTTAGGACCTAACCTGTAACAAGGTATGACGTACACCAGTCTGGTGACAGCTCAGATCACAGGAGATTCGGATTTTAGTCCCTAACCTGTATCAAGGTATGACGTACACCAGTCTGGTGACTGCTCAGATCACAGGAGATTAGGATTTTAGTCCCTAACCTGTATCAAGGTATGACGTACACCAGTCTGGTGACTGTTCAGATCACAGGAGATTCAGATTTTAGTCCCTAACCTGTATCAAGGTATGACGTACACCAGTCTGGTGACTGTTCAGATCACAGGAGATTAGGATTTTAGGCCCTAACCTGTATCAAGGTATGACGTACACCAGTCTGGTGACTGTTCAGATCACAGGAGATTAGGATTTTAGGCCCTAACCTGTATCAAGGTATGACGTACACCAGTCTGGTGACTGTTCAGATCACAGGAGATTAGGATTTTAGGCCCTAACCTGTAACAAGGTATGACGTATACCAGTCTGGTGACTGTTCAGATCACAGGAGATTAGGATTTTAGGCCCTAACCTGTAACAAGGTATGACGTACACCAGTCTGGTGACTGTTCAGATCACAGGAGATTAGGATTTTAGACCCTAACCTGTATCAAGGTATGACGTACACCAGTCTGGTGACTGTTCAGATCACAGGAGATTAGGATTTTAGGCCCTAACCTGTATCAAGGTATGATGTACACCAGTCTGGTGACTGTTCAGATCACAGGAGATTAGGATTTTAGGCCCTAACCTGTATCAAGGTATTCAAACTAATCTGATAAGCTTCTATGAAGAGGTAAGTTCTGGACTGGACCAAAAAAATACAGTGGACGTGGTGTATATGGACTTTTGAAAAGCTTTTGATACGGTGCCACACAAAAGGTTGATACCTAAAATGAGAACAATTGGGATAGGGGAAAATATGTGTAAGTGGGTTAAGAACTGGCTCAGTGATAGGAAACAAAGGGGGGTTATTAATGGAACACACTCAGAATGGGTCACAGTTAACAGTGGGGTACCACAGGGGTCAGTATTGGGCCCGCTTCTTTGTAATATATTTTTAATGACCTTGTAGGGGGCATACAGAGTAGAATCTCAATATTTGCAGATTACACTAAACTCTGCAGGGTAATCAATACAGAGGAGGACAATTTTATATTACAGGAGGATTTATGTAAACTAGAAGCTTGGGCTGATAAATGGCAAATGAGCTTTAATGGGGATAAATGTAAGGTCATGCACTTGGGCAGAGGAAATAAAAGGTATACCGTATATACTCGTGTATAAGCCGACCCGTGTATAAGCCGACCCCTACTTTTGCCCCCAAAACCTGGGAAAATCTATTGACTCGTGTATAAGGCGAGGGTGGACCCTAGCGCACAAGTATACAGCCCCCAGCAGTGTGGTATACACCTGTCCCAGAGGTAGATACAGCAGCCCCAGTGGTAGTATACACGCAGCCCCAGTAGTATATACAGCCCCAGTGGTATATACAGCCCCAGTGGTAGTATTGACGCAGCCCTAGTAGTATATACAGCCCCAGTGGTAGTATAGACGCAGCCCTAGTAGTATATACAGCCCCAGTGGTAGTATAGACGCAGCCCTAGTAGTATATACAGCCCCAGTGGTATATACAGCCCCAGTGGTAGTATAGACGCAGCCCTAGTAGTATATACAGCCCCAGTGGTAGTATAGACGCAGCCCTAGTAGTATATACAGCCCCAGTGGTAGTATAGACGCAGCCCTAGTAGTATATACAGCCCCAGTGGTAGTATATACAGCCCCAGTGGTAGTATACAGGGCCCCAGAGGTATATACAGCCCCAGTGGTAGTATATAGCAGCCCCAGTGGTAGTGTATACAGCCCCAGTAGTAGCATACAGGCAGCGCCAGTAATGCAGGGCCCCCCCAGCCTGACTCCGGTCACCTGTAAAGCAAACTATACTTATCAGTGTCCCGCTGTCCGCGCCCGCTCGCCGCTGACATCCGCGATCCTCCATCTTCATGCGTCTTCTTCCTGTTTCCTGTGCTCGTCGCAGGGAATGACGTCATTGCCTGCGACGAGCACAGAAACAGGAAGAAGACGCATGAAGATGGAGGATCGCGGATGTCAGCAGCGGCGGGCGCGGACAGCGGGACACTGATAAGTATAGTTTGCTTTACAGGTGACCGGAGTCAGGCTGGGGGGGCCCTGCATTACTGGGGATGCGGGGGCTGCTGTATACAGTGTAGACATCGGTATACAGCACTGACTCGCGTATAAGCCGAGGGGGGTACTTTTCAGCCCAATTTTTGCGCTGAAAAACTCGGCTTATATGCGAGTATATACGGTAATTATGTGTTTAATTGTAAAACACTGGGCAAAACTATCACTGAAAAAGACCTGGGTGTATGGGTAGATGATAAACTCACATTTAGTGCTCAGTGTCAGGCAGCTGCTGCAAAGGCAAATAAAATAATGGGATACATTAAAAGAGGCATATATGCTCATGAGGAGAACATAATTTTACCTCTATTCAGGTCACTAGTGCGACCACACTTAGAATACTGTGTACAATTCTGGTCTCCGGTGTATAAGAAAGACATAGCTGAACTAGAGCAGGTCCAGAGAAGAGCGACCAAGGTTATTAGAGGACTGAGGGGTCTGCAATACCAAGACAGGTTATTAAGCTTGGGGTTATTTAGCTTGGAAAAACGAAGGCTTAGGGGTGATCTTATAATAATGTATAATTATAAGAGGGGACAGTACAGAGACCTTTTTAATGATCTCTTTACTCTTAGGCCTGAGACGGGGACAAGAGGGCATCCTCTACATCTGGAGGAAAGAAGGTTTAATCATAATCACAGATGTGTATTCTTTACTGTAAGAGCAGTGAAACTGTGGAACTCTCTGCCACATGATGTTGTAATGAGTGAGTCACTATTAACATTTAAGAAGGGCCTGGATGCCTTTTTTGAAAACTATAATATTACCGGTTATATATACTAGATTCTTTGATAGGGCGTTGATCCAGGGAACTAGTCTGGTTGCCGTATGTGGAGTCAGGAAGGAATTTTTCTCCCCAATGTGAAGCTTAGTGTTGCCACATTGTTTTTTTTTGCCTTCCTCTGGATCAACGTGTTAGGCTATGGGTTGAACTAGATGGACTTAAAGTCTTCCTTCAACCTTAAAAACCATGTTACTAAGTTACTAATTGTGAAAAAAAAATGCAATTTTGCCATGTTTGTTTAATTTTTTATTTTCATAGAGTTCATTTGGCAATCAAAATGATCAGGCATCAGGATCAGATCAGTACGATTATGGCAGTAACAAACTTGTACGATTTGTTTCATATTTTAGTAATCAAAAAAAATAATGAAATACAGTGGAACCTTGTATTACATGCATAATTCATTCCGGGAATGTGCTTGTAATCCAAATCACTTGTATATCAAAGCAAATTTTCCCATAATAAACTACTGAAATACAGACGATTCGTTCCATAACACAAAAATATTTACTGTGTTCATATAAAAATATTACCTTAATAGCTGTTTTACGGTATACACAGTATACATATGTGCAGGACGTTATTCGGATACAGTACCTAAAGGTAATTTAGTAGTGGTGTCACTCATGTACAGTATCAAGTATGGAGGCTTCATGTTCAGAGCGTGGTGAACACACTAAGGCCGGAACCTAGAAGTGAGGAAAAGACCGTGATTGATGGCTTATGTGCATGAGCTAGAAGTGAGTATTACTAGTACTTACTGTATATACGCAGGGAGGGCAGTACTTTAGAGAGGCGGGGAGGGCTCACATGATGCTCTTATTGCAAAGGGCAGATTCACACCCCCTGCATGCTTAATCTGCCCACTGCTGCCAATCATTGTCTCCCTCTTCTGCAGCATATAATACAGTTTTTTTTTTTTGTTTTTTTTTGCAAATGGCCGTTTAGCCCCGCCCCCTGCGGTGACGTCACTGCTTATACCCACCCTGCTCTATGGTTAACATAGAGCAGGGCGGGTATAAGCGGTGATGTCATTGCAGGAGATGGGGTGGACGGCCTCCTGCTCTGACATCACCACTTTTCCCTGCCCTGCTCTATGTTAACCATGGAGCAAGGTGGGGAAAGGCGGTGACATCACCGCAGGGGGTGGGGCTAAATGGCCATTTGCAAAAAAAACAAAAAGCTCTGTGTTATATGCTGCAGAAGAGGGAGACAATGATTGGCAGCGGTAGGCAGATTAAACATGCAGGGGGTGTAAATCTGCCCTTTGGCTTCAGCCACTAGCCACCTCCTTTCTGGCTGCAGGATGTAAGTTTACTAAGTGTATTTACTTGGGGTACAGGGCTGCTCAAGTGCTGGGGGACCCCTTGCCTGGATGCAGCAGACATGCTGCATCCAGTGCTGTAATTAGATCACCATGCCTGGTTTGGTGACAGGTCCTCTTTAAGTCAAGTTACTTGTAAGCCAAGGTTCCACTGTATAAATAAAAATGTTTGTGTCCATTTTCTGAGACCTGTAATTTTTTTTAATTTTCTGCCAATAGAGTTGTCTAAGGGCTTCTTTTTCTGAATGCTGGGCTGTAGTTTTCATTGTTGCCTTAATTCATTAGGGTGCATAAAACTGATTGATCTATTTTTATTGCATTTTTTGAAAATTGCAATGACTTGAAAAAACAAAAATCTGACATTTTTTTTTTTTTTTTGTTTTTGGTCTAAATTTTGAGAGACCGGAGTGAGGTGAAAAAAAAAATGTTTTTTTCTTTTGATTTTAAAATTGGGGAAAGGGAGGGGATTTAAACTTTTATATTTATTTTGTATAACTGTATTTATATTTTTTCCACTAAATGACGTAAACTTACATCATAGTGATCATGCAAGGCAGAAGAGCTGTAAGTGTATGTAAAAGCCAAGCTTCAGCTGTCACATCTAGGGACAGTCCTCACGCCGCCCCAGACTGTTTAACCACTAAATGCCACAATCAATAGTGATCACAGCATATAGGGGGTGGGGAGAGTGAGCGTACTCCTTCTCCCTCCCAATGAGGACCCCTGTGATGTAATCTCGAGGGAGTGATGATAGTCATTGGAACCCAAGGTCATCATGATGACCTATGGGTCTGCCAGGAATAGCAAGCCTTTTACACCATGCATGGAGCATTGTCTAAAAGGCTTCTCTCAGAGCCTTACTGACAGATATGATGTACTTGAATGCATTTGCATTGCAATACATTATACCAGCAATCAGACTAATAAAAGATGAAATCCAATAAAAAAAGTAATGAAAAAAGTGAAAACAATTTTAAAATCATAAATAAATAAAAAATTAAAACATATACCAATAAATACATACACTTGTTATCAAAATTAGAGAACAACACACAATTTCCTTAATGTCCTATGTGCAGTGTTAATGTGCAGATGATGCTGTATTGCTGTGCACGACTCTGCATGTGTAGGTGGGTGGGTGTGTCAGATCACTTAATTGTCCACCTTTAACCCCTTCATGACCGAGCCTATTTTGACCCTAAAGACCGAGGCATTTTTGGCAATCCTGACCAGTGTCCCTTTATGAGGTAATATCTCTGGAACGCTTCATTGGATCCAAGCGATTCTGAGATTGTTTTTTCGTGACATATTGGGCTTCATGTTAGTATTAAATTTAGGTCGATAATTTTTGCGTTTATTTGTGAAAAAATCAAAAATTTGGCAAAAATTTAGAAAATTTAGCAATTTTCAAATTTTTAATTTTTATTCTGCTAAACCAGAGAGTTATGTGCCACAAAATAGTTAATAAATCACATTTCCCACATGTCTACTTCACATCAGCAAAATTTTGGAAGAAAAAAAAAATTTTGGTAGGACGTTATAAGGGTTCAAAGTTCATCAGCAATTTCTCATTTTTCCAGCAAAATTTACAAAACCATTTTTTTAGTGACCACATCACATTTGAAGTCTCTTTGAGGGGTGAACATGACAGAAAACACCCAAAAGTGACACCATTCCAAAAACTGCACCCCTCAAGCTACTCAAAACTATATTCAAGAAGATTATTAACCCTTCAGGTGCTTCACAGGAACTAAAATAAAGTTGAAGGAAAAAATAGACATTTTAATTTTTGTAACAAAAATGTTCTTTTAGCCTCAATTTTTTCATTTTCACATGGGCAACAGGATAAAATGCATCCTAAATTTTGTTGGGCAATTTCTCCTGAGTACATCGATATCTCATATGTGGTCATAAACCACTGTTTGGGCGCATGGCAGGGCTCGGAAGGGAAGGAGCGCCATTTGAATTTTGGAGCCAATTTTCCGTTCAAAAAGTAAAATGGTGCTCCTTTCCTTCTGAGCCCTGCCGTGCGCCCAAACAGTGGTTTATGACCACATACAAGGTATCGGTGTACTCAGGAGAAATTGCCCATTAGATTTTGGGAAGTATTTTATCCCTTTGCCCATGTGAAACTGAAAAAATGTAGGCAAAAAGAAATTTTTTATGAAAGAAAAAGTGTTTTTTCATTTTTATGGATGAATTTGTGAAGCACCTGGGGGTTCAAAGTGCTCACTATGCATCTAGGTACGTTCCTTTGGGGGTCTAGTTTCCAAAATGGGGTCACGTGTTGGGGAGCTCCAATGTGGAGACACACAGGGACCCTCCAAACGCGACATGGTGTCCGCTAACAATTTGAATGGAAAATGAGCTCAAATTGTTAGCGGACCCCATGTCGCGTTTGGAGGGTCCTTGTGTGTCTCCACATTGGAGCTCCCCCACAAGTGACCCAATTTTGGAAACTAGACCCCCTAAGGAGCGTATCTAGATGCATAGTGAGCACTTTGAACCCCCAGATGCTTCACAAATTCATCCATAAAAATGAAAAAGCACTTTTTTTTCCACAAAAAATATCTATTTTCATTTTTACAGATCAATTTGTGAAGCACCTGGGGGTTCAAAGTGCTCACTATGCATCTAGATACGTTCCTTTAGGGGTTTAGTTTCCAAAATGGGGTCACTTGTGGGGGAGCTCCAAAGTTTAGGCACATAGGGGCTCTTCATATCCTACATGGTGTCCGCTAATAATTCCAATTGTTAGTGGACACCATGTTGCGTATGGAGAGCCGCTGTGTGTCTCCACATTGGAGCTCCCCACAAGTGACCCGATTTTGGAAACTAGACCCCCTAAGGAACGTATCTAGATGCATAGTGAGCACTTTGATCCCCCAGGTGCTTCACAAATTGATCCGTAAAAATGAAAAAGAAACTTTTTGTAGAAAAAAAAGTGCTTTTTCATTTTGATGGATGATATTGTGAAGCATCTTGGGGTTCAAAGTGCTCACTATGCATCTTGATACGCTCCTTAGGGGGTCTAGTTTCCAAAATGGGGTCACTTGTGGGGGAGCTCCAATGTTCAGGCACACAGGGAGGGGCTCTCCATACCCAACATGGTTTCCGCTAATTGGAGCTAATTTTCCATTGAAATTGTTAGCGGACACCATGTCGCATATGGAGAACCTGTGTGCCACCAGCACAAGGTCAACTGGAAGAGTTGGGGTACAGCACCAGAAAATGCCGCCTCTAATGAATGCGCTATTTTCTTGGGTGGCTGTGGGTTGCAATTTGCAGCGTGGGGGACCCACAACATTTGGGTCTCTCCACGCTGAGGATTCCAGTCAGCCAACTGCCAAGTTGTACCTGGCTGGCTACCAAAAATACAGTGAAGGCCTTTTTTTTTTATTTCTAGAACTAATTCTAGGAAAAAGAAAAATGACATGGGGCTCCGCCATATATTTGGTCCAGCCAAGTACATCTTGGCAGCTACAGACTGCCAGCAACCCCCAGCTGCCTCGTTGTACCTAGCTGCAACCAAAAACACAGCGAAGCCCATTTTTTTCTATTTCTAGAACGAATTCTAGAAAAAAAAAATGACGTGGGGCTCCGCTGTATTTTTGGTCCAGCCAGGTACAACTTGGCAGCTACAGACTGCCAGCAACCCCCAGCTGCCTCGTTGTACCTGGCTGCAACCAAAAATACAGCGAAGCCCTTTTTTTTTTTATTTCTAGAACTAATTCTAGAAAAAAAAATGACATAAGGCTCCGCCATATTTTTTGGCCCAGCCAGGTACAACTAGGCAGCTGGGGGCTGGAATCCTCAGCATGCAAAAGGCCCAAGGGTTCTGGGCCCCCCATGCTGCGAATTGCAGCCTGGAGCTGCCCCAGAAAATGGCGCATTCATTGAAGCGCCATTTTCTGGCGCTGTACCCATGCTCTTCCAGTTGCCCTGGTGCCGGTGGCAAACTGGGTAATAAAGGGGTTAATGCCAGCTTTTTATTGGCAGCTGGCACTAAGCCCGAGATTCATAATATTGGGCCAATGTTAGACCCGCCATTAGGAATCTCTGGTAAGTAGTCAATAAATACACACAGAGAAAAATATTTTTATTTGGAAAAAAAACACAAACAAAATTCAGACTCCATCTTTATTATAAAAAGATCCGACGTAGTCCATAACGAAGGTCCCACGACGCTCAATCGCCTCCGACGTAGTCCATAACGAACGTCCCACGATCGTCATGCAGGCGGATCGGACTGCAAAGTAGCGATCTGACAGCCCGGGTGCAGTGATTCACACCGGGGCTGTGAGATCGCTTTCTGCAGTTCGATCCGCATGCAGGCAGATAGGACTGCAAAGCAGCGATCTGGCATCTCGGGTGCAGCGCCGGGGCTGCGAGATCGCTTTCTGCAGCTCGATCCCCATGCAGGAGGATCGGACTGCAGAGCAGCGATCTGGAAGCCTGGGTGCAGCGCAAGGGCTGCGAGATCGCTTTCTGCAGCTCGATCCCCATGCAGGCAGATAGGACTGCAAAGCAGCGATCTGGCATCACGGGTGCAGCGCCGGGGCTGCGAGATCGCTTTCTGCAGCTCGATCCCTATGCAGGAGGATCGGCTGCAGAGCAGCGATCTGGCAGCCCGGGTGCCATGCCGGGACAGCAAGATTGCTTTCTGCAGCTCAATCCCCATGCAAGGGGAATCCCCTGCATGGAGAGCAAGCTGCAGAAAACAATCTGACAGCTTGGTTTCAGTGATCCAGTGGATCACTGCACCCGAGCTGACAGATTGCTTTCTGCAGCTAAATCCCCATGCAAGGGGATTCCCCTGCATGGAGAGCAAGCTGCAGTAAACAATCTGACAGCTTGGTTTCCGTGATCCAGTGGATCACTGCACAGTTTGGATCACTGCACCCGAGCTGTCAAGATTGCTTTCTGCAGCTCAATCCCCATGAAAGGGAATCCCCCTGCATGGGGATTGAGCTGCAGAAAACAATCTGACAGCTTGGTTTCAGTGATCCACTGGATCACTGCACCCGAGCTGACAGATTGCTTTCTGCAGCTAAATCCCAATGCAAGGGAATCCCCTGCATGGAGAGCAAGCTGCAGAAAACAATCTGACAGCTTGGATTTAGTGATCCAGTGGATCACTGCACCTGAGCTGACAGATTGCTTTCTGCAGCTCAATCCCCATGCAGGGGGTTTCCCCTGCATGGGGATCAAGATGTAGAAGGCGATCTGACAGCTTGGGCACAGTGATCCAGTGGATCACTGCGCCCAAGTTGTCAGAGGAGGGGGAAGACCGGAGCTGAGCGGGTCAGCGGCAGCAGCAGGAGGACCGGCGGGCGGAGGTGGCGGCAGCAGCAGGAGGACCGGCGGGCGGAGGCGGCGGCAGCAGCAGCAGGAGGACCGGCGGGCGGAGACGGCGGCAGCAGCAGCAGGAGGAGCGGCGGGCGGAGGCGGCGGCAGCAGCAGCAGGAGGACCGGCGGGCGGAGACGGCGGCAGCAGCAGCAGGAGGAGCGGCGGGCGGAGGCGGCGGCAGCAGCAGCAGGAGGACCGGCGGGCGGAGACGGCGGCAGCAGCAGCAGGAGGAGCGGCGGGCCGGAAGCGGAGGCGGCAGAAGAAGGAGGACGTGAGCGGTAAGAAGAAGCGGCAGGGGGCGGGCCGGAGCCAGCGTGGACGGGGGGGCCGGAGCCAGCATGGACAGGGGGATCAGCGGGGGGGGCCGGAGCCAGCATGGGACATGGGGAATGAGCAGGGGGCAACCCGGAGACAGCGGGGGACAGGAACAATGAGCGGGGGACCAGAGAGAGCGGGGGACAGGGGGATGAGCAAGGGGGAGCCGGAGCCAGCGTGGGACAGGGCGGATGGGGGGGGGAAAGTAACAGGAAGGGGCAGGGGGCATGAGCTGGGGGAGCAGGAGGAGCCAAGCGGCAGAGAAGCAGGCAGGAAGGGACCGCATACTGTGCACAGTCGCGGTAATTGCCGGTTCATTTTTAACCCCCAATTACTGCAACTGTAGCCTCGGGGGGGCCAATCCACCCCCCTGGGCTTTAGTACATGTTCCCAACTACCTGCAGCCCGAGTGACAGGTCAGTGAGACCCTCACTCGAGCTGCAGGAGTGCGTTCCCCAGATGTCTCAGCATCTGAAACATCGGTCGGTAAGCAATTGGTTTTCATGTCTCATACGCTGAGACACGTGTCGGGAAGGGGTTAAGGAGTTCCACTTCCTTCCACCAGGTGTCGCTGATAGAATTTCATCTCTGCATGGAACGCGAGTGGTGGAAACGTGCGAGTGTCATACTAGTTCTCGTTGCTGTTAAATTCCCTTTAGAAGTTGCTGTGTTTTCCCTGTCCATGGGTGGAGGTAGGGGCTCTTAGCCTAGGGCAAATCAGGAGCATAGGGCAAGGGTGGCAACCCAGACCTCCTCACCTTCAGAGGTACCTTTAGCCCATATCATCGTCCTGCTTCCTGATACCCTACCGCTATACTATCCCTCATGACATTATCAGCCCTCATTCTTTGGGGAGTAAGGAACAGCACTTGGGGATTCAACTCTCCCTTCTTAAGGGGGATCTCCAGGCCCAGGCCTTCTCTCTGCCGACCGATTCTCCATCTATGCGATCGGTGGATGAGTTTTTTGCAGTCCTGGCGCCAGTGTATAGTGTGCCTGATGGCGTCTCCTTGGCTGAGTCAAAATTTCGTCATCTCAGACAGGGAGCGCGTCCGGATGAGGAGTATTGCTCTGAGCTCAGGAGATAACCCACTGACACTCAGTGGAATGACCCTGCTCTTAGGAGTCAGTTCTGTCTGGGGTTGTCAGAAAGGCTACAAGACACTATGTCTCAGTACATTGTCTGGAACCATTGGAGGCTGCTATGGCTCTTGCTATTAGGTTGGACAGACGCTTGAGAGAAAGACTTAAACCTACCTTTCCCCTGATGGCCATCACTGCAATGGAGGTTACATGTGTGGGTTCTGATGTACTTAAGCAGTTGGGGAATGTAACTTTTCATACCAGCCCATGTACAGTTCAGCAAGTTAGGAGGTCTTTTTTCTTTTGTGATCAAGCTGATCACTTTATTAGGGTCTGTCCACATTGCTCTAAACCTGTTTCTCAGCCGCTGACATCCTTTGAGTTAAATGGGGCAGGAAACCGGAAAGTCATGCAAGACAAGCAAACAGACATGTAACGTGTTCACTTGTGCTGCAAAATGTGTTCACTATGAGTATTTGCATCATTTTTGTGCTAGCTGATTCCTTGCCTCATATATATCGCTCTTTCACACACTCGGTGTACACCATCCATATCAGTCCCTCTCCTATGCACAGCTCTCATGCTTTTTAGAATATTAAAAAACCTAGATCCATTCACACCCTCCATCAGGGCCGGCTCCAGTTTTTTGTGGGCCCTGGGCGAAAGACTCTTAGTGGGCCCCTGTAATATGTATACAAAATATAATATATATATATAAAATCAGTGAAAATAGATTTAATATATTTACTCGAATGTCCGTGTAAGTTGTGGTATATAGGAGAGACCACCCTGGAGTTTAAAATCAGGTTTGGGTACCATAGATACACAATAAGGAAAAAACGCACTGATCTCCCAGTCCCGAGACAGTTTGTAGACATGAAACATACTGAAAAAGACCTTCAATTTAGAATTATAGACACAGTACCCCCCCAATAAGACGTGGAGGTGATAGAGCCAAAAAATTACATATCAAAGAATTATAGTGGATTAGAAGACTCAATACTCTACATCCTAATGGACTTAATGTAGATTACAAATTATCTATAGCTCAATAATCTGTACCTTATTGAAAATGTGTATAGTGGTGTAAATACTAGTATGTCCAGCTCTATTGTTCAATGTATCGATTAATAATTGATGTCTTTGTTTGTTTGTTTCTTACAGTACATCTATATCAATTGGTTACCTCAAGCATCCAGTGGAAGGGAATAAGAGATCTGAGATTGCGTTATCTGAGAAATGAACCCTATAGACATGATAGCACATCTACACTTTTAAGCACCTTAATATATAGTTATACATCATATAACACTTAATATGTAGTAGAATACAGTATAACACCAAACATTTTTTTTAAAGAGCACTTGTCACTTATTGTAAATTATATGACGTATTTTCTATCCAAGTATAAATATATATGGAAAATCATGCATTATTTGTAGTATAAAAATAAAAACTATTAAAATTATATACATGTGATATAGCCTTTATATGGTATAATGGGCATGAGAGGTAATGTGTAAGTATGATGTGATTTGGTATGATACCCTATAGATCCCTAGATACGTTGGAGTGGAGTGAGTGGTGTATTTGTACATTACTTATTCCAATATCGGCTAACAGGTGACCGGAGATTCTCCCTTGTATGGGGTAAGAACTGGTAAACCCGGGGACTGTGATATGTATGCAAATGAATGAAGCATATTATCTCCATAAAGACGTTGGCCTGAGAACTGATAGAACCTTGGATAATGCAGTTTTATTTTATCTAAAATACCCATATCTACTTAATTATATATGTATACACAGTGATAATATCACCAATTGCTTACTACTATAAGCACTATAAACAAGAGACATGTCACAATAACTAGGCGCATAAATAGTTAACCACTAAGCTGCAGCATTAGGGTGTAATATGGCTGTGTGGCCGCTAACACCTAGTGCGCAGGCGTGGGGAGCACCAACATGGCGCTATGTCAGCGTCATGTGAACCCTAGTAACGCGAGATGAGATTACCCGACGCGCATGCGCAGACGGGCTGATACTTCTGGTATTGCGGTACACTATCACAGACACGTACAGGCACAGTCTGTTTGGGTTAATATCAGTATGCGCATATGATCAGGATCATCAACGCTCACCTGGGGAGAGGAGCCAATTAGTGGACAATTAAGGTTGGTCATAGCATAATACTTATATGTAAATTGTGTATGTATGAGCACTTTGATGTAAATGTATAGATTAGAGTATGGGAACACACTAAAGACAATATTTATGTAATATACACAGATAGACTCTATGCACTATTAGATTGTAAGTCAATTGATGTATATTAATTATGTAAAATAGGAGGTATAAAAAGGTAACATGGGCTACTGGCTAGTTGCTAGAAAAAAGCCCACTGAGGCGAAACGTCACAGTGTAGCCCTGAAGGCCTAATAAAGGCATTTGATACCCCTGATGTGGAGTGCTGCAGTAATTTGTGGAATATATATATATATATATATATATATATATATATATATATATATTATAGAGGCTGTGGGCTGGGCTGTAATATATCTGTCTGTGAACTAAAGATGCTGTGGGCAATATATATATACAATAGAATCCCCATAATAATCCCTCTCCTCCCCTGTGTGCTTTGTCTCTCCACCCCCATGTGCGCTGTCTTCTCCCTGTGTGCTCTGTCTCTATCCCCATGTGCTGTCTCCCCGGACATGCGATGTATTCTCTGCCCTAACTAACCCCCCATGCTGTTTTCTCCCCTTTGTGCACTATTCCCCACCTTTGCGCTGCTTTCTCCACATCTGCACTGTCCTCTATCCCTTGCGCTGTGCCCGTGTGCTGTGTCTCTTGCACCTACCCCTTGCGTTGTGTTGCCCCCACCTCTTGCTCTATTTTCTATCCCAGTGTGCTTTCTTCCCCCTGTATTGTCTCTCTTGCCCCCATCCCTTGAGCCACCTTATCCTGTGCTCTGTCCACCCCTTGCATTGTTTTCTCTCCATGTGAGCTGTGCTGCGATAAGTGCAGCGTCCGACTGCTGACGGTTTATGAATAGTAATAAGCTGGCAGCAGAGCGGTGTGAGTATCACTGGCAGAGACCTGTTATATTACCTGCAGTGTGGCGCAGATCTTCCACTGTCATCTTATCAGTATTCATAAGCAACCAGGAGCAGTCGCACACTTCGCTTATCTCACGCGAGGATAAGACAGCACAGAAGTTGGAGAAGACCTAGAAGGAGAAGACAGTGCAGGGGGAAGAAGAAACAGTGCAAGGAAGCCAGGAACTGCTGGGGACACCATCCTGCAAGTGGTGCCGACGGTGTCGCCAACAGCAAGTGGACCCCGGGCCGGTCCTGCCCTCCACACTGCCACCACTCATAATATACCTAGCCATACTGCCCCCACTCATAATATATCCACCACACTGCCCCCACTCATAATATATCCCCAAACACTGCCGCACTCAAAA
This sequence comes from Allobates femoralis, assembly GCA_033576535.1. Lineage (NCBI taxonomy): Eukaryota > Metazoa > Chordata > Amphibia > Anura > Aromobatidae > Allobates > Allobates femoralis. The sequence goes on along the minus strand of JARQOC010000001.1, from coordinate 268,204,059 downwards.
TATACCCACCACTGCCCCCATTCATAATATCCCTAAAACATACCGCCCCTCTGTAGCAAATACATATCATCTTCAGCTCCATTGTGGAGCCACTGACTCACCATTGCTGCCGCCGGCACTGCATCCTCGCGCGCGCCATCCTATCTCAGCCTTTCAGTAGTGACTCCTCTTCTATGCGTTCCATAGTGTGGAACGCAAAGGAAGAGGAAGTAAAGGGGCGGAGCAGGGGCTCCTCTTCCATGCATTCCATGCAAATGAAGTGACGGCCTAGATGCAGGGGCAGAGTGGGGGCTAGCGGCCGGCCCCAGGAATTAATGAGAGCACTACACCGCGCCGCCGGTAAAATAATACCGACGTGATGCGGGTGTGTGTGGTGGGCCCCTCAGTCACGCCTGGGCCCCGGCATTTGCCCTTCATACAACATAAGAGACGCCTTCACAAATCCCTTAATCATTTACTCACTCTCTTTATTCTTCTTCTCCTAGTTGCAGGGAATATTGAACCTAATCCAGGCCCTTGTTATCATATTAAGCATGACTCCTTCCCTGCTACACTCAGAAACTGTAAGAATTGAATTAATATTCCCTGCATGCCTTCTGTCACCTTCCAACTGTGATCTTTGAAACCTTTGCTCAGCATGTACCAAACTCTCCTACATCCACAACTTTTTCCTTTCACATAATGTAACATTAACCACTTTGCTCTTACAGAGACCTGGATTCAGCAGTCGGCCACTACCACGGCTGCTGCTCTCTCATATGGTGGCCTACAATTTTCTCATACCCCTAGACCTGAGAACAGACCAGGTGGAGGTGTTGGTCTGATGCTGTTAACAAATTGTGTTTTTTAGGTTACCCACCTCCCTCATATCTTCAATTCTGTTGAGGTCCACACTGTAAGACTTTACATGTCCTTCTCCCTACGAATGGCAGTGGTTCATCGCCCTCCAGGCCTTCCACACCAATTCCTTGATTACCTTGCCACCTGGTTTCCACACTTTCTAGCCTGTGACCTTCCCACTCTCATCATGGAGGACTTTAACATTCCTACTGATAATCCTATCTCCTTATCTGCCTCTCATTTTTTATCCCTAACCTCCTATCTTGGCCTTTCACAACTTACTAACTCTGCCACACATGAAGATGGGAATACGTTGGACTCCATCTCTCGGCTCTGCTCAGTGAATGATTTTTCTAATTCTCCTCTTCCGCTCTCTGACCACAACTTTCTTTCATTCTCAGTCAAGAACTGTCAACCAAGCAATGACACCCCCAACTTCTATACCTATAGGAATATACGTTCCATTAACACTCAGAAACTTATAAAGAAAGTACAGTCTTCACTTGTCCCAATCTCCTCCCTCTCATGCCCTGACTCTGCTTCTAAAACATTATAATGAAACACTGCAAGGTGCCCTGAATGAAGTTGCACCTCCTATGCTTAGATCAAATCAGCATCGACAGCGGCAACCCTAGCACAGCTGCAAACACTGTTTCTCCAGCAATGCTCCAGGTGCGCAGAAAGTCTGTGGAGAAAATTCAACCTGGCCGAAGATTTCATATTAAAGGTTTATACTGAATACATACAACGCTGCCCTTCATCTATCCAAACAAGCTTACTACAACACCGTTATCACATCACTAGCCAATAATCCTAAACGACTCTTTGACACTTTCCATTCCCTCCTCGGTCCAAGAGTACAGGTCCCAACCACCAGCCTCAGCGCTGACTATCTGGCCATTGACAAAATTGACCACATACGACAGGAAATCTCCTCACAGCCTCATAACATCATGCATTTTCTTCCCTCCTGCACTTCATTCAACTCACTTTCTGTCTTCGATCCGGTCACACAGAAAGAAGCTACCCGGGCTCCTTGTATGTTCTTGCCCCACTACCTGCATCAGTGATCCTATTCCCTCAAAACTCCTTCAATCCCTTTCCCTGGCTGTCTTATCTCACCTAACTAAAATAGTAAATCTTTCCCTCTAATCTGATGTTTTCCCCTCCCTTCAAACATGCCATCATACACCCATTACTGAAAAAAAAATCCCTCGACCAGAGCTCTCCTCTAACTACTGACTTGTTTCTAATCTCCTGTTCATCTCAAAACTTTTGGAATACTTTGCCCACTCCCATCTGATCCCTTTTCTCTCAGATAATTCACTTCTTGATCCTCTATAATCCAGTTTCCGCTCCTTAAACTCTACTGAAACTGCCCCTACTAAAGTCTCTAATGATCTACTAACAGCTAAATCTAATGGTCCCCACTCCCTGCAAATCCTCCTCGATCTCTACACTGCATTCAATATAGTGGCTTACCAGCTCCGCCTCTCTATGCTCTGCTCTTTTGGGCTTAAGGACTCCGCTCCATCCTAGTTCTCCTCCTACCTTTCTGACCGCTCCTTCACTGTATCTTTTGCTGGCTCCTCTTCCACTCATGGTTGGGGTTCCTCAGCGTTCAGTCCTAAGTCCCCTTCTCTTCTGTCTATACACTGCTCCTATTAGACAAACCATCAGTAGATTTGGTTTTCAGTACCATCTCTATGCTGACGACACCCAATTATACACCACTTCTCCTTACATCACCCCTTTATTATTACAAAATACCAGTGATTGCCTGTCTGCTGCCTCTAACACCATGTCCTCTCTCTACCTTAAACTGAATCTGTCAAAAACTGAACTTCTCTGTTTCCTCCCTCTCCTAATCTTTCAAAACCTAATATTGCCATTTCAGTATGTGGTTCTATCATTGCTTCTCAGCAGTACACCCACTGTATTGAGGTTATATTTTACTCAGATCTTTCCTCTATCCTCTACATCCGATCAATCGCTCGCTTGTATCACCTACACCTCAAAAGCATCTCTAGAATTTGACCTTTTCTTACTGTTACTCTGCAAAACTTCTAACTGTTGCCTTTATTCATTCTTGTTGAGATTATTGCAATTCACTACTAATTGGTCTCCCTTTTACTAAACTCTCTCCTCTCCACTCCATCATGAATGCAGCAGCCAGGATTATATTCCTCTCCAACCGCTTCACCGATGCCTCTATCCTGTGCCAGTTATTGCACTGGTTGCCAATCCGCTACAGAGTTCAATATAAATATCACTCTCACCCACAAAGCCCTCCACAGTTCTACACCGCTCTACATCTCCTCCCTTATCTGTCTATCACCCTACACATGCCCTCCGTTCCACAATTAACCTAAGACTGACATCCTCTGCAATCTAAACCTCCTAGTCCCATTTCCAAGACTTCTCACAAGCTGCACCAATTCTCTGAAATGGATTACCAAGAACAATTCAATTAATTCCCAATACCCACAGCTTTAAGCGAGCCTTAAAAACACATCTCTTTAGATTGGCCTATCACATCACCTCACTTGTATAATTATTCATATCTTCCCTTTTCCAAATCGGAACACTACACTCTCTATGCACTTAATAGCAATTTATGTGTACTTGTACAGATCCTGGCTGGTGACCGGTTTATGCAGCATTAAATGAATCCCCTATTTATTATATTGATGGCTGGACCATATATGATGGCACTTTTACATATTTCCTCTAGATTGTAAGCTTGCGAGCAGGGACCTCACTCCTCATGGTTTCTGAATTTTTTGTTACTATGTATTGTCTCAAATCGCCTGTATATGTCCCCTCTGAATTGTAAAGTGGTGTGGAATATGTTGGCGCTATATAAATAAATTATTATTATCTATTATTATTTGAGTATAAGCGTCTGAGTACAACTGTCTCTGTCATGTTGGTCAGACCTGCTCCTATGTCTCCGGCAGAGGTGGTTAAACAACTATTGGAGAATAGGGGTAAAACCCAGCCTACACCTCAGAATGATGCTGCACTCCGGTGTTATCCTCAGAAGAGTGATAGGTAGAGAATGGGGACTTCCATTAAATCTTTTTGTGAAAATGTTTCCACAGAAGAGACAGGGAAACATCTCCACTGTTTACCCCCTTGAGAAGGTACCCTCTGTCCGTAGCCATGTTATTATTATTATTATATTATAATTATTATTGTTTATTTATAAAGCACCATCGATTCCATGGTGCTGTACATGAGAAAGGGTTACATACAAACAAGTTAAAAATACAATGAACAAACTTTGACAGACCGATACAGAAGAGAGAGAGGACCCTGCCTTTGTGGGTTAACATTCTACAGAGCAGTGGGGAGAGAGACAGTAGGTTGGGTCTGCTCTGGTGGAGCGCCAGGTCCGATGGTGGAGGAACGCCAGGTCCAGTAGTGGTGGAGTACTGGGTCCAGTGGTGGTGAGGTGGCACTGTGGTCATTGCAGGCTGTAGGCTGTTCTGAAGAGATGGATTTTCAGGTTCTGCTTGAAGGTTCCGAGTGTGGGGGACAGTCGGACGTTTTGGGATGCAGAATTCCAGAGAATGGGGAATGCTCGGGTGAAGTCTTGAAGGCGGTTAGATGAGGAATGTACTAGTGTGGAGGAAAGAAGGAGGTCTTGGGAGGATCGAAGATTACGAGTTGGACTAGTTCAGAGATATATGAGGGAGACAGATTGTGGACGGATTTGTAAGTCAGTGTTAATAGTTTGAATTGGATACGCTGGGGAATTGGGAGCCAGTGGAGGGATTTGCAGAGGGAAGAAGTAGAGGAATAATGAGGAGGAGGTTGATTAGTCAGGCAGCAGAGTTAAGGACAGATTGGAGAGGTGCAAGAGTGTTAGCAGGGAGGCCACAGAGGGGGAGGTTGCAGTAGTCAAGATGGGAGATTATGAGGGTATACACTAGTAGTTTAGTAGATTGAGTGTTGAGGAAGGGATGGATTCTGGAAATAGTTTTGAGTTGGAGGAGGCAAAGGGCATGGATGTGCGGTTTGAAGGACAGGGCAGAGTCAAGGGTTACTCCGAGGAGACGGACTTCAGGTACAAGGCAAAGTGTGATGTAATTTATTGTGATAGATAGATCTGGTAAGGAAGGTGTGTGAGATGGAGGAAAGATGATGAGTTTGTTTTGTCTACATTGAGTTTTTAGAAGCAAGAGGAGAAGGAGGATATGGTTGATAGACACTCCGGGATTCTGGACAGGAAAGAGGTGACATCTGGGCCAGAGAGATAGAGCTGAGTGTCATCAGCGTACAGGTGATACGGGAAGCCATGGGACTTTACGAGTTGTCCCAGACCAAGGGTATAGATTGAAAAGATGAAGGGCCCCAGGAGAGCCTTGAGGGACCCCAACAGAGAGGGGATGGGGCAAGGAGGTCGTGTGGGAGTGGGAGAGGCTAAATGTGTGGTTGGGAAGGTAGGAAGAGATCTAGGAGAGGGCAAGGTCACGCCAATGGAAAAGAGGATCTGTAATAGGAGACAGTGGTCGACTGTGTCGAATGCAGAGGATAGGTCTAGAACGAGGAGGATGGAGAACTGTCTGCTAGCTTTGGCTATGAGTAAGTCGTTAGTAATTTTGGTCAGGGCAGTTTCAGTGGAGTAGTGGGGGTGGAAACCGGATTAAAGGTTGTCAAACATAGAATTGGATGAGAGGTGGGATGAGAGTACAGTGTGGACATGCTTTTCAAGAAGTTTGGAAGCAAACGGGAGCAGGGATATGGGCCGGTAGCTGGATGTAGTGGGGTCGTGGGATGACTTCTTTAAGATAGGTGTAATTATTGCATGTTTGAAAGTAAAAGGAAAAGTACCAGAAGTCAGAGAAAAGGTGGGTTAGGGCTGGGATAAGTGTGGAGGTAGTATTGGGGAGGAAGTGGGATGGGATGGGGTCCAGTGCACAAGTGATGAGGTACGATCTAGAGAGATGTGCAAGTTTTCCTTCAGTGATGGAGGGGAGGTGGGTAAGTGGGGGAGGGGAGTGGTCTGGTATACAAGGGGGTTGTGGCGGTTGGGTAGCAAACTGTATAGTGATGAATCCGGCACCGGACAGTTCTCCAATAATCAAATTTTATTTAGTGATTTTTCATAAGATCATAAAATCAAGCGACCTTGGGAGCGCAGTCCCGCTGGACGCGTTTCGTACAACGTACTTCATCAGCAGCTCAGCAGGTTGGGTAGCAAAGACTTGTCTGATCTGTTCAATTTTTTGGTGAAGTGTGTTGCAAAGTCTTCTGCAGAGATAAGAGAAGTAGGAGGGGGCAGTGGGGGGCAGAGGAGGGAGTTAAATGTGTTCATAACTGCCTGGGTTGTGGAACAAAGAGGATATGAGGGTAATGAAGTAATTCTGTTTAGTGGTGATGAGTGCTGACTTGAATTTGAGAAGTTCTTGTTTGAATGCTGTGTAGTCTTCATGCGAGTGTGTTTTCTTCCAGCACCGCTCTGCAACCCTAGACGCTCGTGGTGTCTGCGTAATAGGGTTGTTAGTTGATTCGTCGTGTTCTGCCATGAATGAGAAGGGCAGCTGCATCAATAGCTGATGTGAGTGTAGAGTTGTAGAAAGCTGTGGCATTATCTGTGTTGTGGAGTGAGGATATGGATGATAGCGGTAAAATGGAGTTGGAGAGTGTGTGAGCGTCAAGATGTGTGAGGTTTCTGCAAGGGTGTGCGTGTTGGTGGACATGGCTGACAGGTGAGGAGGACAAGGATGAGAAAGTGAGTGGATGGTGGTCAGAGAGGGGGAGAGGGGAGGTTGTGGATTTAGTTAGGGAGCAGAGGTGGGTGAAGATGAGGTTGTGTGTGTCTATATGAATGGTAATAAACATTCAGGTCCAGACCTGAGTGTGGTTGATTTTGTGTGGTGTTGTCAAAATACATAAGGTGGAGGTGTGCAGCTGGAGCTCCTACTTTTAGAATTATTGGACTGTTAAGGATATCGTCCATTTGAAACCATGTGTTGTTCCAGCATGAACTTCCTCCAAAGCTAAAATTTCGTAATATCTTCCACAGGTCATTGCTCAGGAAATTTAGACTGTTTCTCGATGTGGCCGGTTTAGAGTCCAGAAGCCTCTCCTAAAGGGGAGTACTATCGCGTGGTGACTGGTTTGCAGTCCATGTGGAATACTGCTGTGATTTAAATCAGTTAATTTCTTTTGGCACATTCAGTGTTAATGTGCACATGATGCTGTATTGCTGTGTGCAGCTCTGCATGTGTAGGTTGGTGTGTGTGTCACATCACTTAGTCGTCCACCATTAAGGAGTTCCACTTCCAACCACCATGTGTAGCTGATAGAGATTAATCTCTACATGAACTTCCAGTGGTAAAGACGCACGACATTGTTTTGGTTCTTGCTTCTGTTACATTCCCTGTAGGAGTTGTCGTGTTTTCCCAGTCTGTGGGTGGAGGTACGGGCTCTTAGCCTAGGGCTTATCACGAGCATAGGATAAAGGATAAGGATAAAGACCCAGACCTCCTCATCTTCAGAGGTACATCTGGGAGCAGGGTATCCTAGGGACCCCAGTCTAAAAGTTAGACTAGCTCCCCTGAATGCCCTTATTTCATCTTGTGACAATAGAGGCTTTGATCTGTATATAAATATACAATATATACTGTATATACTCGTGTATAAGCCGAGTTTTTCAGCCAAAATTTGGGCTGAAAAGTCTCCCCCTCGGCTTATACACGGGTCAATACGGTAGGGCCGCTCATTATATATGCACTGCATATATGCCTCCAAATGCTGGCACTCTCCTCCCTTGTAAGGGCCCCCCCCCCCCCCCGCTGCGTATCTTACCATTCCGGTCTTCTGCACAGCGCCGCTCCTCGGTGCTCCATCCTGCTACAACCGGGATCTCCGGCCGTCGCAGGCATATGACATCATCGCGCGACGGCCGGGGATCCCGGATGCAGCGAGGACGGAGCATGAAGAACGGAGCACCGAGGAGCGGCGCTGAGCAGAAGACCGGGATGGTAAGATAAGCAGCGGGGTGGGGGGGCCCTTACAAGGGGGACGAGTGCCAGCATTTGGGGGCTGCTATATACCCCCTGGGGGCTGCTGTATACTACCACTGGGGCTGTATATACCACTGGGGCTGTATATACACGGGCTGCTGTATACTACCACTGGGGCTTATATACACTGGGGCTGCTGTATACTACCACTGGGGCTGTTATATACCACTGGGCTGCTGTATACTACCATGGGCTGATATACCATGGGCGTATACCACTGGGGCTGTTATATACCACTGGGGCTGTATACCTGGGGCTCTGTATACTACCACTGGGGCTGTATATACCACTGGGGCTGCTGTATACTACCACTGGGGCTGTATATACCACTGGGTGCTGTATACTATGGGGCTTATATACCACTGGGGCTGTATATACCACTGGGGCTGCTGTATACTACCACTGGGCTGTATATACATGGGGCTGCTGTATACTACACTGGCGTATTACATGGGCCCGTATACAATGGGGCTGCTGCTGTATATACCACTGGGGCGCTGCTGTATATACCACTGGGGTGCTGTATATCCTTTGGGGCTGCTGTATACCACACTGCTGGGGGCTGTATACCTGTGCTGGGTCCACCCTCGGCTTATACACGAGTCAATAGGTTTTCCCAGGTTTTGGGGGCAAAAGTAGGGAGTCGGCTTATACACGGGTCGGCTTATACACGAGTATATACGGTATAATATAGAGGCTGTAGGCTGTGTATATATATATTATAGAGACTGTGGCCTGTTTATATAATATAGAGGCTGCGGGCAGTATATATATGAATATAATACAGAGGCTGCTGGCAGTATATATATAAAATATATAGGCTGCATGCATATATAATATAGAGGCTGCGGGCTGCGTATATATGCAAGGAGAAATTGTTCAGATGATGCCACATTTTTTCAGCAGGCTAAAAATTTAAGTGGGAGATTTCATGATAGAGGTTCTAACGCAGGCAGACATACAGAAATGCTTTAATCGAGCATTTCACTGACAGGAATCTTCTTCCCTTTGAAAATCAGGTTGGAGATAAAAAGAAGGGCAAAGGAAAAACAGATGATATTACTCATTTTATTACGAGTCAACATTAAATTCTAACTGGCGTGAGATCGGAAAAGTATTGTCCAGACACTGGTGTGTCATTTGACAGATGGAGGTTTGAAATGTGCTTTACCTAATAGTCCCTATATCACCTGATGTAGGTCTCATAACCTCAGAGACCTCCTGGTTAAAAGCCACTATGGGCCACCCAAAAGTAAATTGATCTTTGGTAGTTGTGGTCCACCATGGGGAACGTTTCCCTGTATTGATTGCTCAGTAATTTTTTGATTCTTCAGGCACCAAAATATTTAAAATTGTTCATCATATTACATACGCAACTGAGGTGATAATTTTATCACATGACGTGTCCCTGCTGGTAGATATATGTTGGCATGACCACGAGATCTGAGGGTGCGTATTCAGGAACATGTCAGAGATATCAGAAATTCCACTGATGTGAAGGAACCAGAATTGTTAAAAGCAATACCGAAACATTTCTTTTTCCACCATCATACACTTCCAAAGGAATTGGTATTTAGGCGTATTGACCATGTGCATTTCGGCAATAGAGGGGGAGACCTTAAAAAACACCTGCTCCAGAAGGAGCCTAGGTAGAGGGTGGTTCTTAATACTCCAAATGAACTAAACAAACCAGTGAGCTTCAAATCATTATTGTGATTTCTGTGCCATTTTAATTGTGGTTTTCACGTTTTTAAATATTATTTGTTGCATAGTACTCATATGTTCCCTTATATATAGATTTAGATCTTCCATCTACTATTGATGCCTTGCATATTCATTGTGGGCAATACGATGGAATCATACTTTCAATTACCCATATCAGGATGAAGTTATCAATAATGATAATAATAGTCTTTATTTATATAGCACCAACATATTCCGCAGTGCTCATAATTCAAAGTTTTATATTTAACAATAATAAGAAACAGTTATAAGAAAATACGATACAATACAATACAAAAACAAATACAATACAATACAATACAAAATACAATACAAAGAATGATACAATAATTAGAGACAAATAATGACAGCCCTGCTCATAAGAGCTTACAATCTGACAGTGAGGTGGGGGTGACACAAAGTACAGGGGCTTATTTACAATGATGGTATAGTCAACTTGAGGAGATGGGGAACAGATAGGAGCAGTATAAGTGGCCACCAACCATTATTTGTGATCCACTTGAGACTGGTGGAGCGGATAGGCTATGTTTAGATGACTTTGACTGAGGATCATGATAGGCCGCCCTAAAAAGATGTGTTTTTAGGGATCGCCTGAAACTGATGAGGGTCTCAGCTATTTCTCTCAAGTTCGTCAACCACTCCAAATCATTCAGGCAAGCATGCACGTCGCAAGTAATGACACGGACACAGAATCTGTTTCAAGTCTTGCTCATGCCTAAGCCTAATGAGAATAAGCACTGCGCAAGAGTTTATTGGAACACATATATTTATACAGGAAAGCAAGGGGTGTTAGCATTCTAGAACACTCTGCAGAATTCTAATTGGCTGATTCTGACGCTGGAATTCCTAGGGTTGATCTGGATCCAGAGTGTGGTTTAGGATACAAGAGCCATCTTAGGTGGTTGCGTAACAGACGACATGGCATTTCTGAGTCACAGCTTATGTAGGGAAAAGTTGTGATATTTTAACCCTATAAAGACATTTCATGTCCCTCCATCTTCAACAATCCCCCTAAATACACAACTTTTCCCTAAAGACCTATGATTTACCCCTATGTACATGGGTTCCTCTTCTTTGTTTCACCTCTTTGTCAACAAGCCATCCCTGCGGATGTGCCTCCTGCTTAAAGGACTTTCTAGTGCATGAGGGGTCCATCTTCTCTCGCCCTACCTTTATTCAAGAGGGGTCGAGTGATAAAGGACACTTGGGGTCCTCACTATTGTCTAATTCAGGAGGACATGGCCTCGTACCAAGTCAATATTGCTGGTGAAAACTTCAGTCTTATCTAAAATAAGTCAGTCCCTGACATCCATAAAATAAAGGTGTCCTAAGCAGTCAGTGTCCCTTGGGATGTTTATATCCATCACATATAGGACAGCGTCTGTAGTAAAAGAGTTTTCTATCGTTAAGTATGGGAAAAACAGTTGTCAGACTCACAAATAGGACAGAACCCTACGGTGCAATATTTGTTCATATATTCTTGGCTGTAACAGAGTCATTCTAGTAAGGAGGCTTCTACTTTTACTGTCTGTCTTCTCTCAGGCTATAGTAGGGTCGTAGGTCCAGTCTTTCCCAATTTTCTATCTCACAATATTCCAGGACTCACAATGACATCTATAGTCTATGTCAGCTGTGGTGACACATATACACATGTCAAATTTATAACTAACTACAGGGTTTGAGGTATTAACCAGAAAATAGTAACTTGTTATCCACTCTTTCTCTTTGGGACATAGCCCTCGGTGAGCCCCCATTTCTCAACATTGAAGGTACCTTTACACGCCGCTACAGAAGGTTGGAAACAACCGGGTGTCTCAAGTGCACGAGCATGTACGAACGGTTGCAAACGGTACCCGATACCGCCTTTACACGCCGCTACAAAGTGCTCTAGAGAAGGTTTAATCTATCCCTGGAGGCACCGCCGGGTGCCACAAGTTACCTTCTGTAGAGCACCTTCCCTCATTTACACGCCGCTACAGAAGGTAATATGGGAGGACCTAGTGCAGCAGGGACAACACATAGGTGTGCCAGAGTTGTGGATTACGAGACGCTCGTACGATGATTGGACAATGCAATAGCATCATGATTGGCCAGCCAGCGCAGGAAGGCTGGCTAATACATGACGCTATAGCAAATGTGTAGTGTGACTGGTCAACTCCTTAAATATGCCGCCCAATGCAGCGACAACCAATCGTAATGCAGGAGCTTTCACCAATGATCGCTGAAGGGGGGCGGTTTCCCGGAGGCTGTGTCACGCCCCAGGGAGTTATCTAGGTGGCGAAAAAAACCTTACCGTACCTTATTTAGACGCCGCTACCATTGGGTTGAAAACAACCTGTTTTAGAGCACTGCTCTGAAACAGGTGCCGAAAGTGACGGGTGGCAACAACCTAGTTTACACGCCGCTACCTCGGGTTGATTTGACGGTGCAAGATACATTTGTCTCCGACACCCGGTTGTTTCCAACCTTCTGTAGCGGCATGTAAAGGTACGTTAAGAGAGAAAACATACAATGTATCAAGGAAATATATATGCTTGGGTCCTGAATAAACGTCGAATCACCTATCTATCCCTAACCTTTTCCTGATCTTATATATATTTTCAGTTTGTAAAGTGTTGCTTAGTCCATTATTTCCATAAATATATACAGCAATCGCTCAGTCAACATATATAATATATGAGGGTCACTAGATACACTATCAATAGTCCGTAATAGAAGCAGGTTACGGCTAGTCTGTCTCAGCACAAATAAAAACAATATATATATACCGTATATACTCGCGTATAAGCCGAGTTTTTCAGCCCAAAATTTGGCTGAAAAGTCCCCCCTCGCTTATACGCGAGTATATAAAAAAATAAAAACATACCGCAGCAGCCCGGAGGTATACAGGCCCCCATCAAGTTGCAGGGCCCCCCCCTTGCGCGCCAGCCTGTAAAGGAAAATCATACTTGCCAGTGTCCTGTCGCGCCGTCCGCAGCTGCCGACACGCGAATCACCGGGGCTCCATTCAGCGTCTTCCGCATTTCCTGTAGTCGCGGCAATGACGTCATTGCCCCGACCACAGGAAGTCGGAAGCCGGAAGACGCTGAAATGGAGCCGGGATCGTCATGTCGGCAGCTGCGGACGGCGCGACTGGACACTGGCAAGTATGATTTCCTTTACAGGCTGGCGCGCAAGGGGGGGGGGGCCCTGGAACTTGATGGGGGGCCTGTATATCTCGGGGCTGCGGCTGAATACAGCCTGGGGCTGCGGCTGTATACAGCCCTGGGGCTGCGGCTGAATACAGCCTGGGGCTGCGCTGCTGTATATACCTCTGGGGCTGCAGCTGCTGTATATACCTTGGGCTGCAGCTGCTGTATATACTCTGGGGCTGCAGCTGCTGTATATACCTCTGGGGCTGCATATACTCTGGGCTGCATATACCTCTGGGCTGCATATACTCTGGGCTGTATATACCTCTGGGGCTGCATATGGGGCTGCATATACCTCTGGGGCTGCATATGGGGCTGCATATACCTCTGGGGCTGATATACTCTGGGGCTGCATATACCTGGGCTGTATATACCTCTGGCCTGCATATACCTCTGGGCTGTATAAACCTCTGGGCTGCATATACTCTGGGGCTGCATATGGGCTGCATATACTCTGGGGCTGCATATGGGGCTGCATATACCTGGGGCTGCATATACCTCTGGGCTGTATATACCTCTGGGCTGCATATACCTCTGGGCTGCATATGGGGCTGCATATACCTCTGGCTGCATATGGGCTGCATATACCTCTGGGGCTGCATATACCTCTGGGGCTGCATATACTCTGGGGCTGCATATGGGGCTGCATATACTCTGGGCTGCATATGGGGTCTGCATAACCTCTGGGGCTGCATATGGGGCTGCATATACCTCTGGGCTGCATATGGGGCTGCATATACCTCTGGCTGCATATACCTCTGGGCTGTATATACTCTGGGCTGCTGTATACTACCACTGGGCTGCTGCTGTATACTACCACTGGGGAGGCTGCTGTATACCTCACTGCTGGGGGCTGTATACCTGTGCTGGATCCACCTCGGCTTATACGCGAGTCAATAAGTTTTCCCAGTTTTTGGGGCAAAGTAGGGGGTCGGCTTATACACAGTATATACGGTATATATAATACAAGGTAGAATCAAACAGGCATAATATTAAACAATATCATTACTGTATACTTATCAGTGGTCTCCCCGCTTTCCTGAAAAACAGGTCAAAAAGGTAACTGGATATCTGAGGAAATGTCCAATTATTTATTATACAACTACCATATTATTATTTACATATATATTTACTCATTCACCTACTTACTCTACTTCAGAACATTTTAATCAATGTATATTTGACATCTCATGGTATTTTGTATAGGAGAGATCCACACCTACTAGGACATGTTTATAAATTTCCTCTCCTTTTCCGCACCCTATTTGCAATTCTTAAAGCTTGTGGAGTGGCTGCTGCTTTAAACTCTTACCTTTCTAAGTTGTGTTGTGCGCAAGAATAATGCAGGATTGTACACACAGCTTTACCTGAAACCAGGAGCGAACCAGGAAGTATTCATCTGACTACACTCGTGACCTGTTGAGGCGTAAGTGGGGCCAAGCAAAGACTATTCTAACTTTTGCTTATGAGAGACGTCATGGCCTGTCCTTTTCCCATCCTTCAGCACAACTCCCACTTCTCCCTGAGTACCTACTTGGTTCTGTTCGGGCAGTCTGATACTGGGAGGGTGCTCAGGTCAGCCAGACGTAACAAGGCTGGGATCGGTAACCTCCCGCCACTACCTAAGAGACATATGAGAGACGTCTTTTAACTTCAATTGTACCTTGGCCTCTACCTCTGGGAGAACACCTGCAGTGTTGTCAGCGTGGTTATACCATCCTAGACTGGCAACATGGTGTCTACCCCACGGTAATTTACCAATTCTGCATTTAATATGCTTATAGTTTTTGTAAGAATTGTATTTGGAAGACACTCTACCTGCTCACAAAAGTGCAAAAACTCAGAATCAATTGCTCTGATTACCTCATTTGAGGATCCTACCGGTGTCCAGTGTAAGATCATCTCTCCTATACGTACATCTGAAATAAAACACTCAAGAATTTGTATTAGTTTCAAAAATCAGAAAATACTTATTCAACAAAAGTCTTATTAATTCTCTACTAATTATATTGATAGTTAGGCAACAAATAATACAGCGCTGCCGGACTCTCGAAGCAAGCAGACGACCACCACCACCACCACCACCACTACTACTACTGTCCTATTGCACATGAGTCATCACACATGGCATTTTTACATAACACATCACATAGTAACAAGAACACAGTCCCAAAGTCAGCTGTGACCACCTAGCCCTGGAGCCGTACTCGGTCTCTGACCGCCTGGCCCTTGGACACTGGCTGCCATGCACACATCAGGTGCACTAGCATGGAGCTGGCAGGCTCCCATCACTTACCCACTGGGGACGGATCACTTCCAGCACCTCCTCACATGGCAGTAGTCTGGACTTCTCAATCCCATAGTCCTCTCCTCACTCAGACACCTGGCAGGTTCCTATCCAGCCTGCTCACTCACAGGTGCAACCCAGTGAGTCAATCAGCACATCTTCACTCACACACAGACCTGAGATGTGATTAACCCCTGTGCACCATTCAGGTTTAGCCCAGCAAAGCACTCATCCCCACAGGTTCAGTCGCTCATTAGGCTCATGAATGCATCGGATCTTCAGTACTCACACTCAGCTGTTTTACTCAGCTCATGAAAACCCTTCAGCTGTTAACCCCCTGTACATCGGACAGGTTTCACACACCACACACAATCAGGAAAACCGGCCCATGTGAACACAGACCTGCATTGATAACCCGTGTGATGCACCCGGCCAGGGGCCACATCACCACACCTCACTTTCTCCGCACTTCACTCACTTTGTCCGCACACATACACACAACACACACATACTCCGCTATACTTACCACCGGCCCTGCATCACCGACATGTCGCCGCCCCCGAACTACTCGATCAAATACGCGTCCAAAAAGTCTCGCCAAACTTCCCGGACGCCATATTGGATCCAGTCGTCTGCGGGCGCCGACATGTCAACTCAGGATCCAGCCGGCAGGGAAGACGCAGGGTCGGTGCTAACTATAGCGAAGTGTCTGTGTGTGTGTGTATGTATGTATGTGCTGACCACTCTGCCCACAGCGCTGCACTCAGCACTCTGCCCACGCCACTGTGCTCACCAATCTCACCGCACTCACTGCTAACCACTGAGCCACCGCACTCACTGCTAACCACTGAGCCACCGCACTCGCTGCTAACCACTGAGCCACCGCACTCACTGCTAACCACTGAGCCACCCCACTCACTGCTAACCACTGAGCCACCTGTATACACACAATTCATTTCACCCCACTCCCCTAACTATTAGTAAATATACTATATATGGATTCTAGACTACCCGATTCTTTCGAATCGGCCCGCCATCTATATATATATATGTGATTATATAGGAATTATCAGTATTATGTATGTGATTATGTATAAATTAGTGAGTCACGCCTATTCTGCAAGGACTCGCAACGGCCGCTTGGCGGCCATTGCGAGTGAGGCTTTGCGAATCAGTGGCGCCGGCAATGCTTCACAGGTCGCGTGGGCGCTGCGCCCACGCCCACAACGACGGAGACAGCGCCGAAACTTACGGAAGTGCGTTAGGGAAATTATATATTACATACTGATAATCTATTATATAATTGCTGTAGCGACTTCCCTCGCACACGCCGCTACCTCCGTGGCTTTGTTCGTGGACGCGCATCGCCCACGCGACTCACTCGCAATGCCCGCGAAGGGGGTGTTGCAAGTCGTTGCAGCAGCCCGAGCAATGCCCTATACACAGATTCTAGAATCCAGATGCAATACTGATAATCTATTATATAATTGCCGTAGCGACTTCCCTCGCACACGCCGCTACCTTCGTGGCTTTGTTCGTGGGCGCGCATCGCCCACGCGACTCACTCGCAATGCCCGCCAAGGGGGCGTTGGGAGTCGTTGCAGCAGCCCGAGCAATGCCCTATACACAGATTCTAGAATCCCGATGCAATCGCATCGGGCTCACAGCTAGTAAACTATAACTGTTTTATGTTTAACCAAAAAAAATTTGAATTCTGTCATAATTGTCTCCATCCCCCCTTCGCATGAGGGAATCAGAAGATAACAGAGCAAATGTGTGTAAGAAATATTCTCACATCATTATAGGCCATACAGATAAATGATGTTACACTGCCACCACTTGCCAGGTGTGAGGAGACTAGTTCCCATGAAAGAAACAAAGACTGCCTTGATAAGATTATCAGGGAGGCATGTGAGAGGGTTAAGGCCCTGTCACACAAAAAGAGATCGCTAACGAGATCGCTATTGGGATCGCTGTTGCGTCACGAATTTCGTGACGCAACAGCGATGTTGTTCTTTGTGACACACACCAACGATCTGACCCCTGCTGTGAGATCGTTGATCGTTACATACTGCTTTGGGTCATTCCTGCTTCGTTGTGCTCCGCTGGGAACGCTACATCTGATGTGGAAACCCTTCTATAGGGAGAGCTTTTGGGTGGGCACAAAGGGTCTTCACATTGCCAGTGAGTTTCAAATTAAAATTCATTCATGAATGGAGACGAGACATGTGTGCAGGTAGAGTCTCATCTGTCTGAGGTGGCCAAGACTCACCAATTTATTAGCTAAAAAGCAGAACTACAACCGTTACATGTAACTGAAAAGAAAACCAAAATAGATATCAGTTATAACACACTTCCCGTGGCCCAATGTGAAACCTTCTTGTCAGGGAACTCACAGGAAACCAGTATTCCTTAGTCAGACATTCAATCTTGCAAGTTTTGAGCACAAAACTACAGACATAGAAAAGCATAGAATTGTTTCTAAATAATAATGAAGCCAGATATAAAATACATCGTTGTGTTTGACAAAGATAATAAGCAACGATCTCAATGCTACGCTATGGAGAGAAAATTCACAATGACCTGGGTATAATTCTGGATCGCTAGTGCGTCGTTTTTCACATTGCTGGTAAGATGCCTATTTGACATCTTACCAGTGATGTGTAAATGACGCGCCAGCGATATCTGCACATCATTATCAGGATCGCTGATGCGTCGTTATGTGAGACTGAGCCTTTACTCCTTTGTGTCTTCTCACACATTTTGACCTTGAACGACTATGTGCCTACGAATAAAGTGCATTCCACGTCCCTGTAGTTGCTATGAGATTATCAACTTCAGGAATGTCATCAGAAGCAGCCACTGTGAGCTTCTAGCCTGCTCCCGATTATCATAATTTTCATTAACACCATTTTAAAACGCAGTATATTCAATTTTATTAGCATTGCCAAATCAGGCAACCAAAATTATGGTATATATGTTACTCATTCCAATATGTCAAGGGGAACATACACATTATAAGGTAGCGTTCCCCTAGGGGATCACTTGGCAGCATGTATAACACAAAAAAACATACACTAAACACCTGCTCACATCACGTATGATACAAAACATACAGTCACATACAGACAATAATCAATCCTGACATTACATCTCACATCTCAGCATATTACAGTTCACAGAAACCTCTTTAAGATGACTTGTATACACAGGGGCCCTGATTACAGCTCCATTTAACACTATGTGCACCAATCACAGCCCCATATGGTAGTTATAGCCACCTAGCGTTATACACACATAACCATATAGCAGTACAGCACCCTCTGCCCCTCCTTCCCCTTTAACTGCCTCAAAACCTTCTAATTGTGCTTGTTTGCTCACACGGAGAAAGCCATAGCAGTCTCTAAGACTCCATTATCTTCTAAAATACCCTTAGACACCTGTATTATGTGTTTCCACATACCAGGCTGGAGCCTCCCTTCTGGTGGCATTTCTGTCAACTTAAACAATACACCCGCATTTTTAACATACTTTTTCCCCAATCTTTCCCGGACCATAGTAATGGCCATGGTTGTTCCCGGAGGGAGACTGTGCTTTTTCTTGAAAAGACGCAACATCTTTAATCACTATTCACCGGTGTCTCTATTGGTGCAGCTGCTCACCGACCCGTATACTACGGTACACCGATCACCAGCCTCTCTTTCTTTCGGAAGCTCAATACACAGATATTTATTTCACAACAGTATTCCATAGAATACAACGCCTGCCCTGATTCTCCTTATTCTGACAGCCTGTGTTCCCGTGTTAAAGCTAATGCGTCGTAACAAATAATCATAAGATAACACACAGTCTTCCCTCCCCTGTATGTGCAGCTCAGCACAGAAGGAAAAAGGGAGGAGTGAGAGGGGATCAGCGCTGCAAATGTGACAGTCTACTTTCTCCCTTTCTTGCTGCGTTTTTTATCGATCTCTCCCAACGGGGCAGTGCACCGTGGCTGACGGAGTTGGGCGGACGGTTTGTGCTTAATCACGTTCGACCCCGCTATGGACAACCAAGTTAGTTACCATCACCTTACACCCTCGTGCTCTGGCTACACCCCTCTCAGATAACCCCCGTCCCCGAGTCACAGGCAAGTTCTCACATATGCATAATATATGTGATGCTTACCGTGATCCAGCGGGATTGATCAGGTCCCTTCAGTGGGCGTTGGGTCTCTGGCAGGGGCGCCGTGTGGGGCCACAGGGGCGCATGGTTTCCTCACGGGGGTCCCTGTTCGGGCGCCAATTGATGAGGGTCTCAGCTATTTCTCTCAAGTCCGTCAACCACTCCAAACCATTCAGGCAAGCGTGCACGTCGCAAGTAATGACACGGACACAGAATCCGTTTCAAGTCTTGCTCATGCCTAAGCCTAATGAGAATAAGCACTGCGCAAGAGTTTATTGGAACTCATATATTTATACAGAAAAGTAAGGGGTGTTAGCATTCTAGAACACTCTGCAGAATTATCATCTTCTAATTGGCTGATTCTGACGCTGGAATTCCTAGGGTTGATCCGGATCCAGGGTGCGGTACAGGATACAGGGGTCATCTTAGGTGGTTGCGTAACAGACGACATGGCATTTCTGAGTCACAGCTTATGTAGGGAAAAGTTGTGATACATTAACCCTATAAACACATTTCATGGTCCTCCATCCTCAACAATAGGAGCAGCTTAAGTGGCTACCAACCATTATTTGTGATCCACTTGAGACTGGTGGAGCGGATAGGCTATGTCTAGATGACTTTGACTAGGGATCATGATAGGCCGCCCTAACAAGATGTGTTTTTAGGGATCGCCTGAAACTGTAAGTTGTGGATACATCTAATTTCTTGTGGTAGAGCATTCCAGAGAATTGGTGCAGCTCAATATTTGAAGAAGATAACAATAATTACGATTTGATGGGAAAAGCATAATTTATAAATTACTGAAGAAATTACAATATATGACATGATGTATTTTTGTCTGATAATGTCTATTTCCTTTATGCATTATGGTATTTCTTATTCTTTTGTCCTTTTTGTACCTTATTGTTTTGAATTAAGATATTGTCTTCCTATATGATCTATAGTGTTATTCATGTGGAGATATCATATACATATCTGATATGGCTACTATTGATCTAAATATGTTGGTCACTATCACGTATGTTCTGTATAGCATTTTTGCATAGCTTTGCTCCATGTTTCCCTAATATAAACACTCGATGAGCCAACAGGGGAATGGCACCTGTGAAAGGCTCAAGCTGCCTGCCATACAGGTGAGGAACCAGTACGCAGGAAGAGAGTCGCAGAATAGCTTTAGGCAGCGGGGACCAAAGCTGACAACGCAGAAGGAAGGCCTCCGAACCCACCTGTCGAAGTGGATCCCCAATTGCTTCCATCCTGCCCAGAACTCCATTACCACCTGTTAACAGTATCCTGGTCTGCACCATCAAATACCAAGTAAAAGGTAAAGAAAACCACCATCCCTGTATTGGCCGGTCATTTTCCTCGCCCTCAGTCCTGCACCCCAATGTTCACTACTCCTTCATCATAAAAAGTACCAGTCGCCCTGGGGCCCCGCTCCACCCGTGGAAAGCTGTACCATCTTTGCTGTGTGACCAACCACCCTAGTGGTCCTGAACCACAGCGTCGGCCATCCAATTGCCAAATACCATGCATGGTGTCACGACTCAATCCCATATAAATTATTCCCCATTTTATGACACGGCCAGAGCCACGGAGTCGGGTCATGGTCCTGTGACCTCCCCCAAGAACTTAACAAAGCTCTCACTGATCTCAGGGAGACCAGTCAAGGAAAACACTGCGGGCAGCTGGCTAAAGCACTCAAACACAGTGAAATCCATGGTGCATTGCCCCTGGGAATTTGAATATGCAAATAGCGTCAGTGGAGCATCTTTTAATAGTGTCAAACACGGGACTAGCCAGATATCTCTCCAGGGAAGGACCTAGCTCTGGGGTGGACTCTTTGCGGAGACCACCATATTAAGTGGCCCTTTCAGTCACTATCCCGCTCAGTTATGAGCTTAAGGATATGACAAGGGAAAGAAGAACTGTTTGACTCAGTTCTGAGTACCCCACGGCCCTGGTGGGCGTGTCACCAGCACCATTCACCCCAGCACAGACCCTTCCTGTTGGTGACAGCATGGCGGCATAAACAGAGCGGCGACTTTTCTGTGGAAATGATCGCATAGCTGATGTCATGCTGATTGGTGGATGGCTCCCCGCTGACTGGTGGATCCTGCTGTCAATCAGCATGACATCGGTTCTGACGCAGAGGGGTGAAGCCGCTTCTCTGTAGATATGAGGTTAGTGGCAGAATCTAAGATGAGCAGTGAGTGGTGCGAGCACAGCAGACAGGTAGGTGGCAGCTATCCGCCTGTTAGTGACACGCCCCTCCAGGACATTAGAATACTCGGAACCGGGCTGTTTTGAGTCTCTGGGTTGCTAGTTGAGCATGGTCTGGATTCTCCATGTCATGGGGTTCCCGGTGCTCCTGTTCTTCGGCATAGTCCCTCCACTGCCTTGCGCTTGACAATGAATACAAGTCTCACGGGTGGAATGGTCGCTGCCTGTGCCTCTGGGACTCTCTTCCTCTGAACCACTTAGGTGTTGTTTCTGCTCCTCTGGCCTCTGGACACTTCAGTTTTATGACAGGCTTTCTTGCTCTAGCTTCCCTCCAACTCGACTCTAGCCGCTTCACTCTCCTTTCTGTTCAGCTGTTTCTCCTTCTGCTGTACAACTGTCTCTTCTACATTCTAGATGTTTCTCACTCTTTATAGCCCTTGTCACTTATCCCACTTCATCTACGTGTGTTCTTCCTGGCCTCACTCCTCCCAAGTGCTCCCTCTACTTCCTTCACCACCCAACCCCACTACAATGGTTCCTAGTGTGATCTGGGTGTCCCAGCACCGGTCTGTGCCCTTCTGACCTGAGAGTGGGATACTACAGACTATCAGGGATCCCACATTAGTGCTTGGGCACATTTTTTACCGCTATATCCCAGCTATCTCATTTCATTACAAAAATATATGTGTTGGCCTTACAGAAAAAATATAAACTATTTTAAATTATAAATTTCAGGTCTGATCTTTGATATTCATTCCATAATCTGAAGAATACTTGAAAAAGGTATTATAAATGGTGTGTATATATATATATATATATTATAGCAGGGGCGGACTGGCGCTTCTAATTCCAGGAGGCAGGGTTGTCCTGCCAGCCCGAGGTGAGGAGCGGGGGGAGGGGGGTGCTAGCAGTAAGCCCGAGGTGAGGAGTGGAGGGGGTAGTAGTGCTGGCAGTGTGCCAGAGGAGTGGGGGGTGCGATTGGCAGCCTACTTACCACAGCAGCCGCATAGCAGAGACGGACCGGCCCATTTCTGTATGGGGGCGGCCCTGGAGGAGGCAAGTGTGTGTGTCTGTGTGTTCTCCGCCCCACATGCAGTGTAGCTGCTCCGTCAGGTCACGGTAGATGCCAGAGAATACAGTCACATCACTGGATGAGGGGCCTCCTCATTACAGGGCCTTGCCCTCCCTTTCCCTTGTACTCAGTGTGGATTGTGGCGGGCTGCTGTGAGGCTGGGGTTTCTCCTGAGAGGACTGAAATGGGAGAATTCTTCATGGAGCTCAGTATCTCCTGCACCAAGTGACTCTGCAGGGGGGGGTTATTATTCACAAAGAAAACATGTTATAAAGACATCCAAGGGTCTGCATGCATCTTCTATTTGTGTGCGTAGAGAAGCATTATATTTTCATGGGACTGCTTCTCAGGGATCTGAGTGTGTAGGGGAGCATAATGCTTACATGGGACTGCTTGCTGGGGGTCTGCATGATGATTTCATTGGGATGCTGCTTGCTGGGGATTTGCATGGGTAGGTGGGCAAGTTACTTGCATGGGGCTGCTGCTTGATGGGGATCTGCGTGGGTAGGGGGGCATGATGCTCGTATGGGGCTGCTGCTTGATGGGGATCTTTGTGGGGTAAGGGGGCATGATGCACGCATGGGGCTGATCTAAGTGGGTAGGGGAGCATGATGCTTGCGCATGGATCTGTGTGGGTAGGGGGGCATGTTGCTTGCATTGGGCTGCAGCTTGATGGGATCTGCGTGGGGCATGATGCTCACATGGTGCTGCTGCTTGATGGGGATCTGCGTGGGTAGGGGGACATAATGCTCGTATGGGGCTGATGCTTGATGGGGACCTGCGTGGGTAGGGGGCATGATGCTCGCATGGGGCTTCTGCTTGATGGGGATCTGCATGGGGTAGGGGGGCACGATGCTTACATGGAGTTGCTGCTTGATGGGGATCTGCGTGGGTAGGGGGGGCATGATGCTCGCATGGGGCTGCTGCTTGATGGGAATCTGCGTGGGTAGGGGGGCATGATGCTCGCATGGGGCTGCTGCTTGATGGGAATCTGCGTGGGTAGGGGGGGCATGATGCTCGCATGGGGCTGCTGCTTGATGGGGATCTGCGTGGGTAGGGGGGCATGATGCTCGCATGGCGCCTGCACAGATCTCTCGGCTCTCGGGCATTTCACATGGTTCGAATCTGGCGCCTGCGGAAACACCGTGACTGCGCCTGTTCTCTCCTTGCCAGATTCCCAGCCACACAGTCTGTATACAGCATAAGAGCACTCTTGGCGGGATCTGGTGTTCTGCATGATTTTTTTTTTTTTCTGTTCTAGGTATTGTGCATTTCCCCCATCTATAGCAGGGTCACTTCCATGTGGAGAACATTTCATCAGTGCTCGTCTCTACAATCCATGTGAGGCCGTTGAAGAGGTGACACTGTGGGAGCCTGATAATGTCAGATAGATGAGTATAATCACTCCAAAAACCCCTTCCTCTCTCCATCTCTTAGCTTGCTAGGGTTTGCTGTCTTGGTCACTCGCCATTTTATCTTCTTTTGGGCAAGCTTTCTCCCCTCCTCCTCCTTCTTTTCTGCCTTCTCCCTCCTCCTCCTCTTTTTCTGCCCTTCTCCACTCCCTCCTCCTTTTCCACCTTTCTCCGCCCCCCTCCTCTTTCGCCTTTCTCCGCCCCCTCCTCCTCCCTCCTTTTCTGCCTTTCTCCGCCCCCTCCTCCTCCTCCTCCTTTTACACCTTTCTATGCCCCTCCTCCACCTCCTTTTCCACCTTTCTCCGCCCCCCTCTCTCCTTTTACGCCTTTGTCTTCCCCCTCCTCCTCCTTTTACGCTTTTCTCTGCCCTCCTCCTCCTCCCTCCTTTTCCACCTTTCTCTGCCCCCTCCTCCTTCTCCCTCCTTTTCCACCTTTCTCCGCCCCCTCCTCTATCTCCCTCCTTTTCCGCCTTTTTACAGATTTTTAAAGTTTTTAAAAAGTGCGAATTTTGGCCTGGTATGACTTTACATTTTCTATCATATCTCGGGCTAGAAAGAAGATAGAGAAACAAAATAAACACTGTTCTACTCAGAACTGTCCAGGCTTTCACCATATATGTCACAAGAGTATCTTTGTTAATATTTTACCCATGCGATCGCAAACACAAAATTTTAAAACGCATTTCCGAAAAATCGACATAATTTAAATATTTCCAAAACTGCCCATATGTCTGCCGTGCTCTTAGCCACATCTGTACCAAGTTTCAAGTTGGGATCACAATGGGATCATATTTTACTTTACTATTAATAGCGTCAATGGGTCATTCCATATCAAGTGATCTAAATATGAATATTTTTTTACCTGACGTCTTTAGATTTTTTAAAAAAAAATTTCTATTTGAAGTACTACTTTAGGTAATTACAAATTAAAAGTTTTGAATTTTTTTCTTAATCAGTTAATTTTTTACAGATATTTAAAGTTTTACAAAAGTGTGAATTTTGGCCTGGTATGGCTTTACATTTTTTTTATCTTGGGCTAGAAATAAGATAATGAAGTGGGAGAGGCATCATTTTACTCAGAATGGTAACAGCTTTCATTTGATATGTCACAAGACTATGTTTTTTTTATATTTTGTTTGGGAAAAATCAAATTCAAAATTTTGACGCGCAATTGTGAAATAAATGTTAGTTTGAAAATTGTGAAAAAATGGCTGTGTGTTACTTGTGTTCTTGGTTATATTTGTGCAGAGATTCAACTTGGGACCTGTCAAATTTATATATTTTTTATTTTATGGTTGTATGAGTTATTACAACTTATTGAATAAAACATTTATATGCAACAAAAAAGAAACACAAATCCCATAAGTGACAGGATAAATATATCTTAATCATCAGAACACAACGCTCAGCATTTTCAACCTGAATGCATTGAACAAACCAAAAGAAGAAAGGTGATCATATCCTCAAGTGTGATTGACCAAGATTAAAAGAACCAAAAATGTTAACCCCTATTTATACATGTAAATTTGTTTTCTATAATATCACTAAACATGTAATTTATGAAGTGTTTAATAAGAATAGCACAGTAGTTAAATCATCGTTCTATAAAATATGAACTAATCAAACAAATAATAGTACGTTTTTAAAGTGGCTTTTTATCATCAATTTGTCCCTTTTAAGTGGGTGAAATGTAATCTTGTCCATAAGCCCTTACTAGCAATCGCCATTTCCTTATGTGTCAGAGTATGTACGGCCTGTCACTGAGTTATTATCTGACTTTTTCACTATCTTTGGAGAGTACAGTAGCCAGCCACCAGCGCCAATTATATTCACAGGTCACATAGCAAGTTATGTCATAAATTGCCAATCTTGTGCTGCCTTCTACCACTTCATGGACTTCACTGTCTTTGCTGAATGAAAAAATCCTTGTTTTTATTTCTGTTTCACTACATGGAATGAATGAAAGTGTGGGATTGCTGAGTCCCTTTGATGGGTTCTGCTTCCTGTAACCGATGTTTTAACAAACTCTTCTCCTCTTCGTAGTCCTGGTTTGTACAATACTCAATACAATATTGTTCATTCTCAGGTTGAGCCCTAACAAAGCTTTCTCCTATATGTCCTCTTCCTGCTTCTAACCTGTAACATATCAAAATAATACAGTAATGTCTAAAAATCATGGATTATTTGGTGAACATAGACCCCACACTTTTAGACCACAGGCTGAACAGATCTGAATTCAAGATTTTCGAATTGACATTATAATCTATTATATAAATCCCGGAGGGATTTTTGACGTCACATCCGTCACTTTGTCCCAACGTCCGGTCACTCTGGCCAGAGGTACACCCGCTCAGGGTGGACCAAGATGGCCGCCCTAAGCGGGAGGACCGTGGCGAGCCAGCCGGGAGACGACCGCCGTTAGGCGGTTGTCTCCCGGGTGGCGAGCCGCTGCCCGGAGCTCACCCGCGGCTACCTCCGGCACGGAGGTCCGCGCCGAGCCCGCCGGGAGACGACCGGCACGGAGCTCCGCGGCGAGCCCGCCGGAGCCGACCTCGCGGCGCCGGAGCGAGCCGGGGATCTCCGTGGCGGCCATATCCGCGGCTCAGCTCCGGGGAGCCGCGAGCCAGCCGGGATTTGCTCGATACAGCCGCCGCCATTCTGATTGGTCGGTCGCTTGCGAGCGACCAATCAGAATCAAACCGCGGCACGGCGCCATCTTTTAAAATGTAAGAAGTAAAAAAAAAAAATTTACAGATGGTGCCGTGTTTCGCGGCGCTCTTTTCATTGGTCGGTGCCAGGCGCGAGCGACCAATGAGAAGAGTGGGGCGGGGCACAGCACCATTTTTGAAATCCAAAGTTCCCACTGCTTTTCAAATATGGCGCCGTGCCCCGCCCCACTCTTCTCATTGGTCGCTCGAGCCTGGCGCCGACCAATGAAAAGAGCGCCGCGAAACACGGCGCCATCTTTAAAATTATTTTTTTTTCATTCTTACATTTTGAAACATGCCGCTGTGCCGCGGCTTGATTCTGATTGGTCGCTCGCAAGCGACCAATCAGAATGGCGGCGGCGGTACGGGCAAATCCCGGCTGGCTCGCAGCTCCCCGGAGCTGAGCCGCGGATATGCCCGGCACGGAGATCCCCGGCTCGCTCAGCCTGCGCGAGGTAGTCGGGAGCCGAGGTCGGCTCCCGGCTACCTCGCGGCCGCTCCGCTGGTGCAAGCTAGCCTGGAGCCCACCTCGGCTCCCGCCTACCTCGCGCCCGCTCCGTGCCCCGCTATTCTGATTGGTCACCGCGTTCAGCGCGCCGACCAATCAGAATAGCGGCGCGCGCTATGCCGCCATATTTGAAATACACTGTGTACAGTGTATTTGAAGTATGGCGCCATACAGCATGCCGCTATTCTGATTGGTCGGCGCGCTGAACGCCGCGACCAATCAGAATAGCGGCGCGCTGTATGGCGCCATACTTCAAATACACTGTACTCAGTGTATTTCAAATATGGCGGCATTAAGCGCGCCGCTATTCTGATTGGTCGCGGCGTTCAGCGCGCCGACCAATCAGAATTGCGGCGTGCGATATGCCGCCATATTTGAAATACACTTAGTACAGTGTATTTGAAGTATGGCGCCATAGAGCGCGTCGCTATTCTGATTGCTCGGCGAGCTGAACGTTGCGACCAATCAGAATACCGGCGCGCGCTAATGCAGCATATTTGAAATACACTTAGTACAGTGTATTTGAAGTATGGCGCCATAGAGGCGCCGCTATTTTGATTGGTCGGCGCGCTGAACGCCGGACCAATCAGAATAGCGGCGCGCGCTATGCGCCATATTTCAAATAAACTGAGTAAGTGTATTTGAATATGGCACCATACAGCGTGCCGCTATTTTGATTGTTTGGCGCGCTGAACGCCGCGATTAATCAGAATAGCGGCGCGCGCTTATGCCGCCATATTTCAAATAAACTGAGTAAGTGTATTTGAAGTATGGCAGCCATACAGCGCACCGCTATTTGATTGTTCGGCGCGCTGAACGCGCGCAATCAGAATAGCGGCGCACTGTAATGCGCCATATCTTCAAATAACTGACTACAGTGTATTTGAAATATGGCGGCATGAGCGCGCCGCCTATTCTGATTGGTCGGCGCGCTGAGCGCCGCGACCAATCAGAATAGCGGCGCGCACTATGCCGCCATATTTGAAATACACTGAGTACAGTGTATTTGAAGTATGGCGGCCATACAGCACGCCGCTATTCTAATTGGCCGGCGCGCTGAATGCGCGACCAATCAGAATAGCGGCGCGCTTAATCCGCCATATTTGAAATACACTGAGTACAGTGTATTTGAAGTATGGCGCCATACAGCACGCCGCTATTCTAATTGGCCGGTGCGCTGAAGCGCCGACCAATCAAATAGCGGGCGCTTACGCCTTATTTGAAATACACTGAGTCAGTGTATTTGAAGTATGGCGCCATACAGCACGCCGCTATTCTGATTGTTGCGGCGCATGCGCGCGACCAATCAGAATAGCGGCGAGCTGTATGGCGCCATACTTCAAATACACTGACTACAGTGTATTTGAAATATGGCGGCATTGAGCGCGCCGCTATTCTGATTGGTCGGCGCGCTGAACGCCGCGACCAATCAGAATAGCGGCGCGCTTTAACCCGCCATATTTGAAATGCACTGAGTACAGTGTCTTTGAAGTATGGCGCCATACAGCGCGCCGCTATTCTGATTGGTCGGCGCGCTGAACGCGCCGACCAATCAGAATAGCCGGGCGCTCAATGGTGCCATATTTAAAATGCAATGACTACAGTGTATTTCAAATGCCCTTCAGCCTCCCCTGCTGTCCTCTGCCCTCCTGCCTCCCCTGCTGTACTCTGCCCTCCAGCCTCCCCTGCTGTACTCTGCCCTCCAGCCTCCCCTGCTGTACTCTGCCCTCCAGCCTCCCCTGCTGTACTCTGCCCTCCAGCCTCCCCAGCTGTCCTCTGCCCTCCAGCCTCCCAGCTGTCCTCTGCCCTCCAGCCTCCCCAGCTGTCCTCTGCCCTCCAGCCTCCCCAGCTGTCCTCTACCCTCCAGCTTCCCCAGCTGTCCTCTGCCCTCCAGCCTCCCCTGCTCTCCTCTGCCCTCCAGCCTCGGCTCTCCTAACCCCTCCAGCCTCCACTCTCCTCACCCCTCCAGCCTCCGCTCTTCTCACCCCTCCAGCCTCCGCTCTTCTCACCCCTCCACCTCCGCTCTCCTCACCCCTTCATATACAATGTACAGTATGTGTATATATGTGTGTATGTAATATAATGTGTGAATGATGTGTGTGACACTGCCCACGCCGCTGCGCTGACCACTCTGCCACCACTCTGCCCACGCCGCTGCACTAACCATGCTGCCCACACCGCTGCGCTAACCACGCTGCCCACGGCGCTCGCGCTGACCACTCTGCCCACGGCGCTGCGCTTACCACTCTGCCCACGGCGCTGCGCTGACCACTCTGCCCACGGCGCTGCGCTGACCACTCTGCCCACGGCGCTGCGCTGACCACTCTGCCCACGGCGCTGTGCTGACCACGGTGCCCACGCCGCTGCACTGACCACTCTGCCCACGCCGCTGCGCTGACCACTCTCACTGGTAACCACTGAGCCACCGCACTCACTGCTAACCACTAAGCCACAGCACTCACTGCTAACCACTAAGCCACCGCATTCACTGCTAACCACTGAGCCACGCACACCTGAGCCACGCACTCACTGCTAACCACTGAGCCACCGCACTCACTGCTAACCACTCAGCCACCGCCAGTGCTAACACTGACACGCCCAGTGCTAACCACTGAGCCACCGCCAGTGCTAACACTGAGCCACCACCCAGTGCTAACACTGAGCCACCGCCTCAGTGCTAATCCACTGAGCCACCGCGCAGTGCTAACACTGAGCCACCTATAAGTCTAACCACTAAGCCACATCAGTGCTAACCACTAGCACCATATCAGTCTTAACACTGAGACACCGACAGTGCTAACCACTGAGCCACCATATACAGTGCTAACCACTGAGCCACCATATACAGTGCTAACCACTGAGCCACCATTTACACTGCTAACCACTGAGCCACCATATACAGTGCTAACCACTAAGCCACCATATACACTGCTAACCACTGAGACACCATACACAGTGCTAACCACTGAGCCACCTGTATACACACAATTCATTTCACCGCACTCCCCTAACTATTAGTAAATAAACTATATATGCATTCTAGACTACCCGATTCTTTAGAATCGGGCCGCCATCTAGTAGTTAAATATTTTAAACATATGATCCCACTGCGATCCCAACTTGAAATTTGGTACAGATGTGGCTAAGAGCAAAGCAGACACCTGTGCAGTTTTTGAAATATGTAAATTATGCTGATTTTTCGGAAATGCGTTTTAAAATGTTGCTTTTGAGTTTGCATGGGTAAAAAAAAGATCCTCTTGTGACATATCTGGTGAAAGCCTGTACAGTTCTGAGTAGAACGGTGTTTATTTTGTTTCTCTATCTTATTTCTAGCCCGAGATAGAAAATTGTAAAGCCAAAATTCGCGCTTTTTTAAAACTTTAAAAATCTGTAAAAAATTAACTAATAAAGAAAAAAATTCAAAACTATTTATTTGTAATTATCTAAGGTAGTACTTCATATAGAAAAAAAAATTTAAAAAAAATCTAAAGACATCAGGTAAAAAAATATACCGTATTCATATTTAGATCACTTGATATGGAATTACACATTGACGCTATTAATAGTAAAATATTTTAAAATATGATCCCATCGTGATCCCAACGTGAAATTTGGTACAGATGTGGCTAAGAGCACGGCAGACATATGGGCAGTTTTTGAAATATTTAAATATCGCCGATTTTTCGGAAATGCATTTTAAAATTTTGCGTTTGCTTTTGCATGGGTAAATTATTAACAAAGATCCTCTTGTGACATATCTGGTGAAAGCCTGTACAGTTCTGTGTAGAACGGTGTTTATTTTGTCTCTCTATCTTATTTCTAGCCTGAGTTATGAGGAGAAATGTAAAGGCAGGCAACACCGAAATTCGCACTTTTTTCGAACTTTGAAAATCATTTTAAAAAAAAATTATTTTTTTTTAATTTTCTCTTCACATTTTGCATTGTCTGACATGCTATTATCAAATAACAAAATCTCAAAAGAATTAAAAATATAGAGGTAATAATCATTGGTTCACTTGACATGGAATGGCCCAAATACAGAAATCAGATTTTTCAACAATTTTCATAACTGAAGCGCAGGGGTCCAAAAGCATTTTGCTTTCATTGTCACTTATCTCTGACGTCACTTGTTTATATATTGATTAGTAAAGTTGATTGTTCTACATTTGTATAAAAATATTTATAACTTTCTCCTTTTTGTTACAATTATTTTATATACTAGTTATAATAAAACTGTTTGAAAGCAATGGGCAGAATTTTCATTTCTATAATCGGTGGCGTATCTAGGGGGGGGCACTGGTGGGACATCTGTTCTGGGCACAGCAGGCAGGGGGGCACCATTGAGCCTTTTGATGCAGTGCCCGAGATATCTTCCCGCCAGCTGCATATGTTGCCTTCCCCCCCATAGTAGGAGCCAGCTATTCTCTGACACGTTGTCAGCTGCCAGTGGGTCAGAGAAACTGCCACATGCTGGTTTCCTGCAATCAGTTGTGTCAGACATTCTATACATTGGAAGCAGCACACTTTTACTGGCATTCCAGGTCAGGGAGACATCAGTCCGAGATCAGGTCAGCTGACGTCACTCGACAGTGCCTACAGAGGTGACGGAAGGATGGTGTAAAGCCCTCCATACAGGAGCTGAAGACACTGTCCCCCCCCCCCCTTCCTTTTCCGTAATGTAATCACTGGAAAGGAGAGAGGGTTGGGAGTGTAAGAGCAGCACATGGGGGAAGAGTGTGGGGGCGATATATGTGAAACAAACAGGAAGGAGGCGGTGGGTGAAGAATATGTGACGTGCTTATTAAAAATCAGAAAGAAATGAAAAAAATGCGTGGCCGAAAATATTGCCAATACAACTCGTCACGAACATAAAAAAAGCCCTTACATGACTATTTTGACAAATTTACAGAAAAAGCAGAGCTCTCAATATAAGGCAGTGCATAATTTGAACCAAATCAAACAAGCAGCGTTTCTTCGTTTGTGTAATAGCAGCCAAACATAAAAATAAGACCTAAATCTGGTATTGCTGCGATTGCACCGATCCAAGAATAAAGCCGCCTAATCACCTATACTGCACAGTGAGCAGTGTGAAAATAAATAAATAAAAGCAATCCTTGACCTGCGGTTCATTTATTTTTCCTCCTAAAGTTCTTAGTACGGCTTGGCTCACACTTATCTTGTGCTAAACGCTGATCACTTGGACCAGGGATTATGTCTAAACATTTGAAATACTTTGTCCAGTGTCTCCCTCTGCCTCATTAAAGGGCATTTTCCATAAGGGATTCTGTCTGAATACTGTCTGGCTTATGATCCGACAGTGTCCCTCTTTTTAAGCATGCACCAAAGAGCAGTTGATCACAGGTTTGACCACAGGAGCTGTCTCCTCATTACTAAGTGGATCCACCTTGAGTTTCATATGAACCATGTGTTTCAGATATTTAGGAAGTGCTTAGCTTAGAGCACTGAATACATGTGTACTGATGCAAATGTTATCTAATGGTGGGTTTACACACACCAATCATTGTATCCAATATCTGAACAGATCTCTGTTGCAGTGAAATCATGGACAGATTGCTCCATGTTGTACACAGCACAAAATGGAACTATGTGTCCATGATTTCACTGCAACCAAGATCTGTTCAGATATTGGATCAATGATTGGTGTTGTAAACCCACATAAGGTGCGTGCACACGATCAGAAGCAAGCTTTTGGACGCAGCGTCTTTGCGCTGCTCCAAACGCTGCGTAGTACAGTACAGGCATAGTGGATGGGATTTCAAGAAATCCCATCCTCACTATGTGTAACCCGCCAGCAGCGTCTTTGGAGTTGCGGTGCGGGTTGCCAGCAGTCCGCTCCTCCGCAGCATGTTCATTTCATGCTGCGGAGTCGGAAGCGGCTGCCACAGAGAGACTGCATGGAGAAGCCGCCCCGCACCCGCCGCACATGCTGAGTACAGGGCGGCTGCGGTCTCTCTGCGGCCACCAGCGGCTTCCCTCAGGTCCAGAGGAGCTGCGTCCAACACGCAGCTCCTCCGGACCATGTGCACATACCCTAAGGCTGGCTTCACACTGCAGTTTTTCACTGATCAGTGTCCATCAGTGTTTGGGTGCCAAAACCAGGAGAGGATCTTTGCAGAGAAAAACTAAAAATTGAAAGATGGACACCTGTTCTGAGTTTTGGAGACACTCCTGGTTTTGGCACACAAACACTGATGGTCACTGATCAGTGAAAAACTGCAGTGTGAAGCCGCCTGAGGGTGCCTTCACACTGCGGCGTGATCCTGTCCGGGATGACCCTGACAGCCGCGGACTGGATCAGCATACAGGACTGGAGGACTAATATGCCCTCCGGTCTGGTGTGCATCGCACACAGCTGCTGACAGGTCAGGACCGCGGCGCCGCGGTCCTGACTTATCAGCAGCGGGAACTGCGTGCGGCTGCACACCGGACCGGAGGGCATATTAGCCCTCCAGTCCTGTGGCTGATCCAGTCCGTGGCTGTCAGGGTCATCCCGGACAGCCGGACCGGATCACGCCGCATTGTGTGAAGCCACCCTAAGGCCAGTTTGGCATCACGATTTTGAGGCATCCAAGTGTATCCGTTTCAAAACGGATACACTCGGATGCAATTTGAGTTCCCATGTAGCCCTATTTGCTCAGATTGTGCTCGGATGTGTCCTTTTTGCCATCTGATTTAAGCAACCTGCTGCGATTTTGGTGTCCGTGACTAAAATCAGACACTACGGATCCGTGATGGTCCATAGGGCTACACAATGGGAGCCTATGGACATCGGATCCGATTCTAAATTGGATCCGATGTCGGCTTAGTGATTATGTACTGAGCATGCCCAGAGGCAGTGCTCGGTACCTAACCTTGCCTGTCCTTGTCACTCTTCTGTCTGTTCCTCTTCTATGTCTGCTCCCCCCTATCCTCTCCCCCTGTCTTATTCCCTGTCCTCTTCCCTCCGGTATCTAAAAAAAAATCCTCCCAGAGGATACATTAGTGACTGTTGCATGGAGCCACCGGAAGGTAATGTATCCTCTGAGAGGATTTTTTTTATTTTTTAGATACAGGAGGGGAGAGGACAGGGAATAAGACAAGGGGGAAGGATAGGGGTGAGGATAGTGGGAGCAGGGATAGAAGAGGGACAGATAGAGAAGATGCAGGGAGAACAGGATCCACACGGATCCTGCATCAAATCAGAAACGGATGGCTATTTGCCATCTGATTGCAGGGATCCGTGTGGATTCGCGGCTGCCCGTGGGGATCCTGTGAAAACACGGATCCCCATGGACAGCCAGAAATCGTGATGTGAAACCGACCTAACAGAAAATGCCACCAATAAAACCTTAAACTTCACCAAAAAAAATGTTTTAAAAAAATACCACTCAGGTCTGCCATCTTTTAACTGAAATATAGGGGGTTTCCACATTACTAGTAGCACAAAGGCTTTGGAAAAGTAACATGGCTCCCATGAAAAGAAGTGTAGCGAAATCTGCACTCATAAATCAAAATACCCACCTCCCATCTGGCCACACAATACCCACCTCCCGTCTGAGCCACACAATGGCTCACAGTTGCCATTCACATGTTTGACATTAACGTACTGAGGAAAGTCTGCTTAAGGCTACTTTCACATTAGCGTTCCCCTCCGCAACATGTTGCATTTCTTGTGCGGACGAGACCGGGTGATTTGTGCGCAGGCATCCGCCTGCGCACAGATCACATATGGGAGTGAATGGGTGCGCACAGTCAAGCGCAGCACCTTGCGCTCCCATTATAAAGATAGGGACTTGCGGTGCCGTGCTTACATTGCGGCTCCCCTCCGCAGAACGCTGCGGAGGGGAACGCTAATGTGAAAGCACCTAATTGATTGGGATGTGATTTCAGAAGCACAAGCTGGGTACAATTTATTGGGCACTACCGTGAATTACCAGAGGGGTGTATAAATTCTAATAAGGGGTCATTTGAGGGAGGGTCTACGTACATCAGGGGCTCTGCAAACTATTCCAGAAAAATCTGTCACAAAAGTAACAATGCTCCCTTCTACAGTGTTTCCCTGAATACAAGAAAGTGGCTTGTAATTTTTTTGCACTGAAATATGCGCTAGGGCTTACTTATAGAGGATGTCTTATATTTGACAACCGATGCCTGCTGTATTTTCATCGGTGGCTCTCCTGATCCAGGAGTGACAGTTGCATAGAAATGCATGCTGTCACTCTCTAGTCAGGAGAACCGCTGTGGATTAGGCCAGTTTCACACATCCGTGCCTCCCACGTGTGTGGTCCGTGCCGACACATGCCAGAGGCACGGACATACGGGGACACACGATCCCCTATGGACCCATGCAGACGTCCGTGTTTCCGCACGGACCGTGTCTCCGTGTGGAGCACATGCGTGTCCGTGTGCTCCACACGGCGACTTGTCCGTTTTTAGCGGAGCTACGGACCGCATTTACGTCCAAACGTCCTGGACACGGATATTCACAGTGTGACATCCGTGTGCACGGACCACGGACAAAAGTGAAAAGCCTGAAAATAAAGAATTTCATACTCACCTCGCTCCAACGGTGTCTGCTCCTCTCACTTCCGGTGCCGCTCATTAGGGCTCATGAATATTCACTTCACTGATCCCAAGAGCAGACTGGAAGAGAGAGGAGCAGTGGCGCTGGAGGGAGGTGAGTATGTGGGTGACAGGCTGTCCGTGTGCTATCCACGGCCCCACAGATAGCACACTGACAGCACCCATCGTGTCACACGTTCTTGACACGTGTGCACGCTCCGCCCCCAAACGGCCATGTTTCACAGCGACCGTGGTGACACGGATGTGTGAAACCGGCCTTATGGTGAGAAAAGTGATGGGTAATTAAGCTAATGAATATTCACCTTTTTGCCCACCCCTCTGAACCCTGATCAACACCCACATTCTGCATGCTGTAGTGATAGAGTATTGTGATACACTGCAGCACTTCTAAGCTGAAATGACAAAAGTGTATTTCTGTCACCCTCTGTTCAGGAGAGCCGTGGGTCGTGGTGAGAAAGTGCCGGCTAATTAAGCTAATGCATATTCAACCGCACTCTGTCTACTGTATTGATCGAGGATCGCATCACACCGTGAATCTTCTGAGCTGAGGGTGATAGCTGGATAAAAAAAAACAGTGTCACACTCAGCTCCGGAGTGCTGTCATGCATTGCTATGCAATACTTCATCAACAGCAGGCAAAGAGCAGGTCTCGTTCTGGTTTAAGTGGGGTGGGCAAGTGGGTGAATATTCATTAGCTGGCACTTTCTGACAGCCATCCACTGTGGCTCTCCTGACCTGAGAGTGACAGCGTGCATTTCTATGCAGGTGTCACTCTCAGTTGAGGAGAGTCAGCAAAGGTTGCAATGAGAAAGTGCTGACAGTACCGTAATACAAGCAGTCAGAGTATATGTCCGTGCAAGACTTAGGCTGGCTTCACACTGCAGTTTTTTCCCTGATCAGGTTCGATCAGGTTTGTGTGTCAAAACCAGGAGTGTCTCCAAAACTCAGGACAGGGGTCAATCTTTCATTAATACTTATACCTTTTTCTCTGCAAGCTTTACTCTGGTTTTGGCACCCAAACCTGATCGAACCTGTCAGGAGAAAAAAACTGCAGTGTTGAAACCAGCCTTAGGGTGGCGCTTCACACTGCGGTGTGATCCGGTCCGGGGCTGCCAGGGATGAACCTGATAGCCCCGGGCTGGATCAGCACACAGAACTGGAGGGCTAATTTGCCCTCCGGTCCGTTGTGCAACCACACGCAGCTGCAGCCGCTGATAGGTCAGGACCGGGCTCCGCAGAAGTCATTAATAGGTCATTGGTAACCTTAGTTAGGGCTGTTTTGGTGGAGTGATGCGGTTGGAAGCCACACTGTAAGGGGTCAAAGAGGGAGCAGGAGGAGAGGTGGGAGGACAGTTCAAGGTGGAAATGTTCCAGATGTTTAGAGGCAAAGGGGAGAAGTGATATGGGGGATAGCTAGAAACAGATGCTGGGTTGAGGGAGGGCTTTATAAGGATGGGTATGATCAGGGCATGTTTGAAGGATGAGGGGAAGATACGGTAGTAAGTGATAGGTTGAAGAGATGGGTTAGGGTTGGGATGAAGACTGGTGAGGTTGGGAATGAGGTGGGATGGGAGCGGGTCAAGGGTGCTGGTGGTGAGGTGGGATCTTAACAGAAGGGAGGAGAGTTGTGCTTCTGTCATGGCGGAAAAGCTGTCTTTGGAAGGAGAGAGCTGTGCAGTTGTGTGGAGGGGGTGGGGCACCAGCGGGTCAAAGCTATTTCTGATGTTGTTGATCTTCTGTTTGAAGAAAGTGGCGCAGTCGTCCGCAGATATGAGAGGAGAGGGAGGAGGACAGGGGACAGAGTAGAAAATTGAGAGTTTTGAATAGCTGTTTAGGATTGTGAGACAGGAAGGTTATTAGAGATGAGAAGTAGGTTTGTTTTGTGGCAGTGAGTGCAGACTTGAAGCTGGTGAGGGACTGCTTATACATGGCCAAGTGCTTGGCAGAATGAGATTTCTTCATCTCATGCTCAGCAACCCTGGAAGCCCGTCTCAGGTCTTTTGGGAGGCTGGTGTGCCAGGGCTGCCTGTTTGTGCGAAGTTTGTTGAATGTGAGGGGGGCAGCCAAGTTGAGGGCAGAAGTTACTGCGGCGTTATATAGGGCGGCGGCAGCAGCATCTGCGTCATGTAAGGACGCTATGCCTGCGAGTGGGAAAAGGGATTCTGAGAAAGAGTGTAGATCAAAATGGTTGAGATTTCTGCAAGGATGAGTGGGTTTGTGGAGTGGGGGTAGTGTATTAGGAAAGGAGAGGGAAGAGAAAGTCAGTAGATTGAGGTCGGACAGGGAGAGGGGTGGGTTGGAGAGGTTAGTGAACATAGGGGGATGAATATGAGGTTGAGTGTGTGGCCATCTGTATGAGTGGCAGAGGAGGACCATTGAGAGAGCCAAAAAGGATGCAGTGAGTGATAGAAGTTTAGAGGCAGCAGGGTGGGGAGTGTCAATGGGGATGTTGAAGTCACCCACGATGGTAGTGGGGATGTCTGCAGAGAGGAAGTGGAGCAGCCAATTGGTGAAGTGGTGAAAAGTGGAGAATGATCCTGGGGGTGGGCGGTAGATAACAGCTAACTGATATTTGCAGGGAGAGTAGATACGACAGATTGTACCTTGAAAGAGGGGAGAGTAGCAGAGAGTGGCAGTGGGATTGGGGTAAAGGACCAATTGTCAGACAGGAGCAAGCCCATCCCTCCACCATGCTTCAGATGCAGTCGGGAATCAGATGCAGCAGGGTCAGATGCAGCCAGGGGTCAGATGCGGCCAGGGGTCAGATGCGCCAGGGTCAGGTGCAGCCAGGGATCAGATGCAGCCGAGGAGAAATGCAGCCAAGGGATCAGTGCAGCTGGGGATCTGATGCAGCCAGGGATTAGATGCGGCCAGAGATCAGATGCAGCCAGAGATCAGATGCAGATTGAGATCAGATGCAGGGGTCAGGTGAGTAGGATCAGATGCAGCCAGGGGTCTGGTATAGCCAGGGATCAGATGCAGCCGGGGATCAGGTGTGGCCGGGGATCAGATGCAGCTGGGGGTCAGCAGCAGGAGATGAGTGGTGGTGATGCAATCAATGCCAGGTGTAGGCCGTTGGCGTTGTGCTGCTGGTGCAGGCATCGGTAGGGCGGTGCGGCAAGCCGCGCTTGTGCTGTAAGGTGCTTCTCTGGGCCTGTGTCTTTGGTACAGAACAAGGATGTAGGAGATAGGAGGGGTCGTGGCCAGAGCTGAGAAGCTCCGGGATGCAGAGGTAGCAGTATAAGTGGACGGGCCAGGATGGAGGGATAGCCGGCGCGGGCCTTTGCTGAAGATGAACGGGACTGCAAAGCCAGGCGGGGAGCAACTGGAAGGAAGGCCCCGCAGCGAGGAGCGGGGCCTGAGCAGACTGGAAGCGAAGGCCCCGCAACGAGAACCGGGGGACCCGCTTGCGGCCATCACAGTTGTGGCTGGGAAGGGGGTCGTCAGGTTCGGGCGGTGCTCGCCAGGGGGTCCAGTGACTTCTTGGCCCAAAGGGTGGTGAATGGGCCTCTGTCAGGGATAGATGTAGGCTGGCGGCCTTAAGGTGGGAGGGGGGGGGGTGGTACCTGCAGAGTGGTCTTCAGTGGCCTTATGAACTACCCAGAGGGTACAGCTATGTGTGCCTCAGTGGTGCCCCAACGGGATAGGGCTACGATAGAGGTCATGAGAGGTGCCAAATTTGTGGGATGGTAGAGATTAGGGCGGGATGGTAGGAGCCCTGTGGCACACGTGCCTCTCATACCGCGGCCATATTGATACTTATATTTAGCAGCTATGCAAACCCCCTTAGTATGTCTTATTTTCAGGGTATGTCTTAATTTCAGAGAAATAGGGTAGATTCTCCAGCTCCTCCATGGAGTGCACGCTTGCCATTCCCGCATGCCGCAGTGTTATGACCTCATCACGATGCTGCACACTTGGCCGCGGAACGACTGTTTTCCAGCCGCAATTAGAAGTACAGTGCCAGTCCTCCGGCGGCCATGGGACTGCCTTGGGACTGGCCAGGGCAGACTGCCGTGCAGTGACATAGATGTGCATCCACGGGGACACACATCCATGTGAAGCAGGCGCTGGGGTCAGGGGTCGGCGGGCCTGGTCATGACCCTTATGAGCCCGATAGTTATGCCCTGCCTGGAAGGAGCTCATACATCCAGATGTAGCCAGTAATATATACCTGTAAGGAGCCTGTATTCTCTAGCGTCTTCAGCGGTGAACCAGCTACACTGTATGGCCTGCAGTAAGGACCTGGAAGGAGACCATACATTCTGATGTAGCCACTAGTATACACCTGGAAGGAGCCTGTATTCTGTAGTGTCTTCAGTAGTGAACCAGCTAGACTGTATAGGCTGCAGTCAGGACCTGGAAGGAGCCTGTATTCTCTACTGTATGGGCTACAGTCAAGACCTGGAAGGAGCTCATACATCCATATGTAGTCACTAATATGTACCAGGAAGCAGCCCCCACTGTGTAGTGTCTTCAGCGGTGAACCAGCTAGATGGTATGGCCTGCAGTAAGGACCTGGAAGGAGACCATACATTCTGATGTAGCCACTAATATACACCTGGAAGGAGCCTGTATTCTCTAGTGTCTTCAGTAGTGAACCAGCTAGACTGTATAGGCTGCAGTCAGGACCTGCAAGGAGCCTGTATTCTCTAGTGTCTTCAGTAGTGAACCAGCTAGACTGTATAGGCTGCAGTCAGGACCTGGAAGGAGCCTGTATTCTGTAGTGTCTTCAGTAGTGAACCAGCTAGACTGTATAGGCTGCAGTCAGGACCTGCAAGGAGCCTGTATTCTCTACTGTATGGGCTACAGTCAAGACCTGGAAGGAGCTCATACATCCATATGTAGTCACTAATATGTACCAGGAAGCAGCCCCCACTGTGTAGTGTCTTCAGCGGTGAACCAGCTAGATGGTATGGCCTGCAGTAAGGACCTGGAAGGAGACCATACATTCTGATGTAGCCACTAATATACACCTGGAAGGAGCCTGTATTCTCTAGTGTCTTCAGTAGTGAACCAGCTAGACTGTATAGGCTGCAGTCAGGACCTGGAAGGAGCCTGTATTCTGTAGTGTCTTCAGTAGTGAACCAGCTAGACTGTATAGGCTGCAGTCAGGACCTGCAAGGAGCCTGTATTCTCTACTGTATGGGCTACAGTCAAGACCTGGAAGGAGCTCATACATCCATATGTAGTCACTAATATGTACCAGGAAGCAGCCCCCACTGTGTAGTGTCTTCAGCGGTGACCCAGCTAGATGGTATGGCCTGCAGTAAGGACCTGGAAGGAGACCATACATTCTGATGTAGCCACTAATATACACCTGGAAGGAGCCTGTATTCTCTAGTGTCTTCAGTAGTGAACCAGCTAGACTGTATAGGCTGCAGTCAGGACCTGGAAGGAGCCTGTATTCTGTAGTGTCTTCAGTAGTGAACCAGCTAGACTGTATAGGCTGCAGTCAGGACCTGCAAGGAGCCTGTATTCTCTACTGTATGGGCTACAGTCAAGACCTGGAAGGAGCTCATACATCCATATGTAGTCACTAATATGTACCAGGAAGCAGCCCCCACTGTGTAGTGTCTTCAGCGGTGACCCAGCTAGATGGTATGGCCTGCAGTAAGGACCTGGAAGGAGACCATACATTCTGATGTAGCCACTAATATACACCTGGAAGGAGCCTGTATTCTCTAGTGTCTTCAGTAGTGAACCAGCTAGACTGTATAGGCTGCAGTCAGGACCTGGAAGGAGCCTGTATTCTGTAGTGTCTTCAGTAGTGAACCAGCTAGACTGTATAGGCTGCAGTCAGGACCTGCAAGGAGCCTGTATTCTCTACTGTATGGGCTACAGTCAAGACCTGGAAGGAGCTCATACATCCATATGTAGTCACTAATATGTACCAGGAAGCAGCCCCCACTGTGTAGTGTCTTCAGCGGTGAACCAGCTAGATGGTATGGCCTGCAGTAAGGACCTGGAAGGAGACCATACATTCTGATGTAGCCACTAATATACACCTGGAAGGAGCCTGTATTCTCTAGTGTCTTCAGTAGTGAACCAGCTAGACTGTATAGGCTGCAGTCAGGACCTGGAAGGAGCCTGTATTCTGTAGTGTCTTCAGTAGTGAACCAGCTAGACTGTATAGGCTGCAGTCAGGACCTGCAAGGAGCCTGTATTCTCTACTGTATGGGCTACAGTCAAGACCTGGAAGGAGCCCATACATTCTGATGTAGCCGCTAATATATACCTGCACGGAGCCTGTATTCTCTAGTGTCTTCAATAGAGAACCAGCTATACTGTATAGGCTGCAGTCAGGACCTGGAAGGAGGCTGTATTCTCTAGTGTCTTCAATAGAGAACCAGCTATACTGTATAGGCTGCAGTCAGGACCTGCAAGGAGCCTGTATTCTCCAGACTCAACCGTAGCTGCTCCGTCAGGTCACAGTCTCACTGCTGATATTTCCTGTTATGATAGCGGTAACGTAGGCTCCGCCTCTTCACGCATCACAGCCTCTGCACCTATGACGTTTTCCCAACCGTCATCTTCAAGGACTGCAGTTTCCAGCCAATCACCTC
Organism: Allobates femoralis; assembly: GCA_033576535.1. Classification (NCBI taxonomy): domain Eukaryota; kingdom Metazoa; phylum Chordata; class Amphibia; order Anura; family Aromobatidae; genus Allobates; species Allobates femoralis. Next base: position 268,161,726 of record JARQOC010000001.1, on the reverse strand, counting down.
TCCAAGCTCTCCTACTTCCTGTGAGTTCCGTGTCCCTATTGGTGGTTGAGCGGAGACGCGCATTGGATATTCCTAAACTACAGTGGGCGGGAACCCGAGCGGCAGAGACGCCTGCGTTGTCCCGGTTACCAGCTCCGTACCGGTTACTGTGGCGGCCGGATTTGCTGGCAGATGCTGTCCCTGATGTAGTGTGATGCGGGAGTCTTCATGGCTGGTGGAGTTGTCCTGACCCCAGTGTAAATCTACATAAGAGGAGCCATGGCTCACCGGCTGTCTAAGGAGGAGCTGGATGAGCAGTTTGAGCAGTTTTTAAAAGAGGTAACTCCGGAGGACCCTGATCCCTGTACCCGGGGGGACACTAGGACCCTGATCCCTGTACCCGGGGGGACACTAGGACCCTGTTCCCTGTACCCAGGGGGGCACTAGGACCCTGATCCCTGTACCCAGGGGGGCACTAGGACCCTGATCCCTGTACCCAGGGGGGCACTAGGACCCTGATCCCTGTACCCAGGGGGGCACTAGGACCCTGATCCCTGTACCCAGGGGGGCACTAGGACCCTGATCCCTGTACTCAGGGGGCACTAGGACCCTGATCCCGGTACCCGGGGGGACGCTAGGACCCTGATCCCTGTACCCTGGGGGGGGCGCTAGGACCCTGATCCCTTTACCCGGGGGGCACTAGGACCCTGATCCCTGTACCCGGTGGGACACTAGGACCCTGATCTCTGTATCCGGAGGGGGGGGCACTAGGACCCTGATCCCTGTACCCGGGGGGGGGGCACTAGGACCCTGATCCCTGTATCCGGAGGGGGGGGGGCACTAGGACCCTGATCCCTGTACCTGGTGGGGGCACTAGGACCCTGATCCCTGTACCTGGTGGGGGCACTAGGACCCTGATCCCTGTACCTGGTGGGGGTGTTAAGACCCTGATCCCTGTACCTGGTGGGGGTGTTAGGACCCTGATCCCTGTACCTGGTGGGGGTGTTAGGACCCTGAACCATGTACCTGGTGGGGGTGTTAGGACCCTGATCCCTGTACCTGGGGGGGGCACTAGGACCCTGATCACTGTAACTGGGGGGGGGGGGGGTGCTAGGTCTCTGATCACTTTACCCAGGGGGGCGCTAGGAACCTGATCACTGTATCCTGGTGGCACTGGGACCCTGATCACTTTACCCCGGTGGTGGGGGGGTCTAGAACAATAAATTAGCATAAATAAGAATAAATTTAAATTACAGTAAATGGGAAACAGGCTACAGTTTTGCCTATTGAGCATGCAGGTTCACTAGAAGATAGATAGATAGAGCTCACCAGTCTCCTGCTGTCCAGCTGTTTGGTTACGTGGCCACTTACTAAGCTTCATGCATATTCACTGAACTGACCGTCAGTGGCCAATCAAAGACGCTCACTCTCTGTGAGAGTGTCTATGATTGGCTGTTGCGCTCAGACTGCGCTCCCACGATCTGTACTGGTGTCTGTGCTTGGTTGCCATACACGTTATTGTATTTCGCTGACTTTTTCATTCTCAGCACTGATAAAGCAGACAACTGCGGGCTGCTACCCTTGGCTGACAAAAAAATGTGTGGGCTTCCCCCTATTTTTATTGCCAGCCTAGGTAAAACTAGGCAGCTGGAGGCTTGTATTCTCATTGTTTTGGGGGCCAATAGTTATTGGGCCCCGCACCCATGCTATAAACTAGCAGCCCGCAGCCAACCCAGAATTTGGCGCCTTCATTAGAAAAGCCAAATCCTGGCACTTTGCCCATCTCTTCTAGTTGCCATTTTTATTATGCCAAACTGGGTAATAAGGGATTAATGCCAGCTGAATATTGCCAGTTGTCACTTAGCCCAATATTCATAACGTCGAGCCAACGTTAGACCTGTCCATTATGAATCTCCACTAAATAGTAAATAATACACAACACACAGAGAACATTGTTTTATTAGAAATAAAACCCAAAACAAATCTTTATTAGAAATAATACATACTGACAACCCTCATTTACCCATTTATTAAAAGCCCCAAGAACATATACTCCGTCGATAACCCACCACGAGGTCCAACGTCGCAATTTCAGGTCTGTGACATTGTAGACCTTGGTGAAAAAAAAAGCATCCTGTCATGAGTATGTATGACAGTATGAGAGCTCAGAGAACTGCAACGGTGTGAGCGATGAGTCACTGAAGTCACCTGAGGACATTTAGTGGTTATCACGGTTACCTGAGCTGTCCTTTGGGTAACCTCAGTGACTCACACAGCCACAGCTGTCCGTTCTGTTATTCGGCGCTAGGAGGCCGCAATAAAAGGATGTTTCTTCATCGTGGCCTCCGTTGCAGCAGAGCTGAGATTATGACGTGGGACCTCGTGGTGGATTATCATCCGAGGGTATGTTGTTGGGACTTTTAATAAATGGGTAAATGAAGGTTGATTAGTCAGTTTCTCTGAGAGGTGACATGGGAGTACTTCTACTCAATATCCAAATTCAAATTTAATTACACTTGAGTTTTTTATATTAAATGAGGGTTGTCAGTATGTTTTATTTCTAACTAGCTGTAGAGCCCAGAATTACCCCGGTGTAATGCCCATGTATTGTCATAATGCCCATATATGTCAATATCGCCCAAATATCGTAATATCATCCATACATAGTAATGTATGTATGTATCTCTGTAGCTCTGCCCCTCACAGTAGCCCCACCCCTTCATATCAATTTCAGGTCTGCGACATTGTAGACCTTGGTGAAGAAAAAGTATCCTGTCATTGCGGCCTCTGAGCACAGTCTGAGAGCTCAGAGAACTGCAACGGTGTGAGCGGTGAGTCATTGAAGTCACCTGAGGACATTTAGCGGTTATCATGGTTACCTGAGCTGTCTTTGGGTAACCTCAGTGACTCACACAGCCACAGCTGTCCGTTCTGTCATTCGGCGCTAGGAGGCCGCGATAAAAGGATGTTTCTTCATCGTGGCCTCCGTTGCAGCAGAGCTGAGATTATGATGTGTGACCTCGTGGTGGATTATCGTCCGAGGGTATGTTGTTGGGACTTTTAATAAATGGGTAAATGAAGGTTGATTAGTCAGTTTCTCTGAGAGGTGACATGGGGGTACTTCTAGTCAATATCTAAATTCAAATTTAATTACACTTGGGTTTTTGATATTAAATGAGGGTTGTCAGTATGTTTTATTTCTAACTAGCTGTAGAGCCCAGAATTGCCCCGGTGTAATGCCCATATATTGTCATAATGCCCATATATGTCAATATCGCCCAAATATCGTAATATCATCCATACATAGGGTGGGGCTCTGCTCCTCACAGTAGCCCCACCCCTTCATATCTCCACCCTTAAACATAGCCATGCCCACTCCATATAGCTCTACCCCTTCATAGCTCCACCCCTCCACATATTTCCAGGGACGTAATGCCCATATATGGTGTAATGCTCATATATGGTAATATCGCCCATGTATGTTTATGAATGTGTGTGTATGTATCATAGCCCCACCCAGTGGCGTAACTTCAGGCCCAGGTGCCCTGATGCGAAAGCTCTAATGGTGCCCCCAATTATTGCAAATCTTTAATAGAATTAGTCTTTTTCTATAAGCCAAAGGGACTTCTGGGGCCCTCCTAGGCTGCAGGGCCCGGGTGCGATCGCAACCCCTGTACCTATTGTAGTTGCGCCCCTGGCCCCACCCTTTTATAGCTCTGCCCCTACACATAGCCTCACCCTTTTCTTGCCCTTCCCCTTTCATAGTACCACCCCTTCATAGCCTTACCCCTTCACATAGTCCTGGGGCGGGGATATGGGAAGATGCAGGCTGTGGAGTGTGCGTGACTATGCAGAGTGTGTGGGACTATGCATAGTGGGCATGGGTATGTGGAGTGGGCAGGACTTAATGCATACACATACACTCAGTTGTGGAGTGGGCATGGTTATGTGGAGTGGGCACCACTTGATACATACTTACACACATACTCAACTTTATATATTAGATAAAGGAATTTGTGTGTGTGTTTATTAACTATTAACGGATTGGTAATGGGCGGGTATCAGAAGACACTTGATATTACCAATCCAAGGTTTAATGACAAACTGTGAGGGGCCCAGAACACTTGGGCCTCCCCACACTGAGGATTCTAGCCCTCAGCTGCTTAGTTGTATCTGGCTGGCAACCAAAAATATGACAAAAGGTCGGTTTACACGCTGCGATGTCCCAGCGATCCGACCAATGATCGGGATTGCTGGGAAATTGCTATATGATCGCTGATGAGTTGTCACACAGGCAGACTGACCAGCAACCAGCGAGAACGCTGGTAATCAGGGTACACATCGGGTAACTAAGCATAACGCTACTCTTAGTTAACTGATGTTTACCTTGGTTACCATATCCCAGTGTGTACTGTGCGGCGCTGGGCATCGGCCGGGAGGTCGTTGATCGTTGGTTCAATTCTTGGTCTCCCGCTGAGCAGCCAGCATCGGCGTGTGTGACAGCGGGAGACCAAGAATTGAAAAACGGCCCTGGCCATTACACAGCACTGATCGTTGCAGGATGTCACACGTAGCGACAACACTACAAGGTCGTTAACGATGTCAACACGTGTAAACCGGCCTATAGATCCACATAATTTTTAAAAGAAAAATAATTTCAAGAAATAATGAAAAAAAGAACGTGGGGCTTTGCTGTATTTTTGGTTGCCTGCCAGGTACAACTAGGCAGCTTGGGGCTGCAATCCTCAGCGTGGAAAGACCCAAATGTTCTGCCTCCTCCCCCCATTGCAAATTGCAGCCCGCACCCACCCCAGAAAATGGCGTATTCATTACAGTATTTTCTGGCGCTGTACAACGACTCTTCCAATTGCCCTGGTGCCGGTGTCAGACTGGGTAATTAAGGGAATTAATGCCAGCTTTGTGTTGGCAACCGGCACTAAGCCCGAGATTCGTAAATGTCGGGTCAAAGTTAGACCCGGCTATTATGAATCTCTAGTGAATAATACACAACACACAGAGGACAATCATTTTATTAGAACAAAAACATATATGAACTCCATCTTTATTACTTCCTCATGCCCTTCCACGATCCTCTGCAATGATTTCACATGGCGGGACCGGAAACTGACTGATTTCCGGTTACCGCTGTGATTGGAGTGATGTCACAGACAGGGCTACCTGAGATCAGCTACAGCTCTGAACTCAGGTGACCTTTCCAATGTCATCCCAGGTCTAGAAGGAAGAGTATTGAGAAATGATAGTTTTGTTTGGTCATAAGTAGGTCGTTAGTAATTTTAGTTAAGGCAGTTTCGGTAGATTGGACAGGGCGGAAGCCACATTAAAGGTTGTCCATGAGAGATTTAGATGACAGGTGGGACAAAAGTACAGTGTGGACATGCTTTTCGAGAAGTTTGGATGCAAACGGGAGCAGCGATATCGTTCGATAGCTGGATGTAGAGGTCGGATCGAGGAATGGCTTCTTTAAGATAGATGTAAGTGTGGTATGTTTGGAAGTAAATGATAATTTGAAGAGGTGGTATGGAATAGGATGAGTGTGGTGGTGAGGTTGGAGAGGAGGTGGGAATGGTTGGGGCACATTGCACAAGTGATGAGGTGTGCAAGTTCTCCCTCAGTGATGGAGGAGAGGAAGAGTAGTGGGGGGATGATAGTGGCCTGATATACATAGGAACTGTAATGGTTGAACAGTAAAGACTTGTCTGATTGGATCGATCTTGTTGAAGTGTATTGAATGTTGAAGATGTGAGCCCTACCTTAGATTATAGGCCTATTCACAATCATAAACGCTGATCCATATGGAATCCCAGACAAGTACTTCTCTAGGTGTGGGTTGAAGTTGACCCCATTCAATCAATTCTGCCCTGTGTTTTCCCGGCCCCATAATCGGAGATGGCTCAGATTTTGGGCTCCGGTGAAATAATAGGACCAAACCAGACAAACGAATCTGGGGCGATCCGGCGCCCATAACATGGGAGTTTATAGGTGTCGAATCAGTGAAAAAATCAGACAGTTTCCCAGATCTGATTTTTTGCACAGAGTATGCTCAGAAATGCTGCCGTTCTAACTTCAGCACCATGGACAGCAGTATTTCATGCACAGGCTGTGAATTCGGCACCAAGGACAGTGGCAAAGCAGACACAGGCAGACTTCAGCACCATGGACTGCAACAGAAAACGAATCCTGCAAAAAAAAAAAACTGGAATGAAGGTCGTATTTGGCCACACTTTTTTACACGTCCTGTCCATTCCTGTCCGTGGGGTCCTGCAAAAACCAGGATCCCACGGACAGGAACAAAACCGTGGTGTGAAGCTAGCCTTAGCTTATTTACTTGTGTTCTAGATCGGATCTAATGTAATCTTGTATGTAAATCTCCTATAGGTACTGTATGCATGGTATGTCTTTGTCACTTGTCTTCTCTAATTCTCTAATTTATTGTACATGTTTGGATTTTTGATTGTTTCTCACCTTATTATTTTCATGTTTTTAGTCTCTTTCAGATGACTCATTTGACAGCAACAAAAAATCTATTGTTCTTGAAAATCTCGGAAAGCCAAAAGGTAAAAAAGCAAATAAGAAAGACTCTTCTCCATGGTGGGTGACTGAAGATGACTCTGATGATGGAGGTAAGGAAAAGAAGCTTACCTGGACACATCTTACTAGTTGAGAAATGTGTATATGAATTGTTCAAAAATCTAGCACTATCAGTTTCCTATTAACCACAAGTGGAAAAAAGTAGTACTTCCATTCCCTTAATGTCATACTTATATAATATACAGAAGTGGTTTAATCCTTGATGCCCCTAAGGCTACTTTCACATCTACGTTTCCCGACATTTCCGGCAGTTTTTTCGCATCTGCCGGATACTGAAACACTTGCGGCAAGACTGCGTTTGGCTTAATTCTTACCCTATGGGACTTGTAGACATGTGCGGCACTTGTGGTTTTGCCACGATCCGTCCAATCCGGCACTTGTGGCAACGGAGAAAAAGTGCTGCTAGCAGCGTTTTTTTGACTACTAGCAAGAGCAAAACCGCAAGTGTCGCATATGTCCGCAAGTCCCATAGGGAATGAATTAGGCCAAACTCAGTCTTGCTGCAAGTGATCCGTTGGGCGGCAGATGCAGCAAAATGCCAGGTCTGCCGCAAATGCTAAGAAATGCTGATGTGAAAGCAGCCTTAGTTGGTATTTTGGAGCTGGCCATGGTACCTATGTTAAATAGCCGACGTCTGTCTCTCACACCATGGCTGGAGTTGAGCTCTGTCCTGTTCAGGCTTGTGGGATGTCTGCACGTGGTTCTGTGTGGTTTCTCAGAAGTTCTCTTGGTAAGGCTCCTTACTGATTTGGGTTTGCCCTGGGTGCTGATATTAACATTGTTTAATGGAGCATGCTTGATTTTTTTTTCCCTGTTGAATTCCATATGAATACATGTACAATGAGAGACGTATTGAGGTATTCTATAAATCCATGGACTGCTGTTGGTGTGGTATTCAGAAACTCTTCCACCTGGAGTTCACACTGAGCTAAAATTTGGCCATTTAGTTTGCATTTTATTGTCAATGTTAGCAGGTACCAGTTCTTCTACAAAGGCTCCTATACAAAATTATTATTATTGCACAATTTATTCCATAGTGCTTTACCTGTGAAAAGGGGCATCCATAGACAAGAACAATAATTATGAGCACTTCAAGGCACACGCAGGTACTGGAGGAGGGAGGACCCTGCCTGTGAGGGCTCACAGTCTACAAGGGATGGGTGAGGATACAGTAGAGGAGAGACACCCTGCCTGTGAGGGCTCATAGTCTACAAGGGATGGGTGAGGATAGAGTAGAGGAGGAGAGAGGACCCTGCCTGTGAGGGCTCACAGTCTACAAGGGATGGGTGACGATACAGTAGAGGAGGAGAGAGGACCCTGCCCGTGAGGGCTCACAGTCTACAAGGTATGGGTAAGGAGAGAGGACCCTACCCGCGAGGGTTCACAGTCTACATGGGATGGGTGAGGAGAGAGGACCCTGCCCACTAGGGTTCATAGTCTAAAAGGGATAGGTCAGGATACAGTAAATGAGGAGAGAGGACCCTGCTTGCGAGGGCTCACAGTCTACAAGGGATGGGTGAGTATACCCTAGGAGAGGGTAGAGCTGGTCGTGCAGCGGTTTAGTAGGCTGAGGATCACTGCAGGTTGTAGGCTTGTTGGAAGAGGTGGATCTTCAGGTTCCTTTTGAAGGCTTCCACGGTGGGTGAGAGTCTGATGTTTTTGGGTAGAGAGTTCCAGAATATGGTGGATGCACGGAGAAATTTTGTATGTGGTTGTGAGAAGAAGAGATAAGAGGGGAATAGAGGAGGAGATCTTGAGAGGATCACAGGTTGTGTGTAGGTAAGGTCTAGGAGACCATGTCACAGATATATGGAGGGGACAGTTTGTGGATGTTTAGTATGTCATATTTAGGGTTTTGAACTGGGGTCTCTGGGCAAACGGAAGCCAGTGAAGTGCTTGGCAGAGCATAGAGACCAGGGAATAGCAGGGAGACAGGTTGATTAGTCGGGCAGCAGAGGTTAGGATAGACATGAGGAGTGCAAGAATACTAGAGCTGAGGCCAGAGAGCAGGAGGTTACAATAGTTGAGGCAGAAAATGATGAGGGCATGCACAAGTGTTTATAATTTCTTGGTCAAGAAATATGCGGATCCGAGAATATTTTTAAGTTGGAGTTGGCAGGAAGTGACAAGGGCTTGGATATGTATATGGTTTAAAGGAGAGGGCAGAGCATGCAGGGCTGGGGGCGAGTGAGCAGCCATTGACTTTGATGGATGGGTCTGGTTTAGAGGTAGAGTGAGATGGGGGAAGATGATGAATTCTGTGTTGTCCCCATTCAGTTGTAAAAATCAAGCAGAAAAGAGCTGAATTAGCGTACAAACATTGTGGGATTTTGGTTGGTAAGGAGGGTGATGTCAGGGCAAAGAGGAAGCTCTGTGTGTCATCAGTGTAGAACTTCAAATACATTAGGGAAAATCACTATTAAACAAAGGTGAAGGAAAGAGCCTTATGACTCCTCACTCCCCAGCCCCGGTCAGGTATGGCTTAGCAATATTATTTCTTGTAGCCTTTCTACTCTTCTGGTACTCCTTCTTTTTCCCTTCATCTTCAGTCTGTCCTGTTTCAGTTCATCTTTCTGTATATCTTTGTATTTACCCGGCTGTACTGTTTGTTTTCTTTCCTTGTTTCTTTTTCTTTTGTGTCTTTTTGTTCTTAAAGTTCAACACCCAAGATCATATGTAAAACAGAGGAAGCAAAAGAGCCAGGAGATGGCAGACAGACATAATTCTGGATTGGATGATGATAAGAAACCTGCCACGAGCCTCCCACTGGTATTGCTATGTCGTGCTAGTTCAGTGGTATATTATATCAGTATGGTGCAGTCTTTCTATTTGACACATTTTTGTATGGCCTCTGTACGTAGTGTATGGCAATGGTTTCTGTTGGTTACCATATTCCTTACAGCTTTTTTGACTTTGTATCGGGTGTGAAATATCCACATTTTTTATATTATGTAAAACACAAATTAAAGATAAAACTGAATTTGCACATACACACGTGGTCATGTGTGTAGCAGCATTTCAGGAAAAAAAACTGTGAAAACTATGGGAAGCCTCTCCCTATACACACACATTGGCAGAGAGCTGTCCGTTCAGCTGACTGGGTGGGGACAAGTCACTGGGACCCACCTCTTGGACTATTTTCCTTGTCCCCAGACATGGTTTCAACTCTTCTCTTAAATTCCGCTATGTTTCACAAGAAAAAAAATGCTCACTATTCTGATGAGGCTGGTGTGCTTTCACCCGAGCTACTGTGCAATGTCAGTAAGGCAGAGATCGGCAGACAGGCCGCGGTGACAATACCCATAGGCTACCTTCACACTAGCGTTTGTGTCTGCATGCGGAGGCCAGTGCAACTCAGTGCAAAAGCTAGCATACTGATGTGAACGCAGCAGAGAGTCTCCGCATGCATTCACATCGGTATGGTGCCCGGCCAGCCAATCAGCGATCTCGGCGACAGCTGGGAGGCGGAGATTCTCCTCCTCCCGGCCGCCACTTGATCTCCCAACTGTGTCGGCATGGGAGTTTTGAAGAAACAGCTGATCTGACAGCTGTTTAAATCTCCCGCGCCGACACCGCCCGGAGATTAGCGGCACCCGGGCCCGGGATATCAGCAGCTGCTCCCGCTGATCTCCTGGGAGATCAGCGGCGGCCACCGGGAGAGATTTCAATGTGATCCGCAGTGTTATCCTGCGCTGTCATGCGGAGGACACTGCGGATCCATTGAAATCCATGCATTGTTTGTGTGCTTGCAGTCGCTTGTTGATAAAACAAGCGCCTGCAAACGCACAAAAAAATGCAACAGGCTGCGTTCGGAGGGCGGAAGAGGGCACACAAATTATGTGCATCCGAATGCAGCCAAACGCAAATACCATGTGTTCCCATGTTAAACATAGGAACGCAGTGCACATTCATTTGGCTGCATTCGGAATGCTGCGTTTACATACGCTAATGTGAAACCGGCCTTACAAATCTTGTTACTTGCATCCATGGTAGCTGGATAGTGTTATTAAAGGGATGAATAGTCAGGGGAAATCAATACTTCACAACTACTTTCCCACTAGTTAGCTTTTGTACACCAGAGTTATAAAATTGTTTGACATATGCAGTAATCAAAGAAAATAAAATGGGCTTGTTAGTTGGAGTAAAAAGCCATAAATATATGGTAATGTAGGCATGGGAAAGCTGCCAGGTTCTCTTTAAAGTGGTTTTAATCAATAGATCTGGGAAAAAATAATAATTTCCACAATTGGATTGTGTTTATATAAAACGTTCCTGTGCTGAGATAATTCTTATATATGTGTCCCTGCTATGTACTGTGTAATGGATGTGTCTGACTGTACAAGGACATGGTCTGATCATACCACATCTCCTGTGCTGAGATAACCTTATATATGTCCCTGCTATGTACTGTTTAATGGCCATATCTGACTGTACAGGGACATGGTTTGATCACACCACATATCCTGTGCTGAGATAATCTTATATATGTGTCCCTGCTATCTACTGTGTAATGGATGTGTCTTACTGTACAGGGGCAGGGTCTGATCATACCACATCCACTGGGCAGGAAAGGAGGCAAAAGAGAGTATACAGACATGACAGCGTGGGATGGTAAATCTTTCTTTAATGTAAAACAGTACTAAAAAAACAGGCAGAGAAATATTTTACCTCACAAAAAAATCAGCTGTGATCCTGTACTGTAATATCTGAATACTCCTTTTTTTTTTTTTTTTTTTGTTCAGAAGATGTGGTATGATCACACCATGTCCCTGTATAGGCAGACACGACCATTACACAGTACATAGCAGGGACACATATATAAGATAATCTCCGCACAGGAGATGTGGTATGATCTGGCCATGCCCCTGTACAGTCAGACACATCCATTACACAGTACATAGCAGGGACACATATGTAAGATTATCTCAGCACAGGAGATGTGGTATGATCAGACCATGTCCCTGTACGGTCAGACACGGCCATTACACAATACATAGCAGGGACACATATATAAGATTATCTCAGCACAGGAGATGTGGTATGATCAGGCCATGTCCCTTCACTGTCAGACACGGCCATTACACAGTACATAGCAGAGACACATATATAAGATTATCTCGACACAGGAGATGTGGCATGATCAGACCGTGTCTTTGTACAGTCAGATACAACCATTACACAGTACATAGCAGGGAAACATATATAAGATTATCTCAGCACAGGAGATGTGGTATGATCAGACCATGTTCCTGTACAGTCAGACACAGTCATTACACAGTACATAGCAGGGACACATATATAAGATTATTTCAGAACAGGAGATGTGTTATGATCAGACCATGTCCCTGTACGGTCAGAAAAATCGATTACACACTACATAGCAGGGACACATATATAAGATTATCTCAGCACAGGAACATATTTTTCATACAGTTGTGGAAATTATTAATATTCCAAGATTATTGATTAAAATTAACTTTGTTCGTGGAAAAACCCCTTTAACAGTATTCAAATGATGACTTAGTGGAAACGCATATGTCCCTTGGCATTCAGTGGGGTAACTAATAGTAGTTTTAGGAATGTTCTGCAATGTTGAATACAATTGGGCACACAGATAAGCAAGATCTGCTGCCGCCACCTGATTGTTACTTTGGCCAACCAATGAAGTTCCAGATATGCATGATGGGAGACAAGTGTAGAGAAGCTGTAGGCTATGGTGGCACGTTTAGGTCACACACCATTCTCAGAGCAGCATGAGCAATGTACAGCCTGCAATGGTTGTCCTGAAAAAAAAACAAAAAAAGCAAAAAAACTGCTCCTTATGGAAATCAACATACAGTTATACCCAGCTATTAGTCTGCCTGCAATGAAGATTATATGGGTTCGGTCACCATACTTTATGCGCCCCCCTCCACACCATAATCCTAAGGTACCTTTACACGCGGCTACATTTCTAGGGTGGCTACAGGTAACTTACTGGCTGCAGTGAAATCATGGAGACAAGGTTCTATCTTGTTGCTGTGTACAAATGGAATAATCTCTCCATGATTTCACTGCAACCAGTAAGTTACCTGTAGCCACCCTAGAAATGTAGCCGCGTGTAAAGGGGCCCTAAGAGTAAGACCGGTATGACATTCCTTTCAGTGATCCTTTGTGGTTGTAAAAGTTTTGCAATTCTACACTGATATTTTTATTTACTATGTTGAATTGTAAAGCGCTGCAGAATATGTTGGCGCTATATAAATAAAAATTATTACTATTCACCAAGTCAGAACAAGTATGCAGGTACCAAGCATGTATAGTGTTTTTTTTATTATCTTTATTATGTATCTGGTGAAAAAAAAATTGCCCCCCACTTCCTTCCCCTTCAAAAGAAAAAAATGATGTTTTTAGTGATACCATTTTGGTTTAGATACAATGTTTAGTTTGAATTTTATTTCATTACTGTGGAAACTAAAAACGTAAAAAGGTAATATAGCCCCCATCACTGATATATACCCCCCATTCACTGGTATTCTCGCCCCCCTATCATCAGTATATGCCCCCATGCTGCCCACACCATAAAATAAAACCATTGATCTCTCACCCTCTGTCGCTATGTCACCGATGCATCCTCTGGTCTTCCTGCTTGAGCCAGCTTCATGTGACGGATGCATGAGCGATGATGTCATCGCTGCTGCGCTGGTCACATGATGCCGGCATAAGCAGGAAGACCAGAGGACGCATCGGTGACATAGCGACAGAGGGTGAGAGATCAATGGTTTATTTTTATGGTGTGCGGCAGCATGGGGGTATATACTGATGATAGGGGGGCGAGTATACATAGTGTAATGTAATATACACCATTCCTCCCACCTCTGATGGACAGGGGAGCACAAAAAGTGTGCTGAAAAACTCTGCTTATACTTGAGTATATACGGTATTTTTCCTCTATGTAAATGTTAATTGTGATCTGAGGCAACGCACATATAAGTGAAGTATATTCGTAGCCTTGGGATGGTGTATTAAGGGTGGCTTCACACTTGCGTTCCCCGCCGCAATACGCAACATGTTGATGTGTTCATGGTGTGGACGGGAATGTATGATTTGTACGCAAGCCTCCGCATGTGTACAAATCACACATGGCGGGCAATGGTGTGCGCACGGCTATGCGCACCTGAGTGCATACACCGTGCGTCCCCATGTTAAACATAGGGATGGGCGGTGTATGCGCTCGGCTTGTGCTCGCCCGCGGCAATATGCAGCGGCGGGGAACGCAAGTGTGTAGCCACCCTAACTATAGATATAATTCCAATTGTTTGTATACCTATATCCAAATATTTAGGGAGTTTCTCCTAAACAGTCTTTGATAAATACGCATTGCTTATATGTAGTGGAAACCTCAGAAGGAGGGCTGTTTGAGGTAGAAACAAAGTTGTAATCCATTTGCACTATATGGGAATTTGTGTTGTGGGGGTTCTATTAGGTGTGTAAACTCAGTCAGTTCTTCTGCATGTGTATAAAATTTGTACAGAAGCATACACACATATATTTGTAATATTAGTTCCAGTTACAGGGTAAATTCTGATTCATATCTGCATTGTTAGCTGACTGGTTTTCTTAGGACTCAACAGCTCTTCTCCTTCCTTAGACCTAGTGATCCCACGATCACTGGGTCCAGAGGAGGAAGCACTGTCAGTGCGTCCTATACTCCATGCACATCACTTGTTCAGGTCTGCGTTCACAGCGATCAGGAAGACAGAAATAGCTATAAACCATCTCTGATTTTCATAGGAGAAATCTAGCTGTGTGTGACATACATCTGCTATTTTATGCAGTGATATTTTAGAACGGACTATCCACAAGTAGTTAAACACTGCTCAGCCTGATGCCAGTGATCACTGTGTATTTCAATCAGTTTGAGACTAATTTAGCATCAAAATAATCCTTGTTAGAAAACAGCTATGTATTCAATGTGAGTCACAGGCTTTAATTTTTTCCCTATTTAATAACTCGCTCATCCCATAATTCTATTTTTTCCAACCTTTCCTTTTCCTAATGTCTCCAAACACCCCATTCCTAACCATGCAATAGAGCAGAATCCCTGTAGATCATCTCTTAACAGGACGCTGGATAAATGCATGAAATTGGATGAATATTACAAATCCAAGCAGACATGTTGTTCTGATGAACACGATGAATCTCTTTCTGCTGACAGTCCCTGAAAGCCCTGATGGTAAAATATCAATTCATGTATGCTACATGTTTGGAATGAGGTCTTGTAATTAAATGCTCTGTCAAGGGTTTGTGGGTAGCCTTAAGGAGTATTGTTCTAGAAGTACATTATATCTGAAATGTATTGCGCTGTGGATTATAATCTGTCACTAGCAGCATTTATGACAAGGTGGATGACCATTGGTTTTACTTCTTTGGGCTTCTGCTGTTTGAGAAAGTTACATTTTCAGTCTGTTAGTGGGAATCTGTCAGCAGGTTTTTGCTAGCCCATCTGAGAGCAGCATGATGTGGACAATGAGATCCTCAATCCAACGGTTATCACTTAGTTTCCTGGGTGCAGCAGTTCAGACCCAGAGTATTTACATTTTTCAATGCAGCAGAACTGATAAAGTTAACCCTGCCCACACCAGGCTCTACGGACAATGTCTATAGACAGTGAGCTGCTTATCATAACAGGAGTGGGTATGTCAGACTTCCAGGCAACTTCCTGGTGCTAAAACAGTCATTGCAAGTAATCAACAGCACCATTCTAGATAAGAGATGCATCCCTGAAGTCTGTGTTTTAACCCTTACAGCATCCCATCTTCAGATTACATAGCAAAAACGTCTGACTGATTCCTATTAGAGGCATAGAAACAAAAATGGCATTATGGTAAGGCTACCTTGGTAGATTCATGCTGTGGTGGATCTCTAATTTGAATTGACCTACGACAGAATTCATCCTTCTACATTAAAATGGCTCAAATCTATGACTTTTCCACAACATAATGGGTGTATCTACAATCCTCTATAAGGCCACGTGCACACGTTCAGTATTTGATGAGTTTTTTACCTCAGGATTTGTAGGCAAAACCAGGAGTGGAGCAATCAGAGGAAACGTCTAATAGAAACACCTGCCCACTTCTGTATTTAATTATCCACTCCTGGTTTTGGTTACAAATCCTGAGGTAAAAAACTCATCAAATACTGAACGTGTGCACGTGGCCTTAAACTAGCTTCCAAGTTAGGTGTTATAATGAATGTTGTCATTGAAAGGTAAAAAAAATGTTATGGCTGTTTAACTATGGCAACACAAATGTACAATTTTTTTTACTGAAACCTTGATAAGGATATTGTAACTGGCCGGTAAATGGCATCATGGTAATGGAGAGAATGTCCATAGGGCCGGACCGCTAATGTGGGAATAGATCTGTGACCAGGGCAGAGGCAGTGATGGTAAAGGAGACTAATGAGGAGTGTGCACAAGAAGTTACCTGATTGCTGTGTTGTTCATTGCCACTGACTGACTCTATTGTATAAAGCAGAACACTAAAGATACACAATTAAATCTCAATTGTACATACTTTGCCCTTCATTAGACCTGGTGAGGACGGGCCGCAGCTTTCTCAAGTCTCAAAGTACGTCTCAGCCCATCGAGGAAGTAGAAGAGGAGGAGCATGGTGAAGATCTGCAGAAATCCATTGATCCTCTGATCGCATCAATAGAAAAGGACAGCTTGGAGATTGATGGTGAGTACACAGGACTTCCACCATAGATTTGGCAGGTTTGTTAACTCCTCCAGCCCCTGGTGATTTCCGTTTTTCGTTTTTCCTCTCGCCTTCTTCCAGTAGTTTTCGGTCAATATAGACATATGAGTTCTTGTTTTTTGCGGGACACGTTGTACTTTCAGATGAAATTGTTTATTTTACCATATAGTGTACAGGAAAAAGGGAAAACCATTCCAAGTGCGGTATAAATTGCAAAAAAAGTGCAATTACTTGTTTGTTTTTAGGTTTTTTCATTCACCATGATCACTATATGGTAAAACTGACGTGTCTGTATGATGCCTCGGGTCAGTACGGGTTCATAGATACCAAACATTGTATAATTTTTTTTTAATCTGGTGAAAAAAATTCTGATGTTTTTAAAGAAAAAGAATTGCACTTTGACACCATTTTTCCTAAACCCTAGCATTCCCATTTTTCGGGATCCTGGGCTGTGTGATGGCTTATATTTTGCAGCTTGAGCTGATGTTTCTAATGATACAATTTTTGGGTAGATACAGTCATATGAAAAAGTTTGGGCACCCCTCAATCTTACTTATTTTTTTTGGTTTAAAATTGGGTTTTTGCAACAGCTATTTGAGTGTGATATATGTAATAACTGGTGGACACAGTAATATTTCAGGTTTGAAATGAGGTTTATTGTACTAACCAAAACTGTGAAATATGCATTATTTCAACATTTGACAGGTGCAAAAGTATGGGCACCCTTCTGATTTTCATTATTTGAATACTCCCAACTACTTTTTACTGACTTACTGAAGCACTAAATTGGTTTGGTAACCTCATTGAGCTTTGTACTTCATAGCCCGGTGTATCCAATCATGAGAAAAGCTATTTGAGGTGTCCATTTGCAAGTTGTTCTCCTAGTTGCATCTTCTCTGAGGAGTGGCATCATGGGCTCCTCAAAACAGCTCTCAAATGATCTGAAAGAAAAAGATTGTTCAACATAGTTGTTCAGGGGAAGGATACAAAAAGTTGTCTCAGAGATTTAACCTGTCAGTTTCCACTGTGAGGAACATAGTAAGGAAATGGAAGACCAAAGGGACAGTTCTTGTAAAGGCCAGAAGTGCATTCACTGGGAAAGGGAAAGGGAAAAGGCCGCTCCACCGCCCATATCCTCCTGGATTCCTGCACCTGGTGTGGCAGCTTTGGCAACTGCCCAGGAAACAATGTAAAGTGGAAAACCACCGGTGCTTGTCTTCATAAAATTTTGTTCTTTATTGTTAAATGAAATTTATAAAATCATTCAGCGTGCTAGCTAGGCGCTAGACGCGTTTCGGAAGACACAACTTCCTTAATCATTAGCAATACAAAATACAAAAGTTTATACATTTATAAAAAAGAAACCTCCACCCACAGCTGAACCTAATTAACAATGGTGATAATAAAGAAACTAAAATTTAACTCTTTCACATGTTATGGAGTTGAAATTTGCACAAGAGGGAGCATTGCACTATTTTCTGACACACCAAAATATTACAATACATACAGTATATATTTAATAGCTTCATGGATCTCCACCTTTAATGTTTTTATTTTTACTTCCTTTTCCTTATCCTTATATGATGGAAAACCAATACATTGTAATACAAAAAAAAAAAAAAAAAAAAAAATTTCAGTGCGTTCTAATATATTTATGATGATTATCACATATTAATAGATTTCATTATTACACTCCCAATGTGCGGTTGTTTTATTGTTCAAGCAGATTCTGAGTTTAATCATCCCGGTAACTTTATAGCTAGTCTTGTTTTTTATTTTTTATTTTCATATGTAGATACATTACTCCATTACCTCAATTTAGTTATATTATGGGGGGGGGAGGGGGAGAGAGGAAAAAAAAAAAAAAAAAACCTGGTGTTTGCCAACAATTGGAATTCTTAGTGGACACCAGGTCACATATGGAGAGCCCCTATGTGCCTAAACATTGGAGCTCCCCCACATGTGACCCCATTTTGTAAACTAGACCCCCCCAAGGAACCTATCTAGATGCATAGTGAGCACTTTGAATCCCCAGGTGCTTTACAAACTGATCCATAATAAGGTAAAAAATACTTTTTTTTCACACAAATTTTCTTTTTTAATTTGTACGGATCAATTTGTGAAGCACCTGGGGGTTCAAAGTGCTCACTATGCATCTAGATATGTTCCCTGGGGGGTCTAGTTTCCAAAATGGGGTCACTTGTGGTGGAACCCCAATGTTTAGGCACACAGGGCTCTCCAAATGCGATATGGTGTCCGCTAACAATTTGAGGTGATTTTCCATTCAAATTGTTAGCGGACACGATGTCGCATTTGGAGAGCCCCTGTGTGCCTAAACTTTGGAGCTCCCCCACAAGTGACCCCATTTTGGAAACTAGACCCCAAAGGGAACATATCTAGATGGATGGTGAGCATATTGAACCCCCACATGCTTTACAAATTGATCTGTGAATATGGAAAAAGTACTTTTTTTTTCACAAAAATGTTCTTTTAGCCTCAATTCTTTCATTTTCACATGGGTAACAGGATAAAATTCATCTTAAAATTTGTTGGGCAATTTCTCCTGAGTACACCGATACCTCATATGTGGTCATAAACCACTGTTTTGACGCGCGGCAGGGCTCAGAAGTGAAGGAGCGCCATTTCACTTTTTGAATGGAAAATTAGCTCCAAAAGTCAAATTGCTCTCTTTCCCTTCAGAGCCCTGCTGTGAGCCCAAACCGTGGTTTATGATCACATATGTGGTATCGATATACTCAGGAGAAATTGCCCAACAAATTTTAGGATCCATTTTATCTTTTTGCCCATGTGAAAATGAAAAAATTGAGGATAAAAGAACATTTGTGTTAGAAAAATTAAAATATCCATTTTTTTGTTTCCAATTTGCTTAGTTCCTGTGAAGCACCTGAAGGGTTAATAATCTTCTTGAATGTAGTTTTGAGTAGCTTGAGAGGTGCAGTTTTTGGAATGGTGTCACTTTTGTGTGTTTTCTGTCATGTACACCCCTCAAAGGGACTTCAAATGGGATGTGGTCACTAAAAAAATGGTTTTGTAAATTTTGGTGGAGAAATGAAAAATTGCTCATGAACTTTGAACCCTTATAACTTCCTAACAATTTTTTTTTTTTTTCCAAAATTGTGCTGATGTAAAGTAGACATGTGGGAAATATTATTTCATAACTATTTTGTGTCACATAACTCTCTGGTTTACCGGAAGAAAAATTCAAAATTTGAAAATTGCAAAATTTTCTAAATTTTTGCCATATTTTTGATTTTTTCACAAATAAACGCAAAAATTATCGACCTAAATTTAATACTATCATGAAGCCCAATATGTCACGAAAAAACAATCTCAGAATCGCTAGGATCCGTTGAAGCGTTCCCGAGTTATAACTACATAAAGGGACACTGGTCAGAATTGCAAAAAATGGCAAGGTCATGAAGGGGTTAAAAAAAAATTAATTATAAACAAATATATGGAAACATTGACAGAAAAGCCACAGCAATATATTTTTCTTATGCGAATAATTTTCTACCAATAGGTATAACTATATCAATATATCAAAAAGATTGACACAATAGTATTAGAGCAAAAAATATATATGGATCACAGTACGAGTATATATATTATCTCTACACTGAAAATATTGGATAAGTAGCAAAATTATTAAATTGCATCTCGTGGCTAAATTTTTATTGCTCTTATAAAGTAAGTCTTAAATCGAATATGATATGTTCACTAATTTATAAGATTTATATCTAAAAAAAAATAAAAATATTTTAACAATTAAAAAAAATATATATTTTTTTTATATATATATATAATATATACACTACCATTCAAAAATTTGGGGTCACCCAGACAATTTTGTGTTTTCCATGAACACTCATACTTTTAATTATCAAATGAGTTGCAAAATGAATATAAAATATAGTCCAGACATTGACATGGTTAGACATAATGATTTTTACTTGCTTTTGTGAAAGAATGCTCCCTTTGCAGCAATTACAACATTGCAGACTTTTGGCGGGTGTTATTTAATGAAGCTGCCAGATGAGGAGCTGTGAGGCGTCGATTTCCCAAACTAGAGACTCTAATATACCGTATATACTCGTGTATAAGCCGACCCCCCCTACTTTTGCCCCCAAAACCTGGGAAAACCTATTGACTCGTGTATAAGCCGAGGGTGGACCCCAGCACAGGTATACAGTCCCCCCAGTGGTATACAGCAGCCTCCCCAGTGTTAGTATACAGCAGCCACAGAGGTATATACAGCAGCCCCAGTGGTAGTATACAGCAGCCTCCCCAGTGGTAGTATACAGCAGCCTCCCCAGTGGTAGTATACAGCAGTCTCCCCCTGTGGTAGTATACAGCAGTCTCCCCCTGTGGTAGTATACAGCAGTCTCCCCCTGTGGTAGTATACAGCAGTCTCCCCCTGTGGTAGTATACAGCAGTCTCCCCCTGTGGTAGTATACAGCAGTCTCCCCCTGTGGTAGTATACAGCAGTCTCCCCCTGTGGTAGTATACAGCAGTCTCCCCCTGTGGTAGTATACAGCAGTCTCCCCCTGTGGTAGTATACAGCAGTCTCCCCCTGTGGTAGTATACAGCAGTCTCCCCCTGTGGTAGTATACAGCAGTCTCCCCCTGTGGTAGTATACAGCAGTCTCCCCCTGTGGTAGTATACAGCAGTCTCCCCCTGTGGTAGTATACAGCAGCCTCCCCCTGTGGTAGTATACAGCAGCCTCCCCCTGTGGTAGTATACAGCAGCCTCCCCCTGTGGTAGTATACAGCAGCCTCCCCCTGTGGTAGTATACAACAGTCTCCCCCTGTGGTAGTATACAGCAGCCTTCCCCTGTGGTAGTATACAGCAGCCTCCCCCTGTGGTAGTATACAGCAGCCACAGAGGTATATACAGCAGCCTCCCCAGTGGTAGTATACAGCAGCCTCCCCCTGTGGTAGTATACAGCAGTCTCCCCCTGTGGTAGTATACAGCAGTCTCCCCCTGTGGTAGTATACAGCAGCCTCCCCCTGTGGTAGTATACAGCAGCCTCCCCCTGTGGTAGTATACAGCAGCCTCCCCCTGTGGTAGTATACAGCAGTCACAGAGGTATATACAGCAGCCTCCCCAGTGGTAGTATACAGCAGCCTCCCCAGTGGTAGTATACAGCAGTCTCTCCCTGTGGTAGTATACAGCAGCCTCCCCCTGTGGTAGTATACGGCAGCCACAGAGGTATATACAGCAGCCCCTCCCCTGTGGTAGTATACAGCAGCCCCCCCCTGTGGTAGTATACAGCAGTGCCTCCCCCTGTGGTATATACAGCAGCCCCTCCCCTGTGGTAGTATACAGCAGTGCCTTCCCCCCTGTGGAATATACAGCCCCCCCCCCCCTCTCCGTTGCTGCCGCACACCTGTAAAAAGAAGATCTTTCATACTTATCCTCCTGCTGTCACCGCGCGCATCCTCCGCTCTCCTTCTTGCCTGCACCCGGCGTCCATCCTTATGACCGCGCACAAATAATGACGTCATTATTTGTGCGCGGTCACGTGGATGGACGCCGGGTGCAAGCAAGAAGGAGAGCGGAGGATGCGCGCGGTGACAGCAGGAGGATAAGTATGAAAGATCTTCTTTTTACAGGTGTGCAGCAGCAATGGGGGGGGGCTGTATATACCACAGGGGGGCACTGCTGTATACTACCACAGGGGGGCGGAGGAGCGCTGACAGTGCAATGTAATATGCACGGCTCCCCCTGCCGCTGTTGGACAGGGGGATGCAGTGCATATTGCATTGCACTAATGAGCGGCCCCACGTGACCGGCCGCTCACTATACAGCCTCCCCCCCCCCCCCTCCTCCAGCCCCCGGACACCGGCCCCACACACTCAGCCGTCACTGACTCGTGTATAAGCCGAGGGGGGGGCACTTTTCAGCACAATATTTGTGCTGAAAAACTCGGCTTATACACGAGTATATACGGTACTTGTCTTGTTGCTCAGTTGTGCAGCGGGGCCTCCCACTTCTCTTTCTACTCTGGTTAGAGCCTGTTTGTTCTCTCCTCTGAAGGGAGTAGTACACACGATTGTAGGAAATCTTCAGTTTCTTGGCAGTGTCTCGCATGGAATAGCCTTCATTTCTAAGAACAAGAATAGACTGTCGAGTTTCACATGAAAGTTCTCTTTTTCTGGCCATTTTGAGAGATTCATAAAACAAACAAATGTAATGCCCCAGATTCTCAACTAGCTCAAAAGAAGGTCACTTTTATAGCTTCTCTAATCAGCCAATCCGTTTTCAACTGTGCTAACTTACTTGTACAAGGATTTTCTAGGGTTTTGTAAACATCCATTAGCCTTCTTACACAGTTAGCAAACACAATATACCATTAAAACACTGGAGTGGTGGTTGTTTGAAATGGGCCTCTATACACCTATGTACAGTGGTGTTCAAAAGTCCTGCATAGGCATAGGATAAATAGATTTTTAAAGTTTTAAACGTTTTCTGTCGAATATCTTCGATGCTAATATGACATATTATATATGGTTTTGTTCAGAATATAATCTTGCATTCACTCCCTGTAATATTTTTAGCTTTTGAAGCAGTTTCGCCTGAAATTATTGCAACAATATGGGAATTGAAAGCAGAACTAAATATTGTACAGCTTCAGATCCAAAATTAGCCAATCACAGATGAGGTTCTTGTGACCAATCATAACCTGGATATGGCAGCCAATCACATTCCATTACATTGCATCACATCTGCTGCTTTGTTTGTTTTATCTGTTGGTCTATCTAGTGAATCATACTATAGAGCTTTATGATGGGAGCCTTAAGATTGTTGTCAGCGGAGGATCATGTGCGAGTTGTGGTGCTACATGAAGAGGGTTATACTAGCCCCCAGATCGCAAGGAAGGTCGGCTGTAATCAGAGTACAGTTGTAAGAATTCTGCAGAAACATAAGCAGCTTGGAATTACCCAGGACAGGCCCAGATCTGGTCGGCCCAGAAAGTCAACTAAAAGGGAGGATAGAGTACTGATAAGAACATCCCTTACCAATCGAAAGCTCACCTCTCCTCAGCTTCTGCGAGAATGGCAAGAAAAGTGCAATATTGAGGTAGCAACATCAACTGTTAGGAAGAGATGTTTGGAAGCAGGATTGAGAGGGTGCAAGGCCCAAAAGAAGCCATTGATGACAGCCATACAAAGACAAAGGCGAAAACTGTGGGCATTGAAATATTCAAAATGGAGGAAGGAGGAGTGGGAAAAAGGGCTATTTAGTGATGAAAGCACTTTTTACATTTTAGGAAATGATGGCAAGTCTTATGTGAGAAGGTTTCCACATGAAGAGTATAAGCCAGAGTGTTTGAGCTTCTCTGTGAAACATCCCATGAAAGTAATGGTCTGGGGCTGTATGGCAGCCAATGGTGTTGGAAGGCTTCATATTGTGGAGGGTATGGTTAATGCAAAAAAATACATAGACATCCTTAATAAGAAAATGCTGCCTTCTGCTCAACACCTGTTTTCAGGGGATTATATCTTTCAGGATGATAATGCTCCTTGTCACAGAGCTAAGACAGTAACTGAATGGAAAAAAAAGAACAAGGTGGCTACTATTGACTGGCCAGCCCAGTCCCCGGACCTCAATCCAATTGAAAATTTGTGGCACAAGGTATCAATAGAGATATCTAAAAAACAGCCAAGGACCAAGAGAGAGTTGATTGAGGCTCTGAAACAGGCCTGGAACCACATCATCACTCGTGAACATCTGCAGAAGCTTGTTCACTCAATGCCACAGAGATGCAAGTTGGTGCTCAAGAGCAAAGGCCGGCCAATAAAGTATTAGAAGCTAAAGATGCACTCAAAAGGACCTTTTCAGGACTCTGAATTAAATAAAAAATGATAAATCTTAAAAAGTAACATTTAAGTCTGTGTGAACTTGCATTGGAAGTTAATGAACTTAGAAACCTGTTCACCATTCTACACACTGTACAGGTGTAGGTATGGTTATGCTGTAAAAAAAAATATAAAAAATGCGCATAGCATAACAATTTATACACTTGGGACATTCAAAAATGAGTATGGCACACAATGAGGGATTACAAAAACATGTATGTTCTACCAGTTTCACTGTAGAGATGCAGAAGTATGAAATATATAGTTTTCTTCACGCCTATGCAGGACTTTTGAACACCACTGTAGATATTGCATTAAAAACCAGACGTTTGCAGCTAGAATAGTCATTTACCTTATTAACAATGTATAGAGTGTATTTCTGATTAATTTAATGTTAGCTTCATTGAAAAAAAAAGTGCTTTTCTTTCAAGAATAAGGACATTTCTAAATGACCCCAAACTTTTGAACGGTAGTGTATAGCAGGGACACGTGTATATTAGATGATCTCAGCACAGGAACATTTATTTTAAACACCTCCAGTTATGGAAATTATTAATATTCCAAGATCTATTGATTCAAATCAACTTTAACATCAACTTTGTGGGGAAACCCCTTTATCTACATTTGTAAAGGATCAGTTTTTTGCTTATTGGATCAGTTTAAAATTGAATATAATTAGCAATAAGTTAACAGCTCCAAACGGCGCTGTTATGTGAAAAAAGAAATAAATTCTGCAAAAATCAATAAAAAAACAAAACAAAAAAAACAGCTAAAAAATCTTGCTTGCACAACTTTTTTGTCATTGTATTGCTGCTGGTCCGTACAATGTAAAGTTGTATACTTTTGTTAGGTGGAAAAAAAAATTACCTATCAAACTAGTATTCTTCAATCTACATAAAGTTTAGTCCTATAATAAACGGACAAATGTACATATATAATTATTATATATAATGAAACCCAAATGGAAGACGGCTGATACAGAACACTACTATTCAATAGACTGTATTATGATGTATTACCACCATGACTCACTAGATGGAGGAAGGCTAAAGGTATAGTGGTATCTATAATATAAAACATGTGAGTAGTGGGATATATGGACATAGTATCAAGGCTTGTGTTATGTAATATACCTCAATGAGATGAGATTATACTATGTTGAAATATGTAAATACTGCAATATATCTGCAAAAACAAACTGATCTTTTCTGCCTAAATAAAGCACATGGAATTTCCATTCCAAAAATCGTGACATTCAGAGAAACCTTTCCCTATATTTTTCCTTAAAAATGAGCGAATGGAATAACCATAGATTAGCCTCAGTGGTAGATGTAACAACTTGGAAATAATGTATTTTAGATTCCGTTGTGGCTTCTGGACCAAATCAGACCTTTCATGGGGTTGGACTTGATACTTTGGAAGAACAAGAAGAAAAGGAAAGATTTTTTGCAAGACTTGAAAAAGGGGCTTCATCTACCATTGACTATTCTAAATTAATTAAGGACCTGGATTCTACGGATTCTACACAACGCACAGCCTATAAGCGGTAAGGCCTTTATTCTAGTCTGCTTTTATCCTGTTATAGATTAGATTTATTTAAATAGTCATATCTCTAAATACCGCAAGTGTCATATATTTCTGATCTGTTGGAGTACACCACTAAGGCTGGTTTCACACTGACGTTTGCAAGCGCTGCGGATGATGCGCATGCGCAAATGCATGTAAAAACGCATGCAAATGCAACATTTTTCTTACGCAAAGTCATCCACACACATTCAAAAAAACGCTGCGCATGCATGCGTTTGTTTGTGTTTTTGCATGCGCACGTGTTTTTACCATGCATTTCTTCACTGATTTTTCAGCGGAATCTGCACTGTTTTGTTAGGTTTTTTTTCAAATCCCGCCTATAGGGAGTGGCTTCAGGGGAATGTATAAGTAGACCCTTCCCACTGCAAACAAAGTCTGTCTTTGCAGCTGTTCACAGAGGCAAGATGCATTTGGGCTTTGAGAATTTCTATGCAGATCTCGATTTATCTATGAATATGGCCATTTCTTTCACTATTGCTTGTCAAGAAGATTGTCGTAGAGAAATACGGAGAAGGAGACGCAGTCGTCGTCGTTTTTGGCAACACCCCATAGTTGAAGTGCAAGAGAGTCGTGGAGTGTACCTCTCCGTTGTACCAGGAACTTCGAGAGAACCTGGAGAAGTTTCTTGACTACACAAGGATGTCCCAAGACAGCTTCGATGATTTGCTGCTACGTGTCAGAGGAACCATCAGCCGTCAAGACACACAGCTTCGTGTATCGATTCCTGTGGAGGAACGTCTGTTAGTGACCCTGCGGTACGTATCATTCACTGAAATGTACACCGTTAAAAATTAGTCATTATTTTGTGTTTCTTGTTTTGTATGAAAATTGCACTTTTTCCCTTTATGTGTTTTCAGATTCCTTGCTACTGGAGAGACGTTTATTTTCTCTGCATTTCCAGTTCCGGATTGGAGTGTCAACGCTGTCTGGGATTGTTGTAGACACCTGTCGGGCAATTTGTCAAGACCTTCTAGCTGAATTTCTACCTCATCCCACCACCAAACTATGGCTGGAGAAAGCGTCAAGATTCATGGACATTTGTCAGTTTCCAAACTGCTTGGGGGCCGTGGATGGCAAACCTGTTCGGATACAGAAACCAGCTGGAAGTGCTTCAGAGTACTATAACTACAAGAAATTTTTTTCAGTTGTACGGATGGCTATAGCGGATGCTGACTGTTGTTTTGTTGCTGTGGATGTGGCCCAATTTGGACGTTCTAATGACTCAACATCTTTTAAAGAGGACCTGTCACCAAAACAGGCATGGTGATCTAATTACAGCACTGGATGCAGCATGTCTGCAGCATGCAGGCAAGGGGTCACCCAGCACTTGAGCAGCCCTGTACCCCGAGATAATACACTTAGAAAACTTAAATCCTGCAGCCGGAAAGGGGGTGGCTAGGGGCTTGAGCCGAAGGGCAGATTCACACCCCATGCATGTTTAATCTGCCCACCGCTGCCAATCATTCTCTCCCTCTTCAGCAGCATTAAACAGAGTTTTTTTTTTTTTTTTTTTGCCAGAACTTGCCGTTTGGCCCCGCCCCCGCATCCAGTGCTGTAATTAGATCACCATGCCTGGTTTGGTGACAGGTTCTCTTTAACTCGGACTTGGGACAAAAACTTTATTCGAACACTTTCAACTTTCCACCACCACGACCCCTGCCCGAACACTGATGGACCAACGATGCCGTTTGTCGTTGTAGGTGATGAGGCATTACAAATGTGTGGCAACCTAGTGAACTCCTACTCCAGCCGTGAATTAACTCGTACTAAAAGGATTTTTAATTACAGACTGACTAGGGCAAGACGCACCGTGGAGTGTGCATCCGGATTGTTTGTCTCTAAATGGCGTATTCTGGGAACTACAATCAATTAAAATACAGAGACAATCGATGAGGTGGTGAAAGCTTGCGTTCTACTGCACAACTTTGTACAAGTTAAAGAAAGACACCACTTTTACCATGACGAACCAACTGCAAGCAATTTGACAGAATTCCAACAACATAACTTGAGGACAAGCGCTGAAGTGGAGCACATGAGGGCCAATTTTGCTGCTTATTTTGAGTCAGACATTGGATGTCTTTCCTGGCAGGAAATCAATACAAGAAAGGAGGGGGAACAAGAGGCGCAATAGTGCCCTATCACTAGTGGCACTGAATCTCAAGGTGGTGTATAAGAATTTCACTCACCTATGCCAGTTGTGATATCCACAAAAATGGTTTGAAGGCATATGGTAATAAAGTACTGATGGCTGCTGCTGGACTTCCACCAGCCACTCACTCGTGGAGATGCATCAAGATGTGGGGAAAAGGGTGTGTAACAGTCCGCGCTGCCAGATCCAACTTCACTCCAAAGAACACACGTGTAGGTGATGTTCAAACAGGTTTCCTTTATTCTCTCCGACGCGTTTCGGTGCCCTCCTGGCACCTTCCTCAGGGATGTTCCTGGCAGGCAGAAATTTTGTAAAGTTGAAGACTTTTTTGGATTGGACAATTTAGATTGTATACTTTGTTACTTTGTAAGTAGAGCATACATTTTTTTGTCATGTTTTAATGTTGGGATTAATAAAGGTTTTAGGGCTGGAAATCCTATTCATGTACTTTAAAATTGTGTATATACCTGTCTGCGTTATATATGCCCTACTATTGTTACTATTGTTTATATTAATTGTACACTGTTCCCTTTTATTTTTGTAAATGTTATGATTAATGAACGTTTTCTTTTCAGGTAATACTATTTTAATTTAATTTACTTTTGATGCAGGATATGTATCAGACTTCATGATAGTCTAGGAAGATTTTATTTTACATCCAACGTCATGAATTGGCCCACTTTCGACGTCGGATTTTTTTTTTACCTTCCTCTGGATCAAAAATTCTAATTTTTTTGATATTAGAAACTAATAAAACAAATTAAAATGAAAAATGTTGTGTTAATGTAAAGTAGACACACAACTGTGAACGCTGTGTCAAATTAAAATAAAGGTTTTATTACGGCAACAGTCAGCTTCACAAGCCGGTATGATCCTATCCGGGCTGGCCGATCTGAGACGTACAGCCCCGGACCGGATCAGCACAAAAAACTGTATGACCAGGTTGACAGAGCATGGTTGGCTGCTTTAAGCTTAGAAATGCTCAATATTTATTGCTTAGCTAAGCACAGAGCCGTCAGCAACAGCACTTCACTGTGACGCAGCCACTCGTTACCCGGTGATCAAGGAAAACATTCACACAGCAAGCTGACCTGAGTACAGTTAAGGTGAGCGGACAGTGAAACGCAGCTATCTGCGTCTACCTGTACGCTATGGGAAATTGAAGTCAAGGCAGCCTGCTGTGTGAAGGGTTACCACGATCATGATTGCTTAACCAGAGACAGTGTGACAAGGAAGTGTTGGGGCAGACGGCAGTAAGCTCAATTGAAAAAAATATTTAGTGTACTACAGCCAAAACATTGGAATACTGCTGTGTAAACCTTGCCTATGCCCTCCGGGACGGTGTGCAGACAAATGGATATGTACCCGTTGAAAATTGTGGAGGGCTTGTGTTGGTCAGATGAACGCTGTCCTAAACAGTCGTCATGGGTCAGCTGCGTTGTGCTGTATTTCTGCAGAGTCATAGGCAGAGCTTCACAATCCTTGCTATGGCTCCAGGATCAACGGTGCGATTTTGCTGAATGGACCACCATCTAAAGGCTGAAACGTATCGCAATCTAACACGATAGCATGATTACAAGTGTTGTAATTGCACCTTTTAAAAAGTTATCTGTAGAGAAACATCAATGACCTCACAGGTGATTAAGAGTATTGCCTTTTTTTTAAAGAGTGTGTATTAAAATGTGTTTAACAATGAAAAATTAAATATTTAAAAATTTTGTGAATGTGAACCAAAACTGATTGTGTTTTAAAAATTTACACCTGGGTTTCACACTGCAGTTTTTTTCATGATCAGGTACAATCAAAACCAGAGTGTCTCCAAAACTCAGAACAGGTGTCAATCTTTCATTTATACTTGGTACCTGCAAGTTCGCCTCCTGGTTTTGGCAAACAAACTGGACGATCCTGATCATGGAAAAACTGCAGTGTTAAAGTTAGGAGATGTGTGACTTTAATTATCATTCACAAAGCAGTGTGTATTTTGTTCAACCTGTTAAATTATTTCATGAAAAAATATCAAATTCAACAATTTTTTTGTGTTTAGAATGTGATCATATCAGTTATCAGTAGAACACATAAAATGTTTACCAGGAAGGCTGCTTTACCATAGCTTATTTTCAGTGTCCAGAGAAGTGATATTCACGGACACTGAAACTGTGTCAGCCCCTGTGGTGTCACACTCTGTCCGTGGTGTACTAAAAATATTAGGATACCACGTACAGGAATTTTTTTTCTTCTGTACTGTTTAGGTTACCATTCAGTAATTATTACACTAAACGAATAGTATCATTACCTGCAATGTATACTCTGTTAATAAACTGTCATTATTACGGTACATTGTAATATAATTACATATTTGTTAATAATAATAAACACACAATTTGTATGAAAAAAAGAAATTTTTATTAAGACAGGAATAAATATTAACCTATAAATGTGTGTAGGTGCTGCTGGTGTTGGTGCAGGTGGAGGCCTGACAGCTGTCTCAGTGAGACATCCTGAGGATGGGGAGTGTGCAAAGTGCTGCTATGGATGTCAGAGCTTGCTGGCTGATTTGTTGCCATAAAGTTCAACATTGAGTCCTGTACACTTGTTTCCATGTCTGGCATCGGACTGAAATCAGGAGTCGCCATTCTTGACTCCTGGCCTGTTGCTGGTGATGTGGATAGACTTTGACTTCCAAAAAGTTTTCCTTGGGCGGCCAACTCTTTTGGTGCACTGCACGGAGGAAGGCTGCTGAGAAGGGACAGACTGTGTCTCACAAATGTCTTTCTTCTTGGCAGCAGTTTTTTTCCCTTCTTTCTTCCTGTTGCCTTTTCCTGGCCGCATAGGTGTACTCGTTTCAGGTGCCAGGTGTTCTTGTGCTGCTGACGATACAGTTTGAGGCTTTAGGATGATGGGAGTATTGCCATGTTGATGTAACTGTAATGGCGAACTCAAACTGCTAACGTCTCCACAGCTTTGTGGTGCTGCAGATGTAGTGAGTGCGGCATAAGTGGGGACATTTGGCACTATGTCTAGTGGTGGGGGTGGTGGTATTGGTGGTGCTGGTGCAGGCAAAGTGGTAGTATTACAATGAGTTGGATTTTGCGTTAAGCTTTGACTTGAAATGTGATGCTGGATGGAGGTGCCACGCCAAGTGTGACTTGACCAGGTAGTGTGCCATTCATCCCAGGCTAATTATAATATGCATGTGAATGCAACTGGTAAGGGGGTTGTTGTTGTAGTTGCTGTTGTTGTTATTGCCTCTCTGAAAGCATGCTGACAGGCAGTCATTACAGAAATCTGGAACTCAGGTTCTAACTTATCCGTCACGCACCGTTCCATACAAGAAAAATAATGTTGTGCCGGTCTTTGTATGTCGGCTTCAATGCGGTCGAGTCGCCTGTGTCACGTCGCTGAAAAGAGTGTTCATGTTAGTGAAACCCTTTTCAACGCAATGACCAAGCGCACTCATCCTGTCATGGAAGTTCGACGTTAAGTGAATAAACTCAGGCATGAGTGACGGCTCCCAGGCCCTCTGTCGCTGGCGTTGAGTGCCCACAAAACCAGCAACCAAGGGCTGGGATTGGGGATAAGTGGTACTGCCGGCTTCCTGAGTTCCATTTTGTGATGACTGACCTGTTTTACACTCAGTAGGATTTGTGTGGGACGTGG
This sequence comes from Allobates femoralis, assembly GCA_033576535.1. Taxonomy (NCBI): domain Eukaryota; kingdom Metazoa; phylum Chordata; class Amphibia; order Anura; family Aromobatidae; genus Allobates; species Allobates femoralis. Next base: position 268,130,125 of record JARQOC010000001.1, on the reverse strand, counting down.
GTTCGGTGGTGCTTGGAATAATTTGAAAAGCTGTACTCGCTGCGTGATCTGCGGTGCTGCTCCAAGTCCTGTAGTGAAATGTAAAAATTTAATTAAATAAAATGAATAAATACTATAGTCATGCTGTGGATGTAAAAAATTACAATTTTTTTATTATTTACAGCTATATTGAGTCTTGGAAGCTGTAAGAGAATTAATAATTGATAATGACTATCAAACAACTCGACTAAATTTAAGCAAAATTAAAAATTAAAAAAAGAAAACTTACAATCGATGACTGACAGCTGAACGTAGAAAATTCAGTTGATGGTGGTAACGGTAATGTTTTTAAATCGCTTTAGAACCACTGGCAACTTTCCTTTCCTCACCAAGATCTCGATTAAATCGATCCTTCATCGAGCGCCACCAAACTTTTAAATGTTCCACTAAAGGGGAAAAAAAAGTGTAATGTAAAATATACCATTCAAATAGATAAATACAAAGTAGTAATAACTATAGGTACACTGGCATTTACCTAATTGTTTTCGCTGTTTAATGGTGGATCGATCCCACAGCGGCCACATTATTTGGCCTACTTCCTCCCATAGTCTGTCCGAATAACGCTTGTCGCGAGAGTCCTAGATTGCAACATGTTCTCGCATCAGAGGTATGACTTTATCGGTGTCAATGAACGGTTTTTCTGGATCACCTTGTCTCCCCTTTAAAAAAAAAAAAATAAGGATTAATATTTATTGACATGGCAAATAACATAATAATAATTTTACTGTCGACTAAACTTACCTGTGTTTCGGATTTAAGACCTTCATTGCGAAGACTATGGGAGAATCTTGGTCACTTGTGCGGTCATCATCAGTTGATGTTTCCTAAAAACACACAAATTTTTTTAAATTCTACCTAAATTGATTTTCAAATGATACAGAGCAAAAAACGACATTGGAAAGGGTACCCTTACCTCTTCACTTTCATTGCCGATCTGCCTATGGGGCACATAATCTGTGTCGGACATTTTGAAAACACCACCACGAGGACCAGGCAAAAGAAGAGCAACAGCAGCAGCACAGCAATCAGCAACAACAACAGCACATAACCCCCCCCCCAAAAAAATAAATACACATTTTAATGGATATTATACACACTATACTAAAATATTAGTATCCATTTTTTATTATATTGCGTAAGATTACAAGAATGGGCCCTCTATCTGTCACTGTCAGCCTGGTTAGTGCAATGTATAAGCTTGTAAAGATGGGAGAATAAAAGTAATATTAATTACCAGTAGTCTCTGAAGGTAAGTCAAAAGTCGATCTCAAAGCACCAGCAACAACAGCAGCCGAAAACAGCCAATTTTATGGACGGGAAGCGTCACGGATGAAGATCTGTAAAAACAAACAAAATACACTCATTACTTTATTAATAAAGTGTTCAAACCTTTCTGTACCTGCTCCAGAGAAAGCGTTAGTGCAAAATGATTGTGTATTGCATAGTTCTGCAGCTGTGTAGTGTGAAACTTGCCCACTCTTCATCCATTGGGCATGTTTACGACTGCAAAGTGCAAACAAAATCCATAACCGAGTAAAGGATGGAAAACTCTGATACAATTGACATTACTTACCACAAGTATCACACAGGAAAGTGCAGTTATGAAATCACCAACACCAGCAGCCGAACAGATCAGAAATGTGACGCAAATCTAGCGTCACGGATGAGGAACTGTTTTTAAAACAATAACTAAAAAAAATATTAAATTTACATTTAAGTGTTCAAAGATGACTTTACCTGCTCATGAAAAAATGTTACATGCTGAAATATTCAATAGAACACATTTATCACGGAGTAGCGTGACGATGGCCCACTCTTCACCCAGGGGGCCAGTGTCAGACTGGAAAGTGCTAAGGCTGGTTTCACATTTGCGGACCCCTCCGCAGTGTTCTGCGGAGGGGATCCGCAATGTGACCGCAGCGGCCGCCAGCTCCTATCTTTATAATGGGAGCGCATGGTGCTGCGCTTGATTGCGCACGACCGTGCGCACCCATTCACTCCCATATGTGATCTGTGCGCAGGCAGATGCCTGCGCACAAATCACACAGTCTCGTCCGCACCAGGGACGCGACATGTTGCATTCCTGGTGCGGACGAGACTGGGTGATCTGTGTGCAAGCATCCGCCTGCGCACAGATCACATATTGGAGTGAATGGGTGCGCACGGTCATGCGCAGTCAAGCGCAGCACCGTGCGCTCCCATTATAAAGATAAGAGCTGGTGGCCGCTGTGGTCACATTGCGGATCCCCTCCACAGAACGCTGCGGAGGGGCCCGCAAATGTGAACCCAGCCTAAAAGAATCAAGAACCTGCTAAAGGAAGGAAAAGAGGCACGAAAGTGACATTACTTATCACTATTATCACAATGTCCAGACACAAAGTAAACCGCAGAGGTGTCTTGACCAGCAGGAAGACCAGTTGAACACTGGCGCACGGGGGAAGGGAAATCGGCACGGATACTGTTAAAAGATATAGAAAACAGACATTACTTTACATAAAAAGGGTTATACACTTCCTGTAGATTTACTAAGAAGTGTTAGCTGCTGAACGATGCAAGACACACACATTTTGCATTAAGTAGCATGACAATGGCCCACTCTTCACCCAGTGGGCCAATGTTAGACTGCAAAGTGCAAAGAGAATCAAGAACCTACTAAAGGAAGGAAAACACGGAAACAATTGACATTACTTACCACTATTATCACAATGTCCAGACAATAAAGAAACAGCAGGGATGTCTGGACCACCACCAAGAGCAGCTGCACACTGGACCACGAGGGAAAGGGAAATAGAGTTTCACGGATGTGGATCTGTGAAGACACAGACCAAAAACACATTAGTTAACATGTAAGGGTTAAAACGTTCATGTATGTGCTCATGAGAGAAGATGCTAAACTATGAAGCGTACAGTTTGCACAAAGTAGTGTCACCTTAGCACAAGCAGGTAATCAGTGCAAAGTTCAAACACAATCATAAAACTACGGAGGGAAAACTTGAACAAAACCACATGCAAAAGTACGGCATACAGTATACATTTCATGACCTTATTGAAAGCAATATACACACAAAATGGTGGAACACATTGCAGCATGCAAACAAGAGTACAGAGAAGGCACCAAAGATACATGGAGAAGAGAAACAAAATGGTGGCCAACAGACCACAGGCTGCAAACACTACACTCCAAAGCGCAATACAGAAATATATATATATAAATAATTTAAGGACGTACAGAGTACAGGCTACAAATCCAAGAGAACATGCAGCAAAAAAACATTGTAGACCATTAAAACTATATTCTACAACACTACAGCCAGCAAACAAGAGTACAGGCACAAGGCAACAGAGACAAGATGGCCCCCAGACTACATGAAGCAACTACCTTGGCCTACAAATACAAAAGCGGCATGACAAAATAAATTTAAAGGCTACACCAAGGAAGAAACCAACAATACACCATATTCCTTAAAAAAAAAAAAAAAAAAAAAAAAGCTGCACAATCTCATACTTTACCAGCCACACCGCAGGAGTTCAGTTACGGAGACTAATCCAACATTCAGGAATGAGATCCAGGAAGGAATCCAGCCAGCAGGCAGAGATCCAACAGATAGAAGTCTAGCACGAACAGGTCCAAGTGGCAATCCAGGAGACAGACATCCAGCTGTTTCATCAGAAGGCCAGAAAGCCTCTTTATACAGCCTGTTTGGTGGGTTGGGATATGGTCAGGAGATGGGAGGTACTGATAATCTTTTTTTTGGCATGCGCATTGTGTTATACGCATATGTACAAAACACAGTCATCCACAAGTCCTTGCGATCGATTGCGTACACGTAGAGAATAATGCGTAGTTTATGCGCATTCATACGCATGCGACGATCGCGCTTTTTTTGAGCACCCAAAAAATGCAACATGTTGCATCTCCCGGCCGCGGAATTTCGACGCGCCAGTACACATACGCAGCCATACGCACACCAAAAAGTGTCTCTGCGCACGAATGTGCACTCCATGTTAAAGATAAGTGCGCAATATGCTTGCGTTTTTGAGAAATTTTTATCCGCAGCGCTTGTAAACGCCAGTGTGAAACCACCTAAGACATGGTCATCAACTAAAGATTGGAATGGAATGAATCTGCAACATTCATTAATTTACAGTGGACTGAAAGTGTTTGTCCCTTTCCTGATTTTCTTAATCTTTTGCATGTTTGTCACACTTAAATCTTTCAGATCACCAAAAAAATTGAAATATTAGATAAAGATAACACAGGTAAACACAAAATGCAGTTTAGATGGTCTTTTATTATCAAGGGTAAAAAACATCCAAACTTTCAGGTACAGCTGCATAACCCAAGTGCACTTGAGCTTGAGCGCATGAACAGATGATTTGTTTTGTTGATGAATTCATGATTCATTTTACCACAGCACGTGTTCCAGGTCCTGAAGCAGAAAATGCCCCAGGCCATAACATTATTACCACCATATTTTACTGTTGGTATGATGTTCCTTTTCTGAAATGCTGTGTTGCTTGTACGCCAGATGTAATGGGACATACACCTACCAAAAAGCTAAACTTTTGTAATGTCAGTCCACAGAGTGTTCTCCCAAAACTCCTGGCGAACATCAAGATGTTTTTTGGCGAAACTGAGATGAGCCTTTCTGTTCTTTTTGCTCAGCCGTGGTTTTCGTCTTTAAGCTCTACCATGCAGCCCATTTTTGCCCAGTCTCTTTATTTATAATGGAGTCATGGACACTGACCTTACATGAGGCAAGTGAGGCTTGCAGATCTTGGACGTTGTTGGTTCTTTTGGTGACCTCTTGAATGAGTCGTCAGTGCACACTTGAGGTAACTGTGGCCACTCCTGGGAAGGTTCACCACTGTTTCATGATTCGCCATTTGTGGATAATGACTCACTGTGCTTGCTAGAGTACTAAAGCTTTAGAAATGGCTTTATAACCTTTTCCAGACTGATAAGAAACAAAATAATTGAGAGATACTTGTTACTGAATTTCTTTAAAACGCGGCATGATGTCTAGCTTTTGAATATCTATTGGTCTTCTTCACTTTGTCAGGCAGGTCCCATTTAAGTGATTTCTTGATTGAGAACAGGTGTGGCAGTAATCAGGTCTGGGAGTGGCTCTTGAAATTGAACTCGGCTTCTCAAAGATGTGATAAACCGCAGTTACGGTAATTTATGTTTTAGAGGGTGTGGAGTGATCACTTTTTTACATAGGGTCCCGTGGGTTTGGATTTTTTTTCCTTAATATAAGACCTCATTTTTAAACTGCATTTTCTGTTTACTTGAGTTATCTTTTCCTAAAATTTACATTTGTTTGGTGATCTGAAACATTTAAAGATGTTTTCCCATGAACAAAGTTTGTTTTAAGGCCCCGTTGCACACTGCGATATCGTGAACAATATTGTTGCATCGTCACCAGTTTGGTGACGTTGCAGCGATGTTGAAACGACATTATTGCGTGTGACAAGTATCAATGATCAACGATAAGTCGGTTGATTGTTGAATAATGGCCAGGACCATAAATCTATCGTTGGTCTCCCACTGGACGGCCAGCATCGGTGCGTGTGACAGTGGGAGACCAACGATGAACGAGCTCCCAGCGCCGCACAGCAAGTGCTGGGAGCTGGTAACCATGGTAAACAGCGATTTACTAAGCGACGTGCTCTGCTTAGTTACCCGCTGTTTACTATGGTTACCAGCATTCTCGCTGGTCATGATAGCTAGTGAGTCTGCCTGTTTGACAGTTCATGATGTCCCAATGATCCCAGCCAGGTGGGATCGCTGGGATTGAAGCGTGTAATGGGGCTTTAATCTATAGATCTTGGAATAATTAGTTCCCCAACTGGATGAGTTAAAAAAAAAATGTTCCTGTTCTGACATAACCTTTTATATGTGTCTCTGATATGTACTGTATAATGGCCATGTCTGACCATACAGGGACATGGTCTGATCATACCACATCTCCTGTGCTGAGATAATCTTATATATGTGTCCCTGCTATGTACTGTGTAATGGATGTGTATGACCATACAGGGTAATTATTTGTGATCCCATGCTGTAATATTTGTATACTCTTTTGCATCCTCCCTCCATGAGCGTGGTATGATAGACGTCCTGTACGGAGACATCATAACACAGTATGCAGGATACCATTAAGTTATCTCAGCCAGAGATGTGGTGATCAGATATGTCACGTACGGCAGCACATCCATTACACAGTACATAGCAGGGATACATATATAAGATTATTCAGCGAGGGATTGTGATCAGACAGTCCTGTATGTCAGACAGGCATTAACGTACTAGCAGCAATATATAGATATCTCAGACAGAGGTATGACAGCCATGTCCCTGTACAGTCAGACACAGCCATTATACAGTACACAGCAGACAATATAAGTATCAACGGAGATGTGATCAGACCATGTCCGTATGATCAACACGCCATTACAGTACATACAGGACACATAAAGATATCAGACAGCATATGGTATGATCACACCATGTCCCTGTACAGTCACACAGCCATTACACAGTACATAGCTTGTATGTATAACTTTCTTTGTTTACAGTGAATTAATACTCTTTGACAGTTTATTTGTTCCACAAGTGTTCGATGATTTCCTTTTAGAACTCTTTTTTTAGTTGATCACGACTCTAAAGGTACCATTACACAGTACAACTTATCAGCGATGTTGTATGTGATCTCAGGAGCGGGCTGATTTTTTGACACCTGTGCAACATCACTGGTGAGCTGTCACACGTCTAGATATCGTGGACAACTCACCAACGATGTTGTTAGCAGGGATCGTTCGCAAACACCGCGAACGATCCCTGCTCACTGCTGTGAATAGACGAAGTCGGCCGTGACATCGCATTGCGGTGTCCCACCAAACGATGCCGCAGGTTGCTTAAGTTGAAGTTGGCAGGTTTTCCTGCATGCAGGAAAACCTGTCAACTCTGACTTTAACAACTATCGTTGTTGAATTGTGCGTTTGCACGCAACGACGCAACAACGATGTCGTTTCAATATTGTTCCTGATGTCACTTTTGAACGATGTCGGGAACGATGTTCAAACGTGTAACGGGGCCTTTAGATAAGGATGAGTTGGTCGTTATTGAATACTTGAGTTGGCGATCCAGTAAAAGAGCCAAAGCAGTGATTGCCCTGAGTCTGACATGTGGCACATGTTTGTGGGCTAAGATTTGCCCCGATGTTTGTAAATTACTATAAAATTAATATTTTGTATTGTGTACTGTATTTTTTTTATTATCAGTGACCATGATCACACTCCAACACACGAGGATGAGCAGAAAGATGAAAGTAAAGATGTGTCAGGTGAATTCAATAGTGATGTGGTGTTATGGCCATGTTTTTCTCTCCCTCTGACTTTGTGTACTATGTATGTCCCAATTCCGTAGACCTGCTTAAAGGGAAGGTGCCAGAATTTTTTTTCAACAATTGATAGAAAAAAAAAAGTAAAGTATTAATGTTTAAAGTTTTTGTCAATATTATACATTAATTTGTTTTTAATGGAGTAAAATAATTTAAAAAAAAGGGTCTGATATTTTCCAAATTTTAAACATTAGGGGGAGCAGCTATTGAAATCTGCCATGAAAACCAAGTGTACAGCTGGCTCAAATTCCAACTGCAGTAAATGTGGTCTGGATCTGCTCATGTGTGTGATGTCACCCCTCTCCTCACCTTCAGAGTGTTTGCAAAAGGATAAGAGGGGATGAAGTTTAGGATTACAGTGCGGAGCCATTTTGTCAGGTGACTACTAACTGATACTGACAAGTAGACAATGTCACATTATACTGTATAGAGGACACTATGGGGCTTTTTATTTTATATCTATTGTGAGGCACCCCTGGCATGGTCCCCATGGCCGGGGCGCATCACATGCAGGATCAGGGTATGATCCTGTTCACACTGGCTGGTTTGATAGTGATGTCGCTGTGTGAACCTATCCGGAACACAAGGTGTTAAATGTGAGAGTGACGGCTGTAGATCCGATACATTGATTAGCCTAATGAGCGGCTGTGAGTGGCTCCTGAGATCAATGAGGCCCTGAGGAAAGGAATGAGTGTTGATTGCTGACAGCCCAGGTGGGTGTGTCCTGAGGAATAGCAGCCCAGCTGGATTAGTCAGTGTGGGAGTGGCAGGCACGATAAGAGCCTGCCAGCTGAGAGTCTGGGAGATTATTATCAGCCAGAGATCAGCCTGAGAGGATGATCAGTTCACAGACTTCTGAAATCAGTCAGCCTGAGTCCAGAGAGAGAGAGACAGATCCAGTCTGTTGAGGGACTGAGTGAGAGTCCATACCGCCATGTTGAGATGGTGAAGGGAGCATGCTAGCTCCATACCGGTTGCCAGGATCGGTGTTGTTACAGCTCCTGGAGTGGGTAAGCCGGGGCTGACCTAGATGGATACTGGTCTGGGCGTGTGGGTGAGACACGTCCGGGAAAGAAGCCCTTGGGGACGCTTGGTGGACCCGTGACCCAGGCAGCGAGACCCGGATCCGTGCCCGGTAAGAAAGCAATTCCCTTATGCTTGTGTGAAATGTGCCAGGCGGGCATAGCCGCCCTGTGGTCCGACTGGATAGTCAGTGAGGGACCTGTTTAACTGTATATGTATGTTATGGCTTAGGTAGAAAGGCCATGTACTGTGTCTGTGGGAGAGACCCAGCTGGAGTGGTTGGTATTGGAGGCGTTCCGTCCCTGTGGGACGAGAGGGAGGCTTGGCCTGCTGCTTGCAGCGGGTACCTGTCCCTCATCCACGGCCTCTAATGGTGTGGGTGAGCCTGTGGCCAGACACAGGGGTAATAGGGCTCCTAGTAGGTAACGGATGAGTTTCCCAGGTACTAAGGTTTGCCAATCCCTGTAATGGACCCAGAAGAGCCACAGTCCATGGATGTTTATATGATGGGCTGTGAGCGTGTGGAAGTATGAGTGTGATCCATGGATGTTTGTATGATGGATCACCTGCAGTGTGGAAGAACCCGGTTGGGCTGGTGAATGTATTCCGGGGTAGTGTGGAGCTCGGGAAGTAAAGCCAAGCGGCTGGTTCCGCCATTGGGACCCACAGGGCCCGTTGATACATATATAGTAATTTATGTCCGGTAAATGTATATGGAACGTGTAGATGGGCCGGGGGCCGTAGCCACCATGGGAGCGGTTGATAGTGCTCCAATGGGGACAGAGAGGTGGTTAAAGGTCCTGAGTAACTATAAGACGGTTTCATGGTAATGTGCAATAAGTGTTATGTAATGTGATATGTAAATGTATGGTGTACTTATGTAAAGTGTTGTTAATCAATGTGCAATGTGTCAGACATGCTACCCGGGTTATGTTATGTATGTGAGAGAAATAAACGGGTAGTCATTGGTTAAATTATAAACACGTGTGTTTTGTCGCTATGCAAGCGGGTTCCCCGGGTGCTACCTCACACTAATAATATATATATATATATATATATATATATATATATATATATATATATATATATATATATATATATATATATATATTATATAATATGACACCCCTGCATTTTCTTCCTAAATATGATTGCAATCACAAATTCTTTGGTATTATTATCTTCATTTACTTTGTCTTCGATGAAAAAAACACGAAAAGAATTTACCTAAAGCCAAATTGGATATAATTCCACACCAAACATAAAAGAGGGGGTGGACAAAAGTATTGGCACTGTTAGAAAAATCATGTGGTGCTTCTCTAATTTGTGTAATTAACAGCACCTGTAACTTACCTGTGGCACCTAACAGGTGTTGGCAATAACTAAATCACACTTGCAGCCAGTTGACATGGATTAAAGTTGACTCAACCTCTGCCCTGTGTCCTTGTGTGTACCACATTGAGCATGGAGAAAACAAAGAAGACCAAAGAACTGTCTGAGGACTTGAGAAACCAAATTGTGAGGAAGCATGAGCAATCTCAAGCCTACAAGTCCATCTCCAAAGACCTGAATGTTCCTGTGTCTACCGTGCGCAGTGTCATTAAGTTTAAAGCCCATGGCACTGTGGCTAACCTACCTAGATGTGGACGGAAAAGAAAAATTGGCAAGAGATTTCAATGCAAGATTGTGCGAATGGTGGATAAAGAACCTCGACTAACATCCAAACAAGTTCAAGCTGCCCTGCAGTCCGAAGGTACAACAGTGTCAACCCGTACTATCCGTCGGAGTCTGAATGAAAAGGGACTGTATGGTAGGATACCCAGGAAGACCCCACTTCTTACCCCGAGACATAAAAAAGCCAGGCTGGAGTTTGCCAAAACTTACCTGAGAAAGCCTAAAACTTTTTGGAAGAATGTTCTCTCTTTTTTGGCAAAGGCATCAACATAGAGTTTACAGGAGAAAAAAAGAGGCATTCAAAGAAAAGAACACGGTCCCTACATTCAAACATGGCGGAGGTTCCTTGATGTTTTGGGGTTGCTTTGCTGCCTCTGGCACTGGACTGCTTGACCGTGTGCATGGCATTATGAAGTCTGAAGACTACCAACAAATTTTTGCAGCATAATGTAGGGCCCAGTGTGAGAGAGCTGGGTCTCCCTCAGAGGTCATGGGTCTTCCAGCAGGACAATGACCCAAAACACACTTCAAAAAGCACTAGAAAATGGTTTGAGAGAAAGCACTGGAGACTTCTAAGGTGGCTAGCAATGAGTCCAGACGTGAATCCCGTAGAACACCTGTGGAGAGATCTAAAAATGGCAGTTTGGAGAAGGCACCCTTCAAATATCAGGGACCTGGATCAGTTTGCCAAAGAAGAATGGTCTAAAATTCCAGCAGAGCATTGTAAGAAACTCATTGATGGTTACCGGAAGCGGTTGATCGCAGTTATTTTGGCTAAAGGTTGTGCAACCAAGTATTAGGCTGAGGGTGCCAATACTTTTGTCCGGCCCATTTTTGGAGTTTTGTGTGAAATGATCAATGTTTTGCTTTTTGCTTCATTCTCTTTTGTGTTTTTTCATTTAAGACAAATTAAATGAAGATAATAATACCAAAGAATTTGTGATTGCAATCATTTTCAGGAAGAAACTGAGTATTATCTGACAGAATTGCAGAGGTGTCAATACTTTTGGCCAACACTGTATATATATATATATATATAATATATATATATATATATATATATATATATATATAGACTGCTTCGGACATGTCTATGGGAGCAGTGATGTAATGTGTGACCCCACTCTCCACTTCTATAGGAGATGTAATGTAGTGGACATAGCAGGGTCACACAGTTCACCTCTTCCATAGAAGTGGAGAAAGCAGAGACACATATTATGCGAATGCTCATATAGAAGTGGATGGTGGTCACACTTTATATACCTTGAATATACCTAGGGATGAGCGAGTATACTCTTTACTATTTGCTACTCGCAGAATAGTACAGTATTTGGGATACCTGTTACTCGGCGACTTTACTTGTTACGAGTAGCAAGTACAATGCAAGTCAATGGGAAATGCTAGTACTATTCTGCTGGACCCTACAAAGTGGCCTGAGGAAAAGGCTGAAATGGATGCATGATTGTTTAAAAGAGTATTCAGACTAGAAGAGCTGTTTGCACGTAGCACTGATTACGGAGCCCTTTACGTACCAATGTTTCTGCACCGCTTGTGCAGAGAGTGATTGGTGGCTATATGCACTCTATATAATCACTGCTGCTAGCAATCGCGCAAGATTTAGAATTGCTTCGAAGTACACATATGTAGCATACTGATGTAGCAAAGCCTAATTGGCAGTTTGGCACAGCACATTATGATGTCACGCTGTGTTATCTGCATAATGTACTCAATGATGGCTTCCATGTCAGATTTTTAAATGATTAGCTGATGCATCAGGTGATCGTTTAAAAAAGCTGCCCGACTTTTTACTGCCCGGCTTTTAACTCCCGGAATGGAGGTGGCAGGCTGGGTACCGCAATGAAGGAGACAGGCTGGCTGCCGAGGTGGAGGGCAGGTTGTGTGCCAGGGTGGAGGGGACAAGCTGTGTGCGGACATGGAGGGGGCAGGCTGGGTTCCGAGGTGGAGGGGGCTGATTTTGAAAAAGCCGGACAGCTTTTTAATAAATGGCTTTTAAACAATGCTGAGAGTGGGTATGATATAATAATAATAATAATAATAATAATAATAATATAATAATAATAATAAAGCTTTATTTATATAGCGCCAACATATTCCGCAGCGCTTTACAATGTAGGGTACAGAAAATATACAGTAAGTAATTACAGTAGAGAACAAATACAGTACAATAATTGGATACAAAACAATAGGCATAGAATCAATGTAATAAAGAAAATACAATAAATAAAGCAAGAAATGAAGGTGACCCTGCTCAAAAGAGCTTACAATCTACAACGGGATAGGGGTTGCACAAGGTACAGGGGCTTATTGCACTGATGGTCCAGGCATCTTGAGGAAATGGGGCATAGAACTAAGCTTACATGGATGGTCATTATACAGTCTGTGTAGACCTTTTTGGTTTGGTGGAGTTTATAGAAGAGTAATGTCCAGAGGGATAGCCCATTCACTGTCTACAGTACAAAGGACTTCTATTAGGGAGTATGATAGGCCGCCTTAAAAAGATGCGTTTTTAGGGATCGTCTGAAGCCATGCAAGTTGTGGATAGTCCTGATTTCTTGGGGTAAAGCATTCCAGAGGTTTGGTGTAGCTCTGGAGAAATCTTGGAGCCGGGAGTGGGAGGATAGGATTAGTGCAGATTAGTCGAAGGTCATTTGAGGAACGTAGAGAATGGGTGGGGTGATAGACAGAGATGAGGGAGGAGAGGTAGGGGGGTGCTGCACTGTGAAGAGCTTTGTGGGTGAGAACAAGCAATTTGAATTTGATCCTGTAGTATACGGGCAGCCAGTGCAATGACTGGCACAGAGCAGAGGCATCTGAGTAACGATTGGCCAGATGGGTGATCCTGGCTGCTGCATTAAGGATGGACTGGAGAGGAGAAAGTCTGCTGAGGGGGAGGCCACTTAATAGAGAATTGCAATAGTCAAGGCGGGAATGGATTAGGGCCACGGTGAGGGTTTTTGTTGTTTCCATGGTGAGAAAGTGGCGGACTCTAGAAATATGAAGGGGGTGACATGCTGAGGGTGGGTATGATAAGAAGAGGGTTTAAAAGCCAGGCGGATAAAGGTCGGCTGGCTTTTTACCACCCAGGTTTTAACCCCTTCAGGACCCAGCCTATTTTGACCCTAAAGACCTTGGCCTTTTTTGCAATTCTGACCAGTGTCCCTTTATGAGGTTATAACTCGGGAACGCTTCAACCGATCCTAGCGATTCTGAGATTGTTTTTTCGTGACATATTGGGCTTCATGCTAGTATTAAATTTAAGTCGATAATTTTTGCGTTTATTTGTGAAAAAATTAAAAATATGGCAAAAAGTTTGAAAATTTCACAATTTTCACATTTTTATTTTTTTTTCTGATAAACAAGAGAGATATGTGACAGAAAAAAGTTATTAAATAATATTTCCCACATGTCTACTTCACATCAGCACAATTTTGGAAAAAAAAAATTTTTTTGTTAGGACGTTATAAGGGTTCAAAGTTCATGAGCAATTTTTCATTTTTCAACCAAAATTTACAAAACCATTTTTTTTAGTGACCACATCATATTTGAAGTCCTTTTGAGGGGTGTACATGACAGAAAACACCCAAAAATGACACCATTCCAAAAACTGCACCCCTCAAGCTACTCAAAACTACATTCAAGAAGATTATTAACCCTTCAGGTGCTTCACAGGAACTAAAGCAAAGTGGAAACAAAAAATGGATATTTTAATTTTTTCATCAAAAATGTTCTTTTAGCCTCAATTCTTTCATTTTCACATGGGCAACAGGATAAAATGGATCTTAAAATGTGTTGTGCAAATTCTCCCGAGTACATCGATACCTCATATGTGGTCATAAACCACTGTTTGGGCGCACGGCAGGGCTCAGAATGGAAGGAGCACAATTTGAATTTTGGAGCTAATTTTACATTCAAAAAGTGAAATTGCGCTCCTTCCCTTCTGACCCCTGCCGTGCGCCCAAACAGTGGTTTATGACCACATATGAGGTATCGGTGTACTCAGGAGAAATTGCCCAACAAATTTTAGGATGAATTTTATGCTGTTGCCATGTGAAAACGAAAAAATTTAGGCTAAAAGAAAATTTTTGTGAAAAAAAGGTACTATTTCATTTTCACAGATCAATTTATAAAGCACCTGGGGGTTCAATATGCTCACTACCCATCTAGATATGTTCCCTGGGGGGTCTAGTTTCCAAAATGGGGTCACTTGTGGGGGAGCTCCAATGTTTAGGCACACAGGGGCTCTCCAAACGCGACATGGTGTCCGCTAACAATTTGAATAAAAATCAGCTCAAATTGTTAGCTGTAACCATGTTGTGTTTAGTGAGCCCCTGTGTGCCTAAACATTGGGGCTCCCCCACAAGTGACCCCATTTTGGAAACTAGACCCCCCAAGGAACGTATCTAGATGCATAGTAAGCACTTTGAACCCCAAGGTGCTTCACAAATTCATCCATAAAAATGAAAAAGCACTTTTTTTTCCACAAAAATTTTCTTTTTTCATTATTATGGATCAATTTGTGAAGCACCTGGGGTTCAATATGCTCACTACCCATCTAGATATGTTCCTTTGGGGGTCTAGTTTCCAAAATGGGGTCACTTGTGGGGGAGCTCCAATGTGGAGACGCACAGGGGCTCTCCAAACGCGACATGGTATCCGCTAACAATTTGAATGCAAAACGAGCTCAAATTGTTAGCGTACACCATGTTGCGTTTGGAGAGCCCCCGTGCGTCTCCACATAGGAGCTCCTCCACAAGCGACCCCATTTTGGAAACTAGACCCCCAAAGGAACATATCTAGATGCATAGTGAGCACTTTCAATCCCCAGGTGCTTCACATATTAATCTGTAAAAATGAAAAAGTACTTTTTTTTTCCGCAAAAATCTTTTTTTTTTCATTAATTTGTGAAGCACCTGGGGGTTCAATATGCTCACTACCCATCTAGATATGTTCCCTGGGGGGTCTAGTTTCCAAAATGGGGTCACTTGTGGGGGAGCTCCAATGTGGAGACGCACAGGGGCACTCCAAACGCGACATGGTGTCCGCTAACAATTTGAGCTGATTTTCCATTCAAATTGTTAGCGGACACCATGTCACGTTTGGAGAGCCCCTGTGTGCCTAAACATTGAAGCTCCCCCACAAGTGACCCCATTTTGGAAACTAGAGCCCCCAGGGAACTTATCTAGATGGGTGGTGAGCATATTGAACCCCCAGGTGCTTCACAAATTAATCCGTAAAAATGAAAAAGTACTTTTATTTCCACAAAAATTTTCTTTTTTCATTTTTACAGATTAATTTGTGAAGCACTGGGGCGTTCAAAATGCTCACCACCCATCTAGATAAGTTCCCTGGGGGGTCTAGTTTCCAAAATGGGGTCACTTGTAGGGGAGCTCCAATGTTTAGGCACACAGGGGCTCTCCAAACGTGACTTGGTGTCCGCTAACAATTTGAGTTGATTTTCCATTCAAATTGTTAGCGGACACCATGTCACGTTTAGAGAGCCCCTGTGTGCCTAAACATTGGAGCTCCCCCACAAGTGACCTCATTTTGGAAACTAGACCCCCCTAGGAACTTATTTAGATGCATAGTGAGCACTTTGAACCCCCAAGTGCTTCACAAATTGATCCGTAAAAATGAAAAAGTACTTTGTTTCCACAAAAAAAGTATTTTTTCATTTTTACGGATCAATTTGTGAAGCACCTGGGGGTTCAAAGTGCTCACTATGCTTCTAGATACGTTCCTTGGGGGGGTCTAGTTTCCAAAATGGGGTCACTTGTGGGGGAGCTCCAATGTTTAGGCACACAGGGGCTCTCCATACGCGACATGGTGTCTGCTAACAATTGGAACGGTTAGCGGACACCATGTTGCGTATGGAGAGCCGCTGTGTGACTAAACATTAGAGCTCCCCCACAAGTGACCACATTTTGGAAACCTTGGGGTTCAATATGCTCACTACCCATCTAGATATGTTCCCTGGGGGGTCTAGTTTCCAAAATGGGGTCACTTGTGGGGGAGCTCCAATGTGGAGACACACGGGGACCCTCCAAACGCGACATGGTGTTCGCTAACAATTTGAATGCAAAATGAGCTCAAATTGTTAGCGGACACCATGTTGCGTTTGGAGAGCCCCTGTGCATCTCCACATAGGAGCTCCTCCACAAGTGACCCCATTTTGGAAACTAGACCCCCAAAGGAGCGTATCTAGATGCATAGTGAGCACTTTAAACCCCCAGGTGCTTCACAAATTGATCCGTAAAAATGAAAAAATACTTTATTTGTGGAAAAAAAAAAATACTTTATTTTTATGGATCAATTTGTGAACTACTTGGGGTTCAAGTGCTCACTATGCATCTAGATACGTTCCTTGGGGGGTGTAGTTTCCAAAATGGGGTCACTTGTGGGGGAGCTCCAATGTTTAGGCACACAGGGGCTCTCCATACGCGACATGGTGTCCGCTAACAATTGGAATTGTTAGCGGACTCCATGTCGCGTATGGAGAACCCCTGTGTGCCACTAGCATTGCCATCAGCACAAGGGCAACTGGAAGAGTTGGGGTACAGCACCAGAAAATGGCACCTCTAATGTGCTATTTTCTGTGGTGGCTGTGGGTTGCAATTTGCAGCGTGGGGGGCCACAACATTTGGGTCTCTCCACGATGAGGATTGCAGCCCCCCAACTGCCAAGTTGTACCTGGCTGGCATCCAAAAATAAGGCAAAGCTCCTTGTCATTTTATTGGTAGAAGGAAAAAAATGGCATGGGGCTCCGCCATATTTTTGGTCCAGCCAGGTACAACTTGGCAGCTACGGACTGCCACCAGCCCCCAGCTGCCTCGTCATACCTGGCTGGAACCAAAAATAAAGCGAAGCCTATTTTTTTTTTTATTTCTAGAATTATTTCTAGAAAAAAAATTACATAGGGCTGCGCCATATTTTTGGTCCAGCCAGGTACAACTTGGCAGCTACGGACTGCCACCAGCCCCCAGCTGCCTCGTCATACCTGGCTGGAACTAAAAATACAGCGAAGCCTATTTTTTTTTTATTTCTAGAATTATTTCTAGAAAAAAAATGACATAGTGCTCCGCCATATTTTTGGTCCAGCCAGGTACAACTAGGCAGCTGGGGGCTGGAATCCTCAGCATAGAGAGGCCCAAGCGTTCCGGGCCCCCCATGCTGAGAATTGCAGCCCGCAGCCGCCCCAGAAAATGGCGCATTCATTGAAGCGCCATTTTCTGGCGCTGTACCCACGCTCTTCCAGTTGCCCTGGTGCCGGTGGCTAACTGGGTAATAAAGGGGTTAATGCCAGCTTTTTATTGGCAGCTGGCACTAAGCCCGAGATTCATAATATAGGGCCAATGTTAGACCCGCCATTAGGAATCTCTAGTACGGTAAATAGTCAATAAATACACACAGAGAAAAATCTTTTTATTTGAAAAAAAAAACAGACACAATTCGGACTCCATCTTTATTATAAAAAGATCCGACGTAGTCCACAACGAAGGTCCCACGACGCTCGATCGCCTCCGACGTAGTCCACAACGAAGATCCCACGACGCTCGATCGCCACTGCTCAATCCAGAGACTGCAGCAAGGGATCAAGTGTCCTCTTCCTACAGCCTCTGGGGTCAGCGTTATGGTGCACTGTATGGCAATGATCTGTCATACAATTCACCAAGACAATGATCCCAGAGACCACAACAAGAGGACACTTGATCCCTTGTTGTAGTCTCTGGGATCAGCGTCATGGTGCACGGTATGGCAATGGTCTGTCATACCGTGCACAATGACGCTGATTCCAGAGACTACAAGAGAACACTTGAACCCTTGTTGTAGTCTCTGGGATCAGCATCATGGTGCACGGTATGGCAATGATCTGTCATACCATGCACCCGACGCTGATCCCAGAGACTACAACAAGGGATCAACTGTCCTCTTGTTGTAGTCTCTGGGATCAGCGTCATGGTGCACAGTATGGCAATGATCTGTCATACAGTGCACAATGACGCTGATCCCAGAGACTACAAGAGGACACTTGGTCCCTTGTTGTAGTCTCTGGGATCAGCATCATGGTGCATGGTATGGCAATGATCTGCCATTCAGTGTACCATGATGCTGATCCCAGAGACTACAACAAGAGGACATTTGATCCCTTGTTGTAGTCTCTGGGATCAGCGTCGGGTGCACGGTATGACAGATCATTGCCATATCGTGCACCATGATGCTGATCCCAGAGACTACAACAAGGGATCAAGTGTCCTCTTGTTGTAGTCTCTGGGATCAGCGTCATGGTGCACGGTATGGCAATGATCTGTCATACCGTGCACAATGACGCTGATCCCAGAGACTACAAGAGGACTCTTGGTCCCTTGTTGTAGTCTCTGGGATCAGCGTCCGGTGCACGGTATGACAGATCATTGCCATACCGTGCACCATGACGCTGATCCCAGAGACTACAACAAGAGATCAAGTGTTCCCTTGTTGTAGTCTCTGGAGATCGTTTCCATGACGATTGGATCCTCTAAGTGCTGTGATCCATGAGATCACAGCACTTAGAGGGTTAACACAGCCAGGGCACAGCAATCACACAGATGCTGTGCCCTGGCTGTGACACCGCTCCTCTGCACACTCATCTCTATGCTGGGAGATGACTGTGCAGAGGAGCCGACAGAAGAAGGAGGACGCCGCAGGAAGAGGACAGCGCAGAGAAGACCCGGAGCAGACCGAAGGACAGAGGCAGAAGACCGAAGGAAAGAGGGAGAACAGCGGAGGACAGAGGAGAAGAAAGAAGACAGGTGAGGAAGAAGAGGGAGCGGGAAGAGAACGGGCGGAGGTGATCACCGCAGGCAGCGGTGGTCACAGGAGGCATGGGGAGGGATCGCAGGGCAGGGGAGACCACACGGGGGGAGATCACCCACAGGGGGGAGCCCACAGGGGGGAGATCACCCACAGGGGGGAGCCCAAAGGGGGGAGATCGGAGGCCAGGGGGCACATCGGCGGCCCGGGGCAGAGCGGAGGGCCAGGGAACGACGGCGGGAGGGAACTCATCGGCCACACCGCCCCCACATTTGATTGGAGAGAGACACTCTCCAATCAGATCTGAGGGGGGGTGACAAAGGGCCCCTTGTCCAGCCAATGCCTGATGCTGTCCAGCATCAGGCATTGACTGTATTGTAACATCTCACCAAGTTTCATTGGTGAGATATTACAATTACTCCGATTGGCAGTTTCACTTTCACTTCACTGCCAATCGGAGCGGTCATAGCCCCGGGGGGGGCTAAGCCACCCCCCCTAGGGTATAGTGCAGGTCCTTCCGTACCTGCGGCTCTATTAACCCCTTAGTGACCGCGGTTAATAGAGCCGCAGGACAGGAAACTGGCGAGGACGCAGCATATGCGTCCAAGGTCGGGAACGAACTTGTTTTGAGGACGCATATGCTGCGTCCTGGGTCGGGAAGGGGTTAAATAATCATGCCTCCATTTCAGCCTTTTCCTCAGGGCCCCAGACCGCATTGTAGATTCCAGCAGAATAGTACTCGCATTTCCCATTGACTTGCATTGTACTCGCTACTCGTAATGAATATGCAAGTATTAAAACCTACTCGTTACGATTCCAGCGAATCCAAATATTTCACTATTCGCTCATCCCTAGATATACCATATCAAATCCATACTGTTTGATACATTTTGCTGTCTCCTATAACTAATATCATCATGTTATGCACTACACAGAGCCCTGAATCTAATTCCAGCATGTGGTTCTATGAGCATATTTAACCCCAGTTTATGATACAGTGAACAGCACCAACTAACAAAGCGGTGCTGCTAGCTGTCCTCTGTGCCCCATAAAGTGCTCCATATAGTTTTAATGCGCCCCATAGTATGCTCCATACAGTATAATGTGCCCCA
Source organism: Allobates femoralis (assembly GCA_033576535.1). Lineage (NCBI taxonomy): Eukaryota > Metazoa > Chordata > Amphibia > Anura > Aromobatidae > Allobates > Allobates femoralis. The sequence goes on along the minus strand of JARQOC010000001.1, from coordinate 268,110,063 downwards.
TATAGTACTCTTTACAGTATTATGGCCCCATATTGTGCTTCTTATTGTATAATGCACCCCATATTGTGCTTCATACAGTATAATGCACCCTATATTGTGCTCCATACAATATCATTCACCCCTATGTAGTGCTTAATGCAATTTAATGGCCTGATATAGAAAAATGTGCCCCATAGTGTGCTCCAAACAATATTATGCATCCCATATTTCGCTCCATATAGTATATTGCACTCTATACAGTATAACACACCCTATATAGTGCCCCATATAGTATAATGTCTCCATAGAGTGATACATATAGTATACTCACATGTAAAGCGCCATGGAATAAATGGCACTATAATAATGAATACTAATAATAATGTGCCCTCTATAGTGCTCCATACAGTATAATGCACCCTATATAGTGCTTCATACAGTATTATGGAAAAAGGGGGCGTGGCCTAATGGTAATGGTGTAGGGATTTACCTGTGCTCTCCCCACAACAATAAGCAGCTGGGCTAAATGCCCTCAAAAAGACTTTGACAACTGAAAAAAGATCTACTATCAAGCTGGTAATCACCTTGGGAACGTTTTGTTTTGGTCAGTGGTCACTTTTAAGAAGAATTCTCCTCAGAATCCAGTCATCAAATTTGCCTGAGATAAAGGATTGTGCTGTCACCTCATGAATAATGGCTGCCTAGTCACCTCATAATATCTTCATTGCCTAATACTCCCCAAATTTTATATAATTAGGCTTCAAATATCTCAGTATACTGAAAGAAATTTTGAGAGACAGCCTGTGTGACTTTTCCATTGATTTCCATGATTTGGGCACATCTGACAGACATCTGACAGGCATCTGACAGGCTTCCATTGGCAGCAATATTGTACCTCTTAATTTCTAGGGTGTTCCTCTACAGGAGGTTACCCTGGGATAGTCTGAACCCTCCTAACCTATTTTTGGATTGGCACCTATGATTTTGGACTTTTCCTGTCAAAAAATCCAAGATTCAGCATTTCTCTTAGAGCTTTGTGCTTTGCTGTGCCACCCTAATTTCTTCTCAGAACCCTTTGGAGAGTTGTCCTGGGTCTCTCCAGACCCCCCTGAACTATTTTTGGACTAGTATTGTTTGTTTTGTTGTTTTTATTACCAGAAACCTACAGCCTCAGTGCTCCTGTGGATAAAACCGATACTTAAGAACTTTACTCACGCATATTGCGTAGCATCTATTATATCTATTGGTACTTACGCCGGAATTGATATGATGCTGTGCAGCTCACATAGTAATTGCTGCTTACCACTCTGACTTTGCTTCTCTCACTATTTTTAAGTAGTGCTGGCTCCTCACAGCACTATATATGTGGATTGCAATTCTTGGTCCATTATAAATAAAGTAGACCTGCTTTTCTCTATATACCGTATATACTCGCGTATAAGCCGAGTATTTCAGCCCAAAAATTGGGCTGAAAAGTTACCCCCTCGGCTTATACGCGAGTCACTGTATACTGTATACAGTGTATACAGTATACAGTGCCCCGATCTATATACAGGCCCCCCCCCCGCCGCAATCCTGTAAAGGAAGAGATTAGTATACTTATCCCTCCGCTGTCCCGCTGCCGCTGTCCCGCCGCCGCTCCTCCATCTTCATCCAGCGTCTTCCGTCTTCTTCCGGGTTCCTCTGATGGTCGCAGGCAATGACGTCATTGCCGGCGCGACAGAGGAGGAAGCTGAAAGAAGACGGAAGACGCTGGATGAAGATGGAGGAGCGTGATGGCGGCGGCGGCGGGACAGCGGAGGGATAAGTATACTAATCTCTTCCTTTACAGGATTGCGGTGGGGGGGGGCCTGTATATAGATGGTGGGGGGCTGCATATACCTCCTGGGGCTGCATATACCTCCTGGGGCTGCATATACCTCCTGGGGCTGCATATGGGGCTGTATATACCTCTGGGGCTGCATATCGGGCTGCATATACCTCCTGGGGCTGCATATGAGGCTGTATATACTTCTGGGGCTGCATATACCTCCTGGGGCTGCATATGGGGCTGCATATACCTCCTGGGGCTGCATATACCTCTGGGGCTGCATATGGGGCTGCATATACCTCTGGGGCTGCATATAGGGCTGCATATACCTCCTGGGGCTGCATATGGGGCTGTATATACCTCTGGGGCTGCATATGGGGCTGCACATACCTCTGGGGCTGTTTATGGGGCTGCATATACCTCCTGGGGCTGCATATGGGGCTGTATATACCTCTGGGGCTGCATATGGGGCTGCATATACCTCTGGGGCTGCATATACCTCTGGGGCTGTATATACCTCTGGGGCTGTTTATGGGGCTGCATATGGGGCTGTATATACCTCTGGGGCTGCATATGGGGCTGCATATACCTCCTGGGGCTGCATATGGGGCTGTATATACCTCTGGGGCTGCATATGGGGCTGTATATACGTCTGGGGCTGTATATACCTCTGGGGCTGTTTATGGGGCTGCATATACCTCCTGGGGCTGCATATGGGGCTGTATATACCTCTGGGGCTGCATATGGGGCTGCATATACCTCCTGGGGCTGCATATGGGGCTGTATATACCTCTGGGGCTGCATATGGGGCTGCATATACCTCTGGGGCTGTATATACCTCTGGGGCTGTTTATGGGGCTGCATATACCTCCTGGGGCTGTATATACTTGGGGCTGTATATACCTCCTGGGGCTGCATATGGGGCTGATATACCTCTGGGGCTGCATATACCTCTGGGCAGCATACTCTGGGGCTGTATATACCTCTGGGGCTGCATATACCTCTGGGGCTGCATATGGGGCTGCATATACCTCTGGGGCTGTATATACCTCTGGGGCTGCATATGGGGCTGCATATACCTCTGGGGCTGCATATTGGGGCTGTATATACCTCTGGGGCTGCTATATACCTCAGGGGCTGCATATACCACTGGGGCTGCTGTATATACCACTGGGGCTGCTGCTGTATACTACCACTGGGGAGGCTGCTGTATACCTCACTGCTGGGGGTTGTATACCTGTGCTGGAGTCCACCCTCGGCTTATACGCGAGTCAATAAGTAGTTTTTGGGGGCAAAAGTAGGGGGGTCGGCTTATACACGGTCTTTATCCCGGTATTACATCCACAATTTCCTGCTGCACCTTTGTCCTGCATTGTCATCTAAGGAGAAGTGTAGTAGCTATTGTACTATTGTTATACTCATACAATTTTTTTTTATTTTAATTTTTTATTTATTTATTTTTTTGAAAATTTTCTGCGGAAGTTACACATAAACACTTCTAAGTACTCTTCACAGTCTACTTTTTGAAGATTATATTGTCTTTCTCTTTTCACCTGGATCCTATTTTCATCTACTAGTGACGATTATACTATATTGGACAAATTTGGATTTGTTACTAGTTCATTCACGATATTAAGCCATTGTATTGGTCCAGTATATCTGATATATACATATTACTGGTGACTTTTCTGGAATATTCAAGACTCATAACATCTGAGGATTCTGCGTGGGCAAGTGAGGTCGGAGGGCCTCCGGCGATCGCAAGCTTCGCAGCCCTGGGATTTCCAGAGTGTGAAGCAGATCTCAAGAATATATATATGATAACTGTTTTTTTTTATCTGTGTGGGTGGTGTTACAGTGTACTGGTGCTTCTGGGATTTAGGCATTGTTTCAATTAGGTTTGACGGTGACCAGATTCTAACATTGAGGTTGAATATATAGCCAAACTAATATTTTTATGTTAAGCTTTATAATCCTGATACTGTTTAGACACCCTCCTTTGATTTATTATGTACCGTAGACCAGAGGTCCCCAACTCCAGGCCTCAAGGCCCACCAACAGTGCAGGTTTTCAGGATTTCCTTAGTATTGCACAGGTGCTAATGTGATCATCTGCAGAGGTCATGATTCCAACCCCTGTGCAATACTAAGGAGATCCTGAAAACCTGCACTGTTGGTGGGCCTTGAGGCCTGGAGTTGGGGACCTCTGCCGTAGACAGACAGATCTTCATAAGGTCACTATGAATCCTACAGGTAGGTCCACTAAACCCCATCTTAAATGCACTCCATCTACAGCTAGGCTGATTTTGAATAGCGAACACAAAGAGAAGGTGGATAAAATAGATTCTCACATATGGGGCTCAGATATGGACACCCTAGATAATAGGAGTGGTGACAGCTTGAAGAGACCTCAAAACATAAGGACATAAGCCCCCTGGAAGTTCTGCTTTGCTTGCATCTACTTTGGAGGAATTGGACTCGGGAGGGGGTGACAGTTCTGGTTTTCCCCCTGTTAAACAAAGACAGGGTCACTTCCTCTCCCTTATCTATTAAAATGAGGGGTCAGGCTGGGCAAGTAGATAGGGACTTTTTGATTGACCTTTTCCACAGCTTCGCTGATCAGATGAAAATGGAGTTCTCTGATATTAAAGAAGCGCTCTCCACCCTAACTTCCAGAGCTGACGATATGGAGGCTGAGATAATAAGACTGTCTAAAATTAATAGCTCTCTTAGAAAAGAATTGGACAAAACTAAACAGGATTATAAAACATTGTCCAGTAAATTGGATTATTTTGACAATACTAATAGACAGTCCAATTTAAAATTGAGGGGAATTCCTGAGACAGTCACGAGGTCTGAATTACAGCATTACCTTAAAAAAATGATTAAAACAGTGTTGCCCTCACTGTCGGATGTAGAGTGTTTGCTGGATAAAGCGTTTCGCCTTCCTAAACCCACATCTGTCCTGGAGAAGTTGCCTAGAGACACTCTGGTTACTTTTAGCTTTAAAAACACAAAAAAATCTCACCACCTACATGCAGAAGCATGAGACGTAACCTAGACCATTTCATGATATTAAAAAAATTTTCAGACCTCTCTAAGGAAACATTGTCCAAACGTAGAATTCTGACATCTGTCACCAAGATATTGAGGGCTAATGGTATTATTTATAGATGGCTCTCCCAGTCCAGACATAACTTTAAGCGGGGTCCTACTTCTCATGTGATAGACGGATTGGAGGAGGGACTTCAACTTTTAAGAGAGCTTGGCATTGCTGAACCGCCAGTAACCTGAATACTTATATTGGGTTAAACAGAACTTCATTTTGAAACACTGAGGTGATTACCCTTAGGCGGCCGTCATACGGTTCAATATGCTAATATCTATTGCTTTAACGCAAGCATATCGTTTGTGCATCGCTGCGTGCGATCAAGCGATTTTACAATGTAAAATCGCTTGATCGTGACATCGCAGATATAGAGCCGGAGCTCCTATCAAGCGATAAACGCTTGAACAATCTGCTTCATTGTGCTGTGTGACACCACGATGAACGATCTCCCAGCGGCACAGCCTATGCTGGGAGATGGTATCTATGGTAAACGTCGGGTTACTAAGCGCCGCGCGGCGCCTAGTAACCCGATGTGTACCATAGTTACCAGCGATCTCGCTGGCCCACATCGCTGGTGAGTCTGCCTGTGTGACAGCTCACCAGCGATGTGAGCGATATCCTTAGCGATCGCGCGTGCACGTGATCGCTAACAATATCGCTCACGATATTGAACCTGTGTGATGGCCGCCTTAGATGTATATAATACATTATTAATTGTTGTGGGTGAGAGGCCTTTTTTTCTCCCCAAGGAGCTTTTTCCATCAGTTAGTTGTAACTGCTCCATATAGTCCGTTAGTCCGTTATTGTATATATTTCTTGATATTATTCTGTTCTTGTTTTATTCTTTTTTTTTTCTTTTAGTACTTATTGACACGATGAATGTTTTATATTTCAGTCCACAAATCTCTTGGCTTCATGGTTCAGTAAGTCTTTTCTCTACTGACGTTACTTCGTTTATTTGCTTTTATGGCCATTAATTTCATGTCCCTGAATGTGCATGGCCTAAATTCTCCTCATAAGAGGTATCTACTGTGGAGAGACATATTTAGATTTAAAATAGATATTGCAGGGGTTGCAGGATACTTAAGTTTTCTAATGATAATCCTCCGAATCTATTATCTTAGCCTCTCAGAAAAAAAAGAAGGCGGGTGTCGCCTTTTTGATTAGAAATAACATCCAATTTGAACAGGAGACTGTTATTGCAAATACAGAGGGAAGATATATAATTTTAATCTGTAGGCTTAGTGGTGTCTATTATACCTTGGTTACTCTGTATGCCCCTAATAAGGGTCAGATTAGATTTTTGAAAGAGTTAATGATTTTAATTTCGGAAAATCGTAAGGGTTCTTTGATTCTCTTTGGGGATTTTAATGTAATACCTGATGCAATTTTTGGATTCCTCTGGAACTCGTGGAGTTTCTAATTTAACCTTGAATCCTTGGATTGATAGAGAGAGCTTATATGACGTATTTCGATGTATTCATTCCACTTCTAGAGAATACACATTACTACTCGGATTCCTAGCTTTCCTTATCTAGAATAGATCTAGTTCTAGCTGATAGTGTCTCTATATATGAAATTAAAAAGATCAATATCCTGCCAAAGACTTGGTCTTATCATTCCCTGATAGTTTTTGAGTTGGTCCCTAGAGGGGGTGCTTCATCCACTAGGATTTGGAGGGCCAATACCTTTCTTTATTCTTATCCCAACTCAAGAAAGAAACTGATAGACACTCTAAATTATTACTTTAAAGAGAACGATGGTGATTTAGTTAGTATTGAGACATTGTGGTTAGCCCATAAAACAGTAGTTAGGGGCAAGTTGATTGAACTAAATTCACGTCTCAAAAAGCAATTCACAAATAGCGTCTCTTTCTCCGTCTACCCAGCTTAAAATCTTAAAGCTTAGAATAGATCTAAGGTCCCTTTTAATTTCTGACTATAACAAAATGATTCAGTCTTCTAAACTAAATTACTATATTTGTCACAATAAACCTAATAAATTTTTCGCCCATCGAATAAAACTGATGAGACAAAAGAGGAGGATTCTACTAATCAAAAACAAGCAGGGTTTGACTTACAGACACCCAGAGGATATTTCAAGTGAATTCCTGCGCTTTTATAAAAACCTTTATGGTACCTTTACACGCCGCTACAGAAGGTTAGAAACAACCGGGTGTCTCACGTGCACGAGACGAGCACATTCCAACGGTTGCTAACGGTACCTGATACTGCCTTTACATGCCGCTACAAAGTGCTCTACAGAAGGTTTTTGCTATCCCTGGATGCACCGACGGGTGCCGCAGGTTACCTTCTGTAGAGCACCTTCCCTCATTTACACGCCGCTACAGAAGGGAATATGGGAGGACCTGGTGCAGCAGGGACAACACATAGGCGTGCCAGAGTTGTGGATTACGAGACGCTCGTACGGTGATTGGACACAGCAATAGCATCATGATTGGCCAGCCAGTGCAGGAAGGCTGCCTAATACATGACGCTATTGCAATTGTGTAGTGTGACTGGTCATCTCCTTTAATATACCGCCCTATGCAGGGACAGCCAATCGTGACGCAGGAGCTTCCACCAATGATCACTGATGGGGCGAGGTATCCGGAGGCTCTGTCAAGCCCCAGGGAGTTAACTAGGTGTCGCCAAAACCTTCCTGTTCCTCTTTACACGCCGCTACCATTGGGTTGAAACCAACCTGTTTTTGAGCAGTGCTCAAAAACAGGTGTGACAGTGACGGGTGGCAACAACCTGATTTACACGCCGCTACCTCGGGTTGTTTTGATGGTGCAAGATACATTTGTCTCCGACACCCGGTTGTTTCTAACCTTCTGCAGCGGCGTGTAAAGGTACCATTATAATTTAAATTTAAGTCCAGGGGCTGTACAACTCTCTCTGTTGGATCTTCTCAATTGTCCCTTTCAGAATTCTGAGATTACAGAAGCAGTGAAATCCCTCAAAACTGGGAAATCGCCTGGGCCCGATGGATTATCTAATGAATATTTCAAAAATTTTGCTGACTTCCTGACACCTTATTTAACTAGACTTCTTAATTCGGCCTCCATGTCATCCCTTCTTCCTGCAGAAATGCAGGAAGCATTAATTAGTCATTCCCAAGGATAAAGGGGATGCCCTAAATGTCAGAGATTATAGGCCCATTTCACTCTTAAACACTGATGCTAAAATTATAGCCAAAGAAGGCACGAGAAGATTATTCCATATTATTATATCATATGTAGAAAGGTCAAATCTTCCCACTTTGCTGATTTCTCTAGATGCCGAAAAGGCTTTTGACCGAGTAAATTGGCTGTTTTTATTTGAGTCCCTTAAAAATTTGTTTTTTCTGGTCCCATATTTAATATTATTAGAGCTTTGTATTAGCATGCATCCGCCAAAATTCTAACAATGTTGTGTCTGACTCCTTTAGAATTACCAATGGAACTCGACAGGGATGTCCTCTGTCCCCTACTTTATTTAATTTCTTTTTAGAACCATTGGTGGAGGCAATACGGTCACATGAGGGGATCCGGGGATGTCCATTACATGGGCGTCAACACGTTGCATCTCTATGTGCAGACGATTTACTGATTATTCTATCAGATCCTCTGGTGTCTCTTAAGCGGCCGTCACACGCAACGATTTTAAGCCCGATATCGTTTAAGCGATCTCCTTTTTGATCGCTTAAGCGATATCGTTTTGGCATCGTTGCATGTAATTAAGCGATTTTACTATGTAAAATCGCTTGATCGTGACATCTCAGATCTGAGCTCCGGAGCTCAGATCTAGCGATGAACGGTGTCACGATCTGCTTCATCGTGGTGTATGACACCACGATGAACCATCTCCCAGCGGCAGAGCCTATGCTGGGAGATGGTAACTATGGTACACGTCGGGTTACTAAGCGACGCTCGGCGCCTAGTAACCCGATGTGTACCATAGTAACCAGCGAGATCGCGGCTCCACATCGCTGGTGAGTCTGTCTGTGTGACATCTCACCAGCGATGTGAGCGATATTGGAAGCGATCGCGCGTGCACGTGATCGCTTACAATATCGTTCAAGATATCTGTGCGTGTGACGGCCGCTTTAGGAATCTGATGGACATTGTTGAGAGATTCTCTGGAGTCTCTCATTATAAATTGAATACTAATAAGACACAGGTTTTGCCCTATCATATTGAACATCACCTATTAGATATTATAAAAACTGAATTTAATTTCTCCTGGTCACTGTCAGAAATTCCCTATTTGGGAATCACCATTACTAAACCTCTATCTAACATGGTTGATAAGAATTTATCAGATATTGTTAAATCCCTTTCGAAAGATGTGTCTTATCTGTCTAATTTAGAGGTTTCCTGGACGGGACGTATTGCGGCCTATAAAATGTTGCTACTTCCCAAAATTCTATACCTCTTCCGTTCCCTCCCTGTGGTCATCCCTCAGAAATATTTTAAACATCTCCAGACACAACTTAGCTGATTTATTTGGGGAGGGAAATTTCCTAGAATTGCAGCCACCACTCTTGAAAAACATAAATTACATGGAGGTTTAGGTATCCCCAATCTTAGGGCCTATTATCTAGCTATCATTACTCAAATTAGTTCACGATGGTGGAGTACTGAATACTCACCATCCTGGGTAAATATAGAACAATCCATCATGAAGCAACAGAATCCTGCATTGTTTATTGTTTTATACCTCCTTAGTCCAAAAAAGAGACTTCCCCTAGAAACCCCACTTAAGGCCACTATCAAGGCTTGGAGGACATTTAATCAGACCTCTAAAACCATCTTCTCTCCAGTTTCTCCTGTCTGGCTCCCAATAGATATTTTTTCCTGGTTGGGTCCATCTCTTAATTTGACTATCTGGAAGAGTAGGAATATTAGGTATGTGTCTGACGTGTTTGATGGTGAGGGGTTAGCCTCTTTTGAGGTTGTCTCTTCTTGTTTCAGTCTACCTGAATCTGACAGACCTACTTGGACTTTACTGCATGAGACTTTAAACAACCCACGTCTAGATTTTACACTACCTAACAATATTGACCTCCTACTTCGTCACACTGGAAGCCAACTTGTGTGGAAAACTAATAATATCTATAAAACTTTTAATAAGGATGTGACTTTTAATAATTCTAGATTCTATACAGTATGGGATCACCAACTTGACATCGATAATCATACTTTACATAACCAGTTGCCCATCATTTTAAAAATATTTACTCCTCTGTCCCCTGCTCAACACTTCTGGAAACTCAATATAAAGTGTATACCAAGTGGTATTTTACACCTTTAAAACTGCATAAGATAGATCCTACTGCTTCTAATTTATGTTGGAGAAAATGTGGACTAGTGGGATCTGTCCGTCATATATTTTGGTCATGCTCAAAGTTACGTTCCTTGGGGGCGGGACCTGCTGCTGATGGCGCCGGTCGCACACTAAAGGAGCTCCTCAGCAGAGACCCGAGAAACGGCAACTAAGCGCCCTGCACAGCCGGACCAGACACATAAGAATAGATCGTTCAGGTTGGTGATAGCCCCTGGACTCCGGGACAATGCCCCGCACAGCCTCCAAACGCCGCCAGACCGATAACAAGGTCACAGACTATTACGCGGCTGACTCCAGGCGGGCTTCTCCCACTAAGATGGCGCCGGAGCGGGAGCGGGAAAGCGACCCCTCTACAGCACGCGCAGCAGCTTCCCCTTGCTTAGGGACACTTACCCGCAATGCTGCAAGCTCCCGGTCTCCCGGGTCAGAGACCGGCACAGGAGATGATGCCCTGGTGACTCAGGGGATGCTGCGCTCCTTTTGAGTTCACTCAGGCAGTCCATAATGGAGGATATGAAGGTGCTGGTTGGCTCACTCAGAGAAGAGCTGGGAGCCCTGGGCGAGAGGACTGATCGGCTTGAAGGGAAGATGGGCGACATAGCCAAAGCCCACAATGACCTGGCAGATAGCCACGACGAACTAGATAAGGACATGGGGGCTGTGCAGGCCACCTTACACCACCTGGAGGATAAAACGCGGTGTAATAATTTTAAACTGAGAGGGGTCGCCGAGTCTGACACGGGAGACGGCGTCCCGGCGTTGGTGGGAAGGTTTCTAACAATGGCGCTCCCGGACGCCACGGCTTCTGACCTGGAGATCGCACGGGCGTTCAGGATACCAAAACCCACACACCTCCCAGACGAAGTGCCGAGAGACATTCTGGTCTACATGATTCGACCGGGAGTGGTGGACCGGCTGTTGAAAAGAATGAGACAAGGCCCAGCGCTACCAGATCCTTACAAAGGTCTAGCAACATTTCCAGACTTGACACCTGGCACCCTAGCCAGGCGTCGTGCATTTGCATCCAGCTGCAAAATTCTTCGCGACTGTGGGATGATGTATGCGTGGGGATCCCCGGTGTCATTGAATTTCCGGTTCCAGGCAGACGACATACATTTTCATCACCAACGCTGTTACGCCGAACCCTGAAGGAATGGCGCCTCTCCTCCACAACGCCACAACGCTCTCCGCGTGCAGAAGGAGGATCAAGAAATACCAATCTACCAGACGTGGGGGTCGCTTAACTGATCCTATACCACCTACTCGGGTCTCTTCTGACCGGCTCTGTATATCCTTTTAGAGTAGCCCAAGTAGATAGCCTTACTTTGTTTGTTTTGGTTTGGTGTATCTGAAGGGGCATTGTACTGTGTCCCTTGAAGAGGCTGACTCTTCCCCCCAGTTTGTATCTTTGTAAAAGATGCCTTAATCTGTTTACATATATGTGTATATATATATGCTTCTCATAATTGTACTGTGTGTCTTCTTTCCATCTGTTTCTACTGTTTCTATCGCCCCTTTTCCTCCTTTTCTCCCTCCTATTCCTCTCTCCTCCTTAAAAACCTTCTCTGTCACCCCTCACTACCCGGAACTCCGGACATCTTATACCTTCCCCCTTTTGCCTTCTTTCCTCCCCACCTGAGAGACTCGTTGGGCTCTCTTGGTTTACTCTACTTTATTTAGGTCCGGGGGGTGGGTCGGGGGGGCCTGGGGTGAGTTGTGATGGCGCTCAGCCTCCTTTCCCTAAACGTCCGGGGTCTTAACTCCCCGGCCAAGCGCTCTTTCACCTGGAGGGAGATTCGATCATCCCGAGCGGAGGTGATCTGTCTCCAGGAGACTCATCTCTTAGAATCCGATAATGGTAGGATGCAACATGGGGGTTTCCCCCACATTTTTCACGCCAATGCAAAAGAAAAAAAGGCGGGGGTCTGCTTAATGGTTAGTCATAAAATACAGTTTTGCTTGGGGGAGGTGATAGCGGACCCTGAGGGCCGCTTTGTGGTGGTTAAGTGTGAGATCGGAGGCACCCCATTCACGCTGGCGAGCGTTTACGCTCCAAATAGGGGCCAATTAAAATTCGCGAGAATGGTTTTTCAGATTTTACGAGAGCGCTCAGTGGGCCGGCTCGTGATCGGAGGTGATTTCAATCTGATCTTGGACCCCCGGTTGGACTCCTCTTCCTCACTCCCAGGCAGGGGGGTGTCCATGGGTCAATTATGTCGGGAGTACCACCTACACGATGTCTGGAGATATCACCATGTAGAGGAGAGGGACTTCTCCTTCTTCTCTCATGTGCACAAATCCTACTCTAGAATAGATTATTTTCTGGTCAACGATTTGGCACTAGAGAGGTGCAAGTCATCGGGCTTGGTGTGATCACATGGTCAGACCACGCTCCGATCACTTTGGATATCGCTCTGGACTCGGGAGGGGGTACGACCCGACACTGGAGACTTAATCCAGGCCTCCTGTTGGAGGACGGAGTCGAGGATGACGTGAAGGCCTCACTGAGTGACTACTTTGAGACGAATGACAACGGGGAGATCTCAGATGAGACTCTGTGGGAAGCGAAGAAGGCAGTCATATGCGGGGTCTATTGCTACAAAAAGCGTCACTTCTTAGAGAAAACGGGCTAAGTTACTGGAAGAATGGACAGCGGAAATAACAAGATTGGAAAAGGCGAACAAAGCCTCTCCCTCCCCGCAGCTCCTTGCACAAATTTTGCTAATACGCAATAAGTTACGTGCCCTGTTGTTACGGCAGCATGAGATAAGTCTCAGGAAACTCAAAATGAGATACTATGAAGCAGGAGATTGGGCCGGGAAACTGCTTGCACGAAGAATAAAAAAGAGAACGGTTAAGTCCATGATCACGGAGATGAAGGGGGGGAGGAGGTAAATTAGTGAGGGACCCGGCCCAGGTGGTAGAGGTCTTTGCGACCTACTATGAGGCATTGTACAATCTGAGGCATGACAGAGACACTCCCCAACCCACCGTGGAGGGGATTAGAAGTTTTTTGGAAAAGCTAAACCTCCCGAAGGTCCCTCAGGAGAAACTGGAGGAGTTGAATAACCCATTCACCTTGGAAGAGGTGCTGAAAGTTCTCGGCGGGTTGAAATCCAACTCGGCTCCTGGCCCTGACGGGTTTGTAGGAGAATACTATAAGATGTGTAAGGAGGAATTGGCCCCGTATCTTCTCAGGGTGTTTCATTTGTGGCAGTCTAGAGGTACCATACCGGCCTCTGCACTTGAAGCCACGATAACAACAATCCCGAAACCCGGGAAAGAAAGGGACCGCCCTGAGAACTATAGGCCAATCTCTTTACTTAACGTAGATCTCAAAATCTTCTCCAGGCTCCTGGGAGACCGGCTGGGAGCAGTGGTCCCCTTGGTGGTTGATCCTGATCAGGTGGGATTCGTGCAGAGGAGGCAAGCTCGGGATGGGACTAGGAGGATGCTGAATCTGATTGAGGTGACGGAGAGGAGGGGGTGTCCCAGTGCATTCCTGTCCCTGGACGCGGAAAAAGCGTTTGACAGGGTGCACTGGGGATACCTCCGGGAGGTCCTCTCCGCCTTTGGTTTTGCAGGCCCTATCGTTTCAGCCGTCCTCAGTCTGTATTCCAGCCCGTGTGCTAGAGTGTTTTCAGCGGGCTACCTTTCAAGATCTTTCCCAATAACAAACGGCACTCGGCAGGGATGCCCACTCTCCCCACTAGTATTTGCTCTGGTAATGGAGCCATTGGCGGCCTGCCTGAGAGCCGACCCTGAAGTAAGGGGCATTCAGGTGAGGGAGAAAAAACATATAGTGGGTCTCTATGCCGATGACGTCATAATAACCATGACTGATCCACTACTCTCCCTCCCCAGAGTGGTGGAAACACTTGATCTCTTCTCGCGGGTCTCATACTATAGGGTGAACGCCTCCAAATCTATGATCCTCCCGGTGGGGGTGACGGGAAGGGTTGCGGCCCATCTGAGAGGCCTTTTCCCCTTCAAGTGGTGCCCGAAGGGGGTCCCTTATCTAGGAATACTGTTATGTCCTACTAACGAAGTGGCCTCCCGAAACATCGACCATCTGCTATCTGCGCTGGGTACCGCCTTGAGAGATTTTCCAGTGGCTTCCTTATCATGGTTTGCGAGGGTACAAACAGTGCGTATGATGTGGCAACCAAAGATTATATACCTCTTTAGGTGCTTGCCACTCCAGTACACACGGACCCAGTTGACACGTCTGCAATCCATGATAAATAAATGTGTATGGGCGGGAAAGCCCTCCAGAGTAAGGGGTAAAATCATGTACCGGCGGATCACCAAAGGAGGTATGGGGGTACCTGATGTGGAATCCTATTACAAGGCGGTAATTCTGGAAGCAGCGAGATCCTGGTGGAGAGGTGAAGCGTCTCTGGATGGCTGCAGATTGAGGAAGCTGAGACTCAGGGAGGTTCACTTCGATCCCTCCTGGTAGCCGAGACCCTTGGAGAGGTACGGAGGAAGGAACTGCTGGGAACGGTCCGGACATTACTGAAGGTGTGGGGATCAAAAGGGACAGGTGGGGTCAACCTAGCGACAGAGGACATGCATTTGGATGCACTCTGCTGGCATATCCCATCATTGAACCTCTCCATGTGGAAGGAGAAGGGCCCGAAGGTAGTGGGAGATCTTATGTCCCAGGGGAGAGTCATCTCTCTAGAGGAATTTCTCTCCAAATACCCTTCAATGACCGGTACCTTCCTGCAGTTCCTCCAAATTTCTCACTTTCTCCGTGCTAGTCAGGGCCGCGGCCTTTTAAGACCAGAGGGTGTAACCACAGCCCTAAAGAGATTTGTAATCTCGGACGGGGTATTGCCCAGGAGCTTATCCCTGATATACTCAGAACTCATGGAAAAGGACGCACCCGCCAAATTAGGGTACATGGAAAAATGGGAGAGTGATTTTGACTTCCAGGCGGACGCTGATGACTGGGAGGACGCAATTCACTGTGTTTCGGCAGCATCCAAGTGCGTCAACCACATTGAACTCCTTAAGAAAATCCACCTACGCTGGCATACACCCCCAGTAAAATTGGCTAAATTCGGCAAAGGAGCATCAGCGCAGTGCTGGAGACAATGTGGACAGGAGGGTGATTGGGCCCACATGTGGTGGTCATGCCCCAGACTGTCTCCCTTCTGGCAACTGGTGGCAGGGCTACTAGTGTCCCTTACGGACACAGAAATCCCCCTTTCTCCTCAACTAGCTGTACTTAACATAGGACTGATGTCAAATCCGCCGGTAATTAGACACCTTACGACCTATGTGTACACAGCAGCGAGAATATGCATTGCGGCAAAATGGAAGAGTGACGTTCCCCCTGTGATGAGCGAGTTGACTGACAAGATCAACACGATCTTCTGCCATGAATACTACCTTGCATTGGACAGGGGCGCCAAACGGTATGTTGAGGAGGCGTGGAGTATGTGGGCGAAGCACCCCCTAGCTATGCAGATACCCTTTTAAAGGGAACAGAAGCCGAAGTGCTGGGAGGGGGAGAGAGAGCTGGGCTGCTGAGCGGCTTAGTCTTGATGGGCGCACCCCTACCCCCCGGACCACCCCCATTCCTGATCGGGATCCTAGTGAGGGTCCGTAATCCCTGGACTCATCATCCTGCTCTCTTATTGGACCCCCTATGTTCTTGATCTTCTGCTCTCTTTTCTGTCTCTTTTCTATCTCTGAATTTTTCCTTAGATTCCCCTCCCTCTGGACCAACGTCTCACCCCCTTAGTATAGTTCCCCCCTGATATAAGTCTGTTTATTGTCATATTATACAATGGTTATTTAAGAATATATGATTGGTCCCGTGATCAATATTTGCTTGCTTGTTTGATTATACAAAGGAAACTCACAAAACACCTTGGTTTATGTAAGCCGAACCTCATCTCCTAGTCTGGAAATGACTGTTTGACTACGAGAAATTACTTCCGGATGGGGGAAATCAATACTTGGACTTGACCCTAAGAAACAGACTGATTTGACAAGGCTCTAAGTGGTATTATATGTCTTTGGGTTATATAGAGTTTCCTTGGTCCTGTTATTCCTAACTGTAGTTCTCAATAACCTATGTCTGTTTATCAATATCTGATGGTTGTTTATCATAAAACTTTAATAAAAATTATCTATGGAAAAAAAAAGTTACGTTCCTTTTGGTTAGATGTCCAGTCCCTGATCAATTTAGTTTTAGACTTAGACATAGTCTTAACGTTTGATCTCCCAAAATGTAAAAGATTCTTGGCCTTACATATCATATTAGTAGCTAAAAATCTTATCGCCTCTAGGTGGAGGAGTGATAATGTTCCATCCATAGAGGACTTTATGGATTGCATAGCATTGCACAACTCATTTGAATTCACGTTTGCTCTTAGAGAGGGTATGCATGCTAGATTGAAGTACATGACGAAATGGGAGAGTTGGGTTCGAATGTATATGCCGACTCTTACATTTCATCTGCCCTAATTTAGCCTGAATTTCTCCATTTATCATTTTGATTGTACTTAGTCTGCTAAGAGCTATTCAGTTGTTTTTTTTTTAGATACTCCTAATCGTCTTGTCAGTTGTAAATATTTGGTTATTTTATTTATTTTACTTACGTCTTTTGTCTTTATTGTTTTTTTCTTATATTATTTATTTCTTTTCTGAATTTGTATACTATGCATTCATTATATTTATAATTTATGTATATGTTATACAGTATAATGCGCTTAATATAATGCTCCATACAGTATAATGCGCCATATACAGTACTCCATAAGGTATAATGCGCCTTTTATATTGTTCCATACAGTATAATGGCCGTATATAGTAAATCGTTCCTTACAGTATAATTCGCCCCATATTGTACTCTACACAATATAATGCGCCCCGTATAGTACTCCATACAGTATAATTTGACACACATAGTGTTCCATGGGATTTAGATACATGGTTCATGAGGCATATCAAAGATGGAGGGCATTACATATGTAACAACTGGAACGCCGGTCATACGTGAGTGTGAAATGTGGCGCTGCTATGAACTACTCTGACCACAAATATGATAATAAACCAGGTTCTCTTTATAATTTGCAAAAAGATAACAATAGTTCCCTTATTAACAATATATAGGCTACAACCGCCACAATCACAAAATACAATTTATACAACCTGAGAAATCCCAAGTGCCAGCTTCATGGACAGGAAGACTACCCTCAGGCTATGCCAGTCCCTCCTTTATCCAATACAGGGCCTATCCGGGATTCTACCGTGACGGTACAATCTTACATGACTAATCACTAACACTAAAACAATATTTACACAATGCACTGTCTTTCCTCTCGCGAGCGTTCATCTAATTAAAGTCCTCTACGTGGTTTTAGTACACTACTGCTCACATTCAGCTCTCTTGGGCCCCCCCCAACACTCTCTGGTCAGGGTAACCGACATGATTGAGCCTACCTCCTCTACAAACTCTGACTCATCTCCATCTAGCTCCATGTCTTTGAACTCCAAGACTGGCAGGCCTTAGGACGCTGCGTAGCCGGCATCCTGGCCTCCGGACACTCCAGCCGGTATCGGAACGGTTCCGTCAGCAAACTCTTATCTCCCTTTTGTGCATCAAGCTGGGCAATATCCTGTATTCTGGATCTTCCAAACTTAGAGTGCCTTCACACTTGCATTCCCCGCCGCTGCACATTGCGGCGGGGGAGTGCAAGCCAAGCGCATACACCGCACATCCCTATGTTTAACATGGGGACGCATGGTGTATGCGCTCGGGTGCGCATTGCCGTGCGCACCCATTGCCCGCCATGTGTGATTGTCTAATTTGAACGCATGCGGATGCTTGTGTACAAATCATACATTCTCGTCCGCATGAGACGAGAACGTATGTAGACGAGAATGTATCATTTGTATGCAAGCCTCCGCATGCGTACAAATCACACATGGCGGGCAATGGGTGTGCACAGCCATGCGCACCCGAACGCATACACCATGCACCCCATGTTAAACATAGGGATGCGTGGTGTATGCGCTCGGCTTGCTCTCCCCCACCGCAGTACGCAGCGGCGGGGAACGCAAGTGTGAAGCCAGCCTAAGCACCTCACTGAAATCACTTCCCTTCTCTCAGCCTGTCCCATACAAAATCTTCAGTCACCCACATGATCCTTACTTGAGATCTTGCTGCTTTTCTGTGAAGCTTCCCTCGCACAACACCAGGGTCTAGTTTCTTTCAGCCTTAGGATAAGCTTTCCTTCTCTTGTCTTGCAGGTTCCAGACTCAAGACACAACTCACTTCTCTGTGACTCTCCTCAGACTACAGATTGAAAAACTCCCCCTATGACTCATCCAGACTTAACCCTTCTGTCCCCTGCAATAGTCTGTGCTGGGTTTCACCTTTAATCTACATAACATTCTGATCTCTTCTTTGGAGTTTACCAGACTATACTATGCGCAGCTCTGCTGTATCTGCACATTACACTGTGTTCCAAATTATTATGCAAATGTTCTTTTTTTCTGATTCTCCTAAATGGTCAGTGCAAATGACAGCCAGTGTAATAAAAGTCATCACCCGTTAGAATATACATCAAGTTTTATTGAAGAAACCTCCCAATGATAACAGTATAATCTTAAAAATTAAAAAAACTCTAAATGCACTGTTCCAAATTATTACGCACAGTAGAGTTTGTAAACATTTGATATGTTTTAAAGAACTGAAAATGCTCATTTGTTGAATTTGCAGCATTAGGAGGTCACATTCACTGAAATAAAAAGCTATTTAACTCCAAAACGTCCTAACAGGCCAAGTTACATGTTAACATAGGAACATTTCTTTGATATCACCTTCACAATTCTTGCATCCATTGAACTTGTGAGTTTCTGGAGAGTTTCTGCTTGTATTTCTTTGCATGATGTCAGAATAGCCCCAGAGCTGCTGTTTTGATGTGAACTGCCTCCCACTCTCATAGATCTTTTGCTTGATTATACTTCAAAGGTTCTCTATAGGGTTGAGGTCAGGGGAAGATGGTGGCCACACCATGAGTTTATCTCCTTTTATGCCCATAGCAGCCAATGACACAGAGGAATTCTTTGCAGCACGAGATGGTGCATTGTCATGCATGAAGATGATTTTGCTCCTGAAGGCACGTTTCTGCTTTTTGTACCATGGAAGAAGGTTCTCAGTCAGAAACTCTATATACTTTGCAGAGATCATTTTCACACCTTCAGGAACCTTAAAAGGGACTACCAGCTGTTTCCCCATGATTCCAACCCAAAACATGACTCTCTGTTCTTCTCCTCCTGGACCTGTCTTTCACCTTTGACGTCATGGACCATTCCCTCTTGTGACAGATTCTCTAATCTCTTGGTATCACAGACTTTGCTCAATTCTGGATCTCTTCATATCTATAACACCAGACATCCAGAGTCTCTCTCCCATTCCACCTCCTCATCTCTCCCCCTGTCTGTTGGTGTTCCCCAAAGTTTAGTTCTAGGACCTCTACTCTTCTCCATCTACACCATTGGCCTGGGACAGCTCATAGTGTCTCACTGCTTTCAGTATTATCACTGATGACACTCAGATCTACCTCTCTGGACCTGACATCATCTCCTTACTAACCAAGTTTTCACAATGTCTGTCTGCTATTTCATCTTTCTTTGCTGCTCGCTTTCTAAAACTCTCCAGAATTCATCATCTTTCCCCCATCTCACTCTACCACCCCACCAGACCTATCCATCAAAGTAAATGCTGATTCCAAGTCAGAAATATTTCCCGGATCTGTTCATTCCTTGACCAAGAAACTGCAAAAGCACTCGTGCATGCCCTCATTATCTCCCTCCTCGACTACTGCAACCTCCTGTTCTCTGGCCTCTCCTCTAGCACTCTTGCACCCCTCCAATCTATCCTAAACTCTGCTGCCCAACTAATCAACCTTTCTACCTGCCATTCCCCAGCCACTCCTTTCTGCCAAGCCCTTCACTGGCTTCCCATTTTTAATAGACTCCAGTTCAAAGCCTAAACCATAACATACAAAGCCATACACAATCTTTCTCATCCATACATCTGTGAAATGGTCTCCCGGTACTTACCTACACGCAACCTGTGATCCTTTCTAGATCTCCTTCTCTGCTCCCCTCTTATGTCTTCTTCCCACAACTGCATACAAGATTTCTTCAGTGTATCCTCCATACTCTTGAACACTCTGCCCCAACATATCACACTCTCATCTATTGTGGAAACCTTCAAAAGGAACCTGAAGACCCGCTTCTTCTGACAAGCCTACAACCTGCACTGAGCCTTAGTCCACTGAACTCTACCAGCTCTACCCTCTCCTGGTGTATCCTCACCCATCCCTTGTAGACTGTGAACCCTCACGGGCAGGGTCCTCTCTCTTCCTGTACCTGTGTGTATTCATGAATATTTCACTTGTCAATGCATGCCCCTTTTCACATGTGAAGCACCATAGAATAAATGGCACTATAATAATAGGGTCAGACACCGACTACTGTCTCTCATGTACAGTGGCTGCCGTATTTGAGTTTTATAATTGTTGTCCACACCAACAAATGCAAATGAAAGCTCCCATGGCTGCAAAAAATAACAACTCATTAATGTATTTAATTTTATATTAAAAAGAATTGTTTGTATAATCAGTAATTTTTAATACAGACAATATTGCAGCACCTTCCCTTTAAACACCATACATATGTGTGCTCGGCATTGGCTGTGGTGTTGTGCTTAGCGCCTTCAGAAAAATTTGCAAACCATATGACAGTACATAATAAACCTATTTTTCTAAATTATCAGTGAATTATAGTGAAGACTTTGAAGATGAACTTGAAGCCAACACTCCTTTTGCCAGAAAATCAGAGGAAGAAAATGATAATCCAATGGTGACTCAAATTCAAGTAAGTTTATTACTTTTTTATCCTCAGTTGTAAGGATTTGCAGATTTACAGCATGATGTACATATGGTGATTACAATCCATGTGCCTGTGACATAAAATAATGTATTGCTTCCACTTGTCCAGAGGGAGCACAAATGTAAAAAATATACACTACTCGAAAAAAATATAGTTACTTACGCAACACAATGTAACTCTTAAGTCAATCACACTTCTGTGAAATCAACCAGTCTGGTCATGAAACAACACTGACTGTGAATCAATCTCTCCTGCTGTTGTGCAAATGGAACATACAGCAGGTAGAAATGATAGGAAATTAGCAAGAAAACCCCCATAAAGGAGTGATTCACAGGTGGTGACTACAGAGCATTTCACTGTCCTCATTCTTATTGGCTGTTGTTTTGGTCACTTTTGCATTTTGTCATTATTCTGACCCATAGAGGTAGCATGAGGTGGTGTCTATATCCTACAGACGTTGCTCAGGTAGTGCAGCTCATCCAGGATATTTTATTTTATTGAACAATGTATTTGTAAAACTGAGCATGAAAACAATTTTTTTCTGGTCGTCATAATGGGAGACCCAGACAATGGGGTTTAGGGCACTGCCCTCCGGAGGTCACACTAGGTACTACAAGTTTGTAGACACCGCCTCCTCCGCTTATAAACCCCTACCGCAGGGAACATCCTCAGTTTTAACCTTAGTGTGCTCGGAGGATCACGCTTTGCTTGCACTTCACTGCATTCTCACAACTTACGTGATGGCGTCTGAAGACCAGGTAATAGGGTCCTAATCGGGACCTGTGACAGCCTCCCCGCTCACCCTTAGTGGCACACGCAAGGTGGAGGTACCGGAGGGCCTAGAGCCTGGACACTTGGTGTTCTCCCGGTACGCTGTCACGCTCCTCTCCATCCCTCTCTGGAGGGCTCTGGAGAGTGGGAGATGGGAGCCTTGCACAGCTCCGCTCCGTCCGAGGCCTCCCTAAATGGTGCTTACAGACCGGACTGGAGCCAGCCCAGTCCGAGGCCTCCCTAAATGGTGCTTACACTCCGGACTGGTGCTGCACCCCCGTCCGAGGCCTCCCTAAATGGTGCTTACAGACCGGACCGGCACTGAGGCACTCTGTGTCTCCTGTGTGCCTGGGGGTAGTGTCTGGCACTTTATGTGTTTCATGACACTCAGACCGCGCGTTACCCTCGGGTCCGCGGATCTGGAGGTGTACCCTGTGCTGGGGTCACCCTGGCTGACCGCCCTGTGTATCACAGGGGCTGAGGCCATAGACTGCGTATGTGTGTTTGTACAGTCAGTCTGTGTGTGGTGTATTTCACACTATTTCCCGCGCTGCGGGCTCCGGCGCCTTCATGCTGAGGCTGCCTGGAGGTTGGGAAGCGGCCCGTGCGGTGACGTCACCGATGGGCGTGTGTGTGTGTTTCCCGCGTGTTCTCGGCGCCGCCCACAGTTTCTCTGTCGGCGGCCATCTTTCCCCCTCACTTCCCGGCTGGGAGCTGTCTGAAGCGTGCGGCTTCACTTCAGGGGAGACCGGAACCTATCGCGGAGGTCACACACACACCGCTTCCTCCTACCGCTGTGTTGCGGTCGGTAAGCCACCGGGATTCCCGGTTTTTTGTCTGCGATTGGCTTATTTACCCCTACTGTGGCGATGTCCTCAGTTGGGAAGCGCGCTGCTAAGGCGGCAGAGACCACAGTTACTTGTGCTACATGCAATGGTACACTGGTGGAGGGGTCCTGCAATAACTGCGGACGCCCAGAGGCCCGGACTGCCACTGCTGAGTCAGCAGCTCCGGTGCGGTACCCTGAGGTTCAAGTGATCCCAGGGCCATGGGAAACTCAGAATAAGATCAATGAATCTCTGTTGTTCCAGCTGTCCTCCATGTCGCAATCCCTGGAGGCACTTAATAGGAGACTGGATAGCCCAGCTACTCCGTCCAGTTACCCCCGGGTGTCTCCCTCTTCTGCTGTGAGACCCCTTAAGCGAGCTCGTCGTGAGGAGTCACCCGAGCTCCAGGCTCTCTCTGAGGAGGAGCGTTCCTCTGATGGTGAGGAAGATGATGGGGGTTCGACTTTCGGGTCTGTATCTGCGTCTGAACGACCAGACGGGGTGGAGGATTTGGTATCCTCTATCAATGAGACCTTACGTCTCGTGACACCCCCTGAGGAGGTGACTGTACACCCGAAGGAGGCCTATCAATGGCTGCGGCCGGAGGCTAGACCAAGTGGTTCCTTTATGGACCATACTAACTTTGGAAGGGTGATTAGAGCCCCCAGGTTACACCCTGGGCGGCGTTATGTCCGAAAACCTAAGGACAATCGCTTCCCCTTCCCCCAGGAGGTGCTTCAGGAGTGGTCGCAGTCCCCAAAGGTGGACGCTTCCATGACCAGGATTGCTGCACGCTCCCTCTTCTCTGCCTCTGATAGCTCCTCGTTGAAGGATGCGACTGATAGACAGGTCGAGCAACTCGCCAAGTCTTCCTATGAGGCTGTGGGGGCTTCATTTGCCCCTAATTTTGCCACGGTTTGGACCTTACAAGCAATTACTACCTGCTTGGATGGTATCACTGACTTGGCAAGGTCCAGTCCAGAGGTCATGGCACTTACCGAGAGAGCAAGAGCCTATGCGGACTACGCCAGAACGGCGACTCTGGAAACTGCCACTCGCTCAGCTGTGGCTTCGGCCAATGCTATTGCGATTCGCAGACTGTTGTGGCTGCGTCTCTGGGACTCAGATGCCACATCTAAGAAGATTTTACAGAATCTTCCATTTGCTGGTGACAGGCTGTTTGGCACTGAGCTGGACAAGCTGATAAAGGATTCTGCTGAGTCTAAGATACCGCAGAATAGGCCTAAGCCACGGTATACTGTGAAAAGGAACCCAAAACAGTGGTCCTTTCGCTCCAGCTCGCAGTCATCAGCATCGTCCGCGCGTACGGACCGAGGGGGCAAGCCCGCTTCTCAGTGGCGCTCTAAGAGTCGTCCAAAGAAGCCGGCGGGGGCAGCGGCTGCCACCCCCAAACCCGCCTCTACATGACTCGCTCTGCCTTCCTGCCTCCCCACAGGTGGGGGGCCGCTTGTCTCGCTTTCAGGACAAGTGGCTGCTTCACATTCAAGATCAGTGGGTTCGAGACGTGATCTCGCGAGGTTACAGGATAGAGCTGACGTCAAAACCTATCCACCGATTCCATCGGTCGGTCCCATCCCCAGAAAAGGCTCAGGCTTTTCACCTGGTGTTGGAGGGTCTCCGCAGAGACGGAGTGGTAGTCCCGGTGCCTTCCGGAGAGAGGTTCAGGGGTTTTTACTCCAACCTCTTTATCGTCCCGAAGAAGGACGGATCCTTCCGCCCTGTTCTGGACCTGAAGTTGTTCAACCGTCACGTGTTGGTTCGGAAGTTCCGTATGGAATCCCTGCGTTCCGTGATCGCAGCGGTGTCACAGGGGGATTTCCTGGCGTCCATAGATATCCGAGACGCTTACCTTCACGTACCCATTGCTCCGGCTCATCAGCGCTGGTTGAGATTTGCAGTGGGGGAAGAACACTTCCAATTTGTGGCGCTGCCGTTCGGGTTGGCCTCGGCACCGCGGGTGTTCACAAAAGTGATGGCTTCCATGATGGCTCTCCTGCACGCGCAGGGACATGCCGTCATCCCCTATTTAGACGACCTGCTGGTCAGGGCGCCATCAGAACACCTCTGTCAAGAGAGCCTGGATGTGACCATGCGGTCTCTGGAACAATTCGGTTGGCTCCTCAACATTCAGAAGTCAACGCTGGTTCCGACCCAGTCTCTGACATATTTGGGCATGGACTTCAACACAGCCTCGGCCCTGGTGTCTCTGCCGCGACTCAAACAGATGGCGATCCAATCAGGAGTGCAAGCAGTCCTCCTGTCACCACAATCATCCCTACGGGTGTTGATGAAACTGGTGGGACGCATGGTGGCGGCAATAGAGGTGGTGCCTTTTGCACAATTTCGCCTCCGTCCTCTCCAGCTGGAGATTCTCCGCAGATGGGACAAGAGGACGATCTCACTGAATCGGCTGGTGACCCTTTCCCAACCGACCAGAGATTCCCTGCAGTGGTGGCTACAACAGCATCACTTGTCTCGGGGCCGGTCCTTCATAAAACCATCTTGGTTAGTGGTGACCACCGACGCCAGTCTGAAGGGCTGGGGAGCGGTGTTCTTACACCACAGGGCCCAAGGCCTCTGGACTCAGTCGGAGTCGGCGTTGCAGATAAACGTGCTGGAGATCAAGGCGATCTATCTGGCACTCCTGGCTTTTCAGAGATTCCTCTCAGGACAACCCATTCGGGTTCAGTCCGACAATGCGACGGCCGTCGCCTACATAAATCATCAAGGAGGAACCAGGAGTGCGGAGGCTCTGGCCGAAGTTCACCGCATCCTATCCTGGGCGGAGGACAACAACTGCCTGATCTCCGCAGTTCACATCCCAGGGGTCGAAAACTGGGAGGCCGACTATCTGAGCCGACAGGGGATGGACGCCGGAGAGTGGTCTCTTCATCCGGACGTCTTCAGAGAAATCTGCAGCAGATGGGGCACGCCGGACGTGGACCTGATGGCCTCACGGCTGAATCATCAGGTGCCGCAATACATGGCGAGGTCGTGGGACCCCCAGTCTCTGGGAGCGGGCGCCCTAATCTTGACCTGGTCCAGATTCCATCTGCCGTATGTGTTCCCGCCTCTGGCTCTGATTCCCAAGGTGCTGTGGAAGATCCGGTCAGAGTGCAGGGTCGCCATTCTAGTGGCTCCAGATTGGCCCAGGAGGTCCTGGTATCCGGACCTGTGGCACCTGTCAGGCGGACACAGATGGGCTCTTCCAGAACGCGCAGACTTACTCGCGCAAGGCCCATTCTTCCACCGCAATTCCAGGGCCCTCAAGTTGACTGCGTGGCTCTTGAGGCCTGGCTGCTGACATCTAGGGGTTTCTCCCCTACAGTGGTTGCTACTATGAATAGGGCTAGGAGGCCCGTTTCCAGGAAGATATACCACCGGACGTGGAAAATCTTTTTTACCTGGTGTGCCTCTGGTGGACGTTCTCCGTGGCCCCTCTCCATCCCGACGTTGTTGGCTTTCCTACAGTCGGGTCTGGAGTTGGGATTATCCCTTGGCTCTTTGAAAGGTCAGGTGTCAGCACTCTCGGTGCTGTTTGACAGGCGATTGGCACTCCTCCCGAAGGTGCGTCAATTTCTCCAAGGGGTGTCGCGGATGGTTCCGCCCTACAGGAGACCTCTGGACCCTTGGGACCTTAACAGAGTCCTAGCGGCGTTACAGAAGCCGCCATTTGAGCCGCTGAGAGATATCTCTCTCTTGCGTCTGTCCCAGAAGGTGGTTTTTCTGGTGGCAATTACGTCTTTGAGGAGGGTCTCAGAATTGGCTGCACTTTCGTGCAAGTCACCCTTTCTGGTGGTTCACCAAGACAAGGTGGTGTTGCGCCCACGGCCAGAATTCTTGCCGAAGGTGGTTTCAACTTTCCACCTAAACCAGGAGATTGTTCTCCCATCATTTTGCCCCGCTCCCGTTCATCAGATCGAACGCGACCTCCATACTCTGGATCTCGTGAGAGCTGTTCGCATTTATGTGTCCAGGACCGCTTCCTTCAGGAATTCGGATTCCTTATTTGTTCTCACGACGGGTCGCTGTAAGGGGGCCGCGGCTTCAAAGTCGACCTTGGCCAGATGGATTAAAACTCCTATTCAGGAGGCTTACCGATCCTCTGGTTTGCCTCTCCCGGTGGGATTGAAGGCTCACTCTACCAGAGCTGTCGGTGCTTCCTGGGCTTTGCGACATCGAGCGTCTGCTCTACAGGTGTGTCAGGCGGCCACTTGGTCCAGCCTGCACACATTTTCTAAGCACTATATGGTGCATGCCCATGCCTCTGCGGATGCGAGTTTGGGCAGGCGGGTTCTCCAGGCGGCGGTTGCCCACCTTTAAAGGGAACCATATGTTATCCGTCTTGTTGAGGAACTCTTCCCGCCCTGGGGTATTGCTTTAGGACATCCCCATTGTCTGGGTCTCCCATTATGACGACCAGAAAAAAGAGAATTTTGTTTACGTACCGTAAATTCTTTTTTCTTTAGTCATCAATGGGAGACCCAGCACCCACCCAGTTGTTCCGTTGCATATTTTGCACTTGTTCTGTTCTCTGTTGAGACAGTGTTTGCCGGGTTGTTGAACCGTCTGTGCACGGCATTCTTCCCGAGGTTTCGGGTGTGGTTTATTTCTCCTCGCAGCTTATGGACCAAACTGAGGATGTTCCCTGCGGTAGGGGTTTATAAGCGGAGGAGGCGGTGTCTACAAACTTGTAGTACCTAGTGTGACCTCCGGAGGGCAGTGCCCTAAACCCCATTGTCTGGGTCTCCCATTGATGACTAAAGAAAAAAGAATTTACGGTACGTAAACAAAATTCTCTTTTTTTCCTGAATTAACCCCTTCCCGACCCTTGGCCCACCGTTTGGGCCATGGAAAACAGTTCGTTCCTGACCCATGGCCCAAGGGGTGGGCCATGAAATGATCGGCTCCTGCGGCCCGTGTGAGGGGGGTGACTCAGGTGTCACTGTAGCTAATGCACAGTGACAACCTGTAGTTCACCCCACGGGGGGTGGATTAACCCCCCCGTGCCCAGGGCCCCTCTGATTGGCAGTCTGAATTTCAACTGCCAATCAGTGCGAGTAATCCCCTCCAGATCTGATTGGAGCTCTCCAATCATGGGGGGGCTGATGAAGCTAACACCCCCATGCCCCGTATCCCCCCACCCCATCCCACTCTCACCTACCGGCGGGTCCGCCGGTGCAGCTGCCGTTCAGCTCCAGTGTGGGCTCCTCCTCTTCTGGGCTCCTCCTCCTGGATCAGGTAAGTATGTAGTATGTGTGTGTGTATGTATGAATGAATGTATGTATGTATGTAGTATGTATGTATGTATGTAGTATGCATGTATGTATGTATGTATCAATGAATGGATGTCTGCGTGCGTGGATGTCTGCGTGCGTGGCTGTCTGCGTTGCGTGGCTGTCTGCGTGCGTGGATGACTGCATGCGTGGATGTTTGCGTGCGTGGATGTCTGCGTGCGTGGATGTCTGCGTGCGTGGATGACTGCGTGCGTGGATGACTGAGTGCGTGGCTGACTGCGTGCGTGGCTGACTGCGTGCGTGGCTGACTGCGTGCGTGGCTGTCTGCATGCGTGGATGATTGCGTGCGTGGATGTCAGCGAGCGGGCGTGGATGTGTGTGTGCATGGATTATGGGTGCATAGGTGGATGGATGGGTGCAACAAGGGATCAAGTATCCTCTTGTTGTAGTCTTTGGGATCATAGTCATGGTGCACTGTATGACAGATCATTGTCATGCAGTGCACCATAACTCTGACCCCAGAGGCTGTAGGAAGAGGACACTTGATCCCTTGTTGCAATCTCTGGATTGAGCAGAGGCGATCGAGCGTCGTGGGACCTTCGTTGTGGACTACGTCGGAGGCGGTCGAGCGCCGTGGGACCTTCGTTGTGGACTACGTCGGATCTTTATAATAAAGATGGAGTCCAAATTTTGTTGTTTTTGTTTTTCAAATAAAAAGATTTTTCTCTGTGTGTATTTTCTGACTATTTACCAGAGATTCCTAATGGCGGGTCTAACATTGGCCCTATATTATGAATCTCGGGCTTAGTGCCAGCTTTCAATAACAAGCTGGCATTAACCCCTTCATTACCCAGTTTGCCACCGGCAAAGAGTCAGGGTACAGCGCCAGAAAATGGCGCTTCAATGAATGCGCCATTTTTTGGGGCGGCTGCGGGCTGCAATTCACAGCATGGGGGGCCCAGAACGCTTGGGCCTCTCCATGCTGTGGAATCCAGCCCCCAGCTGCCTAGTTGTACCTGGCTGGACCAAAAATATGGCGGAGCCCTATGTCATTTTTTTCTAGAATTAGTTCTAGAAAGAAAAAAAAAAGGGCTTTGCTGCAATCCTCATCGTGGAGAGACCCAAATGTTGTTGCCCCCCCACGCTGCAAATTTCAACCCACAGCCACCCAGAAAATTCCAATTGTTAGCGGACACCATGTCGCGTATGGAGAGCCCCTGTGTGCCTAAACATTGGAGCTCCTCCACAAGTGACCCCATTTTGGAAACTACACCCCCCAAGGAACGTATCTAGATGCATAGTGAGCACTTTGAACCCCCAGGTGCTTCACAAATTGATCTGTAACAATGAAAAAATATTTTTTTTGTGGAAACAAAGTACTTTTTCATTTTTACGGATCAATTTGTGAAGCACTTGGGGGTTCAAAGTGCTCACTATGCATCTAAATAAGTTCCTTGGGGGGTCTAGTTTCCAAAATGTGGTCACTTGTGGGGGAGCTCCAATGTTTAGGCACACAGGGGCTCTCCAAACGTGACATGGTGTCCGCTAACAATTTGAATGGAAAATCAGCTCAAATTGTTAGCGGACACCATGTCACGTTTGGAGAGCCCCTGTGTGCCTAAACATTGGAGCTCCCCTACGAGTGACCCCATTTTGGAAACTAGACCCCCCAGGGAACTTATCTAGATGGTTGGTGAGCATTTTGAACATCCCAGTGGTTCACAAATTAATCTGTAAAAATGAAAAAAGAAAATCTTTGTGGAAATAAAAGTACTTTTTCATTTTTACGGATGAATTTGTGAAGCACCTAGGGGTTCAAAGTGCTCACTATGCATCTAGATACCCTGGGGGTCTAGTTTCCAAAATGGGGTCACTTGTGGGGGAGCCCCAATGTTTAGGCACACAGGGGCTCACCAAACGCAACATGGTGACAGCTAACAATTTGAGCTGATTTTTATTCAAATTGTTAGCGGACACCATGTTGCGTTTGGAGAGCCCCTGTGTGCCTAAACATTGGAGCTCCCCCACAAGTGACCCCATTTTGGAAATTTTGGAAAACATTTTAGGGTCAAAATAGGCTGGGTCCTGAAGGGGTTAGGCCCCTTTCACATCAGCGTTTTTTTTTAAATCGCGGCAGATGCGGTGAAAAAACCCCATCTGCCGCGATTACCGCATACCGGCTGCACTTGCGGCACGGTTGCAGCACAGCTGCGGTCAGCCGCGTTTTTTTCGCGGCCGCACCTGCCGCAAGTGCCACAACCGCACTTGCCGCACCTGCTGCAAGCCCACCTATACATTGTATGGGGCTTGCCGCAACTGTGCCGCAACCGTGCCGCAAGTGCAGCCGGTATGCGGTAATCGCGGCAGATGTGGTTTTTTCACCGCATCTGCCGCGATTTAAAAAAAAACGCTGATGTGAAAGGGGCCTTAAACATATTGAATACTTGATATACTGTATCTTTTAGCAAGAGCGCAACAAATTTTCAATCCTAATATTCTGCTCTTTCTTATAGTACCTAGCATTGTCCATGAGAGTTTTAGCAATCACATGCCTGTGTTGCAAAAATCCGTATCCTGATTTGACCCATGCTGCTAATTTTAAATCTGCAGCAAATCTGATTATCCTGCAGATGTCCGTATAGATTTCACACTTTGCAGCTTACCAACTCTATGCCTGTACGATAGGGACTTACCAATAGGTCTTTCTCCTTCGCCTCATTGGGGGACACAGACCGTGGGTGTTATGCTGCTGTCCACTAGGAGGCGACACTAGGCAATATCTGAAAAAGATTAAGTGGCTCCTCCTCTGCAGTATACACCCCCTGGCTGGAGCCTTACCCAACCAGTTTTTACTTAGTGTCTTTAGGAGGCAGACCTCTTTCTTTTTTTTCTTTTGAATTTTTTTTATATTTTATATATTTTTCATCAAGATCTTCAGGCCAGACCCAGCAGGATGGTATCCACCCTCCCCATTACACCTGGGTGTTTCTTGGGTTGAGGATTCAGGTATGTTGAGCCCCTCTGCCTGCCTCAGAGCTGCTGTGTTCTTTTTACCGAAGGAAACACCGGTTTTAGGGGCCTGGTGCTTAGAAGGGTTGAGCACTGCTCCCCTTCCTGGCACCCTCCCTGCATATGGCTGGGCCCCTCGGTCTTGGCAGGATTCCTCACAGGGCGGCTGGGCCCCCCTCCTGAGGTATCTGCTTCTAGGGTTTGAGCAATCATCAGGGCTTAGCACGCTCCCCTGCCTGGCAGATTCCACCATGTGGCCATGCTCCCCCTGCACACACCATCTGAAGATGTAGGAGAATCCCCATGCATCCTCAGGCCCCTGCACACTCTGCCCTTCGGGACCCCCTCCGGAGGTCAGGGGGCCACCCTAGCACCCCTTTAACAGCGGATGCGGCGACCCCTCCGGACCTCCGCGCCGGCTAATTTAGGCCTCGTCTGAGCTGCCAACCACGCCCACTCTCCTCCATATACACTGGTCGTCTTCTTTAGGGCCGCTCAGTGCCGGAGGCTGCGGCGCAGGAGTGGGGGCCTGGATCACAACGCTCACAGAGCGTATCACTACACACAGGACCCCCGACCCCCACTGCTGTATGAAGTTTGCAAGTCCGGGGTGCAAATGCAGCAAAAGGTATCTACCTCATACTACAGCCCCCTCTCTCCCTTCCCTGTCTCTCTCTATTCACTTTCCAAATGAATGTGTACGGGGCAGCTAGGTCAAGATTGAACACAGCTCTCCACGCTGTCACAATACAGTCACAGAGGAATAGTGTACTGGGCAGCGTGGATACTATGGAGGATTGAGCACAGCTCTCCACGCTGTCCCAAACAGTCTCAGGGAACTTGAATATCGGACAAGACCCTATCAAAGAGTCTCAGGATACTCTCCTTCGGCCCCCCTCAGTTGGGGGGAGCTGGGTTCCAGTTGTGATACCCCAAGACTGCCCGATATACTCCCTCCTTGGCCCCCCACAGTTGGGGGAGCTGGGCTGCGGTTGAGATATCTCAAAACTGCCTGCTATACTCTTCCTTGGCCGCCCACAATTGGGAGAGCTAGGTTGAAGTCGAGACACTTCAAGACTAACTGCCATACTCTTTCCTCGGCCCCCCACTGTTGGGGGAGCTCGGTCAAAGTTCAAACATCTTAAATATTTGTCTGGCATACCCTTCCCCGGCTCCACACAGTTTGGAGAACTAGGTTGAAGCACACTTACTTAAAGTTTAACCAACCCTCCTCGGACCCCTCACTGTTGGGGGAGCTCAGTTGAAGATGATATAACCTACAATTACCGGACAGATTCCTGCCGCAACTCCCCACGGTTGGGGAGCAGGGTAGAAGTTACTACTTTCCAGGACTGTTCAGGAACCCTCCCCAGAATCCACAGGTGGGGCTCGGGGTGGCAGTGATGTCGACCAAGTCTCACAGACGCAGGGATATCACCACGTGACCCACAGCTGTACCCCCCTCCCCCTTCCAGGATCCCTATCGCAAGGGGCTACTCATTAAGCGCATATTTCTGTCGACCAAAAAACAAGAAAAGATACATCAGCACCCTCTACCAGGGTAGAAGACAAAAAGACAAGGACCAGGTACGACCTCTCCCGCCATAAAGGGACAAGGCCCTCCCATTGGCCGTCGTTTTTTTCTGCTCTGGTCCCGGACCCGACAGGGCTGCACCACTGGACTTGCACCCTAACTACGGCTTCTTCAATGAGTTCACGCTCACAATAGGAAATGGTGGATCTCTCATTGCTTCTGGATATTCTTCGGGACCTGTGGACGCACGGAGTTATCTATCCATTGTCACGAAGAAAATTCAACTGTGGGTCTCTAGAACCTACGACCCCTGGCATACTCTTTCCTCGGCTCCCCACTGTTGGGGTGCTAGGTCGAAGTTGAGACATCACAAGCCTACCCGGCCTCCCTCCCCAGACTACAAAGACGAAACTCTGGGTTGCAGGATGTGGAACACAAAGCCAACAGCCACTCTCTTCAACGCACCTATCATAGGAACTTGGGTCGAGACAACACGTGCAAGGGCTATGTACAGCCCGGCCCGAAGCAGGACCTAGCAGACTCCGCAACTGCATTGACCCAACACTGGTCACATCACCCACAGGTGGGCCCTTTGGTCTCCCGTATGGCCGTAAGGTCTATCCCTGTTCTTCCTAACGGTGGAGTTCCTTCAACAACTGCATGGAGCAACCGGGTCACTCCCTCCCTCAGGCACTCTTTTCTGGAAATAGCTATGCCACTCATGGTCTCAACAGTTTTTGGCACACCGCCCTACGCAGGCGAGATCCTGCTCCAGAACTACTGAATCCAGCATGAACACGTCTGTAGCAGTGGAACATCTCGCTCATGCATACCTGGATGCGAACATGGCACGACCGTAACTGCTTCTACAGCGTTGCCATCAGGATAAGAGCTCGGACTATGCTAGTGAACGGCAGAAACTGCCTCTACGAAATCCCTCACGGGTTTGTCGTCTCTTGGCTGACGAATGTTTGGAGAAAAAACTATGCTTCAGGATGGAAGAGCTTCTCCCTTCCTCAACACTGCCACGGCTGCAATATTTCCCCGCAATCTCCACCCTACCGGTTATTCTTTACGTGAAACAAAGCGTCTAGGGCCCCTAAGGACACAGCTCCTTGTGTTTCATCCACTTGACTCGCCGTTCCCAGGAATTGCATCTAGGGTTGATAACCGACTCCCCATTTTCATTGAGTCTGGTCCGCTGTTCTGTCATATCACTCATACATGGATGGAAATCCCTGACTCTCTCAGGCATTCAGTACATCCAGCTTTTACCGCTTCCCATTCCTCTAGATTTCCCAACGCTGAGGTTATTCTCCCACTGCATGACGTTGTCACATCCATCCCTCATTCGATATCTACTCATCACGACGCCCGCCTCCTGGGTCTACAAACACAACGCTCATACTACCGTGGACACCCTAGTTCATTACCTAGGATGATGGATCAACTTGTCCAACATCAACAAGTCCCGATCACACCGCTCAAGGACAGCGGCTTCTCAATGTTCTCCCCAGGGTGCGGGCCCTCTCTTCCTTCCTTCCAGGAAAAGAGGCCCCTCTTTCCAGGTTTACGAAGGAGCTAACCACTGGAGCTTCGATATCAAGCTAGAAAGCGGTATTCTACCCCCACACTGTTCAGGCCACAAGGAGTCCCTGAACTCTACTACTCATCAATCGTAGTGCTTCACGCCTATATTTTTACTGGCTACTGACGAGTCATCATTTCCATTTGAAGTCGCTCAATACATCTGAGTTGGCACTTGTCAATCACCAGGAAGGGACCCGCAACATTCGCGTGATACAAGGGGCAGAACTCTTCCTCAGTGGGGCCGACTTGACCCAGTCTGGCCTTTTTTGTCAGCGGTTGCATCCCAGGGTTGGCAGGGCTTCCTCATGACCCTCAAGCCTGAGGACGGATATCATAATCCACTCCTGCATACAGTTCCTTTCCCTTACATCTTCCTATCTGTCTTCCCTACACCGAAGAGCGCACGTTCAGATCGGACGTCTGTCCTTTTGGCCCACGATCGACCCAGATGGTCTGAGGGTTCGACCTACTCCAACGCGTCACTGACAGCAGACGTCTCCTTGTGCTCTGTCCAGGTTTCCTGTTCATGGTTCATTTACTGCCAGATGTTTTTTTTGTTTTTGTTTTTATCTCGGCTTCCATCACTGCACAAATCTACTCACTTTACATGCTGTTTCTGCACCGCCTCACGGTTACGTCTTCGGTTAGTACTTTTTTCTCCAAGGAGTTCCTGCCTGGTTCCCTCAAGACGTTCCCCTACGCCTTTTCCCACAACTACGTGTTTTTCTGGTGTCACTTACCTCTACCAGTGGAATTGCCTGGATCGCACTGCTCGTCCGTGGAGTACCCTTATTGCGACTATTCCTCCAACTTAAAGGGTGCTTCTACCAACACTGTCATCTTCTGAGGGTGGCCTCTTCATTCCACCTGGACGACATTTTCTTACCATCCCTGTGCTCCGCACCATTGCATTGGGTGGCGCTCTGCTCGCACTGTCTCCCGGTCACACCTTTCGTTTCTATATGTCCGGTACCACACACGCAGGACCACAGACTCTCTAGTTCTTTTTCTTCGGAAAGATGACAAAGGGCTGCTGTCAGGTACCTGGCTAAGAACGGTATCAGTTTCGATCATCGCATGCCTAGGCTCTCTACTTCCGCGGAAGGAGTACCCTGGGCCATCCGCCCTAGGTCTATGCACAAACAAGTGTGCTGGGCAGCCACCTGATCTAGTCTTTGTTTTTTGGTAAACATAATAGTGTCCATACCTAAGCTTTCATCAAAGCAAATCTGGGTATACGTATCCTTCAGGTGGCAGTAGTCCACCTCTGAGGTGCCCCTCTTATAAGAGTTTATGTCATTATTCTCCAACAACCCAGAGACTGCTTTAGGACGTCCCACGGTCTGTGTCCCCGAATGAGGCGAAGGAGAAAAGAAGATTTTTGTGTACTCAACGTAAAATCCTTTTCTCTTAGCCTCTAATTGGGGACACAGCTCCCTCCCTGTTGCCTGTATGGAGCCTTTCTACTATTATTTCTAGCTCATTGCCTTCCTGTATTAATGACTTTCTATTAGGCTTTTGGCTCTTTGAGCTTCATATATAGTTTCCTTTTACTGACTTCTAATCACAGTCTTCTTCTCCTACTGCTTTAAGAACAAAACTGGTTGGGTAAGGCTCCAGCCAGGGGGTGTATACTGCAGAGGAAGAACCATTTAATCTTTTTCAGATATTGCCTAGTGTCGCCTCCTAGTGGACAGCAGCATAACACCCACGGTCTGTGTTCCCCAATTAGAGGCTAAGAGAAAAAGGATTTTACGGTGAGTACACAAAAATCTCTTTTCTGCAGCATACGTATTAATATACTCTAAGATTTTCCTATAGGTACGGAAAAAAGTATAACATTTCATTGGTTAGACTTAGATTAAGAAATATAAAAGCACATTTAAAGGTTTTGAATGCAACATTTTGCTTAAGGCGATGAAGTTCGAGAACATGCTTTGTCATGCTTGGAAAAATATGCTTACTGAACTGTTTCTGTATTTCCCATTCATTTTAAGAGTTTTACTCTATGAGCGCCTACTTTGTTTTGTAAGGAATTAAGTGATCAGTGAAGTCCAAGCTGTTCAATGCCTGCTGACCAGTTTTATTACATACACAGTAAAAAGAACCTGTCACTAGTGATAGGCGAGCCCGAACATCTAGTTTTCAGGCACAGATCCTGAACACAGACTTTCCTGGAAAGTCCGTTTTACAGTTCGGGTTTGGGTTTGGGAATATAAAATAAAGACAATAGTTATTAATCAGCATTATACTTACTGTGTCCCATCGCCCCTCCATCCTGCTACATCTACTTTCAGTGCTTCTCATTATCTAGATATTCACTGCAGAGGGGCCCAACAGCCAATCAGAGACACTGTCACAGAGAATGGGTGTCTGCCTACAGATATGCACCAGAGCTGAAGATGTTATATGTGGATTATATGGAGGGGAGGTTTTTTGTTAATTAAAATTGGGAAACAGGGTTGTCTTGTATTTTATTTCTAAATGTTTTTTTCAGTGTTGTGTTACAAAGCTGGCATTAACCACTTTATTACCCAGCGTGCCAACACCACCAGGGCCACTGGAAAAGTCAGGGTACAGTGCCAGAAAATGGTGATTTTATGAATGCACTATATTCATGGGCAGCTGAAGGCTGCAATTCACAGCAGGGGGGCCCCAGAAAGCATGGGCCACCCTGCGGTGAGGATTCCAGGCCCCAGCTGCCTAGTTGTACCTGTCTTGAAGCCAAAAATACAGCAAAGCCCCTTTTTAATTATCTCTTGAAATAGGTCTTACCTATATTTTTGGTTTCCATCCAGGTAAAAATAGGCATCTAAGGGTGTGGGGCTGCCTTTACCAGCTGGTATACATAGACATGGTGAAGAATTTTTGTGGAATAAAGGTACTTTTTCATTTTCATGGATCAATTTGTGAAGCACCTGGGGCTTCAAATTGCCCACTATGCATCTAGATACGTTCCTTGGGGGGTCTAGTTTCCAAAATGGGTTCACTTGTGGGGAGCTCCAATGTTTAGGCACACAGGGGCTCTTGAAACGCTAACAATTTGAATGGAAAATCAGCTCAATTTGTTAGCGTTTGGAGAGGCCCTTTGTGCCTAAACATTGGAGCTCCCCCACAAGGGACCCCATTTTGGAAACTAGACCCCCCCCAATGAACTTACCTAGATGCATAGTGAACCCCCAAATGCTTCACAAATTAATCCATAAAAATGAAAAAGTACTTTATTTTTCACAAAAATTTTATTTTAGCCTTAAGTTTTTCATTTTCACATGGGCAATATGTTAAAGTGCATCCTAAAATTTGTTGGGCAATTGCTCCTGAGTACACCGAAACCTCATGTGGTCATAAACCACTGTTAGGGTGCACGGAAGGGCTGACAAGGGAAGGAGCGCCATTTGACTTTTTGAATGGAAAATTAGCTCCAAAAGTCAAGTGGCGCTGCTTCCCTTCTGAACCCTGCCGTGCGCCCAAACAGTGGTTTATGACCACATATGAGGTATCGGTGTATTCAGGAGAAATTGCCCAACAAATTTTAGCATCTATTTTATCCTTTTGCCCATGTAAAAATGAAAGAATTGAGGCTAAAAAACATTTTTGTTGGAAAAATTAAAATGTCCATTTTTTCCTTCCACGTTGCTTTAGTTTCTGTGAAGAACCTGAAGGGTTAATAATCTTCTTGAACGTAGTTTTGAGTAGCTTAGGGGTGCAGTTTATGAAATGGTCTCACTTTTGGGTGTTTTCTGTCATGTACGCCCCTCAAAGGACTTCAAATGTGATGTGGTGACTAAAAAAATGGTTTTGTAAATTTTGCTGGAAAAATGAGAAATTACTCATGAACTTTGAACCCTTAGGGTACCGTCACATGTGGCGATCTCCCGGGCGATTCCATAGGCGACGCTGGGGCGTGGCCTGTCGCCGGCGACATCGCCAATGCGTCGCCTAATGTAAATGGGCGATGGCGACACGTCTGAGTGGTCGCCTGGTTTCACATCATCGCCTATACCATTCCTGTAGGCGTTTCAGGGCGTATTTACTACCTCTGCCGGTCTGCGTGGATTGGTGGCAGCTCGAGAGTTACGATTGGTTGTCTTGTTCCTCAGCGGCAGAGATCTCCTCCTCCCGGTCACCGCTGCTCTCCCACCAGTGTCAGCGCGGGAGATTTGAAGAAACAGCTGATCTGACAGTTGTTTAAATCTCCCGCGCCGACAACGAATAGGGTGATATCGGTGCAGGAAATATGAAACAGCTGATCGCTGCTTCAAATGACCCGCGCCGACATCACCTATTCGGTGTCGGCGCGGGAGATTTAAACAGCTATCAGATCAGCTGCATCTTCAATTCTGCCGCGCTGACACCGGCGGGAGATCAGTGGCAGCTCTAGCTGATCTCCCGGTGGCCGCCGCTGATCTCCGGTGGCCACTGGGAGAGATTTCAGTGAGATCCGCAGTGTTCTCCTGCGCTGTCATGCGGAGGACTCTGCGGATCCATTGCCTTCAATGCGTGGCTTGTGCTCTTGCGGGCGCTTGCAGATAAAACAAGCGCCCACGATCGCACGAAAAATGCAACATGCTGCGTTCAGAGGGCGGAGGAGGGCACAAAAATTGTGCGCATCCGAACGCAAACGCAACGGAACGCAGACCAACGCAGGCACATGTCTTCCCATGTTAAACATAGGAACGCAGTGCGCAAGCGTTTGGCGCTTGCAGACGCAAATGTGAAGGCAGCCTTACTCTGATATCTCAGTGCCATTTTCAAAGATTTACCACCACTGTAGACCACTGTCAGCTGTTAGCTGTGCCCCCAACTAAATCACGTTTAGAGTCCTTGTTTGGCATTTCTGTAGGGATGAGTATCCTCTTAAATGATGGGGTGTATGTTTTCAGAAGCACGAGCTATGCATTACAGTGTGCGGGGCACAACAAGGTATGGGGCACTAAAGTGTCAGATTGGAAGTTTTCACTCGGCAGCATCCATTGCTGCTCATTTCTGGAAAACACCACAAGCGCAGTAAAAGCTAAAAGAACATCTGCGCATGCGCACTACATTGTTTTGCTCTGCCTTTGATAAGGCAGAAAGAAGTGCGTGTGCACAGGAGCACAATGGAGGGCACTGTGTAGATGTCATAGGACGCATGATACTCATGAAGCAGAGAAGGAGGACGGCAATCGCAAGCAGACCGGATCAAGATCAGCAGTGGACCGCCCCATAGTATAATAAAAGCTCTTTTTTATGTTATGCAGATCGGCCTGGGAACTTGTATACAGCATTACTGAATACTGTATACAAGACCTTACTGGTGGTGACCACAGTTGATATGGGAAAAACCTGGCGACAGATTCACTTAAAGAGGACCTGTCACCAAACCAGGCATGGTGATCTAGTTACAGCACTGGATGCAGCATGTCTGCAGCATGCAGACAAGGGGTCACCCAGTACTTGAGCAGCCCTGTACCCCGAGATAATGCACTTAGAAAACTTAGATGCTCCGGCCATTAAGGAGGTGGCTAGGGGCTGCAGCCAAGGGCAGATTCACACTCCATGCATGTTTAATCTGCCCACCGCTGCCAATCATTCTCTCACTCTTCAGCAGCATTTAAACAGAGGTTTTTTTCTCTCTCTCCCAGAAAGTCTGTTTAGCACCCGCCCCCTGAGGGGCGGGGCCAAATGGCAAGTTCTGGGGGGAAAAAAACAACTCTGTTTAAATGCTGCTGAAGAGGAAGAGAATGATTGGCAGCGGTGGGCAGATTACACATGCAGGGGGTGTGAATCTGCCCTTGGCTGCAGCCCCTAGCCACCTCCTTAATGGCTGGAGCATGTAAGTTTTCTAAGTGCATTATCTCGGGGTACAGGGCTGCTCAAGTGTTGGGGGACCCCTTGCCTGCATGCTGCAGACATGCTGCATCCAGTGCTGATAGATCACCATGCCTGGTTTGGCGACAGGTCCTCTTTAAAGGACATAAACTTTAAACATTGAAAATTGCAACATTTTTAATTATTTTGTCCAGTTTTCAATATTTTCATAATAAAACACAAATCATAGTGACCAAATTTTACCATTAACTTGAAGCACAATGTGTCATTTAAACATATTCTTAAAATCACTGGAATATATTGAAGGATTTTGTACTTTAACTCATGAAGTAACACTGGTCAGAAATGAAAAAGTTGACCTCGTCCGGAAGGTGAAAACCAGCTGGGTGGTGAAGGGGTTAAAGAAAAAAATGTGAATTTTGATTAGGTTCTCCATACAAGGTTCAGTGTAATGTACATGGTTTCTGCTTTAGAAATTTGTATTTTCTGTTATAGAAGGGGAAGACAAAATATTATTCTTTCAAAAAATGTATTTAATATATATATATATTATGTTTTTTTTTTTAAAGACCCATCAGAAGGATGAAAACCATGGAATGCTTGCTAAAGGTGAGTAATAACCATGAATAAGATATTAACTATGTTAACCCCTTCATGACCCAGCGAGTTTTCCTTTTTCATTTTTGTTTTTTGCTCCCCTTCTTTCAAGAGCCATAACTTTTAATTTTACGTCAATATAGACATATGACGGCTTGTTTTTTGCTGGACGAGTTGTAATTTCAGATGTAATCATTTATTTTACCATATAGTGTACAGGGAAGTGGGAAACAAATTCCAAGTGCAGTGAAATTGCAAAAAAAAAGTGCAATTACACGTTTGTTTTTTTATTTTTAGTCGCCTTGATCACTATATGGTAAAACTGACGGGACGGTGTGATGCCTCGGGTCGGTACGACTTTGTAGATACCAAACATGTATACCTTTACTGGTATCTAAGTGGTGAAAAAAAATTCAGAAGTTTAAAAAACCCAGAGACGGGTCAAATGACCTGAAGGATTTTAGGCCACATTTACAAATGAAAGGATGCTAATTGGAGCCATCAGAGTTGTCAGTTTGGACTAAGGGTCATTTGACCCTCTTTCGGGACTTCAGGGGGAGCTCGAAATTTCTGGGACTTCTAGTGTTAACCGCAGCGATTAGATCCCGGATCCGATCGGTGCTGGAAGCCCGACATCTCAGCTGATGAGATCAGCTGAGATGTGGGTGTTGAATGTGAGCGATGCATAGCTGTGAAAGCTAAATATAAGTTATCAAAAGGTTTTAAAAATAGGGTATCCCGACCTGGGCCCATTAACCCTGCTAACCTGAGGGATGTTTTGTGCAGGCTGCATAACTACACAGATAAGACGCCATTGTACGTGCAGCCTGGTCATATGGAGACATTACACATGAGGACGCTAACATACGGCTGTACCCGGACATCACCAGTCTCACACTCTACATGAGACGACAGCTTCGTCCCCTGCTCCTTTAGGTGAAAGAAGCTGGAGCCACGTACAGATGGGGTCGTCCCTTTCATTTGATAGTGAGGAAAGATGGTAAAATGTTCTATTTGTTGAGGAAGGAGGAGCTTGACGACCTCTTCTCCATCCTAAACATCCCACCCATGCCGGTCCCTGACTGGCTCTCACTGGAAGGGCTCAGGAAATTTATGGCACTACGACGTGACCCAGCCTATGCGGCAGGGGGCTTACAACGTAAGAAAAGGGGGACCAGAGGTAGCCCCGGTCATCATCTGCATCTGTGCCCTCAAGCCCAAGGCGACAAAGGAGAGGATCCCATGAGGACTTTCCGACCTGAGTGCCCTAGTACCCTTCACGGTTTGGACTCCTCAATGTGGTGCTGGGGATGTTTGAGTAACTGAGAATAAGTTAAGACACTCTCCCTACCCGAGAGTTATGATGCTACCCCTATAGAACTTGAAGGGGACACATGGGGATGGATCTCCTGAAATCCACCTGGAATTACTCCGAAGTGGTTGTTCCTTTCCCCCTGTTTGTGCCAGTTGACGGGGGGGGGGGGGGGGAGTAGTTGTTATGAGCAGCAAATTCTAGTTAAAGTTACTGCTGTCTTCGTTTCGTTTTATTTAATTGTATCTTCTTCTGAGTATATAGGAGTTTTTATAACCCTATAGGTATAGACATATGATTGTATTATAAATCAATAGGAGAACAATTAGTGGAGCTACAATGCTTAAGGTATATAGTAAAGGTTAAATCTTTATTGAGACAGTTTACAAACACTTATAGTGTAAAAATCTGGTGTAATTCATTTCAAATGCATAGCACAAATCCATATACATAGATGGATGCACAATTTTGTTATAAAAGGCACGTATACAGGATGGTTGACATTAATCACAAACTGACACAATCAGTCAGAGATGGTACATAACATATTGAGGCTACCAAGGTAATCCAGGTGTGGATTGGCAGCTCACAGCCAAATATTGCAACAACCCATATAAAGTGCATAGTGTGAAAAGTTACCAGTCAGAGATGGTACATAACATATTGAGGCTACCAAGGTAATCCAGGTGTGGATTGGCAGCTCACAGCCAAATATTGCAACAACCCATATAAAGTGCATAGTGTGAAAAGTTACCAGTGCACTGGTAACTTTTCACACTATGCACTTTATATGGGTTGTTGCAATATTTGGCTGTGAGCTGCCAATCCACACCTGGATTACCTTGGTAGCCTCAATATGTTATGTACCATCTCTGACTGATTGTGTCAGTTTGTGATTAATGTCAACCATCCTGTATACGTGCCTTTTATAACAAAATTGTGCATCCATCTATGTATATGGATTTGTGCTATGC
This sequence comes from Allobates femoralis, assembly GCA_033576535.1. Classification (NCBI taxonomy): domain Eukaryota; kingdom Metazoa; phylum Chordata; class Amphibia; order Anura; family Aromobatidae; genus Allobates; species Allobates femoralis. Next base: position 268,067,230 of record JARQOC010000001.1, on the reverse strand, counting down.
ATTTGAAATGAATTACACCAGATTTTTACACTATAAGTGTTTGTAAACTGTCTCAATAAAGATTTAACCTTTACTATATACCTTAAGCATTGTAGCTCCACTAATTGTTCTCCTATTGATTTATGATTTGTAAGTGTTGAGCAGCTCGGCTGATCAGGGACATCCTGTGAGCTGTATGAATTTAACCATATGGAATATGTATATATAATATGATTGTATTATGTTTACCAAAAAAGATGTTGTTGTGTGTGGAGTAAGTAACTGACCAACGTGTTGTGCAGGTGTCCCGGGTCTGCGGATCGCTACCCCTTGGCCATTTACGAACCCTACTATCCTCTCTCTTCTCTTTTTCTGAGAGGGTCGCTAGGCTTCTAGCTTGTCCGGCATAGACTAGTATAGTCTTTCTTGCAATTTCTTACGAGCTCTGTGAAGGTTAAGTGGTGCCGATTCCACTCACTTTTTCCCACCACTGACCTTCCGTTCCTAGCTCTATCTTTTTTCACTATCTAGCTTTTTCTTCTCCCTCTTTCTCTTCCCTCCCTTGTCAATCACCGATCCTTCCCCCCCCCTATCTTCCTACTCTCCTCCCCTCCCCCCCTCCCTCCCTTAGATCTTCAGCTTTTGGAGAGTGGTAGTCATGTCACATAGCACTATGTCAGCCATACAAATAGACACGTTGAACGTGCAGGGTCTGCACGACGCAGGAAAAAGATCAATCTTGTTTAACTATCTGAAAGTTAACAAAATACATGTTGCCTTTCTTCATGAGACCCACATGTGCGTTGCTAAGCTGTACAAACTCTCTAGCCACTGGTATCCGGGCCCTCGGCATACCACAGTTTCTCCACCGACTCCCACTCTTCTGGTACCAGTATCGTGATATCGAGGTCGATACCGTGGGAATTCACAGACTCCTGCAGTGATGGTGACGGAAGACTCCTTATGGTCAAAGATAGGATTGCCACCAGAGTGTACATGTTCGCCTCGCTGTATATCCCCAACTCGGGTCAGATTCCAGAACTCCTGCAGTTCTTAGAAAAAATTGATGTCTTTGCAGAGGGAATGCTGATCTTGGGGGGAGATTTCAATGTCACACTTGACCCCGACCTTGACACATCCCGAGGCAGGTCTAGTCTATCTAAAGCAGCCAATATAAGACTGAGCCTTGCGCTCCATGACCACCAACTGCTAGATGCCTTGCGCCTCCTGTTTCCTACCTCAAAGGACTTTACCTTCTACTCCCCAATGCACGACACGTATTCCAGACTTGACTTCTTTCTTTTGAGACACGCTGACCTGACGCACCTAGTAGACGCCTCCATTGAGCGGATTTCCTTTTTAAACCATACTTTGGTTAAGATTTCCCTTGTGCTCGCCTCCCTGATCCCGAGACAATGGCAATGGAGGCTAAACGCCTCTTTATTGGAGGACTCGGTAGTACTGGCGAACGTCTCTAAAACACTTAAAGATTACTTTGACTTGAATACCTCCCCAGATGTGATGCCTGGAATAACTTGGCAAGCCCATAAGTGTGTAGTGAGAGGTATCTTAATACAACACAGTGCCAGATTAAAGAAAAACAGAGATGCAGAGATCCAAGACCTCATGGCACAATTGAGAGATGTTAAAACAAGACATAAACGTCATAACCTCCCTGACCTGAAGAGAGAACTACTTGACGTTAGAGAGGCACTGCGCACTACCTTACTACACAAGGCAAGGGGTGTACTCTCCCGATACCGCCGGCATTTCTATGAATATGGGAATAAGGCGGATAGATCCCTGGCGAGGGCCTCCAGACTCCATAGAGCCGCCATGTCCCTGAAATAACTCACCCAAACACCTTGCGGCGTTCAAAGTTCCCTCGAGACATAGTGGACACTATTACACTACCTTATACAACCTGGACACAACCAAGTCGACGCTGGCCTTGACTGCACTTTAAGCCCGTATATGAGAATACATGAAATCCTCGGCCTTGCCGAAGCTGGCAGACTCGGCAACGCATTCCTTAGAGGCGCCAATCTCAGATCAGGAAACTGAGGACGCGTTGTCAGCAACTAAATCGGGTAAAGCACCTGGCCCAGATGGGTTTAAAGTTGGTTACTATAAAAAACTAAAAGGGTCCCTTCTGCCGCACCTGAGATCTTTCTTTAACGCCATGTCGACAGCTGCACCACCACCGAAATATGCACTATGAGCCACGATAGCGGTAATACACAAACCAGGGAAGGACCCTCTGCTATGCTCAAGCTACCGCCCGATATCCCTGCTAAATGTGGATGTCAAGCTCTTTGTTAAAATCCTAGCGGCAAGGCTCTCCCCATTCATACCGGGCATATTTCACCCAGATCAGACAGGATTTGTCATGGGGCGAGAGGCCAAGGACAACACCACTAAAGCTATAAATTTAATTTATACGGCCAAGGCCTCCAAAACTCCACTGATGTTACTATCTGCAGATGCAGAGAAAGCATTCGATCGCGTACATTGGTCTTTTATCGAGGAGACACTGTCCCACATCGGTTTGGGAGCAAGGATGCTTGGCTGGGAGCTGTCCCTGTACTCCATCCCATCGGCAAGAGTGCGGGTCAACGGGATCCTTTCTGAGCTGTTTGACATTAATAATGACACGCGTCAGGGTTGTCCGTTGTCCCCACTGATTTTTATATTGACATTGGAGCCGTTATTACGTCATATCAGGATGAATGGGGACATTTCTGGCTTGCGGGTAAAATCGGGAATCCACAAAATTGCGGCATATGCAGATGACCTCCTGTTTTTCGTGACGAAACCTGAGGTTTCCCTTCCCAATTTACTGAAAGAATTAGAGATATATCACACCCTCTCTAACTTTAAAATTAACAGATCAAAGTCAGAAGCCCTAAATGTGTCACTTCCTGATAGTCTATTGGATAGGTTACAGAACACCTTCACTTTTCACTGGTCACCTAATGCTCTTAATACAGACAAGATTTATCTGAAGTAACATGAAATCACGACTAGCAAGATCAATCTTATATAGACGGAAAAGGGACGGTGGGTTGAACCTCCTGGATATTAAATTGTATCATATAGCCAGCCACCTTACGCGAGTAATAGACTGGTGCAGACACGGAGAAAATAAACTGTGGATACAGATTGAACAAGACTCTACCCCCCTTAGACTTCAGACATTGCCCTGGGTATCTCCTTGGGGAGGAGAGACAGTCTATGACCACCCAAAGATTGGGACCACTCTTAAGATGTGTGACCGTAATACCCTGGTCAGATCTATAATGATACCACACAACTCCACCCTAAGTCCGATCCTTAGTCACCCGGACTTTAAACCTAGCATTGATAACCCCGTTTTCCAACGTTGGATAGCGTCAGGCCTAGACAGAATTGAGAACTGGGGCGACGGTGAAACTTGGCCAACCCATGAACAACTCAACTCGATCACACACCCGACGGCGTTGGGTTTCTGGAAATGCGTGTAACTCGCGCATTATCTCCGAAACTTACTCTCTAAAGTTACCTTTTACACGCGGCAACTTTTCTAGGAATTTCACTGGCAAATTACTGGTTGCAGTGAAATCATGGAGACATTGTTCCATCTGCAGCTTTTGACACTGTCGACCATCAGCTCCTACTCTCTATGCTGCTCTCCATTGGCATAAAGGACACTGCTCTCTCCTGGCTCTCCTCCTATCTTTCTGACCGCTCTTTCAGTGTATCTTTTGCTGGCTCCACTTCCCCCCCTCTTCCCCTCACTATTGGGTCCCTCAGGGTTCAGTCCTTGGCCCTCTCCTCTTCTCTCTCTACACGGCCCCGATTGGACAGACCATCAACAGATTTGGCTTCCAGTACCATCTTTATGCTGATGACACTCAACTATACACTTCAGCCCCTGACCTTACCCCTGCGGTAGTAAAGAACGCCAATGACTGTCTAGCTGCAGTTTCCAATATCATGTCCACTCTCTATTTGAAACTAAGCCTTTCCAAAACTGAACTTCTTCTGCTCCCCCCATCCACTAACCTCCCTAAATCGGACATCTCTCTCTCAGTGTGCGGCACCACGATAACGCCTAGACAGCAAGCTCGCTGTCTGGGTGTTATATTTGACACCGATCTCTCCTTCTCCTCCCACACGCAATCTCTCGTCCGCTCCTGTCGCTTACACCTGAAGAATATCTCTAGAGTCCGCCCCTTTCTCACCCTGGAAACAACAAAAACCCTCACCGTGGCCCTAATCCATTCCCGCCTTGACTATTGCAACTCTCTATTAAGCGGCCTCCCCCTCACCAGACTTTCTCCTCTCCAGTCCATCCTTAATGCAGCAGCCAGGATCACCCATCTGGCCAATCGTTACTCAGATGCCTCTGCTCTGTGCCAGTCATTGCACTGGCTGCCCGTATACTACAGGATCAAATTCAAATTGCTTGTTCTCACCCACAAAGCTCTTCACAGTGCAGCTCCCCCTACCTCTCCTCCCTCATCTCTGTCACCCCACCCGCACTCTACCTTCCTCAAATGACCTTCAACTAACATCTGCACTAATCCGATCCTCCCACTCCCGGCTCCAAGACTTTTCCAGAGCTGCACCAAACCTCTGGAATGCTTTACCCAAAGAAATCAGGACTATCCACAACTTGCATGGCTTCAGACGATCCCTAAAGACGCATCTTTTTAAGACGGCCTATCATACTCCCTAACATGTCCATTGTACTGTAGACAGTGAATGGGCTATCCTCTGGACATTATTCTTCTACAAACTCCACCAAACCATAAAGGTCTACACAGACTGATGACCATTCATGTAAGCTTAGCCCTATACCCCATTTCCTCAAGATGCCTGGACCACCAGTGCAATAAGCCCCGGCACCTTGTACAACCCCTATCCCGTTGTAGATTGTAAGCTCTTTTGAGCAGGGTCACCTTCATTTCTTGCTTTATTTATTGTACTTTTTTCACATTGACTCTATGCCTATTGTTTTTGTACCCAATGATTGTACTTTATTTGTTCTCTATTGTAATTACTTACTGTATATTTTCTGTACGCTAACCCTACATTGTAAAGCGCTGCGGAATATGTTGGCGCTATATAAATAAAGCTTTATTATTATTATTATTATTATTTGTACACAGCAACAAGATAGAAAAATGTGTCCATGATTTCACTGCAACCAGTAAGTTGCCAATGAAATTCCTAGAAAAGTTGCCGCGTGTAAAGGTACCCTAGGGGGACCTATCTACAGTCCAAGACATTATTTGAAACTTGGTGCTCCACCACAGCTGACTGTAGACACACATTATCACAGACCTACGCGTGTTTGATCTCTCCCCCGGATATCCCGACTCCCCAATTTATGCTATGATGGGAGGCAGATCTAGGTTTGGAATTGTCGACGGAGCAGAGATCGGCCATTTTTACATTAGCACACTCTACCTCAATAAGTTCGAGACTGCAGGAGACTAATTATAAATTACTGATGAGCTGGTATAGAGTCCCAGTCCATCTGCACAGACTCTTTCCTTCTGTGGACCCGAGGTGTTAGAGTTGTGGTGGGGCGGACGGTACGCTGCTTCACATATTCTGGGAGTGCAGAAAACTTCAACCGTTTTGGTCCGAGGTGACAGGGATCATACGGACAGTCACGGAGTACACTGATGATCTGGGTCCGGGTCTCTTCATGCTACATCACTGTCGGATTCCTCCACATAAATATAAACATTCGCTGTTGAGATTCTTAGTTATGGCAGCGAGGTCCTGCATCCCGATACTCTGGAAAAAGGAGACGTGTCCTTCTGTCGCCATGTGGATAGAGAGGGTGAACGATCTTATGCACCTTGAGGACCTGACCTCCTCTGTGCACGATACATACGAGAAATTCAGGAACACATGGTTTAGCAGGATGAGATTCCAACAATCTGATTTATACAACACTCACAGAGGTTGATAGCGGGCTTGTCCCGACCGGGAGCGAGGGTGAACTTTTGCCACTGAGATCAGCGTACACACTTCTCCTCAGAGGCTCTGAAGTTTATCCCCACCCTGCGCCTCCCCATCCTTCCCCCTTGTTCCTCACCACCCTTCCACCCTCGTTTTGGAACCCCGTTCCCATTTCTTCCTCTCTTCTATCTCCTATCTTTCTTTTACCCAGGTATAGGCTGATCGTCTATTGTTATAAATAATATTGTTGTTTTTTTCTTACCGGATTGGCAGCTTGACTTCTTATTGTAGAACTTGAATGAAACACCATAGTCTAAGTTATGATTTGACAAAGCAGACTGTATGATCTAGCTGCCACAGTTATCTTCATAATAGTGTATAGAGCATATTGACTTATTTAATCTGTATTTTTCTAACTCTGTTACGCTGTCCTTGTTGAAGAGATTTGTTCTTTGTTTCTAAATCTTTCTATTCATAAAATGATAAAATAAAGAATTATAAAAAAAAAAAAAGGTACTATCATTTCTGTCCAGGCCTATTTCATGAGTTTAATTGTTTTTAAAATTCTGTGGAAGCAAGATTGAAAAGCAATGTCTGACTTTCATTGGTTGATTTTTTTTAAACAATGAATTTTTATTGAAATATTTAGCATAGATTAAGAAACAAACATAACAATATCGGTTCTCTGCCGGAATAGTATCCGGGAGAACAGTCAGAAAAACAGTATAAAATACCAATATATAACAATTAAAGGTCATAAAGGGGAAAAGTAAAATAAAAGAGATAAAAGAAAGAGGACGAAGGAAGGGGGATGTACTAGGAATCAGGGATGGGGGTGGGACGGGGAGGGGGAGGGGGGGAAACTCGCACTGACTGCCGCACCAGCCGAATAAAGCTCAACTCTCTAATTATATAGGGTATCTAAAGATACGGAAACGGAAAACACTATTTTTGTGGCAACGTCCTCTGAGCAGGCAGCTCACAGGGAAGACCGCTTCTTCTAACCAGGTGGGCCTGCAGGGCAAGTGGGCTGGAGGAGGCCCCATGGGACCGGTGCAGCTCCCGGGTGGGAGGCCCAAACACCCCATCTATCTTGAACCGTCCGTCTGGCCGACCCATTTAGTGCTAAGTGATATTCCTGGTGAAAGATCCAATTAATCTTATGGAGCAATTCAGTTAAGGAAGGAGAGGAGGGGGCATTCCATTTTCCGAGTAGGCACAGACGGTCAGCAATGAGGATATATGATACTGTCCCTCTCAGCGGGATGGGGAAATCTCGAATACCAATATTCAGAACTGCCAGTTGTGATGTTAGATCTTGTCTAATTCCCGTGACTGAGTGGATTAAGCTTTGGACTAAAGTCCAAAAGGGACGTATGTTCGGACAGGACCACCACATGTGCACTAGGTTGCCCCTCTCTCCACACAGTCTCCAACACTGCGGGGACTGACCCTTGGTGAAGTGAGCAATGCGTACAGGAGAGAGGTACCATCTAAGATGAATCTTCTTTGTTTTCAAGATGATTTACACATCTGGTGGACCTGCCCACCTCCCTAGATGCTGCGTGCCAGTCCTCGACCTCTGAAGTGAACCCGAGGTCCCCTTCCCATTTTCTCATGTAAGGGAGTTTCACCTCGCGAGTCGCAGATACTAATCCTCTATAAATTCTGGACATCGTTCGTGGTTTAGGGGGATCTGCTTGAACAGCACCAAGGAGAAAAACGGTACAGGGAGGGAGAGCACAGGTAGTGGGACGTACAAGGCCCTACGTAAAAGATGGTCTAGTTGGGAGAATTGTAAGAATGCTGAACGACACTCAGGGAACCATCTACAAAGGGACTCAAACATGGGCCACGTCCCTTCCTGACATAAGTCTCCCAGGGATCTCAATCCTATACCCTCCCAGATCTTCGTCTGGATTCATGGGACAAGGAAGCGCAACGCCCGAATAGGCACATTCTCCAGTGGAGCACGGGTCCAGGCCCGCGGCACCGACCTCCAACAATGTAAGAGGGCTTGGGAAGTCTCGAGCTGACGAGTCTGGGCAACTGGCCGAACTGACTCTGCCGTCAGGAGGTCTCCTAGAGTGCCACCCCTCAGGTGTGAAGTCTCAATGGAGATCCACCTGAGATGGTCAGGGCTACGCCACCAAGACCCAGCTTCCTCCAGTACGATAGCTCTATGGTATTCCAAAATGTTTGGCATTCCCATGCCACCCTCCCCCATCGGAGTATACATAGTCTCTCTGGCCATGCGTGGGATCTTGTTAGCGCAAAAAAATGCATTGACAGCGCTCTGTAGTTTAGTTAACAGGACCTTGGGGATCCTAACAGGGACACACCTACAGTGCCTACAAGTAGTATTCAACCCCCTGCAGATTTAGCTGGTTTGATAAGATGCCAATAAGTTAGAGCCTTCAAACTGCAAACGAGAGTAGGATTTATTAACAGAAGCATAAATCTTACAAACCAAAAAGTTATGTTGCTCAGTTGAATTTTTATAAATTTTAAACATAAAAGTGTGGGTCAATTATTATTCAACCCCTATGTTTAATATTTTGTGGAATAACCCTTGTTTGCAATTACAGCTAATAATCGTCTTTTATAAGACCTGATCAGGCCGGCACATGTCTCTGGAGTTATCTTGGCCCACTCCTCCATGCAGATCTTCTCCAAGTTATCTAGGTTCTTTTGGTGTCTCATGTGGACTTTAATCTTGAGCTCCTTCCACAAGTTTTCAATTGGGTTAAGGTCAGGAGACTGACTAGGCCACTCCAACACCTTGATTTTTTCCCTCTTGAACCAGGCCTTGGTTTTCTTGGCTGTGTGCTTTGGGTCGTTGTCTTGTTGGAAGATGAAATTACGACCCATCTTAAGATCCTTGATGGAGGAGCGGAGGTTCTTGGCCAAATTCTCCAGGTAGGCTGTGCTATCCATCTTCCCATGGATGCGGACCAGATGGCCAGGCCCCTTGGCTGAGAAACAGCCCCACAGCATGATGCTGCCACCACCATGCTTGACTGTAGGGATGGTATTCTTGGGGTCGTATGCAGTGCCATCCAGTCTCCAAACGTCACGTGTGTGGTTGGCACCAAAGATCTCGATCTTGGTCTCATCAGACCATAGAACCTTGAACCAGTCTGTCTCAGAGTCCTCCAAGTGATCATGAGCAAACTGTAGATGAGCCTTGACATGACGCTTTGAAAGTAAAGGAACCTTACAGGCTCGTCTGGAACGGAGACCATTGCGGTGGAGTACGTTACTTATGGTATTGACTGAAACCAATGTCCCCACTGCCATGAGATCTTCCCGGAGCTCCTTCCTTGTTGTCCTTGGGTTAGCCTTGACTCTTCGGACAAGCCTGGCCTCGGCACGGAGGAAACTTTCAAAGGCTGTCCAGGCCGTGGAAGGCTAACAGTAGTTCCATAAGCGTTCCACTTCCGGATGATGCTCCCAACAGTGGAGACAGGTAGGCCCAACTCCTTGGAAAGGGTTTTGTACCCCTTGCCAGCCTTGTGACCCTCCACGATCTTGTCTCTGATGGCCTTGGAATGCTCCTTTGTCTTTCCATGTTGACCATGTATGAGTGCTGTTCACAAGTTTGGGGAGGGTCTTAAATAGTCAGAAAAGGCTGGCAAAAGAGATAATTAATCCACACATGTGAAGCTCATTGTTATTTGTGCCTGAACTACTTCTTAATACTTTAGGGGGACCAAACAGAATTCTGGTGGTTTGAGGGGTTGAACAATAAATGACCCTCTGAATTAACTTTTAAAAAAAAAAATTTTGTGGCACTGCATTTTGCCACTTCCAGGCTGATCTACAGTCCAAATGTCACAATGCCAAGTTAATTCCGCATGTGTCAACCAGCTAAATCTGCAGGGGGTTGAATACTACTTGTAGGCACTGTAAATACATATATTATCTTTGGCAAAGTCATCATTTTAAAGGCGTGTAATCGAGCAATCCAAGATAGGGTCTTAGCACCATATGTAGTTACATCCGAAAGGACTCTCGATAACAGTGACTCATAATTAAGTCGCACAAGTTGGTCAGTGGGTGCCAGCGTGATCCCAAGATAGGGTATGCCACCTCTGGACCAACGAAATGGCAAAATCTCCGAGAGAGCAGCTATTTCCGCGTCTGGAACTCCCAGCGGGAGAAGAGTTGATTTAGCCGCGTTCAATTTGTAGTACGAAACCATCGAGTAGTCCTTCAAGATGCGCATGACCGCTGGGAGAGATCGAAACACCTCTGTGCAAGTGATGATAATATCATCAATAATAATAGTATGGACATCTCCGCCCACCCGAACACCCGACACGTCCTGGGCAGAGCGAATTTTCTCAGCCAGGGGCTCCACTGCCAGGGTGAAAATCACCGGTGACAGCGGGCAACCCTGTCGAGTTCCGTTCGGAATCTGGAAGACAGGCGAAAGGAAGCTAGATGTGAAAACCCTGGCATTAGGGTTGGAGTATAGGGACAGAATCGCCTTCAAGAAGGAGCCCACAATGCCAAACCTTCGAAGGACGGCCTCTAGGTAACCCCAGTGCACCCTGTCAAATGCCTTCTCTGCATCTAAAGATAGGAATGCACCGGGGGTCCCCTTCAGCCCATGGACCCCAAGAGATCCACCATTCTTCTCGTCCCATCCTTCGCCTGTCTCCCATCCACGAAACCAACCTGGTCCGGATTTATCAGTTTAGGCACCACTCCCCTTAGTCTGTAAGCAAGAACTGCAGCGAAGATCTTAAAGAGGACCTGTCACCAAAGCAGGCATGGTGATCTAATTACATAACTGGATACAGCATGTCTGCAGCATGCAGACAAGGGGTCCATAAGCCCCTGAGGGGCGGAGCTACACGGGAGAAAAAAAAAAAACTCTGTTTAAATGCTGCAGACAGGGAGAGGATGATTGGCAGCGGTGGGCAGATTACACAGGCAGGGGCTGTGAATCTGCCCTTGGCTGCAGCCCCTAGCCACCTCCTTAGTGGCTGTAGCATGTAAGTTTTCTAACTGTATTATCTCGGTGTACAGGGCTGCTCAAGGGCTGGGGGACCCCTTGTCTGCATGCTGCAGACATGCTGTATCCAGTGCTGTAATTAGATCACGATGCCTACTTTGGTGACAGGTCCTCTTTAAGATCGCAGTTCAGGAGGGAGATGGGTCGGTAACTCCCAGGGAGGTCAGGGGCTTTGCCTAGTTTAGGGATCGTGATTATTGTAGCTTGAAGCTGGAGCGGGGTGATCGTGCCCGTGTCCCTCAACTGCTGAAAAGTTTGTAGAAGGTACGGAGCCAATGCCTCTCTAAAAGTTTGCAGATATTCATTGGGTAGGCCATCTGGGCCAGGGGCCGAATGAAGCTTGGTGTCTCTGACTGCTCGAGTGACCTCATCCAAGAAAAAAGGAAGACTCAAATATTCCAGGTCTGAGGCTGAGACAGAGGGCAGGTTCAGTCCCTCCAGGAAGTTCCCAATCAGCTGAGGGGTGGGCTGGGGAGTCTCGACGTCATGTTGTAGATTGTAAAGATCTGAATAATATTGTTGGAACACTGTCGCTATATCAATAAGGTTTCTTACTACCCGGCCCGTTTTGTCTTTGATGCTATCTATCGTGGAGCAAGCAGTTCTCTTTTTTTAAGCGTCTAGCTAGAATGGTGCCCGCCCTATCTCCAGACTCATAAAACGCTCATAAAACGTGATCTCAACTGCATTCTAGTTGACATCAGCTGAGAGGCCACTGCAGAGGTAGAGTTAAGCTTATTCTCTGCCTCCAAGTTGGAGAGTCGGGTAAGTAGTTCAGTCCTCTCTTTCTCACGTCTCCTCTTAATCTGTGCAGCCTTCTGGAGGAATAGGCCCCTGACAAAGGCCTTATGAGAGGTCCAAAGGGTCTGATCTGAGACGCAGGCATTGTCATTGAGTTTAAAATATTCAGTTATGCGGGTCTTAATGTCCCCCACAAGGCCGTCATCAGATAAAAGAGCGCAGTTCAATCTCCATGATCCTGGTGGTGTGCGGCGGGAGTGCACCGCCAGATCGAAGGACACCGGGGCATGGTCAGACCATGTTATGAGCCCAATCTCAGCACAGGCACAGGCCGTGAGTGTGTTATCATCTACCAAAAAATCTGGAATACGACCCGTGCATGTGCGAGTAGAAAGAGTAATCTCTTTCTGTTGTGTGCAGGTATCTCCAAGGATCATGGAGACGGTATTCCCTGCATATAGACCCCGCTTCTCTGCCAGCCCCAGGTGCCCCTCGAGACCTTTCTAGGAACCTGTTTTGGACTAGGTTAAAGTTGCCCCAAATAACTTTAAATCCTCCCGAGTTTATAGAAACCCTGTCCAATAACAGCCTGAAGAACTTCACCTGACCCTCATTTGGTGAATATGCGTTTACCAGGGTGAGAGCGACTCCAGATATCACACAAGAGAGCACAATGAATCTGCCAGCTGGGTCGGCATCCACGCCGACTAGAGTAAATGGTAGAGTGCTTAATAAAAATGCACACCCCGGCCCTCTTGCCCGTTGAATTCGCGAAGTATGCCGTGGGGAACATACGATGTTGTAGCCTGTGGTTGTCTGTTTTCAAAAGATGCGACTCCTGAATACAGAGAATATCTGCCTTAGACTTCAAAGCTTCTTTCCATAAGAGGGCGCATTTAAAAGGGGAATTCAAACCTTTAACATTGAAAGATACAATATTCATGATAAATGTGATAAACTTTGGTGGTATTACCTGATGATGGCTCAAGTTTCGACCAGTGCAGGCAGCCCGCGCGAGTGGGGAAAGAAAAGGGACAAGTTTATAAAAAGAAAAAAAGGGGGAGGTAGAAAGGGAGTATCAGGATTAAATGGAAAAGTAGGTACTAGAAATAGGCTAAAAGGACCAAAACAAAGAGAACAGACATGTATGACATAAGAAACACAGAGGTAGGTATGATGATCAGTACAGGTCCGTACAAAGGGACCTCTCCGTCTCGGAAGGGGGGGGGGGGATGTGGGGGTAGAACAAACAATCTCCCACAGCCAGGCCAAGAAGAATGTGAGGTTTCTCAGCTCCAAACCAGCTTTAACGGGCTGGCAACAAGGGGTCTCTTTCAACGGAGAGGAAGAGAGTCCCAACCAATTGGAAAAAAAAAAAAGGCAAGTTCCCCAGCTGGGGTCCAAGCTGTGTCCTGAGGTAAAGTAATGTAAATGTACATCCGAAAAGTTCAAGTAGTAGCGGAGGAAGACTTTTCGTTTCTGGCTGGTGAATGGAGAGACCGAGGGGAAGAGGGATGTCCCCCCTGCGAGGCTGGTGAACGTTGAAGTGACGGCCCTGGGCCTCCAGTAAGATTCCACTGTTTGAGAGCCTTTCCTAGTTGACTGGGGGACAGGAAGAGATGTGCCGTTCCTTTGTACCGAAACTTGACCCTGACCGGAGATCCCCAGCTGTAGGTAATCCCTTTGTCTCTCAAAATTTTACATTGTGGGGCAAATTCCCTCCTGCGGGCCATAGTTCCAGGGGAGAGATCTGGGAAGGCTTGGATGTCCGAGTATGGTGCCGGGAGGGTGCCCAGACGCCTCATCTTTTGTATTATTAGCTCCTTAGCCTTTAGAGTAGAAAAGGAGACCAGGACGTCTCTCGGTAGGGACTTGTTGATGTGAGGGAGTTTTGGGATGCGATATGCTTTGTCATATTGTAGATCATCTCCTGGGGACTCTGGGAGAAGCTTCTGCAGAAATTGACTCACTGTCTCACATGAGTTATCCTCAGCCCCTCCCTCAGGGAAACCTCTAAGACGCAGATTATTAGCTCTAGCTTTATCTTCCAGATCCCATAGTTTCAGCTTTACTAACTTCATGTCGTCAGCTATGACAGAGTAGTCATCTGCTAGTTCATTATGTGCCGTGGCGCATTCCGCCATTTTCTCCTCAATATGCTGTGTCCGCTCCCCCAGGGCCGACATCTCCCCTCTCAGCTCTTGTAAAATATTCCTAGTGTCCTCCTGTATGGAGTGTCTGAGTGCACTCATCGCTTCCATGAGAAAGCTGCGCGTCACCTGCGTCTCTCTATCTCTCCCGCCGGGTGTTTCCCGGAGCTCCGGGGTCCATGCAGACCAGCAGCAGGCTGGGAAGAGCAGGAAGGGGAGGACGCCATGTTAGGAGTCAGTGATTGCTGCCGCTCCGGCGGGTAGAAGTCAGTGAGGCGTGCGGGCTCCCCGCTCCTCCGGGACGACTGCCTGGGCATTTCCGGTGTCTCCCCGGTGTTGTGGACGGAAGATGGAGGGCTATTTCGGGCAAAAGTGTCTATTTGTACCACAGAACCTCAGGCACAGCTAGGAGCTCAGCAAGATGCGGTCGGCACCATCAGCTCCCCAGTACCGAGCAGCTTTGAGGGAACCTCTCTCCCCTCCACTTATCCAGGCACAGTCACTCATTTGTTGATTTTCAAAGATTTTTTATTTATTACTTTTGTCAGATTCAAGTTATTTCTGTGATCAAAGGGCTGTTTTCTTTCATTAAACTAGGGGTACCAACAATTTTGGCCACGTGTGTGGTTTCCCCTAGTCCCCGCTTCTGGAGCTTCAGAATAAGGCTGTTGTGTGGTACTGTATCAAATACTTTTGCAAAGTCCAGATAAATCACATCAGCCGCACCAACATCCAGATTAGCACTTAGCTTCTCATAGCATAGGGTTATCCTGGACTATTAATTTATTTTCTCATGGGTCTTAGTAGTAAATGCTAAGTACCTGCCTGTTCACGGACCACTCCTGCCAGCGATTCTGCTGTTTTATTTGACCCTACATTAGCAAAGCAACTCTTTCTCTTCCAGGCTACTCTGTCCACAAGGTGTTGCTGCAGACGTCATGCTGATTGATAGCTGGCCAATCTACGGCTATCATTGCATCCCAGTCCAAGTCGGAAATTTAAAGTGGTGGCACGCGGTTAATGTGGAAAACCTATTAGACGTAGAATATGGAAAAATTGTTGTCACATGTAGTACACCAACCACTACTTACCAGAAAATTCCTGCAACTCTTTAATATTGCTGTAGACCTCTTGGCAGCCTTCTGGAGCAATGTTCTTCTTGTCTTTTCATCAAGGTTTCAGGCACATCCAGTTTTAGATAATATCAGTGCTAATATAAGCCATTTCATGATGACAGTGTTCCATGGTATATCTAATGTTTTGAAAAATATATATCTTCTCGAGACTGATAGCCTTTCAATAATGAGATCCCTTTTCTGTGTTGTAAGCTGTTTACAGTTCATAATTTTTAAAGTAAATGCAACTCTTAAAATGATAGGAAAATCCTACTAGAAAAACTTTGTTATATTAGGTTAGTACGAATCACTGCAAATGATGGTGCCTGTGTACCACCTACTGTTTAACATGAGTGTAAGTGTGATTGGCTAATTCTGAACATAACCACATGCCCTATTATAAGAAGGTGTTCACACACATTATTTTCGTTTTTGTTTTATTTCCCCCCTCAAAATAATTTCAGTTTGTTTTTCAATTGATTTACCGTATATACTCGTGTATAAGCCGACCCGTGTATAAGCCGACCCCCCTACTTTTGCCCCCAAAAGTTGGTAAAAGTTATTGACTTGCGTATAAGCCTAGGGTATGAAATGCAGCAGACCCCCATCCTATTATATAGCCCCCCGTCACTGGTATATAGCACCCCTCAGTAATGGTATACAGGCTCCTCAGCAGTGGTATTATACAGGCCCCTCAGCAGTGGTATACAGGCCCTCAGCAGTGGTATACAGGCCCCTCAGCAGTGGTATACAGGCCCCTCAGCAGTGGTATACAGGCCCCTCAGCAGTGGTGTACAGGCCCCTCAGCAGTGGTATACAGGCCCCTCAGCAGGTATACTGGCCCCCAGTGGTGGTATGGGCCCCTCTGCAGTGTATACAGGCCCTCAGTGGTGGTATACAGGCCCCTCTGCAGGTATACTGGCCCCCAGTGGTGGTATATAGGCCCCTCTGCAGTGTATACAGGCCCTCAGTGGTGGTATACAGGCCCCTCTACAGGTATACTGGCCCCTAGTGGTGGTATATAGGCCCCTCTGCAGTGTATACAGGACCCTCAGTGGTGGTATACAGGTCCCTCTGCAGGTATACTGGCCCCCAGCAGTAACACACAGCCCCCCTCCTTAGTATGTCCCCCCCAGGCTGCGGCACTTGTCAAAATAGCAAACACTTTATACATCACCTCTCCGGCGCAGCTCCTCGGTCCCGGCTTCTTCCTTCTTGTGCCGGCTTCTTTTAATCAGATTGTTTTTATTAATTTTAAAAGTCATACAAAACTGAATAATATACATGGATCAAATGTACGTTCATGTACAAAAGGATAAAGCATAATAACAAGGCACGTATAATAAACCCTCCTCCCCTACCCAACTCCCCCCCCTCCTCCACAGGTCTGATAGATAGAGCCAAATAATTACAGTTGCACAAAATTTAAACAAGTAAATAGATCGTCGCGAGCCGTCTCAAAACTGTATACACATTAGATTCTGTCACTCAGCTCATCCGTTGGTAAATCAAACAGTACAAGCCAACCCCCCCAAAGTCTTTCAAATAATCCGGGCCTGCCTCTTTTCATATAAATATACTTTTCTCTAAACAAAATATGGTTTAATCTGTTAATATATTCTTGTCTAGTAGGTGCTTTTTCTGATATCCAAGTGGATGCAATCAATTTCCTGGCAGCGAATAGCATTCTAGCAACCGTAATTTGAAGACATTCATCCCCTCGAACATCATCTACATAACCCAGGATACATATCACAGGGTCCCTAGGTATCTCCTGCCCTGTAGTCATATGGATAAGATTGAGGACTATAATCCAAAATGCCTGCAGGCAGGGGCATGTCCACAGCATATGTAAGATATCTGCCCCCTCCATTGAACACTTGGGACAGCACGAGTCTTGTCTCAGTCCCACGTCACATAACCACTTAGGCGTCCTGTACACCCTATACAACACGTATATCTGCGATAATCTACTGGGTTCACTAAGAGACAACCTAGGAACCATCTGAAGGATATGCTCCCACTGCTCCCCTGAGATCGACCCCAGTTGCTGCTCCCACTTCTGCTGCGCTCCCATTGGATGCTTTGACAAAACCATGCTGGACAGGCCATTGTATATAAATGAAATAAGACCTCTAGTTGATGATACACCAAGGATATTAACTACGCAATCCTGCTGAATAACAATAGGGGAATTTCTATTCTGGATAGTATAGGCATGTCGTAGCTGTAGATATTGGTAAAACATACAATGCTGCAAAGGGAACTCCTGCCGCAGTTCTTCAAAGGACTTGAAAGATTCTTTCCCCAATAGTTGCGACAGCCACCATATACCAATCCTCCTCCATTGTGCGAACCCTTTCAATGACCTCATTGCCGGTAGATTGCTATTATCCCAAATAGGAGAGAATTTTGTGAAAGCCGTGATATTTCTGATCTGTTTGATCTTGTCCCAGACCCTCAGCATAAGGGCTACAGTCGGGAATCTGGAAGCTAGAGGGCGAAGCTTACCCGCCTCCAAGCTAGTCAGCAACGAACCCTGCCCCAGTAAGTATCTAAGGACGGTTCTCCCACCTCCCTCCATTCTACCCTCGCTGCTTTCCATCCCCCCCGCCAAGTGCTGACATTGGGATGACAAAAAGTATATCCATGGATTAGGGAGCGCCAATCTTCCTTCGTCTTTAGGCTTCTGTAAGTGCTCCAATTTAATCCTGGCGCCACCCTTTAACCATATCAATTCCCTGAATATAGCGTTCATTTTATGGAATCTACCCAAAGGCAACCAAATAGGGGAGTTGTGGAGGACATATAGAAGCTGCGGCATAATTACCATTTTTAATAGATTCACCCTTCCCACCACTGACAAATGCAACTTGGCCCAGGCTCTAATTTTCTGTTTGATCCTCGCCACCAGCGGGGACAGGTTTAAATTCTCATAGTCCTCCAAATCGGTGGATATTGTCAATCCCAAGTATTTAAATTTAGTCACTACTGGAATTTGTACAGGTATGTCCACACCTGGATCCAGCGCGAGCACAGCGGACTTATCCCAGTTAATGACTAGCCCCGATATCTTTCCAAAGCTATCAAGAAGAGTCATAGTATTTTTCAAGGAGCTATCAGGGTCAACCAAGAACAAAAGCAAATCGTCTGCTACAACGCTACTTTCTCCTCAGATGGTCCATATCGAAAGCCCACAATACCCGGATGTCGTCGTATAGCCGCTGCCAAAGGTTCAACTGCCAAGCAAACAGGAGCGGGGACAAAGGGCAGCCCTGCCTCGTGCCTCTATACAGATAGAAGGGATCAAACATTGAGCCATTTGCTCGTATTCTGGCTTGTGGGCCCGTATATAAAAGTCTGATCCAGCCTATAAAGCCCGGACCAAAGCCCATACACTCAAGTACAGCCCACAAATAATTCCATTCGACACTGTTGAAGGCCTTAGCGGCATCCAGAGACAGGACCACCCTTCGCCCCGCGTTATCCGCCCGTACCTGCATATTTAGATACAGACGCCTGATATTGAGGGCCATCGATTTCCTGGGCATAAAGCCTGTCTGATCAGGATGTACCAAGGATTCAATTACCTTTGATAAACGATTGGCCAAAACCTTGGCCAATAATTTAGTTTCCACCGTGAGAAGGGAGATAGGCCTATACGACGCTGGCAGCGTTGAATCCTTATCTTTCTTCAATATCAATACTATAGTTGCTTCTCGCATGGATGGTGGGAGAATGCCGGAGGACAGACTCTCATTATACATGTCCAACAATGTCGGAAGCAACAGCGTCTTATATTTCTTGTGTATTTCAACCGGCATCCCATCAACACCCGGTGCCTTGCCGTTGGGCATGGAGCCAAGAGCCTCATCCAACTCCTCCAGGCCTATGGGTCTGTCAAGGCTACGCCCAGTGGAGTTAGTCAATTTAGGAAGGTCAGCAGATTCTAGAAATCTAATTATATCCTCCGCTGTGGCCGTAGTATGTGACAAATACAGGTCTTTATAAAAAAATTTCAGGACATTCAATATTTCAGGTGTATCCCCTACCAACCTACCCTCAGAGTTTTGGAGCTGAGCTATAAAAGAGGACCCCCTTTGAGCCGAAGCAATAAAAGAAAGTAGATGCCCCACACTCTCCGCCACCTGGTACGACTGTACTGATTTAAATAATCTCTTTTGAGCCGCCTCCTGCATAGTTATTTTTGTCATTAGCTTTTGGGCTTGTTTCAATCGCTTCCTGGCGGGAAGAGTGAATCCAGCGCAGCAGCCTTTTCCGCCTCCCCAAGCTCCCCCATGGCCCGCTCAGTGTGCGCCCTATTCCTCGTCTTTGCCTTTGATATTTCCCGCATGCACATGCCTCTGAGGTAAGCCTTTAATGTATCCCACACCACCAAACCAGAAGCAGTGCCCTGGTTGAATTTAAGATATTCTTTCAGCTCTAGAACAAAATGGTCATCTTTATCTATTATTTGCAACCAAAATGGATTTAACCTCCACTGAGGTTTTACACCCCCCGCGGCAGGTTTGCCCCTTATTTCAATAGACATGGGCGAGTGATCCGAAACCGTACGCGGCAGATAGTCAACATTCAGAATTTTCTCTTGCGTGGACCAATCCCCCAGGGCCATATGTATACGTGACAAAGATGAATAGCTAGACGAAAAACACGAGTATTGATAAGTGTTCGGGTTGCGGCTTCTCCAAACATCCACCAAGGCTACTTCCTTGAGCAATATACCGAATGATGTACCATTACCTCCCAATTTAAGTGGCTCACGATTTCCCTTATCCCAGTGAGAATCCTGTATGTTATTAAAATCTCCCACCAGCAAATATGGAATGTTTGGAAAGTCCTTTAACAGGTGAAGTATCTGTTGTATAGGTCTACCGCTGTATGGCGGGGGAATGTATACAGAGATAATCACAAATTGTATGTTATGAATACTACAGTATAGGAAGACAAACCGTTCCTCAGGATCTGTAATTACTTTATGACACGTAAATTGAATCCCCGAGTATACCAAAATACTCACTCCTCTAGCATATTCAGAGTATGTAGAATGGTATCCCTCCTGTACCCATCTCTTCTCCAGTAAATTAATAGTGTCGGCAGTGAGGTGAGTCTCCTGCAGACAGATTAATGCCGGTTTCTGAGCCATAAGGAAGGCAAAAATTGCCTGTCTCTTTACTGGAGTTTTTAAGCCCCTAATGTTCCAACTAAGTACCTTAATAGACCCCATTACTCCGAGTATATTGCCATCCGAGCTCGAGACCAACCCTTCTTATCATATCTAGAACCTATGATCATAGAAACACCAGCGCCCCTACCAGACCTGAATCCCTTTCCCCCCCCCTCAACATTCCCCGAAAAACAATTTGAACCATTAACTGTAAGAACAATATCATTGTCCTTTTTCTCTCAGGTTGTATAATGAGCGCTTCAATGCCCTTATGCTACCCTTTCCTTTTAGGATAGAACCCCGCAGCACGGCATAAACATTCAACTCTATCCCACACATTACTTGCATGAAACCAAAACAAATCATTGCGCTCTTCTTTCGTAGGGCACTCAATAGAAAAATACCAAACGGAGGGAAAATTATCAATTTGAAACTCAATATCCCAAATATCTTGTGATCTATACAAGAACATGGAAAGTCACCAAGAAACCGAATATCACGATCGGATCTCCCTCATCCATGTTCCTGCTCCTCTAGTTCTTTCCTCAGGTGCCTTTCATTCCCATCAATCCAGTTCATCGCGTCTGTTGAGTCCAGAAAAAAATGAGTTTTGCCTCCAGCCTCAATCCTCAATTTTGCCGGAAAGATCATAGAGTATTTGATTGCAAGTGACCTCAGCCTCTTCTTGACCTCACTGAATTTGGCACGTTGTCTCTGGACTATCAGGGAATAGTCTGGGTAGAACGAGACTTTGGAGCCATCTGCAGAGAGATCTGGATGATCCTTAGAAAAATGGAGTATATTGTCTCTGTCTCTGTAGTGCAACATCTTCACTAACACCGTGCGTGGCTGGTTCCCCGGAGGAGGGGGGCGAGCAGGGACTCTATGTGCACGCTCCACAGCATATAAGTGTGTTAAGTTGTCCGCCCCTATCTTGTCCTTGATCCATGCCTCAAAGAACTCGGTGGGGTTTCTCCCCTCATATCTTTCGGGGACTCCCATTATGCGCACGTTATTGTGGCGTGACCTGTTTTCCAGATCGTCAGTTTTGGCCCATAAAGCAGAACTGTACCTTTTAGCCTCCGTCTGAAATTTCACTGCAGTTGTCAGGGTACTTTCAGCAGCAGTAACTCTTTTCTCCAAGTCCCCAGTGCGGTCTTTAACCCTGTGCAGATCATGCTTCACTGTTTGTAATGATTCTTGCATGTGACCGAGCTGGGTCAGTACATTAGATATAGCTGAGCCACACTGCATGACAGCCAATAAAACGTCTTTTATAGTGGGGTCTGCTGGCATTTGCATCTGTAATTGTTGCATCTGCTTGCAATTCTGATCCACCAGCTCTCCCCAGGTTGCCCCAGCCTCCTGCTGCGTCGTGGTCACAGTCTCTTCCTCCCCCTCCTCTCCAGCCTCCTGTGCACCATGTGTACCTTCACTTCTGTCCTCCTCGTCCGTCTCCTGAGCCGCTTCTCTCTCCACCTCCTCCACTCTGGCATATTGCTGCAGCCGGGCTGCCACTGCTCTATTTCTGGCTGCGCTCTCCTCTGCAGCCTCGGCTGTGGAGCGCGCCTCAGCTCCGGCGGCATCTTGGATAAGCCTCCCGGCCTCTCCAGTGACTCGGCGGCGGCCGCCTTTTACCATGGCCTCGGTCCTGTGAGAGCGTGTCTGTGTGCTCCAGGCAGTTCCCGCCACCTTCTCCTTTGCACTCGGACGGTTCTCAGCCATGCTGCGGGGACTTAACGGCTTCTAAACCGGAGTATGTGCGGGAGCTCAGCGGTCCTGCTGCCTCTCTCACATGCCGCTAGGCCACGGCCCCCTTGTGCCGGCTTCTAGTGCTGTGACCGGGCGCAGGAGATGACGTCATCGGCTGCGCCCGGTCACATGACACCGGCACAAGCAGGAAGAAGAAGCCGGGACCGGAGGAGTGGAGGAGCTGCGCTGGAGAGGTGATGTATAAAGTGTTTGTTATTTTGACAAGTGCCGCAGCCTGGGGGGGACATACTAAGGAGGGGGGCTGTGTGTTACTGCTGGGGGCCAGTGTATTGCAATATGCACGGCATCCCCCCGCCTCTGATGGACGGGGGGATGCCGTGCATATTCATTACATTAATGAGGCGGCCCCACGTGACCGCCCGCGGTCACTGCGGCCCCCTCCTGCCTCCTCCAGCCCCCGGTCACAGCCTGCCCCCCACAGTATACCGAGTGACTCGCGTATAAGCCGAGGGGGGGGACTTTTCAGCCCAATTTTTGGGCTGAAAAACTCGGCTTATACGCGAGTATATACGGTATACAGATTATGGGTGACATTAAAGGTGGAAAAAGTTCTGAAATGATTGTTCTTGGTGTGATTTTTATATATGCCATAGACTTTGGATTTTAACAGGGGTGTGTAAACTTTTCAATCCACTGTGTGTAACATATATGTATACATTAGGTTTTACAGCATAACAATCTTCATACTAACCTTATTCGTTTCCCTTAGTCTTGCTTATTGATTCAATGGAATCAACAATTGATACTCAAAAGATTCTGCAGCAAACACAAGATGAAACTGAGTCTGTTTTGCCCCAAGGAACCAATGAAGCAATAAGCACCGGTGAGTACAATCCTTTGTAAATGACAGATTTCATGTCCTACCTGGCTACAAACTGTACTGATTTTCATAGTAATATGCTTGTTCTAATTGTTATATGTCACCATCTCCATTTCAGAAACAGATAAATATGTAAGTTTAATTTCCATAGTTTCTTAGTTGTTCTCACATCTGTGTATCAATTCTGTTTGTTCCGCTCTGTGAACGCAGAAATTGAAATTATGCAAAGGACGTATCTCTCACCTGGCAGAATCAAGCGACACGTGACTGTCCCCAGTGTCTCACTGGCCCTTCCTTGTAAAAAGGTTAGAATAGGCTCTAATGTAAATGCAAAAATAACCATACAACATTAGATTAGTGGCAGATTATGGCTTCGTTTACATTTGCTTTTGATGCCTTCTTTGCAGTCTCCTTCACAAATTCCCTTCACATGTTTAGGAAGATTAGCTCAGAATTTAAATGTCTTTAGTGGTATAGCTCAACAGATAAGGGCTGCATGGCAAGGGTGGTAGAAACAGACAAACTGGTTAGGTAGCAGGATGGCAGTGACAGGTACAAGACGATTAGGGGAACTAGTCTTTCCCTTAGACTGGGGGAAGTACCTGTAAAGGTGAGGATGTCTGGGCCATCACCCTTGCCCTGCTCCTGACCAACCGTAGGATATAAATCCCTCATCTCCACTCAGGAACCAGGATAAGCATAACAACTCCCAGAAAGATGGTTGCTAGTGCATCTCAATGAATTAGAATATCATCAATAAGTTAATTTATTTCAGTAATTCTATACAAAAAGTGAAATGTATAAATTATATAGAGTTATCTATTTCAAGTGTTTTTTTCTGTTAATGTTCATGATTATGGCTTACAACCTATGAAAACCTAAAGGTCATTATTTCAGAAAATTAAAGTAGGGAGGATGAAGGGTTAAAAACCATGCTGCCGTATTCCACGAGACATCAAAGGATGAATATAATATTTATTAGCCAACGTGATCCAGGGCTAACCAAAATTCCCTAAAACATGGCAAAATTACATTGATTTTAGATGATATTCTAATTCATTGAGA
This sequence comes from Allobates femoralis, assembly GCA_033576535.1. Lineage (NCBI taxonomy): Eukaryota > Metazoa > Chordata > Amphibia > Anura > Aromobatidae > Allobates > Allobates femoralis. The sequence continues at coordinate 268,043,421 of JARQOC010000001.1, read as the reverse complement.
TGTACTAGTATCTCCACGAAACTACAAGGAAGAAGACTTTAGCACGACAGCTCTCGGCGTCCGCACTGTTCACGGTCTTTGGAGAGAATAAACTCTTTCAGCGATACCAGCTGATGGGTCATGGGACTAATCAAAGGCTGGGGGAGTGGCTAAACCATATCACCCGATTCACTCAGCCACAGCATCTAGTACTGGAGAGCCATAGAAGTTAATCTTTTCTAGACTAAAGGAAATTAACTCCATTTACCTACTTCAGCAATTCACAGAACCTGCAGAAGAGATAATACATGACACTGCAGCTTTTATTATTTGCAGGGACTGTTGTGTCGCTGATGGGTTTTTATCACAAGCCAGAGGCTGCTGATGGCACCCATTACTGCTATCTTTGTCTTTCAATGAATCCCAACCTCCAACAATAACCATTTTGTAGGAGAACTTCACTATATCCAGAAGGTATAAAAAAAAAAAAAAAAAAAAAAAAAAAACGCTCGTCCTGTTTATTACCAGCTTAGGTGCTTTCCATCACTAATACCTTTTGGTGTCCTAATAGCCCCCTAGGCAATCCTCACTCTCCACAGCTAGGACAGATGGACGGCAGGGAGTGGGGGCTATCAGCCTTCTGTCAATAGCAAACCACATCATCTAAAGATTTTGAAAGAGGGAGATCGCTCCTTCTGTCACTTATTCGTCAATGTAATTGCGTGGATTTGCACTGTTGCTATGGCAACTAGATGTCTAAGAGTGGCTGCCGGGTCTGCCATAGATCAAAGCCTAATTGATTGTGGCTATTCGTTTAGAGAAAACAGGCTGGATAATTCACTGCACTACATTAATAGTGCAGTGTATTGTAATCAAAGGATCCTGCAAATGTACGTACCAGTACGTCCTAACAATCATGTGGATATAGAAATTGTGCGTGCATAATCACTGCCTGGAGCTCGGATTAAGTGACAGACTACCTTTGGCTCTCACAGTCATGGCCGCTGCAAGCGCCACCCCTTACTGTTTAACACTCTAAATGCCACAATCGATAGCAGTTGCAGTATTGAGAATGTTGAGAGAGGGAGTGGATTCTCTAACCTGATTACCCCCATGACAAGATCATGTGGAGCCTGAAGATTGCCATTACTGCAGGAGGTCAAATAAAGATGGAAGGAGAAGTGATTATTCAGCATCCGGTCTTCTGTTAATAGTGTTTCATCTTTATAAGGGCAAAATACATATAAAAATAAGTGTCAACTTTACATCCAGAAATGGATTTTAATCCTACGTAAACAATTTTTGGTCAACTGCCTTTATTCATTGCATATCGTAAAATGTAAATTAGATAGCAATTTATGTCATAGGTCTCAAGCAGGATACTTTCAACCAATCCCTGATGGAATAAATTATTGTAATGGTGTTAGTAGTATTATATACAGACAGTAAATAACATTAAAAAAGAAAGGAAAAAGACGCAGATTTATCATAAATATTAGCCCCTTCATGACCAATGACATATATGCATGTCATTGGTCATGTCCCTGCCTTTAATGCAGGCTGAGGCCCTGAGCCCGCATCTTTCCCTGCACATATCGGCTGATCTGATCAACCAACATGTGCAGCTAACAGGCGCAGGTAGATCGGAATCACACTGTCAATTTCTGATCGCGCGATTTAACATGTGCCTGCGAGGATTGCTCTATGATGTAAATGGGGCCGCTGATAGATTGTCATGACTGCCAGGAATCAACTGATGTCCCCTATCTATGCCATCACTCACTTCCTGTAAAGGCTGGCTGAGTGACGGCATTCACAGGAATTGATCATTTGTGCTGTACAGAGTGATGCTGATGCACCCCTCTGTACAGTACAAGCAATCAGACAGTGGCAGCTTCACGTCTCCTAAGAGGACTAGTAAAAATAAAAAGTTTAAAAAAAAACACCCCAAAAATTCAAATCACCCCCTTTTGCCCAGATTGAAGATAAAACAATAAAAAAATACATATTTGGTATCAGAAGTATTTGCATTCAGAAATGCCAGATCTATTAAAATATAGAGTAAATTAATCCAATCTAATCGGTAAACTGTGTAATGGAAAAATATGTCTTGCTCTTATGTAAGCCGGTATTTGGCCTTTTTAAAAGTTCCATTAACCATGCCGTTTATTGTTATATTAATGTGTATGTACATTCATCTTTTTTGCCTTGACATTACAAGATAAAAGACTATTTGAATGCAGTAGACTGATATTGTGTCCTTGATAATCTATAATTGATCTTTTTGATTACTTTGAAGGTATTTCCAATCTGTACACAAACAGTGACGTGGACGCCTTGCATCAAGCGTACCAAAACCTTGACTCCTCTATTAAAAGCACAGATGAACAGACCAATTACCTTAAGGTTACTGACAACACAATTGCACCCTATGAGCATGGTATTGATTCAAAGGAAAATAGCATTAACAAAGGGCAAGCTGGTGATACAGGTAATAATCATAGTTTTTTCACTTAAAATTAATAGTTCTATTGTTGCTCCCACTGGACCTTCAGCAACATAAAGTATCTCATATTTTTTGCAAGGATAACCATGCGGCTTGTGCTAGAGACTGCACTGCTTCATTTCTCCTATGATGCTACTTTATTATTAAGATCCCATCTATTTTCCATTACTTTCTGCATGCCCCTTTGAACAAAGTGTGACATTTTAACTTTTATGTAGAATTTACATAATTAAGTTAATAACTTTTTTTTTTCTATTAACTTTTTAACCTTGGTGTTCTGTTCGGTCAAAAAGGACAGAATTTGAAGTTTTTGATTTCATTTTTCATTTGTTTATGAACAACCATGTTCACAGACAGTATTATAATGCAACAGATAAAAAAGCCAAGAAGCCAGCGCTGCCTATGGTCAGCATGAAGTAAAAAAAAGTGCATATGCACATATTAATTTCTAACTGTAATTCAAAAATTAGCTATTTTGTAAACAGTTGATCAATTCTTTGAGCCACCCTGCCACATCACGGTATTCTCAGATAGGGATGTCCTACTCTGTTTTTATATACGTTGTGCCACGTTTTGTACTGCATGCTGACCATAGATATTGCTGTCTTCTGGGCTTTTTTATTTGTTATTGGTTGGTTGTTGGCCCCACTGTTTGCCATGCGTGCTTCGATTAGTATGCTATTCTTTCTGTCTTTACTATGATTAACCTAGGCTGCTGTACCACATTCAGCCACCCCACCCTTCCCATATGCTTTATTTGATTGCATGCACATTTATCTGGGCCTGCTCTGCCCTCATTCATGGTCTGCTGGGTTGGCAGTTTGGGGGGTCAGATCTGATAATGTCCGGATGTCGGTAGCATTTGCTGCACATGTTCGGGCCTGGTCTGCCCTTATCTGCACTTGCCCTTCCGGTTCCATGGGAGCGGTTCAGAAATGTTTCATGTAAGTGTTGCTTTAATGTGGCTGTGCTTTTAATCTATTTAGAAGGCTATAAGGCACAATGCATTTAAAAAACATAGAGTAGGACCGCCCTATCTGAGATTACCTTGACAAGGCAGTGTGGCTCAAAGGATTGATCAATTGTTTGTAAAATATCTAATTTTTAAAGTACAGTTAGAAATTAATATGTGCATATGCACTTTTTGTACTGCATGCTGACCATAGGTATCGCTGGCTTCTTGGCTTTTTTAAGTATATTAATGCAACAGGTATTCAAATAAAACACCTAAATTGGCTAAGAATCAAGACTTTAATAGGTGTGGTAAAAAATGACCGGAACATTGTAAGTGTATAATATACCTGAACAGAACAGTAGGGTTAAATAAATGTCGCAATTTAATATGGGTCCCGAATTAAATGGCTATTCCCATCTGTAATATCTTATCCCATTATATAGTAGGTGTAATAATAACAATGTTAGTAAATACTTCCAATTAGAAATGTAGTATGGTTTTCCTGATTAGCATTGTTCTTTCCTCATATGCAGGGCATTGCAGGACTCTGGCTATCCATGGTTATGACCAAGCTCAATTAACTGACTTTCCCTATTTGTGTGGCCTTAACCATTGATACCTAGGGTCCTGCAATGTCCTGCACATGAGGAAAGCACATAGCTAATCAGGAGAACTATACTGCATTTCTAATTAATTAACTAAGATAGTTACTAATATTGTTATTATTACACTTACTTCAAATGGAAATATCCTTTTTAAGCACCATATGGTAGCCCATTGTGGCATAAACAATTCTAAGACTTCAGTATTTAAACTCCCAGCGTTTGTTACTGATTCAGTTTAGTTAAGCCCCTTTCACATCTGCGGTAAAGTTGAATTCCTGGCAGATGTCGCTGAATCTGCTGCGTAAGGGCCGACTTGCGGCACTGATTCGGCAAGCCCCATTCATTCTCTATGGGGCTGGTGGTCGGGTGTGGTATTGACAAATCCAGCACTTGCAGCACCGCAAAAAAAAACGCTGCTACCGTAGCATTGTTTTTTTTATGTGGCCACAAGTGTCGAATCTGCCGGATTCGGCAATACCGCACTTGCCATACCCGACAGCAAGCCCCATAGAGAATGAATGGGACTTGCCGGATCGGTGCCACAAGTCGGCCCTTACGCAGCAGATTCGGCGACATCTGCTGGGCATTAAACTTTACCTCAGATGTAAAAGCAGCCTTCGCATTCTGTTTCCTCATTTGTGAGTGTTACAGCAGCTCGCTGTGCTGACGGGTGAATCAGTGTGGCGAGTGGTCACTAGAGTCAAGAGCGAGTAAGGAGAACTCGAATTCACCAACACTGAGTGTGCGATGTTTGGCTCTGAGTGTCAGTACATATTAAATACTATCATTTACATAATTGCCTGGGGCCTTATTTATGTGTATTTGTGTGTATCTGTTTTCAATGACTATCAATATTACCTCACTTGATGTTTGTGCATATATTAAATGTCTGGGACTATATAATTACAATATCACAATATTCTTGTGGCAGGGCAGGCGGCTTATTATGTTAAAATGGGCACACTATGTATTGCATTGTACACTCATGAGCAAAAGGTTAACAATGTTCTATATTAGATAATATAATCTATTATTTGTAGGTTATTATTGTTTATTTTTACTTTGAAAATATTTCCTTTTTTCTTCATTTATTGTTCTGGACAAGTGAGCTTTTATTGCTCTAAAAACCTAGTAGTTAATTGAAGTTTTGGTTGTGATACACTCCCTTTTCAGGCATTCAAAAACCACTCATTTTTTCGGAGCCCCAGGGCAGTTATAAAGTCAATTTGATGATGGTTATAGAAGTAGCACGGGGCAAGTGATGCAGTAAATAATTTGAGGACACAGCAGGGTGCAGTCTTCACATTTTACTCACAGTTCTCCAGGTTTTCAACACCCAGCCGGGTGCTGTGTCCTCTTGGTCAGGAATCCAGCTAACTCTTGGATAACTTAGGTGCACTTTATCGGACCCCTTTCTGGTGTTCCTTCCCGGGTCGTCTCTGCACTGGCTCTCGCCCTGCGCCTCATACTCAGTGTCCCAAGCCAGCAGCCTCGGGTCCTGTCGGGCAACATCCTCTCTTGGTCCCCTTGACGATATGTGGCTGCCTTTTCAGCGATTAAGTGTGGATTTGGCTGCTGCACTTGAAGATACCGCAACCTACGGTTCGCTGGCCTACAGTCTCTCCACTAGTCTGGAGCCGGTCTCCTCTGCGACCAGATCCCTCCACCCGAATCAGATCACGGTCGGCGTGGATGTGGGCACCACAGGCGGATTCCTCGCTTCCCGTGTCCCTGGGACCCCTTCTGTGTCTCTAGAGCCCTTCACTAGCTCCTCCGTCCGTCCTCTCCTTTCCTTGTCCTGGAACTAGCCTCTCACCGCTCCAGTCTCCAGGACTTCTCTCTCCGCCACTCCATTCGTGACAGACTCCTGTCACCAACTCCTCACCAACTGTCTTTTCTTGACTATTCTACATGTCTCTCTGAAGTCAGTCACGTTCCCTACGTCCCCAACATACGTCCTCCATTGTCACTACTTCCTTCACTACTTTCTAGTAGTGTGCTCCCCTTATCTACTTCCTCCACCCACACCCTCTACCTAGTTCCCCCTCTAACTTGCAGCCTGGGATGGGGCTCTCCCTCAATAGGGTCTGCCCAGATCCCCTGGCCTGGAGTAGTGTGGTGTTGGATGCTAGTGTGTGGGTACAGGGTAGTCCCCTCATTAACCGAGAGTGGGGTACTACACCTCTGGCTGAGGTGCAGTACCTCTGTGGCGACTGGACCCTTAGGGGCGCCACTTACCCCCTCCGTAAAACACAGCACGTCCGTGGGCTGGAACCGAATAAAAAACAAACAGATGTTAAGACATGCAAATTTTTGCAAAATGCATTCCGACAGATTAAACAATAAAAAGGTAGCTTTTTCTTGCCTTTATAGGAGGTACTCTTCAATTGAACGTGGCATATAAATCATGGAGATATAAATTATAACATTACTCTAATAAAAAAAAACTTTCAATTAAAGTCAACATGGTTCAGTGAGGTCCCTTTCAGCATGGAACTCCTGGGGTGCTGGCCTGGGCTCTGAGAATGCCAGCCTATCCTCGGTATCTACTGTCCGGTCCCAATTTAGGTCCTTACACACCCGGCCGGATGCAAAGGCCGATGGGAGGTCAAGGGGCCCTAACAGTGTGTTCTCAGCTACCGGGGTAGGGGTGATTTTGGTTCCTGCAGTAGTTGTCTCTACGGTGCTGGATTCTTGCTCCCCATCTTCCTCGGGAGCTGGGGATGCAGGCTATGAATCCGTCCACATGGGCCATCTTGTCTAGTAAGAAAATGTTGGGAAAGAAGAGGTGTACCACGGTCCGCGCTGCTATGTCCAAAGAAAACTCACATGGAAGTCAGAGTTTCACAAGCAATTCCTTTTCCTTTATTCCTTCACTCCAACGCGTTTCGGTGCCCCACCTGGCCCCTTCCTCAGGGAAGATCCCTCTTCTTTCCCAACATTTTCTGGACAGCACCACGTGTGTGTGGTCGGTGGAGGTCCTGCAGCAGCTTGATCACTGATGCCCTTTAAACCAGTTGTGGGTACCACAACTGAACCAGGTGAGTGGATCCACAGCACCACCTTTACAGCTTAAGTGTCTCTAGTGATAGGGCACTATTGCGCCTTTTGTCCCCCACCCCTCTTGTATTTGTACATCTTGTCTAGTAAGGCATTCTTCCACCTCTCCACGGCGTCCACCTGGGCTTGCCTCATCTGTTGGCTCAGCTTTTGCATTTCCACTTGCAGAAACTCCAGGTCTACCAGGGGCGCTTGATCCAAGTCCTTTTCCGGACCGCTGGGGGAAGTCCTCAGCTCACACCCCACGCGCCAGAGCTCTACAGCTCTACGGTCGCCTCACTCCATGGCGATTACTGGGTATAGCACTGTCACTCCCACAGCACATGTTGCTGCACCCTTTCCGATGCTCCTTCTCTCTACTCCCTTTTGTGGGTGGTGTCTTTCCATTTTGCTATCGGCCACACCAGGAGGCAGATCCCCCTGGCCAACGGACAAGTCCTCTTGCTGTGAAGTCTTTACAGTGGGTGTGTACGGCTTTTTGCGTCATTCGGCAACCTGAACGACAATGGGAGGCTGCACCACACCCTTTTGCATACACATGGCACTTGTTCTTTTTGACGGCCCCATTACACAGTCTTACAACACAGTTTCAGGCGCACAAGACCTGGTTTAACGGGTCGGTTCATCCTGTTCGTAATGCCAAGTTGACGCGCCCACCAGTTTCGTGGGGTACTCTGAACCGGGTCGGACAGTTCTTTGGGGATGTCACGGGGGTGTGACCCGGCTCCATGGCCCTGGCTGAGTCGTAAAGATGGGGAATGTTTATATTGCATTGAGTTGTGACGCCAACAGGGGGCGGAGCGGTCTGGCTACTGGACAAGTCCTTGGTAGATATTGTCTTTGTAGTGGGCGGGATCGGCTTTTAGCACTGCTGGCTGACCCGTCCCTCGATTAGAGTCTGCATCACTCCCTTTGGTGCGCACATGGCGCTAGTCTTTATGACCACGCCCATTGCACGTTCTTTAAGATCAGTCTGTTTAGGCGCATGGGACCCGTTGCCACCGGGTTGGTACATCCTGTTCGTGACGCCAAGTTGACGCTCCCACCAGGGCTGTGGGGTACTCTGAACCAGGTCGAACAGTTCTTTGGGGAGGTCACGGGGCCGTGACCGATTCCGTGGCCTTGGCCGTGCCATAAAAATGGGGAAAGTTTATATGGGATTGAGTCGTGACGCCATCGTGGTATTCGGCAATTGGATGGCAGACACAGCGGTTTAGATCCACTGGGGCAGTTGGTGACGCAGCAGAGATGTTACAGCTCTCCACGGGTAGAGCGGGGTTCCAGGGCAGTTGTAAAGTCAATTTGATAATGGTTATAGAAGTAGCACAGGGCAAGTGACGAAGTAAATAATTGAGGACACAGCAGGGTGCAGTCTTCACATTTTACTCACAGTTCTCCAGGTTTTTAACAACCAGCCGGGTGCTGTGTCCTCCGGTCGGGGATCCAGCCAACTCTCAGATAACTTAGCTGCACTTTATCGGGACCCCCTTCTGGTGTTTCTTCCCGGATCATCTTTCTGCGCTGGCTCTCGCCCTCCTGCTCTGCGCCTCACACTCAGTGTCCCAAGCCAGCAGCCTCAGGTCCTGTCGGACCACGTCCTCTCTTGGTCCACTTGATCCTAAGCGGCTGCCTTTTCAGCAATTAAGTGTGGATTTGGCTGCTGCACTTGAAGATACCGCAGCCTATGGTTCGCTAGCTGAGTCCTACAGTCTGTCCACTAGACTGGGGCTGGTCCCCTCTGCGACCAGTTCCTCCACCCGACTCTGATCGCGGTCGGTGTGGATGCGGGGCCACGGGTGGATTCTGCTTCCTTTGCCCCTGGGACCCCTTCTGTGTCTTTAGAGCCCTTCACTTCCGTTCTCTCCTTTCCTTGTCCTGGGACGAGCCTCTCACTGCTCCAGTCCCAAGGACGTCTCTCTCCACCACTCCTGTCACCAACTCCTCACCAACTGTCTTCGCTACTCTTCTACACATCCCTCTAATGTCAGTCACGTTCCCTACGTCCCCAGCGTACGTTCTCCGTTGTCACTACTTCCTTCGCTGCTTCCTAGTGTGCTCCCCTTATGTACTTCCTCAATCCACCCCCTCTACCTAGTTCCCCCTGCAGCCTTGGATGGGGCTCTCCCTCAATAGGGTCTGCCCAGATCCCCTGGCCTGGAGTGGTGTTGAATGCTAATGCCCTCTCACCCAAGAGTGTAGTACTCCTGTGGCAGCCTGTAGGGATGCCACATACCCACCCCCGTTAACCACAGTGCGTCCTTGGGCTGGAAAACAAGTGCAACAGGTGAAGAACATGGTATTTATTTTTTTTAATAATGTCAACCTCAACAGTTTTCTTCCCTTTATGGGAGGCTCCAACTTGAATGTTACATAATTGTGAACACAATAAAGCCAGTCCGGCCCTGGAGTAACACTCGTCAGGGGTGTTCCATCACAAGGTTCTCAGTTCAGTGTGAGGTGCATTCGTTCAAGGGTTGCAGCCCCCCAGGCTGGTCCGGATACCAGCAAAGGGCTTTCTATCAGTACAACTATTTACAACAAAGTTCACATTGTCCATGCAGTTTACAATGCCTGGCCGGCTATCTAGAATACTATTATCTAGCTTACTATTTATGGTTCTAACACCTAGCCCAATTACTTACTCTCTATAGCATAATATCTATACGCATCTATTTACAGTGATATAAACGCACCTATTCAGGTAATCTAACTAACTATACATTATCTACATGTAAGCAGCGGTTGCTTAGTATTTTCCTTTGTTTCGACATCAGTTCTTGAGCTAACTTCCACCCTCCTCTGCTGGGAAGTAACTGCTGACCACCATGTCCACTTCACCAGAGGATGCCTCTGCCACATCCTCACCTATGAGGGGATTGCTAAGTTACACCACCTCACTTTAGGGTGTCTGTTTAGGTAGTCTATTTCATCGATCTGCGGTTGCACAGGGATGGACCTGGTTGGATGTCTACTCCGGGATGCAGGGGGTGGTGTTGCTGGCGCTCACATCACGACCAGAGCCGAAGCTTGTGATGGCGCCGCCGAGTCCCCAGGCGGCAGTGGATCTGAGAACATCCACAGGCCACCTGGGGAGTCTGTCTCCTCAACCCTCGGTACTAAAATCTCCTTCCCACCACCCACTATGTCTCTCAGTCAGCTCTGTACTGCTCTCTCCGCACCGGTCCTCTTTTCTCTCACTCCTTCCTCAGTGTATTCCACTCTTTCTGTCGTCGACCACACCAGGGTCGGGGAGTGGTTATGCTACTGGACAAGTCCTTGATAGGTATCCTCTTTGCAGTGGGCAGGTACGGCTTTTGGCACCATTGGCTGATCCACCCCACAATGGGAAGCTGCGCCACTACCCTTTGGCGTGCACATGACGCTAGTCTTTATGACGACGGCCATTGCACAGTCTTTAAGCACAGTCTTTTTAGGCGCATGGGACTCGGTGCAGCAGATCCCCTGGCCGACGGACAAGTCCTCTCGCTTTGACGTTTTTACAGTGGGTGTGTACGGCAACCTGGCCCACAATGGGAGTCTGCACCACTCCCTTTTGCATACACATGGCACTTGTTCTTTTTGGCAGGCCCTATTACAGAGTCTTACAACACAGTCTCAGGCGCACAAGACCTGGTTTAACGGGTCGGTACATCTTATTTGTGATGCCAAGTTGACGCACCCACCAGGGCAATGAGTTACTCTGAACCGGATGAGACAGTTTTTTGTGGAGGACACGGGGCCGTGACCTGATTCCATGGCTCTGATAGTGTCATAAAAATGGTACAAGTTTATATGGGATTGAGTCGTGATGCCACCCGTGGTATTCGGCAATTGGATGGCCGATGCTGCTGTTCATATCCACTGGGGTGGTTGGTGACACAGCAGAGATGTTACAGCTCTCCACGGGTAGAGTGGAGCCCCAGGGAAGTAAAGTAAAGTCTGAGAGGGAGATATGGTGGTTATCCCTCTGGGCACAGGGGCAGCAGGTAGGCGCGCAGGAATGGCTGGAGGACACGGGGTTTACAGTTCAGTACCCTTACTTAATGGTATTCTATCACTCCAGCCCAGGCAGGGACACCATGTTCTTCGGGGTCAGCGGTCGGTTAACCCCCAGGTTTCAGGGTTTCTTCCACTGAGACCCCCCACTCTTGGATACCTGGTTTTGCTGCCCGTCATCCTGCACTATCCCACTCCTCTTCCTAAGCGCCTTCGTGGGCTCGGGTCTACTCTGGGTCCTGCAACCGGGCCCTAGTTCCGGCCACTGTTGTGAGGCTGCCCACAGGTTGTAGGCACTGCCCTTGCGGGACAGTGGCCTCCGGTTTTCTAGCCAGTCCTGCAGAGCAGCAGAGCCCCTCCACCCTCAATGGATTAGGATAGATACGGGGTCCACTCTGCCCTGGGTTCCGTGGGCGACCTATCCCTGTTCCCCCCTCCTACCCAGGGCCAGAGTTCCCCTAAGGCTCCCTCCTTCTCTTCTTCCTGGAGGCTCCTCTCTGTCTCGCCTCCTTCGATGTTCTCCCAGTATTTTCCTACTCTACCCCTTTTCTAAGCTCTGTTCCCACCCCCTCTACCTACTACCTCCTCCTGCCAGTGATGGTCCGGCCTGCCTTCTAAAAGTGACCTCTGCCCTACACTCCTTGACCAGGAGTCAGAATGGTGCTGGTGCAGGAGTGTGTGTGTCTCGGTATCAGGTTCCCATCCTACCTGGGAGTGGATACACATCTAGTGTCTAGGTGTAGTACCCCTGTGGCAGCCAGACCGTAGGGGCGCCACACAGGCATTGATACTCTCCTTCTGATAAAATACAGATTGTAATGAAACTACAGCACACATCCTGATATGCCCTATGTTATGTTGCTCTTAGATTAAATCATAAAAATCTGCTGTCAGATTCCCTTTTAGCAATTCTTAAAAATGTTTTTTTTTTCTCCAACCCTTTGTTTTAAAAGGATTGCCACTACTCTGACATCCCCTTCTGTATCAGAGTGATTGACGCATCCGGTGCCGGCGCAGTTCCAGTGGGGTCGGCATTAGCTCTCCCGGGGCGCACGTGATGCTTTTAAATCAGGCAAGCCTTTTTCCCAGACCAAAGGGGAAAAGGTAGATCAGTGCTGAATGAGCGCAGGGCTTGCTTGACAATGTTACAATGTTACATAAAGATACTTTTATCGATTTTTCTGGCTAATACGGTACCACAATATAATTTAGTATTGTACATCATTTGAACAATAAAGAGGAGTACCAATAGCAATGAATAGAAATGAGTTTCTGAGTAAGATTTTGAAGTTGATCTGCTCTAGAAAACAGCCTAATAGTAACCAGGAGGATAGTGAATCTTACCTCTATATGCAGTTTCAGAGATTAATTACAGGGAAATTAAAAGATACGTAAATCAATGGGTGATATAGTTACCTTTTAATGTGATTATTTATTTCCTCTGTAAAATTGTTATTAACTAAGCTGAAACCTGATTTTATTGTGTGACAGACGTGTCCACTGTGGATGAGTTAATGCAGCGTATTCGAGGAGAGGACGCCTTTGTGTCAAGGTAAGGCATGATTAATTGGCCAATAAAAAAAATGTCATTTTATGAAAACGATGTATTCCTTTTATTAGTTTTGTACAATGATTCTGCTTTTTATATGTCCCTTAGGGTAAGCATGAACACGGACAAAGAGATACTCTCAAATTCTCTGCATAAACCAAGAAAAGATCCACAGGAATCATTCCAAGCAGAAAAATCTTTACAAGACTTGCGTGAAAGGAATGGTGAAAAAACAAGACCTAGAGATGGGTTTCCTTCTCCTACATTCAGCAAGAAAAATATTATAAACACAGATCAAAAGGATCCTAAAAATCTAGAGCAGCCTACAGTTTCTCTGGAGAAAACTCATTCAGAATTCTTTGCGGTGCATTCCGACAACACAAGTGGTTATGTAAGAATGATGCTACATGCTTGTAATATTGATCATATTTTCTATATTTAGTCGTAGTGAAATTTTACAGTAAAGCAAATGGTTTTAGATACTAAGACCTATCAATTCATTCAATTTAGGTTCATAGGTCAGCAATTTATGCTTATGTGTAGAGTCTGCATTGAGATTAAAGGAGTGATGCAGGCTGAAATAGGCAGATGCACGATTTGCATATTTGCGGTCACATGCCGACTAGTTTATTCTCACCTCTCACAAGTCTCTTTTTTTTTTTCTTTTCTTCAGAGAAGCCAAGTCAGACTAGTCGGTACATGACCGCATATATGGAAATCACATACACCAAAAGAGTCACAGATAAATCCTCCTCATTTAAACACAATCTATAAGATATGCATTATAAAAGATGAGTCACTTTCTCAGCATGGAGTATTTCAGGCATGTGGTCCTCAGGTGGAACGCACGCCTTTCACTATGTGTGAGCCTGCTGGAAGCTTCTTTTAGATTTTTTGTAGACCCTACTGATTATCCTAGAGAACTTTCTACCAATGGTGGGAAGCATTAGCGTTGAGAGTGTGAGTATGGTGGAAGCCACGTTGAGGTGAGTATGGTGGAAGCCACGTTGAGGAGTAGTGAGTGTGAGGTGGTTGGTGGAAGCCACGTTAAGGTGAGTATGGTGGGAAGCCATGTTGAGGTGAGTATGGTGGGAAGCCACGTTGAGGTGAGTATGGTGGGAAGCCATGTTGAGGTGAGTATGGTGGGCAAGCCACGTTGAGGTGAGTATGGTGGGAAGCCACGTTGAGGTGAGTATGGTGGGAAGCCAGTTGAGGTGAGTATGGTGGGAAGCAATGTTGAGGTTTGAGTATGGTGGGAAGCCACGTTGAGGTGAGTATGGTGGGAAGCCACGTTGAGGTGAGTATGGTGGGAGCCACGTTGAGGTGAGTATGGTGGGAAGCAATGTTGAGGTGAGTTTACTAATCTAAATATGTCTATACCATGACTTGTGGTAATTAGATTTTACATTAGATTTTGTCCTTAAATTACATTATTCACTAAAATAAGAGGAGTGAACTAATATGTATATACTTTGATTTGATATACTCTGATTCAGTTTAGGAGCTGATTTGTGTTATACAGGTTAGTTTATATAAGTTGGCTCTGTGGTAACAGAGAGGTCAGCAATATAAATGTGAAGTTATTAAAGCACCACTTCTGACCCCTGTCAAATACTCACGTTTCTGGTGGCTTCATCTTCTATCACCGCCTGGTTGGCCTACTGTGATTGCTGACCTTTTGGCAGCTGTGGTACTTGCTTGAGCACACTGAAGGTCACAACTCAATAAATCTTTGAGAGCCTGGTTCTGGCATTGGGAAATGCATTGGGAGTTTCTGAATTCCAGGCAGTCAGAAGTTAAAATAACAAGATGGCACCACCAGAGTGGTGTCTGTAAAAAGTGAAGTTCCCGAAAGGGGAGTATATGTTAATGGCAGGGGGAACTGAAGTAGTGCTTTAAGATGATCTTTGGAAGTTTAGTATAAACTTCAATAGAACCAGCCGATGGAGAACATTTAAGATGCCTTCCATTACTGCAAGGCAAGGACAAAAATATACTTAATGTTGAAATAAGTGATAACATTTACCCTATATGGCAGTGATACAGATGACTGACTAATATAGATCTGTGTTCTTATTTAGGCCTGTTTAACACATCCGTGCAAAACATGCACTTATGAGAGAGGCCGTTTTTTGGGGCCATGTGTCTGTTTGTCATGGATTTTGTGTCATACGTGTGCTGTCCATGTGCTATCCATGTAACATCCGGATAGCATTCGGACAGCCTGTCATTGTATACTTGCCTGTCTCCAGCGCTGCTGTTCCTTTCTCTTCCGGGGCCACTGCAGCTCTCAGAGCAGTGAATATTTCATGAGACTAATGAGCGGCCCCGAAAGTGAGAGGAACAGGGAGCGCTGGAGACACGTTAGTATGGAATTCTTTATTTCTACAAACTCCTGGGTCATGTCTGTGCACATTGATGTCACACGAATGACATCCGTGAGCGGGACATTTTTTGCAAAGACCCATTGACCAGAATGGGTTCTGTGCTACCTGCCAAACACTGACATGTCTCCATGTGGAGCACAGGACACGTGTCTACTCCACACGGAGACGCGGTCCGTGTTGTAAAACGAAGGTGTGAAAGGGGCCACTGAGTATCATGTGCTTCCGTATGTCTGTACCTCCGACATTTGTTTGCACAGACAGCATATGTGCCGGAGACATGGATATGTGAAAGAGGCATTACAATGAGATGGATCAAGGCTTTACCTGTGGATTTCTGATATTTATTTTGTCTGGGCTTGTCAAGGTTTAACTTGTGTATTACCAGCATAGATACCGATTGCTTATATCCCTTAAGACCCCATGTGATATTTTTTATTAAAGGGAATCCATCAGCAGGATCAACCCTCCTAAGCCGTCTTTATAGGCATGTAGTTCTAAAAAATTTGAATAAAATTATACCTGGAAATTTCCGATCTGATTTTCTATTCCAGAGAAATCCAAGTTTCCTTATGTGTGAATCACTGTTAATATTCATGGGCCGGACACAGATCTTTCGGAGTATCTGCCTCCAGAATTTATTTCAAATGAAAATGTGTTACCAGTGTGAGACATGTAATGACTGACTGTTTGCTCTCATAATCACACACTGCTCTGCAGTGAGATCAGAGCTAATATAGTACAGCAGAGTTGAACATTGTCTCCTTGCAAACACATTTGAAGTCCTGTTGGCTCTGATCTACTGCTCCAACCACCTTACCCCCCACACTGGCTGCTCCTGAGATGGAAGCTGAAGCACCATGAAAGGAGACTTCGGGTAAATGAAACCTATGAAGCCGCCCACACACTTCAGATAGCTCACGTTTTCATATGCTTCGTATGAGGATGTTTTCACTCTTGTTGTGAAGTGCTTGGTATCTTTTATTAATGATATTTGTGAATGCAGTTCCTAATTTTGCATGTGCAATGTTTTTCACATAGGTCAACAGACATGGAAGTAATCCTTCTGTAAATGCAGCTTCTTTGGGCCTAATGCAGAACAAGTATCCAAACAAAACGGTCAAGAGTCCACCATCTTATTTGAAAAGAGGACAAAACCCACATTTTTCTCATGTTAAAAGCTCTGGTTATGGAAAAGTGAGCATAATAAAGAGGACTTCTAATGATGACAACTTAAAGTCCAAGGAATTACATACAGACATGAAATTGAAGTCGCCTACAGCAAAGAAATCTAAAGGTATGAAAGATGCCATTGATTTTTAACTATACGTTATGCTCTGTTGTTTCCACTCCTCCCATAGAAATTGTGTAGATCTGCAAAGGGTATGCTAATCATGTTATGCAAAGTTCTTGCCTTTTGTGGATAGGTAAGATGTAGTAAGAGACTGGGGACCCTGTCCTCTGCATTCGATACAGTCGACCACTGTCTCCTATTACAGATCCTGTCTTCCATTGGCATCACTGACCCTGCCCTCTCCTGGATTTCCTCCTATCTTCCAACCGCACATTTAGCGTCTCCCAATCCCACATAACCTCCTCGCCCCACCCCCTTTTTGTTGGGGTCCCTCAAGGCTCTGTCCTGGGGAACCTCCTTTTTTTCAATCTATACCATTGGTCTGGGACCATTCATAAAGTCCCATGGATTTCAGTATCACCTGTACGCTGGTGACACTCAGATCTATCTCTCTTGCCCAGATGTCATCTCTTTCCTGTCCAAAACCCCGGAGTGTCTATCAGCCATATCCTCCTTCTTCTCTACTCGCTTCCTAAAACTTAATGTAGACAAAACCGAAGTCATCATCTTCCTTCCATCTCACACACCTTCCTTACCATATCTATCTATCACAATAGATGACATCACACTTTGCCCTGTATCTGAAGTCCACTGCCTCGGAGTAACCCTTGACTCTGCCCTGTCCTTCAAACTGCACATCCAAGCCCTTTCCACCTCCTGCCGCCTCCAACTCAAAAATATTTCTGAAATGTCCCTGCCTCAACCCTCAATTTACTAAACTACTAGTGCATGCCCTCATCATCTCCCGTCTCAACTACTGTAACCTCCTCTGTGGCCTCCCTTCTAACACTCTCGCACCTCTCCAATCTGTCCTTAACTCTGCTGCTTGACTAATCCACCTGACTCCTTGCTATTCCTCTACTTCTCCCCTCTGCAAATCCCTCCACTGGCTTCCAATTCACCAACAAATTCAATTCAAACTACTAACACTGACTTACAAAGCCATCTACAATCTGTCCCCCACATATATCTCTGAACTAATCTCCCGATATCATTCAACTCGTAATCTTCGATCCTTCCAAGACCTCCTCCTTTCCTAAACATTTGTACGTTCCTCATCTAACCACCTCCAATACTTTGCCCGAGCATCCCCATTCTCTGGAATTCTTCACCTCAAAACATCCAGCTGTCCCCCACACTCGGAACCTTCAATCGAAACCTGAAAACTCAGCTCTTCAGAACAGCCTACTTCCTGCAATGACCACAGTGGCACCTCATCACCACTGGACCTGGCGCTACACCACCACTGGACCTGGCGCTCCACCACCATGGGACCCGGTGCTCCACCACCAACAGAGCAGACCCAACCTACTGTCTCTCTCCCCACCGCCCTGTAGAATGTAAGACCACTAGGGCAGGGTCCTCTCTCCCCTTTGTATCAGGCTGTCACTGTTCGTAATTGTAGAGAAGGAATTGACAAATTGTATAGCAGCACACCACCACAAGATATATAACAATATGCTAAATTTTATTTAAGGACCAACCAACATACATCTAAAAACAATTAAAAACATCATCAATCCACATTCCAATAGGAGATAGGTCCCCTGCATATATCTGAAATGAATTAACATATCAAGTGTTCCCTCAATACATAGGTTAAATACACAGTATCCAGGCAGTAACTCAAGACAATTCCATAAACAAATTACATTCAATATAAATCACATACCCAAGATGTGACAAGAGTGTTATGTAATAAAATGTAATGTAAAGGGGACGTGTATCACCAATAGATACAAACAGGGCCTTGTATGTATTCTCCCTAGCAGCAGACAAATCAAACAGGCACCATACTAATAAAGGTCAATTATCCCCCCAAGTGGGGTTAGGAAAATCCCAGGGAAAGAAGTTTCTCACCCAGACCAATTTGTTTGTGGTAGGCCAGTGCCCCTTGGTCTTTCCAATAACGTAGATAGCAGATCGGTGCCTGGACGTCCTGCGCCAAGGACAGAGTGTAAATAAGAAGCAGGGGACCTGTGTCCCACGCGTATCGCCGCTATAAAGCGCTTCGTCAGGGAGGCTTGTTTGTATCTATTGGTGATACACGTCCCCTTGACATTACATTTTATTACATAACACTTTTGTCACATCTTGGGTATGTGATTTATATTGAACGTAATTTGTTTATGGAATTGTCTTGAGTTACGGTACCATGGATACTGTGTATTTAACCTATGTATTGAGGGAACACTTGATATGTTAATTCATTTCAGATATATGCAGGGGACCCATCTCCTATTGGAATGTGGTTTGATGATGTTTTTAATTGTTTTTAGATGTATGTTGTTTGGTCCTTAAATAAAATTTAGCATATTGTTATATATCTTGTGGTGGTTGTGCTATACGATTTGTCAATTCCTGCTCTACGATTACTGTTCCTTTGTTGACAAAGCAGCACCTCCAACCCTTATTGGGACAATTGATTTCTAGTGGTGCACCTCAGTTCTTTTTTAATAATAGCTGTCACTCTTAGTTTGTTCATTGTATTTTAAATGTGTTTGTATGTATCCCTTTCTCATGTACAGCACCATGGAATCAATAGTGCTCTATAAATAAATAATAATAATAATTAGCAAGAGATTATCACTAGAATACTACATCTCACATGTCAGACTAATCTGTGTATCCCCACCACACCACTGAGTAGCAGCTTGCTGACAATGTACAGTGTACACAGGAGGCTGCCAGTTGGGTGCGGGTGGGGTGATACACAGCCCAAAAAGTCTTTGCTCTGCTACATCTACATCAGCTAAAACAAGGATTCTACCAAAACTACACCAAGCAGTCCAGTAATTAATACATTCCTGGAGTAGGTATTCTTTCTCTATACTATGCTGCTGTCCGATTATATAGCAGACACCTGCTGACAATCTCTTTTAAATGGAACCTGTCACTATATTGCCTGGCTGCACAATTGAAGCAAGCTATGTTTGCCTGAAATGCTGAATAATTTTAGAGAAAAAAAATGTGTGAAAAACTACCTAGAGACTGAAGTGATGGACCTGACTAGTTTGACTAGGTAGTGTCTACCTACCCCACTCCAGTTATTTGACTAGTATCTCCCATGTCAGTACAATCAAATAGAGCAGAGTGGGGAGAGTCTGGCAGCCCCAGACCAGTCAGGTTTCTTCCTATCAGGGCTGTGTCGTTGGTAAGCCAAGCCTCCGACTCCTCAATTTCCCTTACACCGATTCCATGACTCCGACTCCCACATATGTTGCTTATATTTAAGTGATACATTTATTATAGTAGTACAATGTGAATATCAGACAGTTAATCATTTTTATGATACATAATCAACATATTTAGATAGAACATAAAATATATTGGGATACAACTTTAGAAAACAAAAAATAGTAATAAATTGTAAACATGTAATACACATGTAATCTAGATTACATATATACATATATTGTGTGTATACATATATATATTATATATATATATATATATGACAGGGTCCTTCTCCAGTATCCCACAATCATCAGAGTGAGAGATGCGTGATCAGACAAAGAAGCTTTATTGCTTGAAAAATATAAAATTCCATAAAACAATCTAGCCATATATTGTATGTCCATGTAATCCAGGTTTGTCTAAATCCCTTGTGGAGCTGGTCTAAACTCAGCTTCGCACATACACAGACTGACTCATACTGCTTTTCTTCCCCCCAACACCTCCCCAATCCAAAACCAGTTCTATGGAGACTCCGGGGGGGGGGGGGGGGGGGGGTACAAACCTTTACAGACAAAGGTCTTGAATGACCAAATTGAGGACATGTCCACAGTAATTCAATTATCAAACTCAGGAGTGTAATGAGTACACAGGAAGTGGGGAAGGGTGACATACACAGTATTGCAAGAACAAAGCACCTGTAAAATGCAGTTACAACATAACCCACCATATCCACCATCACAATATATAACACTATGTAATACACTATGTAAGTGGCAAAAAGCAGTTTTCAACAAAAACATAATAAATAACATTGGTGCAGTCTATGAATTTGTTCTAAGAAATAGACTCGCCTCCATCAGATTCTTCTTCATAGATACCTTAAATCTGACCTAATAAATAATTTTAAGGCTAGAGAACAACCTCTGTACACTAACTTGGGTTGGAGGCAAAGCCGTAACCACATGGGCAACATCTCTAACAATCTCCATGTATAAAGGAATTGCCTCATGCACAGTCAGTATTGATGAACGTTGAATTTTTCTATTTCTTTAAGAGCAAGTTGCAAATTTTGCTGAAATATGGTCACTCTGCTGCTATAGGAGATGGAGTGAAATCTTTTTCCTTGCGGCAACGTTTTGCCCTTTCTCCATGTCATCCAAATACTTGTCAAATTAAACGCCTCATCTGATGAGCATGAAATTATGGCAGAAGTATCACAGGACCCAAGTCCTCTTGCGCCTGGCAGTCCTGGAAGTTTACCTATGATAAAAATTACAGACTTCTCCATTCTTTGTAGGTGGGAAAGCTTGCAGAATCGACAGTGTATCAAATACTTATTTTACCCACTGTATAATTTTAGATGGAAATAAAATAAACTTTGCATAAATCAATAGTACAGACAACAAATATAAAGTTTGTAAAATATGTTATTAGAAAGATTTACTTTGAATTTCCAATATCAGGCTTTTCTTAGGGTACAGCTCACTGAATATTTCAAATCAGATTGCTTCACAGTCTATGAAGAGGGAGGATGGAGGGAGCAAGTTTGTTGTGTATCAAACTCCAGGAACAAAGAAACTGATAGCACAGAGCTAATAACTTGATGTTTTGGCTTCTATTCCTATACAAGTTCTCATAAGTCCTCATCAATCCTGTTGCTGTGTTTTCCCTGTATATTGTATATGTATTGTATAGAAGCTAGCCTCCCAAAAGTACATGAGCTCAGAGAAAAAACAAACAAGCATCAAGAGACAACATACAGTATACTGGACTATTGATTTATGCACAGTTTATTGAAAGTTTAAAGGGATCCTGTCACCTCCAAAAAGGCACCTAAGCTACAACAACATGTCCCTCTAGCATCCTATCACTAATCTCACACTCCTTTTTTCTCCTAAAAGCATCCTGTGAAAGTAGATAAAAATGATTTTATAGTCACTCATTAGGCATTATAATTAGTAGGGGCTGTATTCTTTAGCCCTTAGGGCATGTTGTTTTGTAGGCTCCAGGATCCACCCTCTCTCTCTCTCTGTGCTGCTGTGATGTGGAGCTGAAGGCAGGACTAATGATTTGCATTCTGTGAGTGACAGAGGGGGGAGGGCAATGCCTGCACATCACAGTACACAGAGAGGGTGGATCCTGGAGCCTACAAAACAAACACGCCCTAAGGGCTAAAGAATATAGTCCCTACTAATTATAATGCCTAATGAGTGACTATAAAATCGTTTTTATCTATTTTGACAGGAAGCTATTAGGAAACAAAAGGAGTGTGAGATTAGTGATAGGATGCTGCAGGGACGTGTTTTTGTAGCTTAGGTGGCTTTTTGAAGTGACGGGATCCCTTTAAATATGCTTTAAGAAGTAATTACCTTAATCTTGTTATCCTGCTCACTCTAGCAATTCTGAGATGATTGCAGGTCTTCCTTCTTTCTGAGTGCATTTACTTTTTACCCTTGCCTATAGAGGAGGATCTTCAATGGTACTGAAGTGCAGTACAAATTTATCTTAGCTAAGGCAAAGCCTAGATCCTTAGGCTACATTCACACAGCGTTTTTGCTGCGTTTTTTGCGGATTCGTTTTTTGCATTGAAATGCAGTGATTCTGAGCATCCCAGCAAAGTCAATGGGTTTCAAGATATGACGTTCAGACACAAGGTTTTGTGAGGATGGGCTTTTGGGCTCAAAAACGGATCCTCACAAAGAACGAGCATGTCAGTTTGTGTGTCGTTTTTCTAATTTACTTTTGCTATTGAAACCATTATCTATGAGCTCAAAAAACTCAAGTGCGTAAAAAACGCAGCAAAAACGTTAAGGTTTTTTTTTAAAAAAGCTGATTTGCTTTTGCAGCTGAAAAACGTATCCTCAGAAAACGCAGCAAAAACGCTGTGTGTGAATGTAGCCTTAGATCAGGAATAGAACAGCCATTTATAGGACATTTTATCACTTTCCTAAATTCCTATGAAAAAATATTCAGCACATTCTGCATTGAACTACTGCACCCAATTTATTATATATTTTAGGAGTCGGAGATGGTCCATTTTATTCCGACTCCGACTCCACCAAAATGGACACCGACTCCACAGCACTGCTTCCTATAGTCTCCCGCTGGCTTTTTAAACTGTTTCCTCTGAATCACTGCAAACATACCTTAGCTGTAGTCATGCAGGCAGGTTTCATTCATGCTGCCTGTGGTTCGGGCAGCATGCTCTCTAAAAACAAGTTCTTTTGAATTGAGTTCTTTTTTCCTTCGAGGAAGCATTAGTTTATAACAAATTTGATGCAGTGTTTCTATTTAGCAGTATTGTGAAAGGTTTTGTCTCATCCAGGTCTAACATAGTCTAAGTAATTTGTGGGTTTTATTTTCTCTCTGTTAGGTGTTTTGTCTGCTACTAAATCTATACGGTTTGAAGAAAATATATTCGGCTTTCCAATGGACAAAATGGAGCATCAAGATATTGCTGCTGAAGTCAGTATAGGAAACTCTAAGGACCATGAAAAGGTGTGATCATTTGTTACATTTTAAAGTTTACAAAGTCTGCTCATATTTAACAGGGTTGTCACATCAAGAACCAATATATTTTTGTTCTACATAAGGGGGTGGGGTGACTTCCTCTCTCACTGCTTTTACTTGAAGACATTTGCAGAGATATATCTTCAGTATATGTTGATATGTCTGTAGTTTATTTAAGTAGGTAAATTTATATGTCAAATGTGAATGGTTTCCAGGATTGAAATCCCCCATACGCATGAATTCGCTTTCAGCCAAATATTGGCTTGGATGACAGCTGTATTTCCCAACTCCACCATGACGAGCACTACTGTTTTCCCTACAAATGATCGTTTAGCCTCGTACTATAATCTGCGTGAGAAATCTGTATGACAGTAGTAAGCCTTTTTATTTTCTTAAATGTAAGTACTTTAGAAGATACTCCTTTTTTTAGACTTTCAGAAGTGATGCTTCCAATTTTGATGACCTATTTTAAGAATGGATAGGCCATGAATATTCAATTAATGGGGGTCTTTCCGATATCACCCCCCAGCAATTAATAAAGCAGTACAACTTCAATCCTCTGATTGCATGCCCTTCATTGTTTACACGTCAGAATGCTTAGTCCTTGGCTGTGCCTGATAGTCTCCTTAAAGGCCGGGATTCAACTTGCGAGAGCGATGCGAGAGACTCACGAGCATATTGCATGGTATCACCCAGCATGGCCACCTACTCTCCAGATACGCTAATAGAGTCCGTGGAGCCTCGGTTAGGAGTCTCAAACACAGGACAAGCCAGATATCCCTCCAAGGAAGGACCCAGCCAAGGCGTGGCTCCTTGCGGAGAACACCATAACCACCATGTTAAGTGGCCCTTTTAGTCAATATCCAGCTCTTTTACAAGCTTAGAGATCTTTTACAAGCTTAGAGCCAGCTGCCCGCAGTGTTTTCTTGGACTGGTCTCCCTGAGTCAGTGAATGCTTTGTGATGTTGCTCTCCGGATATGAAAGAGACAACTGCATGTATTTCTATGCAGCTCCACGCTCCTGTCAGGAGAGCGGGTGGCTGTGACTGGTGATGCCATGCGAGACATGCGCAAGTCTCTCGCGTCGCTCTCGCTAGTGGAATCCTGGCCTTACTCAAATGCCAGGCAGAGATACTTGATTTTATTAGACCATCTTGCCTGTGTAAACAATGAAAGAGACATGTCACTTACAACTGCAGATAGGTGATGGGCCCTAGAAACTGTACTATGATCAATATTTAAATCCTACTAAATCCCTTTATATAGTGATTAAGGAGGCTTTCAACTAATTTTTTAACCATTTCTATGTCTTAACTCTTAATAACTATCACTTTTCTAATATAATTTTATTACCTGCACTTCTCCTGTGTGCACATCTTGGTGTGGGTCACACAATTATTTGTTGACTTGCAGACACTACTTCCGGTCTATTACGGTACGTTGAATCTTCTTTCATTTGGGCACAGGATTTGGAAGGAATGAGAACATGTCACTCTGCTCCTGATGTGGGCGGAGTTGCCTTTGAATGATTGACAGTTTGTCGTATCTCCTCTGCACTGAACCTCTCAATATGTTGATATGCTTTTCTCATTGATTTTAAATACAGTGTCTGGATGAGCGGTGGACTAGACATAACAGACAGGAAGTAGCGTCTGCATGTCAACAAAGTATTACATGACCTATACCAATATGTACTCATAGGAAAAGAGCAAGTAATTAAAGTATATTAGAAAAAAATTATTATAAAAAGTAAATGCAGATGCGGAGGAGGTCAAATGGAAACCCCTCTATACTAAAAGCAGTAATATTTCTCATTATGTAGTTGCATGTTCCAGTTGGACCTTATGAAGGAGCTTCAGAAAGCCATTATTCGAATGTGGGTGTGACGATCTGACCATCCTTCAGAGACTCCAGAATGTTGAAGAGAAAGTAAATGCAGGACGCGGGCAGATCGTAACCTTCAAAGAAGACACTTTAAAAAAGGAGCAGGAATATGCACGTGATATAGAAGAGATGAAAATAAATTATGTTAAAGAAATCAAAGAGTTAAAACAGGAAAATTTCATTCTTCAAACAAAGGTATGTGGTTAAAAAGAAAAAGAAAATCTAAGCTGAATTAACAATTAGGTTACATGCAGATTTGAAGCATGTTCACACTAGCCACTAAACAAAGAAATTCTAAGAAAATAATACTCTGCAATTAATAAGAAGCAAGTGCTAATAAATAGCAGGATACTTAGTACATATATTTTTGCAAAAAGATCAGAATCCTTCCCACCACGTCAAGGTGTACCCATTTTGGGACTGTACCTATCTTTTTCTATATTAAAACTTTCCATGTGTCAATACTGACCTCAATGTGAAAAAAGGTAAAGAGTTGCCTGGGTTCCAAAATTGAGACACACTGCAATGGGAAGCAATATGAGTGAAGGGGGGTAGGGGCACTCCCTATCCTTGTACTGAAAACAAGAGAGTGGAAAAAAAAACTGAGCTGAAGCAACAATAGTATACATGCAGATGTGAAGCATGTTCACACTAGCCACTAAAAAGACAAAACCTAAGAACAAACTGTCTGAAAAAATACCCTGCAATAAACAAATGACCATATTTTTCAGATTAAAAGACACACTTTTGTTTCCCCTAAATTTGGGGGAAAATGGGGGTTTGTCTTAAAATCCAAATCTAAAAAAAAAAAATCTTACTGGTGAAGGGATTGGGGGGGAGAGGGGGTGGTTGTGGAGGTGGAGCAGGGGTGCATGAGGCGGTTTTCATAGGTCCACAGATGTTTGAGGCAAAGCCAAGAGCTGCGAGGGAGTCACAGCAGGGTGCCGGTGGGCGCGCCATTATCGAGGTCCCAGCATGCATTGCCAAGCTGCAATACAAGCTCTAGCGTCCAGACTTTAAGAAAATGGCCGTGGAGGCGGCATATGCGCATTCCACTATTTGCAACCATTTTCTATAAGCCTGGACATGAGCATGTATTGCAGCTTGGCAATGCATGCTAGGACATCGATAATGGCGGCACCCACCGGCTCCCTGCCACGACTTCCCCTGAAGCTCTTAGCTTTGCCCCAACCCTCCATGGACTCATGAAAACTGCCTCATGCACCCCTGCAACCCCCAACCTCGGTATGCCATGGGGGTATGGATACCAGGATGGGGGGGCATGGATACCAGGATGGGGGAGATGGATACCAGGAAGCGGGCATGGATACCAGGATGGGGACTAGATATATATCAGGATGGGGCACATGGTGTCATTAATCTGTGCAGCGTACAACGAAATCTCAAAATTCTTGAGAGAAATGTGCTGCCCAGTGTCGGAAATCTTGGTGTGAGTCGCAGGTCATGGGTCTTGCAACAGGATAATGACCCAAAACACACAGCTAAAAACACCCAAGAATTTCTGTGGAAGCAGGGTTGAAAAGTAATGTCTGTTTCTTATTTGTTCATTTTCATAGATTTTTTTTTATTATTACTTTTGTCAGATTCAAGTCATTTCTGTGACCATTGTGGGTTTTTCTTTCATTAAACGAGAGGTACCAACAATTTTGACCATGTGTGTACAATTTCTCATTTGCCCATCTGCACAGTTAATCCTCTTTTCCATTAGGTTTATTATCATTTGATTTAAAAACAGACTTGCTTAAGCCTCCTAAGGCTGGCTTCACACCACATTTTTTGGAATCCTGTTCTGTCCGTTTTGAAAAGGACAGAACAGGATCAGTTTTTACCTCCCATGTATCTGTATGGTGTCAGATTGGCCATAAGTAGCCATCCGATTCTGCCAATTCAGTCCCAAATTCGTTTCTGTCCTGTTTTTTACCAGCCCCAAAATCAGAGACTGCTCCAATTTTGGGCTCCGGTGAAAAAAACGGACCAAACCGGACAGAAACTAATCTGGGGAGATCCGGCCCCAATAGCATGGGAGTCCTATGGGCGCCAGATCCAGAAAAAAACAGAATAGTTTCCCTGAGCATTCTCAGTACACTAAAACATCTGTGTAATTTCACTTTAGCAGTTTATCTGCATGTACTGCTGAAGTGAAATTAAAGAAAGCAATGCGTTAAAAAAAAAAATATATATGCTCACCTCTCCGCCGAGTGTCCCGCGATGCGAGGTGCCCGCATCCGATGGCTGCAGGACCTTAATCAAAATCAGCTTACCAGTGGCAACCGATCAGCTGATGTGTCGCATGACAGCATTAGCTGATTGGTTTAAATCACCCGCTAAAAGCGATTGGCGGGCTGGTGGTTTAAACTGTTTAGCTGATGCTGTATAGTGACACATCAGCTGATCGATTGTCGCCGGTCAGCTGATTAAGGTCCTTGCAGCCATCAGACGTGGACTCCTCGCATCGCGGGACAATCACCCATATTAAGCTTCAAGCCCATTCTCCACCCCCTCCACCTTCCCATGCTCAAAACTAGTGACTGCATAGAATGGAACCTTGCCTATCTACTACTATGACTTATATACTGACAACATATTGTATTTTTTGTTTTACAAAGTGCACTGGATTATAAGACGCACCCCCAAATTTGGTGACTGAAAAGACAAAAAAAATAATTTTTAATGTTAAATGGGGTCCGTCTTATAATGCCACTGTCCTTCTTACAAATCATATATGCCCCCCATCCTGGTATATAACCCCCATGCTGTCACACTGTCCACCATGCTGGCTTACATGAAACCCCATTCTGGCACACTGTCCCTCCCCATGCTGGTGCAGTCCTCCCATGCTGGCACACCTGAGCCCCCATGTTGGCACAGTCCACCCATGCTGGCACACAATGGCTTCCATGACCATGCTGGCGCAATCCCCCTATGCTGGCATACATGAGCCCCATGCTGGCACAGTTACCCTATGCTGGCATATCCACCCATGCTGGCAAACATGAGCCCTCATGCTGGCACAGTCTTATATGCTGACACAGTCCCCCCATGCTGGCACACATGAGCCCCCATGCTGGCACAGTCTTTATATGCTGACATGCTGACAGAGTCCTTCATGCTGCACACAATGGCCTCCATGCTGGCACAATCCCCCTATGCTGGCACACATGAGCCCCCATGCTGGCACAGTCCCCTATGCTGGCATATCCACCCATGCTGGCACACATGAGCCCCCATGCTGACACAGTCTTTATATGCTGACATGCTGACAGAGTCCCTTCATGCTGGCACACAATGGCCTCCATGCTGGCACAATCCCCCTATGCTGGCACACATGAGCCCCCATGCTGGCACAGTCCCCCTATGCTGGCATATCCACCCATGCTGGCACACATGAGCCCCCATGCTGACACAGTTTTCCCTGCGGGCACACAATGGTCCCCATGCTGGCACAATCCCCCTATGCTGGCACACATGAGCCCCTATGCTAACACATTCCCCCCATGCTGGTATAGTCCCCTTCGCCCATGCTGGCACACAGAGCCCTCACCCTTGCACACACTTAAAAAAATGATAAACTAGCATACTCACCTCTCTTCATCGCTCCTTGCAGCCAGTGCTATCCCCGCTGTCTGTGCTGTACCTGCATCCGGTCCTCTGAGTATCGCGCGATGAAGACGTCACTATGCAACAACACTCACAGGACCGGATGCTAGCACAGCACAGACAGTGGGGATAGCGCCGGCTGCATGGAGCAATGGAGAGAGGTGAGTATTA
This sequence comes from Allobates femoralis, assembly GCA_033576535.1. Classification (NCBI taxonomy): domain Eukaryota; kingdom Metazoa; phylum Chordata; class Amphibia; order Anura; family Aromobatidae; genus Allobates; species Allobates femoralis. The sequence continues at coordinate 268,014,673 of JARQOC010000001.1, read as the reverse complement.
CATTGCCGGGATAGTCACTGCTTTTCACACAATTAAAGCGTGGAAAGTACTGACTATTCACACAGCATGCAGCCGCTGGGCTGCGGACCTGCTCCGTGCGCTCCTGTCATATGCGCTGCTTCCCTGCCGGTGATTGACAGCGAGATGCAGTGCGTATTACATTAGCATCATGAGTGGCCCCATGTGACCACAGGCCTGCAGCTGCAGCCTGCTCCTGGCCCCCTCCAGTCCCCGGACACCGCTCTACAGCTCCCTTCCTCAACCGCACAACAGATTCGAATTACAAGATGCACCCCCCACTTTCCCCCAAGATTTGGGGAAATAAAAGTGCATCTTATAATCAAAAAAATACGGTAGTTCCTTGCAACAGAAGATTAACCTAGCCTGTGTAATTATTAGTTGAACTTAACAAGGCCTCCCAAAGCCCATTTTAAATTAAACGCTAGTAGGAGTGGAACCCTTTGTAACTGTGCATTAATAGAGATTAAGTATAAGGATAAAAATAGATGTTCTTGTGTACGTTTGAGGGAACCTAACCTTCGGGTTTGTGCACATAATTGTAGCAATCAGACCAGTGCTATCCATAGTTTTTACAAATAGCACTCACCCCCATGTTATTCTATAGGGTCGTGCACATTTCTGAATTTTTCTCCTTGAACTGAATTGTTCGAGTAAAAAATCGTAGCATGCATGACTAGCCTTTGAGAATCGGATCACACTTGCCCAGTCAGGTCTAAAGGCCCATCAGGAAAATTGAACCATGCTCTGATGACATCAAGTGCAGTCTGATTTTCATGGACTGGCAATATAGAGAAGGTGAAGACATATTTTTTTTTTCTCCACCTTTGATAAAATCTGATCACACTCTGATAGTCTGATCAGAGTGTAGTAGCATATGGGCTCATATTTTTTATCCCAGATTTTCACTGTTAATGCCCGCAATGTGAATGTGCACCTACACTGCACCTATACAAACTGATTAAAGGGAACCTGTCACCTGGATCTAAGCCCCTACACTATCACTACCTGTCCCTGCACCTTCCTAGCTGCTCCCTATCTACCCCTCTCTGAGCTAAATCCGCCCTATAAAGCTGCAGAAAAATAAGTTCTAACTTACAGGAGTCCCTGAGGCTTGGGGACTGGAAAGGCGGCCCCAGGCTCCATTGTGCCCTCCTCGAAAGTGCAGCGCACACCCTGCTGGGCGGCGTTATTCTTTCTTGCAAGCCGCCTCTTTAATTTGGAATCTCCCACCCTCTGTTGTACTATCAAGCACCGGCTGCTACGGTGCGGTGCATTATGGGCCGTTCACGTGACCTCCCCCAGTGTATTATGGGTCGATCATGTGATCGCCCCCAGTTCATTATGGGCCTGATCACGTGATCGGCCTAGCTCCGCGCATGCGCAATGCGCTTATTGAAGCCAGGCTGATCACGTGATCAGGCCCATGATGCACTGGGGAAGATCACGTGAGTGGCCCATAATGCACCACGCCACAAGTGACGTAGCGGCCAGTGCTTGATAGTACTACAGAGGGCGGGAGATTCCAAATTAAAGAGGTGGCTTGCAAGAAAGAATAACGCCGCCCAGCGGGGCGTACGCTGCACCATCGAGGAGGGCACAATGGAGCCTGGGGACGCCTTTTCAGTCCCCAACCTCAGGGACTCCTGTAAGTTATATCTGATTTTTCTGCAGATTATAGGGCGGATTTAGCTCAGAGAGGGATAGACGGGGAGCAGCTAGGAAGGTGTAGGGACAGGTAGTGATAGTGTAGGGGCTTAGATCCAGGTGACAGGTTCCCTTTAACACATATGCTGGCCCAATTTTTTTCTATTTTGTGTAAAAGCCAAATGCTTCCAGTCGGCACATCTCAGGTGTGCAAATAATGTTCATGTGGTTATGTTATGACTCAGTCGTGGAAATCGTGACCACGTGCACACTGCCTGGCTCTCACAGCTCTTCAGGCTTTTGTTCCCAGCTTTAACCTCCACCCATACAGATTATAGAAGTATTCAGTCACTAGTAAAAAGCCAATGTTCCATGTTCTTAGACTGCGATCAGTTGAACAAGCATAAACCTTGTCGTTAGTGTTTTTTTTTCCATGATCTGTCAGTCTTCACTTTTATGTAGTTACATGCGCGAAAAGAAAAAATCAAGAAAAGAGACCACCTGTTTGGAGATCAAAATACCCCTGTTACAGAGGAAAAGATTCAGCAAGTAAGACAAGAAGTATTGGAACAAGAAACTCTTCTTCAAGGCTACCAACAGGTATTTACTAACCCCTTCCCACAGCAGACAGTTTCCTTCCTTTATTTTTTTTCTTCTTATAATTCTTTTTTATTTTTCTATATAAACAGACATGTTTTTTGCTGGACGACTTGTACTTTTGAGATTCAGCATTCATTTTACCACACAATGTACTGACATTGTCTTTATGGAGTACCTTGTGTGATGAAGGTTGCCTAGCAAAACAATTTTATTTTATCACTACAATTATTTTGTTGGAAAACTCATGATGCCTCGTGATCGTATCACCAGAACGCCATGGGGCACATAGAATGATGCGTCCTAATGCACGCCATTAAAGCCGCTGTCAGTTTGTCAGCATCCGTTAGCTGTGTGTTACAGCCAGGACATTGCTCTATTATCTGGCATAGTGAGCCCTCGCCGTGAGAGCCCACGCCACACAATCACTACTGACTTACGCCATAAATGTACGTCTGATGTTGGTATGAGGTTAAGTACCACAGTAAGGGCCTCATTCAGATGTCCAAGAGGCACATGGGTGTTCTATACCTGACTTTTAAGAATAAAACACTGCCCATTAGAATCCACATAGCTGTTAACATGTGTTGTATTGTTTTTGTTTTTTTTGCAGTGTGTTTGCAAAAAAATCAAGGCGAAATGTTTGTTTTTGGTTGGAGTCATGAATCAAAATCACCAATACAAGTCTATGGATCTGTAAATATGGACAGCACACAGATGTCATCACGGTTACAGTCTGTGTACTGTGTATGATTGCTGTTAAACCTAAGGGAAAAACTGTATACAAAATGTGCAAAAATACCCTGCCAACTACTATATAATCACCGATAATATGTGTCACAGACGTCCGGCGCTTATGTCGCTATCCCACAATGCATTGCGGCACGTTTGTGGGATAGCGACACAGGCGCCAGAAGTCTAAGTGACAAAGACGCTACCGTCGAAAGATCAGCGGCGGTAGCCGTCTCTCATCTCCTGCCGCACGGAGGTCAACGGCGAAGCAACCGCGAGATGAGCGGCGCCCGCGCAACCAGAACTACGCTGGCTGCCATATTGGAACACCCAAGTTATGGGTATACAGTAGTGGTGCTGCCGCCGCCCACTCTCCCCGCTGCTGGCTCTCCCTCCTCCTCCCCCCGGCCGCTCTGTCCTTCCCCCTCACCGCTCTGTTCTCACCCTCCACCGGCATACCATTGCAGGCTGAAGAGAATCCGTGTGGAGCCGGTCATGTGACTGGCCCTCTGTGACATCACATCAGCCCGCCCTGTCACATGACAGGCTTCACAATGATTCTCTTCAGCCTGCAATGATAACGCTGGTGAAAGGGAGAGAACAGAGGACAGGGGGACACAGGACAGGGGCAGAGGACAGGGGCACACAGGACAGGGGCAGAGGACAAGGGTACAGGACAAGGGCACACAGCACAGGGGCAGAGGACAGGAGGACACAGGGGCACACAGGACAGGGGGCACAGAACAGGGGCAGAGGACAGGGGCACACAGGACAAAGGGACACAGGCAAATGGAGTCCTTGGAACCTCGATTAAGAGTCTCAACCACGGGACCAGCCAGATATCCCACCAGGGAAGGATCTAGCCTGGGGTGGAATCCTTGCGGAGACCACCATAACCACCATATTAAGTGGCCCTTTTAGTCAATATCCCATTCAGTTACGAGTTAAGGATATGACAAGGGAATTAACAGAGCCAGGTATCCATCCACAGACACCTGTTTCGGGGTATTGCCCCTCATCAGTGTGGAGTAGGATGTAGCCAGAATCCTACTCCACACTGATGAGGGGCAATTCCCCCGAAACAGCTGTCTGTGGATGGATACCTGGCTCTATTAATTCCCTTGTCATATCCTTAACTCATAACTGAATGGGATATTGACTAAAAGGGCCACTTAATATGGTGGTTATGGTGGTCTCCGCAAGGATTCCACCCCAGGGCTAGAGTGTTTGAGACTCTTAATCGAGGCTCCACTGACTCCATTTGCATTATCAAATTCCCACGGGGCACTGCATCATGGATTTCACTGTGTTTGAGCGCTTTAGCCGGCTGCCCGCAGTGTTTTCCTTGACTGAGATCAGTGAGTACTTTGTGATGTTGGTCTACCAGGCATTGCTCCCACCTAGCCAGAATCCTACTCCACACTGATGAGGGGCAATTCCCCCGAAACAGCTGTCTGTGGATGGATACCTGGCTCTGTTAATTCCCTTGTCATATCCTTAACTCGTAACTGAGTGGGATATTGACTAAAATATCTGGCTAGTCCCGTGTTTGAGACTCTTAATCAAAGCTCCACGGACTCCATTTGCATATTCAAATTCCCAGGGGGCAATGCATCATGGATTTCACTTTGTTTGAGCGCTTTAGCCGGCTGCCCGCAGTGTTTTCCTTGACAGGTCTCCCTGAGATCAGTGAGTACTTTGTGAATGGGACACAGGGGCACACAGACCAGGGGCAGAGGACAGGGGCCCACAGGACAGGGGCAGAGGACAGGGGGACACAGAACAGGGACAGGGGGACACAGAACAGGGGCAGAGGACGGGGACACGGGCACACAGGACAGGGGCAAAGGACATGGGGACAGGGGGACACAGAATAGGGGCAGAGGACAGGGGGACACAGGGGCAGAGGACAGGGGGACACAGGGGCAGAGGACAGGGGGACACAGGGGCAGAGGACAGGGGGACACAGGGGCAGAGGACAGGGGGACACAGGGGCAGAGGACAGGGGGACACAGGGGCAGAGGACAGGGGGACACAGGGGCAGAGGACAGGGGGACACAGGGGCAGAGGACAGGGGGACACAGGGGCAGAGGACAGGGGGACACAGGGGCAGAGGACAGGGGGACACAGGGGCAGAGGACAGGGGGACACAGGGGCAGAGGACAGGGGGAGAGGACAGGGGCAGAGAACGGTGGGAGAGGACAGGGGCAGAGAACAGGGGGAGAGGACAGGGGCAGAGAACAGGGGAGAGGACAGGGACAGAGGATAGGGGGAGAGGACAGGGGCAGAGAACAGGGGGAGAGGACAGGGGCAGAGAACAGGGGGACACAGGGGCCGGGGACACAGGGGCAGAGGACAGGTGGACACAGGGGCAGAGGACAGGGGGACACAGGGGCAGAGGACAGGGAGACACAGGGGCAGAGGACAGGGGGACACAGGGGCAGAGGACAGGGGGACACAGGGGCAGAGGACAGGGGGACACAGGGGCAGAGGACAGGGGGACACAGGGGCAGAGGACAGGGGGACACAGGGGCAGAGGACAGGGGGACACAGGGGCAGAGGACAGGGGGACACAGGGGCAGAGGACAGGGGGACACAGGGGCAGAGGACAGGGGGACACAGGGGCAGAGGACAGGGGGACACAGGGGCAGAGGACAGGGGGACACAGGGGCAGAGGACAGGGGGACACAGGGGCAGAGGACAGGGGGACACAGGGGCAGAGGACAGGGGGACACAGGGGCAGAGGACAGGGGGACACAGGGGCAGAGGACAGGGGGAGAGGACAGGGGCAGAGAACGGTGGGAGAGGACAGGGGCAGAGAACGGTGGGAGAGGACAGGGGCAGAGAACGGTGGGAGAGGACAGGGGCAGAGAACAGGGGGAGAGGACAGGGGCAGAGAACAGGGGGAGAGGACAGGGGGAGAGGACAGGGGGAGAGAACAGGGGGAGAGGACAGGGACAGAGGATAGGGGGAGAGGACAGGGGCAGAGAACAGGGGGAGAGGACAGGGGCAGAGAACAGGGGGACACAGGGGCCGGGGACACAGGGGCAGAGGACAGGTGGACACAGGGGCAGAGGACAGGGGGACACAGGGGCAGAGGACAGGGAGACACAGGGGCAGAGGACAGGGGGACACAGGGGCAGAGGACAGGGGGACACAGGGGCAGAGGACAGGGAGACACAGGGGCAGAGGACAGGGGGACACAGGGGCAGAGGACAGGGGGACACAGGGGCAGAGGACAGGGGGACACAGGGGCAGAGGACAGGGGGACACAGGGGCAGAGGACAGGGGGACACAGGGGCAGAGGACAGGGGGACACAGGGGCAGAGGACAGGGGGACACAGGGGCAGAGGACAGGGGGACACAGGGGCAGAGGACAGGGGGAGAGGACAGGGGCAGAGAACGGTGGGAGAGGACAGGGGCAGAGAACGGTGGGAGAGGACAGGGGCAGAGAACGGTGGGAGAGGACAGGGGCAGAGAACAGGGGGAGAGGAAAAGGGCAGAGAACAGGGGGAGAGGACAGGGGGACACAGGGGCAGAGGACAGGGGGACACAGGGGCAGAGGACAGGGGGACACAGGGGCAGAGGACAGGGGCAGAGAACAGGGGGAGAGGACAGGGGCAGAGAACAGGGGGAGAGGACAGGGGCAGAGAACAGGGGGAGAGGACAGGTGCAGAGGACAGGGGCAGAGAACAGGGGGAGAGGACAGGGGCAGAGAACAGGGGGACACAGGGGCAGAGGACAGGGGGACACAAGGGCAGAGGACAGGGGGACACAGGGGCAGAGGACAGGGGGACACAGGGGCAGAGGACAGGGGGACACAGGGGCAGAGGGCAGGGTGACACAGGGGCAGAGGGCAGGGGGACACAGGGGCAGAGGACAGAGGGACACAGTGGCAAAAGACAGTGAAACAGTGGTAGAGGACAGCGGAACACAGGGGCAGAGAAGAGGGGGACACAGGAGCGGAGAACAAGGGAAGACGAGGCAGAGAACAGGGGGAGGGGGAGACAGCTAACCACTGAGCCACCATATACACTGCTAACCACTGAGCCACTGTATATAGTCATAACCCTTGACCCACCATATACAGTGCTATCCACTGAGCCACCATATACTGTGATAAACACTGAGTCACCATACAGTGCAAAACACTGACCCACCATATACTGCCCTAACCTCTGAGCCACCGTATACAGTGCTAACCACTGAGCCACCGTATACAGTGCTAACCACTGAGCCACCGTATACAGGGCTAACCACTGAGCCACCGTATACAGTGCTAACCACTGAGCCACCGTATACAGTGCTAACCTCTGAGCCACCGTATACAGTGCTAACCACTGAGCCACCGTATACAGTGCTAACCACTGAGCCACCGTATACAGTGCTAACCTCTGAGCCACCGTATACAGTGCTAACCACTGAGCCACCGTATACTGTGCTATCCACTGAGCCCTTATACAGTGCTAACCACTGAGCCACTGTATACTATGCTAACCACTGAGCCACTGTATACTGTGCTATCCACTGAGCCCTTATACAGTGCTAACCACTGAGCCACCGTATACTGTGCTAACCACTGAGCCACCATATACTGTACTAACTACTGAGCCACCATATACTGTGCTAACCATTGAGCCACCATATACTGTGCTAACCACTGAGCCACCATTTACTGTGCTAACCACTGAGCCACCATACAGTGCTAACCACTGAGCCACCATATAAATCCCGCAACAGTACAGACCAAAAGTTTGGACACCTTCTCATTCAAAGAGTTTTCTGTATTTTCATGACTATGAAAATTGTAGATTCACACTGAAGGCATCAAAACTATGAATGAACACGTGGAATTATATACTTAACAAAAAAGTGTGAAATAACTGAAAATATGTCTTATATTCTAGGTTTCTTCAAAGTAGCCACTTTTTGCTTTGAGTACTGCTTTGCACACTCTTGGCATTCGCTTGATGAGCTTCAAGAGGTAGTCACCGGAAATGGTCTTCCAACAGTCTTTAAGGAGTTCCCAGAGATGCTTAGCACTTGTTGACCCTTTTGCCTTCACTCTGCGGTTCAGCTCACCCCAAACCATCTCAATTAGGTTCAGGTCTGGTGACTGTGGAGGCCAGGTCATCTGGCGTAGCACTCCATCACCATCACACCTCCTTCTCTATGCTTCACGGTGAGAACTAGACATGTAGAGTCCATCCGTTCACCTTTTCTGCGTCGCACAAAGACACGGTGGTTGGAACCAAAGATCTGAAATTTGGACTCATCAGACCAAAGCACAGATTTCCTCTGGTCTAATGTCCATTCCTTGTGTTCTTTAGCCCAAACAAGTCTCGTGCTTGTTGCCTGTCCTTAGCAGTGGTTTTGTAGCGGCTATTTTTCCATGAAGGCCTGCTGCACAAAGTCTCCTCTTAACCGTTGTTGTAGAGATATGTCTGCTGCTAGAACTCTGTGTGGCATTGACCTGGTCTCTAATCTGAGCTGCTGTTAACCTGTGATTTCTGCGGATGGTAACTCGGATGAGCTTATCCTCCGCAGCAGAGGTGACTCTTGGTCTTCCTTTCCTGGGGCAGTCCTCATGTGAGCCAGTTTCTTTGTAGCGCTTGATGGTTTTTGCAACTGCACTTGGGGACACTTTCAAAGTTTTCCCAATTTTTCGGACTGACTGACCTTAATTTCTTAAAGTAATGATGGACACTCGTTTTTCTTTACTTAGCTGCTTTTTTCTTGCCATAATACAAATTCTAACAGTCTATTCAGTAGGACTATCAGCTATGTCTCCACCAGTCTTCTGCACAACACAACTGATGGTCCCAACTCCATTTATAAGGCAAGAAATCCCACTTATTATACCTGACAGGGCACACCTGTGAAGTGAAAACCATTTCCGGTGACTACCTCTTGAAGCTCATTAAGAGAATGCCAAGAGTGTGCAAAGCAGTAATCAAAGCAAAAGGTGGCTACTTTGAAGAACCTAGAATATAAGACATTTTTTCAGTTGTTTCACACTTTTTTGTTAAGTATATAATTCCACATGTGTTAATTAATAGTTTTGATGCCTTCAGTGTGAATCTACAATTTTCATAGTCATGAAAATACAGAAAACTCTTCGAATGAGAAGGTGTTTTCAAAACTTTTGGTCTGTACTATATATACAGCTGTCCCAACATCTATGTGATTTATATACAGCAGTCTTGTGGTAAATGATCAGACCATGTCCTTACGGTCAGACTCTGCAATTACAAAGTACACAAGAGGGACACATTTATAAGATTAGTTATTGAAGAGTTAACAACCGGGCACCACGATCCCTTACACGGATCTCCCAAACCTCTTCAGTCCTGTTATTGAATATATGAGGCCACCCGAATATAGTGTTGAACACTTAACAGATAAGCATCCTTGCTCCAACAAATAGAAGAACAGAAGCGGCACTCCCCATCCGGAGATAGTTGCGTTTATTAGATCTGCCCTGCCAGCTTCACAGCAGGACGACCTTAGTTGTGAGAGGGAGTGAAGAGTCGACGGACGACGGCTTGCCCTTTCGCTGGGTTACTGCTTCAACGGGTCCTTGGTCATCCAAGGACTCGGTGAAATAGCTAATTTTGACCTGTAATGACCAGGCCATTTTTTTTTCAATTCTCACCAGTGTCATTTTATGAGGTTATAACTCTGGAACGCTTCAACGGATCCTGGTGATTCCAAGATTGCTTTTTCGTGACATATTTGACTTCATATTAGTGGTAAATTTAGGATGATAGTTTTTGTGATAATTTGTTAAAGGGATCCTGTCACCCCCAAAACACCTCTAAACCTATTAAAAGCTGTCCCTAGAGCATATTAACACTTTCCCTACACTCCTTTTACCTCCTAAATGCAGCAAGTGACATTGAGGAAAAACGTTTTTATAGTACCTAATTAGTGATGATAATGAGTGACTATGCTATGCGCATGCGCAGTGCGCATTTTGAAGCTGACAGCGCGGCGCCGGTGTAAATACGTCACCCGGCGCCGAGAATGACTGGATCGCGTCACCCAGCCACACTGCAGCCCGGACGCTATGGGAGAGATGGGAGGCGCGCAGGGAGGCGGCAATTTGAATCTGCCATGTACATCACGCCTATTCAGGCGTGATATGAAGAAGAGGGGCAGCCTGGATGAGTGACTATGAATAGCATAGTCACTCATTATCATCCCTAATGAGGTACTATAAAAACGTTTTTCTTCAATGTCACTTGCTGCATTTAGGAGGTAAAAGGAGTGTAGGGAAAGTGTTAATATGCTCTAGGGACAGCTTTTAATAGGTTTAGAGGTGTTTTGGGGGTGACAGGATCCCTTTAAGAAAACAGAAATTTGGTAAAATGTAGTAATTTTCAAACTTTAATTTTTTATACCGTTAAACCAGAGAGTTATATCGCACAAAATAGTTAAATAAATAACATTTCCCACATGTCTACTTTACATCAGCACAATTTTGGAAACAATTTTGTTTTTAGTTAGTGTTCAAAGTTCATAAGTAGTTTCTCGTTTTTACAACACAATTTACTAAACCATTTTTTTAGTGACTACATCACATTTTAAGTGACTTTGAGGGGCGTATGTGACAGAAAACACCCAAAAGTGACACCATTTTAAAAACTGCACCCCTCAAACTACTCAAAACCACATTCAAGAAGATTAGTAAATCTTCAGGTGCGTCACAGGAACTAAAGCAATGTGGAAGGAAAAAATTAACATTTTACATTTTCCAACAAAAATGTTATTTTAGTCTCAATTATTGCATTTTCACAAAAGTAAAAGCACAAAAAGGACTGTAAAATGTGTTATGCAAGCGGTAAAAAGAACACTTGGCGCACGCCAGTGTTCAGAAGGGATGGAGCAACATTTGACACTTCAAACGTGACATAGTATCCGCTAACGATTACAGCTAATTTTTCACTTGGAGAGCCCCTGATGTGCCGAAACATTGGAAACCCCCCAAAAGTGACCACATTTTGGAATCTAGACCCCCGCCCCAATGAACCTATCTAGATGTGTGGTAAGCACTCTGCAAATACGCAGCACTGTTCACACAGTATTTGTTGTGTATTTTGTGCAGATTTTGCATTGATGACGTGGGGCTGCGCTGTATTTTTGGTCACTAGCACAGATACAGCAGGCAGGCACGGGCTGCCACCCACCCCAGGTACCTAGTTGTACCTGGCTGGTAATCCAAAATACAGCGGAGCCCTTTTTTTTAATTATTGCTTGAAATAATTTAAAAAAAAAAACAACATGGAGCTACACCATATTTTTAGTATTTAGCCAGGTTGAACTTGGCAGCTGTGTGCTGGAATCCTCATCGTGGAGAGGCCCAAGCATTCTGGGCCCCCCACACTGCGAATTGCAGCCCCAAATCGCTCCAGAAAATGACACCTTAATTGAAGTGCCATTTTCTGGTACCCAGACTCTACCAGTTGCTGTGTATTGGCAGCTGGCACTAAGCCCGAGGTTCATAACATCGGGCAAATGTTGGAGCCGGCCATTAGGAATGACTAAGTAAATGGAAAAAAGACACAGCACACAGACAAATAATTTTATTATAACAAAACGCAAACACATATTTATACTCCATCTTTATTACCCCCACATACCCTCCCATGTAATCCAAAATGATGGTCCGAAATCGCTCTCTCGTTTTCAGAGACTGCAGCAAGGAATCATGGGTCCTCTTGTTACAGTCTCTGGGGTTACACTGATGCTGCACTGTATGGCAATAATCTGATTGCCATACAGTGCAGCGTTAAGTCCTGCAGACCCACGTCCCAGAGATCACATGATCTCTGAGGTTTGGGTCAGGTGAGCAGATGTCGCCATAACAACGTCAGGTTACCATGGTGATCGGCCCATCACAATTACATTACGGTGGTCCGATCACCACAGGGAGAGGCGAGTAACAGTGTGCTCCCTCTCCCCGGACCCTAAGTGCTGTGATCGGTATGATCGCAGTATTTAGGGGGTGACACAGAGCTAGGGACAGCGATCACTATTCACAGGACTGGAGGGGCGGCAGCAGAGGGGAGCAGGCACAGGAGTGGAAGGTCTGCAGCAGAGGGGGAGCAGACACTGGAGTGAAGGGGTGGTGGCAGAGGAGAACAGGCACAGGAGTGTAGGGGCAACGAGCGAAGGAAGAGGGGAGCGGATGGATTAAGATGGGAGTGGGCACAGAAGTGGAGGGGCGGTGAGCGGTGCAGCCACACGCGATGATGGGAGTGACCCCATCAGATCACGCCCATTGGTGCCAGAGGGTGCAATACTGCCCCCTTCAGAAAATCCAGCCTATGAAAGGGGGCAATGAAATCCCCAATCATAGCTGGAAAGTAACGATCAGGCAATTTAATTGCCAGCTCATTAAAATCGCTGTGATTGGCTGCTCAGAATTGAATACCCAATACCAGCAATTGAAGGTGCAGAGTAGGAAATCCAACCTTCTGGGAGGCCAAGCTATGGCATCCTGTGATTAGAATCACAGGATATCACAGCTCGAACCTTATTACCATGGCCAGGGTGCCGGATTTGCCCAGTGACTAACCTGTACGTCGCTGGTCAAGAACGACTTGGCTTTTTTGACGTATGGGTATGTCGCTGTCCAGGGAAGGGGTTAACATGCTTGGTTGTTTTCTTAATTAATATACTCATTCACTTAAGTTGCGCACAAAATAGTTAAATATCTTATTACCATGTAACACACAATCTGGAGGAGTGAGTAATCTATTATATAAAAGCCGAAGGCCACTTCCGGAAAAGCCGAAGGCCACTTCCGTGATGGTCTATGGCCAGGGCTGGTGACGTCAGCCAGTGCACTACAGGCACCGGCACAGGAACATTCCGACCTCGGAAGTTCCGTGTGCCCTACAGCCTCTCCCCTCCACCCTCTGCCCTACAGCCAGTAGCTAGATACCGGGGGGGGCAGGGGGGCCCATTGCCCGCCACCTCGGGGGGCCACACAACCTCTGGGGGTACCCGTGCTCCCAAACGCCCGCCGCGCGCCTGGAGAGGAGGGACGGCGGGACTTCCTGTCCTGCAGCTCTGCCCGCCCCTCCTCTCCTCCTACACCAACGCGCGGCCCGCGGTGAGTCTGCACCCCCCCACACGCTCCTCTGCCCTCCAGCCTCCGCTCCAGCCTGTGCCCGCCACCTCCGCTCCAGCCTGTACCCCCTCCAGCCTGTGCCCCCTCCAGCCTGTATCCTGTGCCCCCTCCAGCCTGTGCCCCCTCCAGTCTGTTCCTCCTCCAGCCTGTGCCCCCTCCAGCCTGTGCCCCCTCCATCCTGTGCCCTGTGCCCCTCCAGCCTGTGCCCCCTCCAGCCTGTGTCCTGTGCCCCCTCCAGCCTGTGTCCTGTGCCCCCTCCAGCCTGTGTCCTGTGCCCCCTCCAGCCTGTGCCCCCTCCAGCCTGTGCCCCCTCCAGCCTGTGCCCTGTGCTCCCTCCAGCCTGTGCCCTCTGCCCCCTCCACCCTGTGCCCCCTCCAGCCTGTGCCCCCTCCAGCCTGTGCCCTGTGCCCCCTCCAGCCTGTGCCCTGTGCCCCCTCCAGCCTGTGCCCCCTCCAGCCTGTGCCCCCTCCAGCCAGTGCCCCCTCCAGCCAGTGCCCCCTCCGCAGTCCTGTGCCCCCTCCTCAGTCCTGTGCCCCCTCCAGCCTTTGCCCCCTCCAGCTAGTGCCCCCTCCAGCCTCTGCCCTGTGCCCCCTTCAGCCTCTGCCCCCTCCAGCCTCTGCCCTGTGCCCCCTCCAGCCTGTGCCCCTCCAACCTCTGCCTCCTCCAGCCTCTGCCCCCTCCTGCCTGTGCCCCCTCCAGCCTCTGCCCTGTGCCCCCTCCAGCCTCTGCCCTGTGCCCCCTCCAGCCTCTGCCCCTCCAGCCTCTGCCCTGTGCCCCCTCCAGCCTGTACCCTGTCCCCCCTCCAGCCTGTACCCCCTCCAGCCTCTGCCCCCTCCAGCCTGTGCCCTGTGCCCCCTCCAGCCTGTGCCCCCTCTTGCCTGTGCCCCCTCCTCCTGCCTGTGCCCCCTCCTGCCTGTGCCCTGTGCCCCCTCCAGCCTGTGCCCTGTGCCCCCTCCAGCCTGTGCCCCCTCCAGCCTGTGCCCTGTGCCCCCTCCAGCCTGTGCCCCCTCCAGCCTCTGCCCTGTGCCCCCTCCAGCCTGTACCCTGTGCCCCCTCCAGCCTGTGCCCTGTGCTCTCCTCCAGCCTGTGCCCTGTGCCCCCTCCAGCCTGTGCCCCCTCCAGCCTGTGCCCTGCCCTCTGCCCCCTCCAGCCTGTGCCCTGTCCTGTGCCCCCTCCAGCCTCTGCCCCCTCCAGCCTGTGCCCCCTCCAGTCTGTGCCCTGTGCCCCCTCCAGCCTGTGCCCCCTCCATCCTCTGCCCCTCCAGCCTGTGCCCTGTGCCCCCTCCAGCCTCTGCCCCCTCCAGCCTGTTTCCTGTGCCCCCTCCAGCCTGTGTCCTGTGCCCCCTCCAGCCTGTGTCCTGTACCCACTCCAGCCTGTGTCCTGTGCCCACTCTAGCCTGTGTCCTGTGCCCACTCCTGCCTCTGCCCCCTCCAGCCAGTGCCCTGTGCCCCTTCAGCCTGTGCCCCCTCCAGCCTGTGCCCCCTCCAGCCTGTGCCCCCTCCACCCTGTGCCCTCCTCTCTGCCCCCTCCTGCTTGTGCCCCCTCCAGCCTTGCCCTGTGCCCCCTCCAGCCTCTGCCCTGTGCCCCCTCCAGCCTCTGCCCTGTGCCCCCTCCAGCCTATACCCTGTGCCCCCTCCAGCCTGTGCCCTGTGCCTCCTCCAGCCTGTGCCCTGTGCCCCCTCCAGCCTGTGCCCCCTCCAGCCTGTGCCCTGTCCTGTGCCCCCTCCAGCCTGTGCCCTGTCCTTGCCCCCTCCAGCCTGTGCCCTGTCCTGTGCCCCCTCCAGCCTGTGCCCTGTCCTGTGCCCCCTCCAGCCTGTGCCCTCTCCTGTGCCCCCTCCAGCCTGTGCCCTGTCCTCTGCCCCCTCCAGCCTGTGCCCTGTCCTCTGCCCCCTCCTCACCACTCCATATGCAAGGGACAGTATGTGTATATATGTGTGTATGTAGGCACTTCCGTCACTTTGTCCGCACTTCCCTCAACTTTGTACATACACTCCGCTATACTTACCACCGCCCCTGCGTCCGCTGCCTCGATCCTCAGTCGACATGTCGCCGCCCCCGAACTACTAGATCCAATATAGCGTCCAAGATGTCTCGCCAAACTACCCGGCCGACATATTGGATCCAGTCGTCCGGGGGCGGCGACATGTCGACTCAGGATCCAGGCGGCGGGGAAGACGCAGGGTCGGTGGTAAGTATAGCGGAGTGTCTGTGTATGTGTCTGCTTACCACTCTCCCACGGCGCTGCGCTGACCACTCTGCCCACGGCGCTGCGCTGACCACTCTGCCCACGGCGCTGCGCTGACCACTCTGCCCACGCCACTGCGCTGACCACTCTGCCCACGCCCCTGCGCTGACCACTCTGCCCACGGCGCTGCGCTCACCACTCTGCCCACGCCGCTGCGCTGACCACTCTGCCCAACCCACTGCGCTGACCACTCTGCCCACGGCGCTGCGCTGACCACTCTGCCCACGGCGCTGCGCTGACCACTCTGCCCACGGCGCTGCGCTGACCACTCTGCCCACGCCGCTGACCACTCTGCCCACGCGCTGCGCTGACCACTCTGCCCACGCCGCTGACCACTCTGCCCACGGCGCTGCGCTGACCACTCTGCCCACGGCGCTGCGCTGACCAATCTCACCGCACTCACTGCTAACCACTGAGCCACCGCACTCACTGCTAACCACTGAGCCACCGCACTCACTGCTAACCACTGAGCCACCGCACCGCACCTGACCCACTGCTAACCACTAGAGCCAAACACCCCGCACTCACTGCTAACCACTGAGCCACCGCACTCACTGCTAACCACTGAGCCACCGCACTCACTGCTAACCACTGAGCCACCGCACTCACTGCTAACCACTGAGCCACCGTATACTCTGCTACCCACTGAGCCACCTGTATACACACAATTAATTTCACCGCACTCCCCTAACTATTAGTAAATAAACTATATATGGATTCTAGACTACCCGATTCTTTAGAATCGGGACGCCATCTAGTATGATATAATTGGAAAAAGAGGGATATCTACTCATGTGGATGTATTAATAGTTAATGGACCCATAGCAGTGTCGGGAGGTGTTAAACAATCATAGTCCAGCCATATGCACCTGCACTGGCTCACCTCCTAATTTCATGCTGCTTGTCTTGCTGCAAAATGTGGACTTGCAACTTCGAGTGAATACGCCTGTGTTTGCACAAGTATAGAGATGCTATCTATTCTCTATATCAATTCTATGTCTGCATTGGACCCGCCTGCACTGAGGTCTGCAATTGATCACCTGGCTCCACTTGTGGCATATAGGCGATACACGTTTAGAAGGAGGCCACAGGACTGGTGAGTGATCTACTGCTAATAAAGCCTAGAAAGTTGCAGATAATATAACCTTGTTTCTGTTTTGGACTTTACTTTTTTTTTGATGTTGACAGTGTGATATAAATTACATATTTACTTTATTCTTTAGGTTATAACAATTAAAACTATATAATTCCAGAATAATTATCTGTTTATGCGTTATATTTACTCCAGGTACTAAGTAGAAAAACAAAAATAATTTTGTATCCCATATTCTAAAACATATATTCTTTATATATTTTTCTGTATGGGGGCTTATATTTGGCAGGACAAGTTATAATTATTTTTTTTTTTTACCTACTATGGTGTGACATAAAAACAGTGATTCTAACATTGGATAAATAACATGCTTATCATATACTGTAGTTTTGGGTGTTATTGGATGCACTGACATAAAAAATGTATTGTTTATTTTTATTTTATTACTTTAGCACAATAAAATCTAGTTTCCTAACAAAAATAATGTGTGTTACCTTATTGTAGGAGCCATAAAAGTTGTTTTCTTCATTCTTGGAGTTGGTATGTGTTGCTACTGGTATCATTTTGCTGTCCATGAGACTTTTTGATCACTTTTCAGCCAATTATTTTTAGTTCAGAATGATTCAGAATGATCATAACACTGCGATTCTGTTCCTGGCTTTTATACATTTTTTCTACTTATTTTAAATGGCACTCAATGAGTGTGATAAATAGCGATGTGATACATTAACTCTAGTCTTATACAGGAACAAAGAGAGGATCAAACAATCTCTTCTCTCCTTGCAATTTATCAGTTCCCCTGCAATCACCAGCATCATACTTCACAATGGCTGAAGTCATGCCAGCTACATTAAGGCTGCGATTCTTAGCTTTAACCCCTTCATGACCAAGTGCGTATATTGTGTCCCTCCCCCTGTTTCGAGCTCAAGTGCTAAGCTCGCATCATCCGCCCCACATCTCAGCTGATCTGATCAGCTGAGATGTGTAGCGAACAGTACCCATTGGATCAGCAATTTGATCAGCACTGTGAACCCTTCAAATTGCGCTGTCAAAGCATCGCAGCAGGGATCCAGAGGTCCCCGCCGGTATCAGAGGTCACGGGATGTGATCAGGAGACCTCCAATGGTTACCTTGACAGCCTGAGGTCCTGTGATGACCCCTGATGCTGTCTCACTTCCAGTGGATGCCTGGCGAGAGCCGGGATCCACGAATGGTTTCTGCTATGCAGAGACATGCTGAAGCATCTCTCTACATAACAGAAGCAATTAAACTGTGCAGCACTGAGGCTAAAAGTGTACATTTTTGGTATTTACAAACTAAAACCGACCCGAAGCATCACACCAACACATCAGTTTTACCATGTAGTGAACATATTGAATAAAAAAAAAAGTGATTGCACTTTTGTTTGCAATTTCACTACAGTTGGAATTTTTTTTTTCCCATTTTTATGTACACTATATGGTAAAATAAATGATGTCATTCAAAAGTACAACTTCTCACACACAAAAAACAAGCCCTTATATGTTTATATTGATGGGGAAAATAAAAAAGTTATGGCTCTTGGGAGAAGAATGGAGGAGAAAATGGAAAATTGTCCAGTGGCTTAAAAATTGTCCAGTGGGTTAAAATGAGACCGAAACAGCAGCTGTAGTTGCAACACAGCCTGAGATGTTACTGGTTAATGCTGTAAAAAGAGGAGAGAAAGCGCAATAGGGTTTTATCGTCATGACAATTATGTCGCGCAAACATTTCATGCTGCTCACCTGGGGCGGTTGTGTCGTCCACAACCACTTTGAAGGTATGTTATGGCTGCCGCAGGATCCACACTCCACTTGCAAACAGTGGTGGCCAGTGACCGTCGTAAGACAGGTTAGTTTTACCCTACTGATGATATGTTGTCGCAATAGCAATCCTGCTCAGTACGTGAGGAACCGCAGGTTCAGACATTTGGTGCATGTGCTTAGATGAGGAGCCAATAGATTGAAGCTACCATCTGTGGGATTATGACTGAACGCCTCTGACTTACCCCTGGCGGGGACCGTGAGGTACTCTGAACCAGGCCCTCTCGTCGTCTGCGGCTGCAATATGTCATGGTGGATTGACCCAGTCCGTGATCCCCTCGTCGGGTGAGCAGTTAAAAAGGGGAATTGGGAAAATAGATAAAAAAATAAACTAAAGCAAAAATAAGAGTGTTGTGACGCCACCCGTGGAATGCGGCCGGTATAGCCGCTGCTGCAGTCGGGACCTCTGGGGATGATGGGAGTAGCAGCAAGGATAGTTCATCTCTCCACATGAAGAGCAGGTCTCCAGTGCAACCGTGAAGTTTATGGATGTGATGAGAGGAATAGCGGGGCTCTGCTGCTGATTGGGTTCAGAGTCATACTCAGTCAGGCTGCTGCTGCCGGCTCGGCGGATCAGTCTACCTCTCCTCAGGCGTGGAAATCACAGTCTCACACAGTGCTAAACTTCAACTCGGTTTACTTCACTTTCTCGGCAGATGGTTACTACACAGTGCAATGGCAGTTCCGGTATGTTCATAGCAATCGGATGGCTCGTCCAAATCACCCCCTTTCATGTTCCTTTCATGGGCCCTTCAGTCTGTCCGCACGCAAGCTACAATCCAGCTGCCACGGACTTTTGGTGTACAACCTACCGGGTCCCCTAGCCCTAGTACGGCGGCCTTCTATTCACTGCACCGGAGGTTGGGTCGTGGGACAAAAAGACCTTGCACCCCGCCGGTGTTCGTGGTTGGAGCATAGAGCATCCTGGCCACTTCATCAGAGCCGACACCCTGGTTTCAACCCCAGTCCTTCAGCGTTCCAGCTAATTCGAGCACATCTAGGACTGCTGTCACTCACTGCGATCTGCAGCCCGGGACCCAGGCAAGCCTCATAGTGGCACAGGCTGCCTGGTCCATGTCTTTTCAGTCCTATTTGTTGGTGTTCTCGCCTCTCCTTCTGACTGAACTTGACTCCTCGACTTTACTTGGCTGACTGGCTCACTGAACTTGGTTTTGTCTAGTTTTGTTGCCTCCCCTAACAGGGTCATATCCTAGCTTCCCCACCCTCTACTTGTCTCCTCCCGCCATTCCGTTGCTGGGCATAGAGTCCCTAGTCTTGGGCTCTAGAGTGTGTTGGGTGTGTGTTTGGGGTGACCGAACTTACCGATCCCTGCTGCTGCGTCATATAGTGGCGACCGGTCCGCAGGGGCGCCACACCTCTAAGTCAGAATACCCCCTAAACGTGATGATACCACAGTGCGGAGGAGCCCATCCCAGCCAGAGATAGCCGGAAGAACCCGGCGCCTCTCTCCCGGAGCGCACCAAGTGGGTACCAGGCCCGGACTGGCCATAGGGCATACCGGGAGTTTTCCCGGTGGGCTGAATGGGAATTGGGCCGTTGCGGCCGCTCTTTACCTTTAAGAGGTCGCCTGCGGCCCCTTTCTGTCCTTCTGCGGCCGCCGGCCGGGCACAGCCAGGGAGCTGCACAGTAGCCGCAGCCGCGTTTCCGGTGGCGGGGAGCTTCCGGCTGTGTTCCTGCAGCTGCTTCTTGGAGGATACTCCTCCACTCCTCTGCGGCTCCAGCTGATGGACGCCTCCCTGAAGCTACTGTACACGCTGCTGACCAGGGGCCATGCACTACCTGCACTGTCTGCTGGTACCGGGCACGTCCTCCAGCTTCATCTCCTGCGTCTGCTGAGCTCCTTCATCCTGGGCGGTAAGGAGTATTATGCCTCCGGCCTGGAGGTTTCTGCAGTGAGATGTCTGGATGCTGTCTGGTGGCTGCCATCTGAGGCACAGGGGATTTACAGCAGTTGTTTGAACTTTCTCTGCCCTCCCTCCCCCCCAGATCTGTGACCTGTCAGCAACTTCCAGCAATCCCACAGACAGAGCGACGGACCGGAGAGCAGAGTCCTGTCCTGGATGGTAATTGTGACTCAGGCAGCAGAGCAGCACTGTAAGACCATGTATATCCCTCCATGGTTCTGTGTGTGTGTGTGTGTGTGTACAGTACATGTGTCTGTGTGTGTGTGTGTACAGTACATGTGTCTGTGTGTGTGTGTACAGTACATGTGTGTGTGTGTGTACAGTACATGTGTCTGTGTGTGTGTGTGTACAGTATGTGTGTGTGTGTGTGTGTACAGTACATGTGTCTGTGTGTGTGTGTACAGTACATGTGTCTGTCTGTGTGTACAGTACATGTGTCTGTGTGTGTGGTGTACAGTACATGTGTCTGTGTGTGTGTGTGTGTGTGTACAGTACATGTGTATGTGTTTTGTGTACAGTACATGTGTCTGTGTGTGTGTGTACAGTACATGTGTGTGTGTGTACATTACATGTGTCTGTGTGTGTGTGTGTGTGTACAGTACATGTGTCTGTGTGTGTGTGTACAGTACATGTGTCTGTGTGTGTGTACAGTACATGTGTCTGTGTGTACAGTACATGTGTGTGTGTGTACAGTACATGTGTCTGTGTGTGTGTGTGTACAGTACATGTGTGTGTGTGGTTACAGTACATGTGTGTGTGTGTACAGTACATGTGTGTGTGTGTACAGTACATGTGTGTGTGTGTGTACAGTACATGTGTCTGTGTGTACAGTACATGTGTCTGTGTGTACAGTACATGTCTGTCTGTGTGTACAGTACATGTGTGTTTTTTCTGTGTGTACAGTACATGTGTTTGTCTGTGTGTACAGTACATGTGTCTGTCTGTGTGTACAGTACATGTGTCTGTCTGTGTGTACAGTACATGTGTCCTGTCTGTGTGTACAGTACATGTGTCTGTGTGTATGCATGTGTCTGTGTGTGTGCATATGGATGTGTGTGTATACATGAATGTGTGTGTATACATGGATGTGTGTGTGTGTGTGTGTATATGGATGTGTATATGTACGGTATATATATAAATATATATATATAATGTATATGTATGTACAAATGGATGTGTCTGTATATACACATATACTCTGTGTGCACATACGGATGTGTGCGTATATATAATGTATGTGTGCACATATGGATGTGTATGTCATATGAATGTATGTGCATATATATATATATATACACACACACACACACACACACACACACACACACACACACACATATATATAATGTGCCCAGTGCACATCTGCGTTTTGGCTGTGTTTGGCTTCATTTAATGCAAAACACAGATATGAAAAGGCCCATACTGTATGTGTGTACATCTGGATGTGTGTGGTGAACACTGCACAGTACCACTTCTCCAGTTCTGTATGCTGGGTGCAATCCTCAGTATCTGTATTATTCTGTATATATACATTGCACAGTACCACTTCTCCTGTCCTGTATACTGGGTATAATCCTCAGTATTTGTATTATTCTGTATATATATACTGCACAGTATCACTTCTCCTGTCCTGTATACTGGGTGTAATCCTCAGGATCTGTATTATTCTGTATATATACACTGCACAGTACCACTTCTCCTGTCCTGTATACTGGGTGTAATCCTCAGTATCTATTATTCTGTATATATACACTGCACAGTACCACTTCTCCTGTCCTGTATACTGGGTGTAATCCTCAGTATCTGTATTATTCTGTATATACACACTGCACAGTACCACCTCTCCTGTCCTGTATACTGGGTGTAATCCTCAGTATCTGTATTATTCTGTATATATACACTGCACAGTACCACTTCTCCTGTCCTGTATACTGGGTGTAATCCTCAGTATCTGTATTATTCTGTATATACACACTGCACAGTACCACCTCTCCTGTCCTGTATACTGGGTGTAATCCTCAGTATCTGTATTATTCTGTATATATACACTTCACAGTACCACTTCTCCTGTCCTGTATACTGGGTGTAATCCTCAGTATCTGTATTATTCTGTATATATACACTGCACAGTACCACTTCTCCTGTCCTGTATACTGGGTGTAATCCTCAGTATCTGTATTATTCTGTATATATACATTGTACAGTACCACTTCTCCTGTCCTGTATACTGGGTGTAATCCTCAGTATCTGTATTATTCTGTATATATACTCTGCACAGTACCACTTCTCCTGTCCTGTATACTGGGTGTAATCCTCAGTATCTGTATTATTCTGTATATATACACAGTACAGTAGCACTTCTCCTGTCCTGTTGTCAGAGAGGCGGTATTGGACTTTGTGATTTTCAGCATTTAAATGGTGTTTAAATTAAATATCCCCAATATGGAAGTCATCACTTCTCTTCTGTATAGGTGATGACTTTCCCTTCACTCTGGATTTGACCGCTGGGAAATGTGGCTTTGTAGATCACCATGTGAATGGAGCTGCGGTTCATTTCCCTTTGCTGCACCATTCACATGTGGCTCTTCAGATAACTCCTTTAAGAAAGTGATGAGGCCACGACAACGTAAAAGCAAACTTCACTGATCGGGGCTGATGGGTCATATAGTATGTGGGCTGCTGGGGCTTGTTTTCCAGGGCTGCTTTTTGGTCCCAGTCCGGCCCTGGTGGGTACTATGTTGGCTCCCTGAGGAAGGACTTGGGATATAATTCCAAAACGCATCGGAAGGATTGGAATAAAAGCCATCATTACACGATAATAGTGGTATCACCCTGTTTCATTGTGTGAGCAGCGCGGATCCAGGAAGCATTTTCCAGTTCTCCTTTTTTCTTCTAAGCCATCTACAGGGGTTGGACAAAATAATGGAAACACCTAACGTTTTGGCATCATAATCTTAAAACATGTTATAAACATGCAAACCGTGACATATGTTAATGTTTTGAAATTCAATTGTAAAATTGAAGGCATACTGAACCAGCATGGCTACCACAGCATCTTGCAGCGGCATGCTATTCCATTCGGCATGCGTTTAGTTGGACCATCATTTATTTTTCAATAGGACAATGACCCCAAACACACCTCCAGACTGTGTAAGGGCTATTTGACCAAGAAGGAAAGTGATGGGGTGCTACGCCAGATGACCTGGCCACAGTCACCAGACCTAAACCCAATCGAGATGGTTTGGGGTGAGCTGGACCACAGAGTGAAGGCAAAAGGGCCAACAAGTGCTAAGCATCTCTGGGAACTCCTTCAAGACTGTTGGAAGACCATTTCTGGTGACTACCTCTTGAAGCTCATCAAAAGTGTGCAAAGCAGTTATCAAAGCAACAGGTGGCTACTTTGAAGAACCTAGAATATAAGACATATTTTCAATTGTTTCACACTTTTTTGTTAAGTATATAATTCCACATGTATTAATTCATAGTTTTGATGCCTTCAGTGTGAATCTACAATTTTCATAGTCATGAAAATAAAGAAAACTCTTTGAATGAGAAGGTGTGTCCAAACAATTGGTCTGTGCTGTATAAGATTATAACACATCTCCTGTGCAGAGATAATCAGACATGTCCTTGTATGGTCAGACACAACCATTACACAGTACATAGCAGGTACACATATGTAAGATTATCTCAGTACAGGAGATGTGGTCAGACTATGTAACTATATGGTCAGACATAGTCATTACACAGTACATAGCAGGGACACATACAGGGGTTGGACAAAATAATGGAAAAACCTAATGTTTTGGCATCATAATCTTCGAACATGTTATAAATATGCAAACCGGGACATATGTTAATGTTTTGTAGTTGATTATTTGTGTTAAGTGATATGTGCATGTAAATTAACGGTTTGTTTTGCTGAATTGTAAGAGTATTGATGAGAAAGTGATACCAATGGCATACCATTCGGATTTTCAAAAAGGCTAAATTGTTGGTGCTCGTCTGGCAGGCGCTAGTGTAACAGAAAGTGCCCGAATGTTTGGCGTGTCAAGAGGTACTGTCTCCAAAGTAATGACTGCACTTGAAAGAGAAGGAAAAACGTCCGCAGCAAAGCACAGGTCCGGCTGAAAGTCGAAGTTGACTGACAGAGACTGTCGGACTCTAAAGCGAATTGTGAGAGGATCGCAAGACCACGGCTCCGAAAATCACTGCTGAGCTCAATGAACACCTACAGAACCCAGTTTCCACGAAAACTGTTCGTCGGGAGCTGCTCAAATCTGGATGCCACTGAAGAGCTGCAATTAGAAAAACGCTGCTCTCAATGACCAATGTTTCCAAGCGTTTAAAGTGGTGTAGAAACCTCCAGAATTGGTCCCTCGAGCAGTGGAAACGTGATATTCTCAGATCAATAATCGTTTACCCCATTTTCCGACATTCGGCCGAGTGTACGTTTGGAGACAGCCGAAAGAAGTATTCCATCCAGACTGCCTTATCCCAACTGTAAAACATGGCGGAGGTTCTGTGATGATCTGGGGTGCTATTTCGTGGAGATCCGCCGGGCCAATGATATGACCTTGTATGAATCCATACCTTGGAGAATTGAGGCTGTAATCGCGACAAAAGGTGGACCTACACCATATTAAACTAACTTTTGTTGATTTTTCCAGGTGTTTCCATTATTTTGTCCAACCCCTGTATATGGGCATGTATGTCATAGAAAGTTGACTAAAATAATTTGATATTTCCTATTCCATGTCTTTACCTGTTATGATCTACACAGATCTGCATGAGAACATGCCTCTAGACCTTATTTTAAATGAATAGCTGTGTATTATGAAAGCAAAATGTCAGTCATGACGTGTATCAGACTTGTAAGACCCCCCTCCCATGTACAATAAGATCTGGTGGCAGATTAGCATTGAGATCTCTGTCCAACCCATAGATCTTAACAAGTCAAGTCATCGGATTGCATACATCAAGGTATCGTTATTTTCAACCCTCTATGACCTACATGCCCATATTGAAGTACTCCTGCATGGGTCAGTAGTGGAGTAGATGTAACTCTCAGACCCCTTTAAATTTTTCACTCTTTATCTCAGTTTTTCTTTTTTAATAAATTAGCAAAAATTTCTACATTTGGGGTGCGGAGTGTTCATTAATGAGAAAAATATGTACTTTTTTGAATTTACAAAATTGTTGCAATGAAACAAAAAGTGAAAAATGTAAAGGGGTCTGAATACTTTCTGTACCTATGTCCTTGACTGCTTAGATGATGTTTGCATAGTGTGGTGAAATTAATGGCTCTATATAAGAGAGTAAAATAAATAAATACTTGCCACCCAGCAAGAACATGTGATTTGCGTCCTTGGCAAGAAAAGGATTAAACATAGTGCAAGTGTAGGTCCTTTCAACTATACTCAAGGCTACTGCTTTTCATTTTAGACATCTCATTAGAGGTTGGAGTGTAGAATTCTTTACTGCTTCCAATGCAGTTTATAGATAAAGTAGTATGAAGATGTACTTGTTATGTGCTGTTTTTTTGTCAAGTGCAAGCCTTGAATGTGTCTGGGTGGGGTAGCTTTCTCATCTTCTTGTCTTGCTTTGTGGTATTCTGTATAAATCTGCATAATAATTTATTTCACATTTTATGTGTCAGAGCTGATAAAATGTAGGCGTAGTGACAATTTCAATTTTAGAGTTACACATAAAAAGGGGGCATTACTAAAATGAAAATAGGTGTTGCAATGTACGATATTTGCTCTTTTATGCTCAGGAGTCTTGTGAGGGGTCCAAAACCTTGATTGACTACTATCTGTTTATGTTCAACTCATACAGGTAAAGGGCCCGTTACACACAACGATATCGTGAACGATATCGTTGCAACGTCACTGGATTGGTGACGTTGCAGCAATGTCGAAACGACATCGTTGTGTGTGACACGTATCAACGATAAGTCGTTGATCGTAGATTTATGGTCCTGCCCATAAATCTATTGTTGGTCTCGCGCTGGGCGCCCAGCATCAGCACGTTTGACAGCGGGAGACCAACGATGGACGAACTGGGAGCTGGTATCCATGGTAAACAGCGGGTATCTAGGCAGCGCTGTCCCTAGTTACCCGTGTGTACCTTGGATACCAGCCTGTAAGCGGAGAAGGTAACTGGGCTCTGCCTAGATACCCACTGTTTACCATGGTTACCATCCTGCTCCCGCTTACCACAGCCTGGCAGCGAAAGCTAGACATCATGGATTCTTTTCCACGATGTTGCTGGTCCACTGGTCGCTGGTGAATCTGCCTGTGTGACCATCATTAAGAATGGGTTGAGCCACTAGCCTTGACTCTCCAGTATTGTGCCTAGTTAGCAGAACCCTTCTTACTCTCTGACAGCTCATCTATTAAAGATCCCAACGACTGCCAAATAGATAACCTAGCGCGCTTGGTCTTTGAAGCCTCAGGAGCAGCCCTCTCACCCTCGTTCGCAACAGTGTAGGTCGCAAAGGCAATGGTATCTTGGATAGATTCCTCACGCGCAATATTACAAGACCTTGATCCCCCACAAGAGGCAACTGACCTGCTTGACCACCTCTCAATGTCCGGGGAATACTTCTTGCTCGCATCCTTAGACACAGCAAACTGCTCCGCCTTAGTGGAGAATGCCATCTCCATTCGCCGAACTCTGGCTCAGAGACTGGCACGCTGACTTCGTATCTGAGAGATCCCTCCTTACCCTACCAGGGAGGTCGCCTATTCATGCAAATTTATCCCCAGCAACGGCTGAAGCGGCCCTTCCGCCGCCCGCAGCCACAATATCAATTCCGCACCTCACGCGGGATATCAGGATGGCCCACCTCAACGGCTAACACAGACACAGTACGCCTTAACCGTGGGGACAGAAATACCCCTTCTCATTCAAGACCAATTCCACCTGGAAGAACAACCCTAAACAAACCCGCTCTAAGGGCACTAGACCCCAAAGATTCAACGCATGACTCCCTCCCCCACCCGATCGACACCAACATAATAGGCGGACGTCTCCTACACTTCCGCCACTCATGGCTTGCTGTCGTACACGACAAGTGGGTCAGAGAACTGGTGTTGTCTGGTTACAAGATAGAATTCTCATCCTGGTCCCCAACTCGCATTTCCTCTAGCGTCCCCCCAAAACAAACGTATGCCCGTTTTTCAAAGCCATCAATTCACTACTCAAAACCGTGTCATAACACGAGTACCAGAAACTGAAAAAAAAAGACGAACAGTACGCCCCATCCTAGACTTCAAACTCCTCAACAAATTCGTAAAAGTCAGACAATTCAGAATGGAATCTCTATGCTCAGTAATCAGGAGTAAAAGGAGAGTTCTTACCAACCATCGACATCCAAGACGCATATCTCCACATTCCCATTTTTCCCCCGCACCTAAAGTACCTGCGGTTCGCCGTGCAAAAACGCCACTTACAATTTGTCGCATTGCCCTTCGGCCTCTCAATCTCACCCAGAGTCTTCACAAAAGTCATGGCAGCCGTCATGACCATTCTCCATTTGCGGACAGTGGTTGTCCTCCCTTATCTAGACGACCTGCTAATCAAGGAACCATCCTTCTAGGCTTGCCTAGAGAGTGTCCGAATAACATCGGACACGCTCTCCCCGCCTGGGGTGGCTCATAAACCTAGACAAATCATCCCCAATGCCGGCCCAAAGAATAAACTTTCTAGTGATGACCTTCAACACCACATATGGGCTAGTCATACTCCCCCAAGACAAGGCCATGGCGATTCGAAAGGGAATTTGCATACTTTGTGGTGGACCACCTCAATGCATCAGCTTCGGCATGGGGGTCCTAGGAAAAATGGTAGCAGCAATGGAAGCAGTTCCCTCCGCTCAGCTACATTTCCGACCCTTGCAGCTTGCCCTCCTCTTGGCTTGGACAAAAATCCCTTCAGCCTTGACCGCAAGCACCGCCTATCTCCACAAGTCAAACATTCACTTACCTGGTGGACACCGGCCATCCTCACTCACACAGGGAAAATCCTTTCTCCCAGTCCAATGGCTAGTCGTCACCACTGACACCAGCCTACTCAGCTGGTGGGCCGTTTTTTGCCAACACAAGGCCCCAGGACTCACATTTCAAAATCAACATTCTGGAGCTATGGGCAATCTACTTAGCGCTCCAACACTTTCACTACCTTCTAGCCGGTCGCCCCATCCGCTTTCAATCAGACAACACAACAGCAGTAGCGTACATCAATCACCAGGGTGGCACACGCAGCAAATCTGCAATGCGCGAAGTGGAACATATCCTACGCTGGACCAAAACAACTCAGTCGGTCATATCAGCAGTCCTCATCCCAGGAGTGGACAACTGGGCAGCAGACCTAAGCCGCCAGGGACTGGCTTAGGAGATCCAAAAGTCCAAAATCCCAAAGATTTTCTACAGATCTGTCAGTGCTGGGGAACCCCCGACGTGGACCTGGTGGTATCAAGGCTGAACGCAAAAGTCCCGGCCTTTTGTAGCCAAGTCCCGGAACTCCTTAGCTCTAGGGGTGGACTCGCTGGTCTTTCCTTGGTGCCAATTCCAACTCCCATACATCTTCCCCCATCTGCCATTGATCCCAGGAGTAATCAGAAAGATCAAAGCAGAAAAAGTCCAAGTAATACTCATTGCCTCAGACTGGCCATGACGAGTGTCGTACGCAGAGCTCATACAGATTTTCGTAGACGTGCCCTGGCTGCTCCCAAACCGACCAGACCTCCTGATCCAGGGCCCCATTTCATTTACCACCAGAACTCCGGGGCCCTATCTTTAACGGCATGGTTATTGAATCCTTGGTCCTGACCCTGGCAGTCTTTTCACCAGAGGTCATAAAAACCATGGTTAATGCCCACAAACCTACACCTCATGTATCTATCACCGCACCTGGAAGACCTTTTTCCAGTGGTGCAAGAACCGCAACCGTATCCCACTCCTATTTTCCATCCCTACAATCCTGGAGTTCCTTCAAACCGGCCTTAACTCGGGTCTGTCACTCAGCTCCATCAAGGGCCAAATCTCCGCCATAACCATATTTTTCCAACGCAGGATTAATACCAAACCTCAGTCAAAACGTTCATCCAAGGGATTTTGCACACGTGGCCTCCCTACAAGACACCCGTGGTCATCTGGGACCTAAACTTAGTTCTTGGCGCTCCACAAAAGCCCCCGTTCGAACCACTGCAAAAAGTATCTCTATCCCACCTTTCATGGAAAGTTGCCTTCCTAGTCGCAATCACGCCGATCAGGCGCGTATCAGAACAAGCTGCCCTATCCTGTCAACCCCTTCCTTCTATCCTTGGACTACTTGTCTATATGCCAGGAGGTAAGAAGAAAGAAGCTAGACCTTTTGTTTGAGGGTGGTGAAATTCCTGGGACATGTCCACCGGAGATTGAAAAAGCCTTCAACAATTTGGAGAAGGCTCTTTTGCAACACCTGCGAGTGTGGTGGGATCATGCCACATTATCTAAATATGTATCAAGGAAAATGATCCCGAGAGGATTACGTATTAAAAAGGTGGCCACCATTACATTCAATGATGTTTTTGAAAAAAATTGGAATGAAGCCCTCACAGACTGTTCTTTGAGACTTATTGGTTTAATCATTGCTGAGGAGGAAATGAAACTTGAAAACCTGGAGGAAAACATCAAAGTTCTCCAGAATGAAGCTGACAAATATATTTCCACTGAGATGTATGAAGCTCTTTACAACAAAATGCATAAAAAGATCGAGGAGGTGGAGAAAACAATTATTGAAACTAAAAAGAACAAATTCAGCAGGGATTCTGGTGATTATGCAAACAACACAATTTATGCCTGGAAGCGGTTCACACCAAAGAAGCCACGCTCGCCTTATAATCCGCAAACCCCAAAAAGACCTGGAAAACCTAGTGCTCCTCGCCAACCCAATCAACCTAAACCTATCCTGCGAAAAACATCTAAATTCAACATAAGAAATGTGAGACTCTCATCAGCTAATAATACCACAGAAGATTCTAAGGATCTCCTGGATGTCTTGGATTCGGATCCGGAAAGTTCAGAAGGTACATCATACCGTCCCTACAATACTAGGTCTTTACAAACCCCAAAAAACGGGATAAGCCACCACGTAAACGACGGCGGAAAAAAACGGGGAAAGAAGAAACATCACAAGTAAGTGATTATGATACATTTACTGTTATCAATATGTCTGCCAACGTATTGTCTGAATCCCAACTGAAAGTACTCAGTAAAGGTTTGAACTTTGTACCAAGCAATCGGGCCGATTTATACCAGACTATAAAGGATATCAATAAATTCACCAGGAATGTAACTATAAAGAGACATTTTGCTGGAGAGACTGTAACAATTCAGCTAGAGAATCCTGACACACATTCAACTCGATCTATGGATTGTTATCCCTTATATTTTGACATCAGGGATTTGTCAGCTTTGCAAAGTTTACAAAATACTACTTTACATGATGAGATTGAAGGTTGCAGAATGAATAAAGTAATTGCATGCAAAAATAAATATTCTAATCCCACTTTTTATCCCTTTGCTTCAAGACCTTCTGCCATGGATTCTTTTCAGGGAGCAATGGAGAGGGACCTCTGAGGTTTATTGGGTCAAAAAATCGTATGACTAATAATTTGTCCAATGCAGAACGGTTAGCACTGAATGATTTGAGAAACAACAAAAATGTGGTTGTTAGATCTTCTGACAAGGGGGGTCCGTGGTGGTGTTGGATTCAGATCTATACAAAAAATAAATTTTAGAGTTATTAACAGATGACACCACGTACCGCCCCCTGTCAGAGGATCCTACAAAATCCTTCTTATGTGAGTTCAAGAAATTGCTGGATGATGGGGTCTATTTAGGAGCCATTGATATTAAAATGAGAGATTATCTCTATGTGGACAAACCTATTGTACCGGTTTTTCATGCTCTCCCCAAGATCCACATATCTGTCTTTCCTCCCCCTCTGAGGCCGATCGTAGCAGGGATTGGATCCTTGCATGAGAGACTTTCTGAGTGGGTGGATGACAGGCTGCAGATCTTGTTGGAGTGCATGCCCGGCCGCATTAAAGATTCTAAACATCTTGTCCAGGCTTTAGAACACATGACCTGGGAAAAAGGCTCAAAATGGATCACATGTGATGTGACACAATTATACTCATCCATTCCCCATGATAAATCAATATGGGTGGTAGAACAATTTCTGAAAGAAACAGACGTTTTCAGCAATGCAACAAAAGAGTTCCTACTGCTTTTCTTGCGTTTTTAAGGAGTAATTACTTTCTCTTCAACGGCAAATACTATTTGCAATGTTGTGGTTGTCCAATGGGGCCAAAATTCTTGCCCTCATTGGCAAACCTATATATGAAAAGTTGGGAAGAGAGATTCATTTATGCAGAATCCTCTCCATGCAGGTCCGTAATTCGTTGGTACGGGAGATATATAGACGATATGATCCTGATTGGCGCGTATCGTCTGTAGAGTCTCCCGTACCAGATCCCCTTATGTTGTCGGATTGGTTCCATGACAACGATTACAACTTAAAATTTACCATGGAGGTACATGCCAATAGTACTCCTTTTTTGGACCTATTTCTCACAGGCTGTGAAAAAACAGGCCAAATTTTATTGCAAGCCCACCAGTGGTAACTCAGTACTAAGAGCCGACAGTTGTCACCCCAGACATATTATTAAAAATCTCCCTGTGGGGAAACTGATACGTGCTAAGCGTAGTTGTACCACACAGGAGGATTATAAGAAAGAAACTGCAGTCATCAGTGACAGACTTAAAAAGAGAAACTACCGGTCATGGATGATAGAACGTGCAAAAACTATCGTCCATGACAGGGATAGGGCAGACCTTTTAAAAGACAAATTTGAATCAAAACCTGCCAAAAACACAGGAGGTCTGGTCTTTTCCACCTCTTACAGCACGGATTTCCATGATATAAAAAAGATTTTCCACAGGAATATCTCAATATTATATCAGGATGATTCTCTTGTAGATGTACTTCAGTCTGGGGTGAAAGTCATTCCCAGAAAAGGAAAAAATATTGGGAGCAGCATTTCCCCAAGTATTTTTTCAGAACAATCTGAAAAAACATACACATGGCTGACTTACACAGGCATGTACAAGTGCGGTGGACATAAGTGTGGTATGTGCAGATATGTAACAGCAGGCAAATCATTTGTGAATTTGGCCACTGATAATGAACATCAGATTAAATCATACATAAATTGCAATACCACACATGTGGTATATTTAGCTACATGTGTGGATTATGCTAAATGTTATGTCGGCTGCACAACCCGCACTTTAAAAGTGAGGATTTCTGAACATCTCACTGCTGCCAGCCCAAATTCTAAATCCTTGAGAACAGGATTGTCTGGATTATCCAGACACTTCAGGGATATACATGCAGGCAATTTTAAGTCCCTAAAAATCATGGGAATTGAAAGAGTTTCCTCACCATACCGAAGTGGTAATTGGGAAAGGAAACTACATGAAAGAGAAAAGCTATGGATTCTGCAGCTGAATACACGATCACCAAATGGTCTCAATTTCAAGAATGATTTGTTTTATTTCTATTAAATAGAGCAGTGATGATAAAATATTCATAATAAATCATGATTATATTGATGTATTTATTTATTTCAAAAAATATGCAACTGTTCTATTTATATTTGTATATTTGTATTTATATGAAGGTCTCTCATATTTCTATACTTAGCTGGCAATACAGGAGTTAAATTTCCAAGATGTAATCATGGTAAATGGAATACAGGTGCTCCTATGACTTGTGCTTTTACTTGTATATATGTGTGTGTTTTATTGTAGTTTGATGAGCTAACGAATAAGGAGTATATCTCCGAAACGCGTATAGCAGCCCCACAGGGGCATCTGTATGTTTCATATTTAAGAAAATAAAAGGAAATAACTGCAAGTGGCAGTGGATTTTATCTTTCTCATTCATTGATGGACGTCTGCCATTAATTCACTGCCTGGGAATCCTGGTGGATATAGGGTGGAGGAGCTTGACAGCCGTCTTCCTGCATTTAGATTGCCATGCAGCAGAGGGTGACAGGTCCTCTTTAACAGTGAACAACATAAAACAATAAAAAAAAGAAAAAATTGTTTCTTCACCATACAGCTGAACAAAAGAGTTAAATAAAACACATTCAAAGAATCATATGAATATAAAAATGGTATGCCCGAAAACAAAATTGCTGTTGTCCTGGAAACTTTTTATTCTTAAAGCCGGACCAACAGCTACCCCCCCTCCCCCACACCACTCCTGCGCCGGACTGACAGCACACACACACCCCCTCCTCACTCCTGCGTCGGACTGATAGCACCCCCCTCCCGCGCCGGACTGACAACATCCCGCTCCTAGGCTCAGGTGGCAGGGAGCCTTGGTTCATCCCTGATTTTTATATAATTGTATTTAGAGTGTTAATTTTTATACTTATTGGGGTAATTTTAGCACTGTTTTCTTATCCTTTAAGGATAAAAGGTTTTCATGTATTTATGGTGCTTCCCACTAGATGGAAATATGACATTTAATAAGAACCTATAGATATTTACGTTTATGGTCCGGCAAAAGAACAAACCCCTATTCCATTCAGTCAGCAGAATATTAAAAAAGCTTTATCTGTCAGAGCTTTGTGATGCAAAAAAATAAATGTTGTAAATGTCTCTTGTATAATGCTCAGATGGAGACCCTATGTCTCTGACTTGATTTATGACAGGCTCAGAGGGCACGGAGATGCAGCAGAAACAATCCTGTATAAAACAGATAAGAAATGTAATACCAGGGAAATGTTACCTTTAGAAAGCAACAGCAGTTGTGGTACTCACTTATACTTTGTGGGACAACTTCTTTAACTATAATGAGACGGATGTAGTCACGTGGCCTATGATCCGGGGGTGTTTGTCCTTTTAGGTATGCACAAAAGCACGGTCAACCACAGTTTCTTGCACCACAGAAAAGATGGACACCACAGCGCCTCATTAGTGAAAGAATCTGTTAGGGGTTTTATCTGAATCACGTATTTCATAGATTTAATGAAAACCATGCTGTAAGTGCTTAGCATGGAGCACAGGATAAATATGAATTGAGTTTTAAAAGTGATCCAAAATGTTATGGAATATCAAAATAGTGCTAATAAAAGCTTCAACTCAACCCACAAACAACAAATTCCCAGTCAGGTTCATCATTTGTTGACAGAAATTTAGGAGTTTTCAGGTTCCTGGTAGCACAAAGGCTTTGGAAAAGTGACATGATTCCCTCCCGCTCACAAAAAAAAAAGAAATCCAGTGAATCCTGTGCTGCCAAATCTAATCACAAATCATTCTGAGCCCACAGTGTGCCTTAAGCGCAGTTAGTGTCCACATGTTTGGCATAACTGTAGTGGAGAGAGTCCACCTAGACCACCACTCCAGCAGTTTTGTTTTTTTCCAGTGTTGGAGTGGTGTTTATACCTGCGCCCACTACCCCAAGTTTCTGCTGTTCTGGCACAACGGGGGCTCTGCCAAACCATTCAAGCAAATGGAAACACCAATGTACTCAGTAATACGGTCATATAGTGGTCAGGCACCAGGTCTACACAGGTGCTCTGTTGGCTAATGATTAAGGAAGTTGTGTCTTCCGAAACGCGTCTAGCGCCCAGCTAGCACGCTGAATGATTTTATAAATTTCATTCAACAATAAAGAACAAAATTTTATGAAGACAAGCACCGGTGGTTTCCACTTTACATTGCTCTGTTGAGTACCTTTGCACTACAGGAAAGAGCATACAGCACTGGTCAGGAACAGTCACAGGCAAAATTTCTAATAACTACAGGATCCTGTTAGCTTCCTGATGGTATTCTGATTGTAGACATTTAAGTATACCTACTGGATATAGATGTCGATCGTACAGCAAGTCCAGCATATACTTTTCAAATGAACCCCCAACCCGTCGTTGACTTTTCACCCTTTTTTGGTCTAGTTTTCATTATTCCTCGCTTGTTTTTCAGTTGCTCCTAATTTTCTTTTTAATCTACGGTATGTCTTTTCTAAAGTTGTTTTCAGGTTCTTCAGTTTAAGATTTCAAGAAGTTTTCACCTGATTTATCAAGTTTGTCTTTTTAGAAAGTTGCAAATGTACTCCAGTTCCCACTTGGAGCAATTTCAGATTTTTCTGGAATTATTGGGACTTTTGGCAAAACTTTCAACTTTGCACTAACAAGTCACAAAAATGGTTAAAGTAAAAAAATAGGGGGGGGGAACAAGAGGCGCAATAGTGCCCTATCACTAGTGACACTAATGTATGCGGTGGGTATGAATTCACTCACCTAGCACAGTTGTGAGACCCACAACTGGTGTAAAAGCATTTGGCATTAAATGCAGCTGCTGCAGGACTTCCACCTTCCACATGCACGTGGGAATCATCCAGAAGTTACCTCAGGGGAAATGGTGTATCAGTGTCCGCGCTGCTGAAATCCCAAGAAAACGATCCGGAAACCATATGTAGGTTGCATCAATCATCCATTTATTCCTTTTCCTACGCGTTTCAACACTGTCCTAGTGTCTTCCTCAGGGATATTACATGTCAGCTCTTAACAAGGTTTATATAGCCCCTGTACATGGCATTTAGGGGTGTGTTAGCACATGCTGATGATGTCAAAATCGTCATTAAAGTGGGCGGAGCCCAATTCGATGATGTCAAAATCGTCATCAAAGTGGGAGGAGCCTAATTTTTGGCTCCAAAACAGTAAAAACTAGTTTCTGTGGAGCATTTTACATCGTACAATGATATACAAGTTGATAAAAATATGACTAGACAAATGGTATAAAAAACGTTCTGAAATTTGCTGCGGAAAAGTAAATAAAACCTTCAGTAATAAGAACAGGAAACAAAAAAAAATAAAAATAATATACACTCCGATATGCCTCTGGGTGTATTAGAACTCTTGGTCATTTGGATGAAAAACATCCTCACTATTGGGTTGTGCCACCAGGGCAATTCATTAGCAAATAAAAGTGCTGAGAAGTTTGGTATTATCCTGTGAAGGTGGAATAGGAAAAAATATATATGGACAATATTATCTATATCTATGTAATTAAAAAACAACTTTATTATAAAATTATTCAAAATAATATAAATATATAAAAAATATAAAAAAATATAAATATATGAAAATGTATAAAATGATGAGGGATAAGAATATTTAAAAACTTAATATTCATCATATAAATATATATATATATCTGAGAGGGATTTTGCTTAAAAGGTTTCAAATTATAGGAACTACTTATTATTTATGTGAGGGGATCTTATAAAGATAAAATCAAATGTTAAAAATGCGTATAAACTAGTTTAAAATACTCATATTCATGGTTCAAGTGTTGCGCACCACTTAAGGAGCTGCTCTCATATCTAAAACCTTGCCAGTTCTAATCCTCCCAGTGGCATTTACATATAAAGCAAAACTCTTCCATCATAAAGTATAATTTATGTTGTAAAATTTCATTAGCAGGTGTATTAACAATTTGCGTCACAAAATGGCGCTCACATTACACCATAGAATAATTCTGGATGCAGTTTCCATAGCAATAGGGTATCAAAGTAGTTCAAATGTTCGCCACCGGGGGCGACCAAAATACACGTTCCTATGTGTTTGAATTTCTGTGCAGTGCAATTGTTCGCCTCTAGGGGCGATCAAAATACATGTTTCTATGTAATCATACTCTGTTAGCTCATAGTAGTGATAGAATAGTGATTCCAAGATGTGTTGAGTTAAATATTTGTGTTCAGAAAAAAAAAAAAATACTAATATATAATAATAATAGCTAAATTGGGGGTGAAAAAGTGATATAGTATTTTATATAAAATATTTCCACAAATATATAGTGACCTTATTATAAATAAATAAATAAATAAATAAATAGAAGTTCCGTGAATGTCTGAGTATCAGAATGTATATAATCTGTGAATCTATTTAACAGTGGTTATCATATGAGCTCAGAGATGATGTTCAGGGTCTGTTTATATAAAATACTATATCACTTTTTCACCCCCAATTTAGTTATTATTATTATATATTAGTATTTTTTTTTTTTTTCTGAACACAAATATTTAACTCAACACATCTTGGAATCACTATTCTATCACTACTATGAGCTAACAGAGTATGATTACATAGAAACATGTATTTTGATCGCCCCTAGAGGCGAACAATTGCACTGCACAGAAATTCAAACACATAGGAACGTGTATTTTGGTCGCCCCCGGTGGCGAACATTTGAACTACTTTGATACCCTATTGCTATGGAAACTGCATCCAGAATTATTCTATGGTGTAATGTGAGCGCCATTTTGTGACGCAAATTGTTAATACACCTGCTAATGAAATTTTACAACATAAATTATACTTTATGATGGAAGAGTTTTGCTTTATATGTAAATGCCACTGGGAGGATTAGAACTGGCAAGGTTTTAGATATGAGAGCAGCTCCTTAAGTGGTGCGCAACACTTGAACCATGAATATGAGTATTTTAAACTAGTTTATACGCATTTTTAACATTTGATTTTATCTTTATAAGATCCCCTCACATAAATAATAAGTAGTTCCTATAATTTGAAACCTTTTAAGCAAAATCCCTCTCAGATATATATATATATATTTATATGATGAATATTAAGTTTTTAAATATTCTTATCCCTCATCATTTTATACATTTTCATATATTTATATTTTTTTATATTTTTTATATATTTATATTATTTTGAATAATTTTATAATAAAGTTGTTTTTTAATTACATAGATATAGATAATATTGTCCATATATATTTTTTCCTATTCCACCTTCACAGGATAATACCAAACTTCTCAGCACTTTTATTTGCTAATGAATTGCCCTGGTGGCACAACCCAATAGTGAGGATGTTTTTCATCCAAATGACCAAGAGTTCTAATACACCCAGAGGCATATCGGAGTGTATATTATTTTTATTTTTTTTTTGTTTCCTGTTCTTATTACTGAAGGTTTTATTTACTTTTCCGCAGCAAATTTCAGAACGTTTTTTATACCATTTGTTTAGTCATATTTTTATCAACTTGTATATCATTGTACGATGTAAAATGCTCCACAGAAACTAGTTTTTACTGTTTTGGAGCCAAAAATTAGGCTCCTCCCACTTTGATGACGATTTTGACATCATCGAATTGGGCTCCGCCCACTTTAATGACGATTTTGACATCATCAGCATGTGCTAACACACCCCTAAATGCCATGTACAGGGGCTATATAAACCTTGTTAAGAGCTGACATGTAATATCCCTGAGGAAGACACTAGGACAGTGTTGAAACGCGTAGGAAAGGAATAAATGGATGATTGATGCAACCTACATATGGTTTCCGGATCGTTTTCTTGGGATTTCAGCAGCGCGGACACTGATACACCATTTCCCCTGAGGTAACTTCTAAAAAATGGTTAAAGACAAACACATTTTTGCATTTGCAAAAACTTCATGAACCGCATTCGGTATTTTGATGAATGTAGCACAAAAAGTCAATGAAAGAAAAGCTACTTCATAGAAGGTATTTAGGCCCTGATTCATAATTTACCGATTCGAAGTGGCACCAAATACCATTCCCATTTTATTTAGGTGTATCCATATAAATGGCCCACCTGGGCAATTGGGCCATTTATATGGATATGCCTAAATAAAATGGGAATGAATGGTGATATCAACTTGAAATAACTCCTGAAAGAATAAAATTACTTTAAATCCAAGCACACCGTTGTTTTTCTTATGAAATTCTCAATAAATTTGATGTGTCACATGACCCTCTTCCCTCTGAGATGGCCACCATGGTCACTGCCCATCTGGAAAAGTTTCCCCCCTCCCATATACTAATGTGCCACAAACAGGAAGTTGATATCACCAACCATTCCCATTTTATTTATGTGTATCCATATAGATGGCCCACCCTGTAGTGTCTAATCACTCATATACCATTGGAGGAATTACTGTCCACCTTCCCAGCCCTCTCCCTCAGGAGGTTCTAGTGCCACCTTTTTCCTTCCCTTCTGTGGACACCAATCTCCATGCCACCCTTCTCACTCCTCTCTGGATGCAATAGTGCACCTCTCCCATCTCCACCTTTCCCCCTCTGTAAATAGTAGTGTCCTTCTAACCCATCTGCCAATTGAAGGAAGCAGTTTGCATTCTCCTATCCCTCCCATTAGGTCCACAGATGGGAGGGAATGTAAGGAGATCTTGTCAGGATCCTCTCACCTTCCCTGCTGTTCATATCTAGGCTGCTGACTCTGACAGTCAGAAAAAAATCTTTTGACTGGTAGACCAATTATGTGACCATGATGTCACATAGGTCCTTCAGCAATTTTACCCACAGATTCCACACTGAAAATGCAAGATTTGCACATTGGTACTCTCTGCTACAGATCTCACTTGCACCATAGCTTCCTACTCCTACACTTCCCTACAAACAGCAATGCTAAAAGCAGACTGCTCCCCAGCTTTCACACCAACAGCACCAAGCCTTCCCCTGTCCTATTTTGTTAATGGCCAGCCTAGGCAGAGAACTTAAAAAAGCACAGAAGAAGATTGCAGTTACACATCAGAAAAAAGCTGATACTGCAGGAGACGCCACAACTGATTATTGATCCTCAGCGTTGCTTCCTCATTCCAGACAAATATATGCTTCAAAAATCAAATGGCATTCCTTTTCTTCCAAGCTCTCTCATGTGTGCAAACAGAACTTTCTGATTACCGTATATACTCGCGTATAAGCCGAGTTTTTCAGCCCAAAAATTGGGCTGAAAAGTACCCCCTCGGCTTATACGCGAGTACACCAACGCAAGTGCCGCCAAACCGCCCGCCCGCCACCATGAGTATACATGTGCCCCCCCCCCCCATCAATATCCAGGGCCCCCCCTTGCAGGCCAAACCTGTAAAGGAAGATCCTTATACTTACACCTGCGCCCGCCGCCGTCCCCGCTCTGCACCGCGCTCCTCCATCTTCTTCCGTCTTCCTCCTCGGTCGCACAGGCAATGACGTCATTGCCTGTGCGAGTCATTGCCTGTGCGACCGAGGAGGAAGACGGAAGAAGATGGAGCAGCGCGGTGCAGAGCGGGACGGCGGCGGGCGCAGGTGTAAGTATAAGGATCTTCCTTTACAGGTTTGGGCTGCAAGGGGGGCCCTGGATACTGATAGGGGGGGGGGGCGCATGTATACTGATGGTGGCGGGCGGGCGGCCAGTATACCCCTGGGGCTGCTGCCATGTATACCCCTGGGGCTGCTGCCATGTATACCCCTGGGGCTGCTGCCATGTATACCCCTGGGGCTGCTGCCATGTATACCCCTGGGGCTGCTGCCATGTATACCCCTGGGGCTGCTGCCATGTATACCCCTGGGGCTGCTGCCATGTATACCCCTGGGGCTGCTGCCATGTATACCCCTGGGCTGCTGCCATGTATACCCCTGAGGCTGCTGCCATGTATACCCCTGGGGCTGCTGCCATGTATACCCCTGGGGCTGCTGCCGTGTATACCCCTGGGGCTGCTGCCGTGTATACCCCTGGGGCTGCTGCCGTGTATACCCCTGGGGCTGCTGCCGTGTATACCCCTGGGGCTGCTGCCGTGTATACCCCTGGGGCTGCTGCCGTGTATACCCCTGGGGCTGCTTCTGTGTATACTCCTGGGGCTGCTGCTGTGTATACCCCTGGGGCTGCTGCTGTGTATACCCCTGGGGCTGCTGCTGTGTATACCCCTGGGGCTGCTGCTGTGTATACCCCTGGGGCTGCTGCTGTAACACTGCTGGGGCCTGTATATACCACTGGGGGGGCCTGTATACCACACTGCTGGGGGCTGTATACCTGTGCTGAGGTCCACCCTCGGCTTATACACGAGTCAATAGGTTTTCCCAGGTTTTGGGGCAAAAGTAGGGGGGTTGGCTTATACACGGGTCGGCTTATACACGAGTATATACGGTACATATGTACTATTGTCGTACTCGGGAGAAATTGCACAACAGATTATGGTGTCCATTTTCTCATGTTACCCTTGTGAAAATATAAAATTGAGAGCTAAAACAACATATTGGTAATTTTCCTCCAGTTCTCATTTAATAGAATCTCTCTGAAGATTTTGCTATTTATTCTGAGAGCAGAGATATTGGTTCCGGTGATGTACCGCTGCATCTCAATGAATTAGAATATCATCAGAAAGTCAATTTATTTCAGTTATTCAATACATAAAGTCATTACAAACAGCGTGATCTACTTCAAGTGTTATTTTCTGTAAATATTGATGATTATGGCTTACAGCCAATGAAAATCCAAAGGTCATTAAAGTAGGGAGGATGAAGGGTCCAAGAGTTAAAATATTATGAGCTTGCTCAAGTCTATATGACAATAGTATCAATATCATATCAAAAATGGCTAAAGATAAATACCTTCTTCAAAAATAATAGGATAAAAAAAAAATACTTTTATTGTTCAAAATTTGAAAGGTGCATTGACTGACATTCAAGACAAATCAAAAGGAAGCACACAAGTTTTCCCAGACTAATATTTTGGATAGAATTAACCCTAGATATCCCTATGAGACAAACTCTACCTAGCAATGGAGGATTC
Organism: Allobates femoralis; assembly: GCA_033576535.1. NCBI lineage: Eukaryota > Metazoa > Chordata > Amphibia > Anura > Aromobatidae > Allobates > Allobates femoralis. Next base: position 267,972,763 of record JARQOC010000001.1, on the reverse strand, counting down.
ACACCCTAAAGTTCAGTGCTCCTATTTCCGTGCCGGCTAACCATAGCAGTTGCCCCATACCAGGTAAGGGTATATTTTGTTTTTCATCAGGTTAGTTCAGAGTCCATTAGCACTGGACATATCTCAGTGAGCAGGACCCCCTACACTGTTTTTTGTTGCTGGTAGACCTGTGGACTTCAGTTGATGGTTAAACGTTTTCCAGATACTTTGGCACGTTTCTCCCCACCACATAGAAAGGGTTCATCAGAATGGAGGAGAATGGTTTTGCCTTAGTGATTATGCTGGTACAACAGAATATCCGCATACAATCGGTGTAGTAATTATAGACTATCCATAGATGAACTTGAAGGAATTTGTCAAAGCAAAAGAGGTCATATGGGTAAATGGAGACCTATCACTCCCTGCGAGACAATACCGTCTTGGCCTATTTTGGCCATACGTTAATTCCAGACACATTACCGAGGTTGTGCAGGGATTGCACAACCTGATCAGGTGAGCGGCACCTTGTCACACCGGTTTTAAGCCCCCACTAAACCACCGGGTTCCTCTCATGGGCGCTCTCCCCCCTTTTCTCTTTTCTTGGCCTATTTTGTAGCCTATCTTGGCCCTTTTAAAGCCTGGTTGATGTATTTTGAGACCAGACCTTGTAAATGCCAGCTGTTTACTTCAGACCAATAAATCCTGTCCCCATAAGAGACTAATATATTCTGTAGTGTGTTGTCTACTTAAATTTGTGGTTGCATTTACCCTTATGACCTTTTCTGAATACTAGTTTTGAAAGGTAATTTCAAATCCCAAAGAATCAGGAGAGTCTGGGAATACAAACTTATGATGAGCTTTGACACATTCAGAGCAGAATGAATATTGTCACATGGATTTATGTCTTTCTACATCAACTGAGGAATCTTCAAAGCTTGGACCAACCACTTATCAAAAGACATAAAACTATCATGCTTCTTATCTCTGAATGCTGATATTTACTGCCCCAGCTGTTTTTTTCTCTTCCCCCCCCCCCCCCCCCACACTGACCACTATGTTCTGCTTCATGTTACCTGTCTTATTCACTGCATTATCCAAATTTCCATTTGTTTACAGTGTGTGTTCAGAATTCGCATCATTATTAAGCCTGATGAAAAGGCTTTAGAGTCTCGAAAGCTTGCTTTGCATTTTCTTACTATCTTTTCAGTTAGCCATTAAAAGATATCAACCTCTGAGAACTCTCAGACTCTAATATTTTTGTATCTACTAAGATGGTACAAACAATTTCTACCTTGTATCTACCTAAATTTTCAACTATTATGAAGTACAATGTGTCATGAAAATCAATTGATCATTCTGATATGTAGAATAAGGTGTCCCTTATAAGAGGCAAAAATTCTTTAAGAAATCTAATACACATACCCTCTGCATTTTTTTCACTTAGTCCAAAATATTTATTTATGAAATATATCCCCCTAGGAAAATGATAAGCCGTGCCGATTTCACATCAGTTACTATGTGGAAACTAGTATTAAATCACTACAATATGGTTTCACATTTCATATAATTAGCAGAGAAAGCAAGAATTAATTGAAATTTTATATTTCATATTAAAGTTATAAATGCTTTAAAAAGATAATAACCTATACACGCGTAATAATTATTTTTACGTTTCTTGCAGTCAGGGTACAACTTTCTTTGTACTTGTACACAATGTAATAAAATAAAAAATAGTTTTTTGTTCCTGTTTTGCAGTAATTAGACCTTGAAAGTCTTGCATCAACTTTACAGCCCTTTCAGCTGTATTGTTCGCTGCTTTAAGGGACAATACACTAGTTTTAACTTCCAAAAAATGAGGCATTTGTCTGTCATAAAGAAGTATGCTCTTGAAGAAAACAATTAGCAATCTGTAGAGAAGAGAACAAATCATCAGTTTTTTTTCTGAAATCAATAAAATGTCATCACAATAGAGGACCTGCACTTTATCTTTGAGATTCCAATTGGTATTCGCATTCCAAACAGCTTGTGGCTGCTCTTTGCCGCTAGACTCATCCAATATTGGCTCTCCAATAAGTTTTTCTTTATTTCGAAATGAAATGACTATAGGAAATTGCATGTGCAATGTCAAGAATTTATCCAAATTGATTAGACTCTTCTCTTCGACACTCTAATATGAGTTGTTTTCTTTCCCTTTTCTTGTGGGTCGCTCAACATGCTGCAAAGTCACTATCTTTGTTACACAGTTAGGTAAAGATTTTGTAGGTATTCTTGCCTTTTTTCAAAATATAATACACTCGAAAATAGTGAGATTTCGCACTTTCACTGACCGTTAATTTAACTTCATGAATATTATAGAATAAAACTACAAGAAATTGATTATTTGACGGTAGATGACTTAGGTCCCCCACTAAAAATATTGTATATTATAATATTTTTTTTCAGAACTATGGATTCCACCGACATGATGTTTTACTGAAAACAATCCGTCCTCTGCCAAAAACATCTGATAGATGTGCATATATGGTGGGGACACGTAAGTGTGTGCTTTCCTAAGTATGCAAGCACTATCACATTTCAATGCAAGTCTGCACGGGTTAACGTACACAATGAAATTTGATTTCCAGGTGTTTTGACATTAGATAAAAAAAAATAAAGGGGTATGCGTTAAAAAAAATTGAAGTAGAAAAATAAGGACACCCTAATGGCCACTTTACACGCGGCAACAGGAAGATAGAAACCGGCAGGTGTCGGAGACAATTGTACCTTTTACCTTCAAAACACCTTGAAGTGGCTGTGTGTAATTCAGGTATCTGCAAGGTGTTTTGAAGGTAAAAGGTACAATTGTCTCCGACACCTGCCGGTTTCTATCTTCCTATTGCCGCATGTAAAGTGACCATTATATAGTTTAGAAGCATTTCAGAATTATTGTCATGTAAAGTGACATAAGTGACACTGGTAACGTTTCAGAGGTTTGGCTTGGCCAGGAAGGTGAAAACTGGCATTCAGCATTAAAAGGGTTGTCCACTAGTAGGACAACCCCTTCTCATTCCGCATATTTCCCCCAATTAAAATAAAAAAATCTTATACCCCCATCCTGTGTCAGTATAATTTTAGCGGTGTCAACGTTCGCATTCCCAGGGCTCACATGAGGTTGGGGTGTGATGCCAGCCCAACACTCAATCACTACCGGCTTTTCTCTCTCTGCCTTCAGATGTATGAGTAATCAATGAGAAGTGAGAGTATCAGCTAGCTGCTCACTTCTTATTTCCTTGTATGTATGTAGATGGTGAGAGAGAAGGTGGTGCTGATTGGGCGCAAGGCAGCATCACCATTGGAACAGCACTGATTGTACTGGAGGTTAGTATAAGCTTTTTATTTATTTTAATTGGTGTGAATGTGGAATGAAAAGATGTTGTCCTAGTAGTGGACAACCCTTTTTAAAGGGCTGTGCCGACCCAGAATGACCCTTCACACCAAGTACAAGCACTCGGTGCATTATTCTATAGACAAACATTTAAGTGCATCTTCCCAAGTGCTTGTTTTTCATCCATTATTGCCCTTCTCTGGATCTACAATGCCAGAGCTTTCATTCAAAAAGAAGGCAAAACAAAGGGAACAGGAGAAGCGCTCCCTAGGGAGAACCTGATATGCTCTTTCTTTTGGGGACACAATAGCGATGTCTGCGGTGGACCCTCACCTTATTGGGTTTTGCCACCTCCGCACAACCTCAGTGTAGACTTAATTGTGGGCTCCACGCCGCTGCTGCAGGCTCCTTCACGATCCCTCCACCACCAGGCTCCTTTCGGCGTCCTCCCGTTCATGTGGTTTAGGCCGATCATGTGGTTGCGTTCCAGCCAGTGGGAGCCTGCCACATCACTACAGGTCCTGTACCTACAAAGGACTTGTCCTTCTCAGATTACCGGCGTGCTCCGCAGCCCCAGCAACCCACACCAAAGGTGGAACTGATAAACTATATAATAAAGGTTACTTTTTTCAGGGCGCAGGAGCAACACAGGGGTTAAATTAAAGGGTTAAGGTCCTCCTTTATTGATACCACAACATGTTTCAACAACGATACGTCATCTTCCTCAGGTGGATTTACCATCTATTCATTCTTATTCTGCATTGTAATCCGGCTTCCCCTATGTAAATGCTACCTGTTGGGCAAATGTCCAACAGGTAGCATGTACATAGGGGAGACTGGACTACAATGCAGAACAAGAATGAATTCTCATTGTCACTCAATAAAAGAAAGGCGTGTGGACCTACCTGTAGTGAAGCATTTTTGCAGCTCTGAGCACAACAGTAAACCCCGATATGAGGCTGCTCATTTTAAAAAGTAGCTTCAGATCTCAGAGAGAGAGAAGAATTTGGGATTACAATTTGATAACAACCTTTGACACATTCAACACAGGACTAAATGCTTCACATGGATTCATGGTATTTTATGTAAAATGAATGGACATTTGGGGATAACAGATTCATGCATTTTATATAAAATGAAAGTGCATTTGGAGACATCTTGCAACACACTGAAATTATAGGACTATGAACTCTTGACACTTTTTTGAATTGTCTCACTTAAGGTGGTGTCTCACGGGCGATCTGGCCTGCGATGTCGGAAGCGATGTGCAGGTGCACGCTCGCTTCCGACATCGCAGGCCAGCTGTCACACGGCACGACGTTGCCGGTGACGCGGCGGCGATGTGGGCGGAGCCATCGCTTGCTGGGCTGGGCTCAGCCCAGCGAGCGATGGCTCAGGAACGCTGCTATATAGGCTGGATCGCGCCGCCAACAGTGTCAGACGGCGCAATCCAGCCTAATCGCTGGTCACAGGTTGACAGGTTTATGAACATGTTCATAAACCTGTCAACCTGCGACCAGCGATAATTTGCAGTTGCATCGCGCTGTCACACAGCGCGACGCACTTGCAATATCGCCCGCGACATCGCTGTTATGTCACTTTTCGGCGATGTCGCGGGCGACAACGCCTGGTGTGACACTACCTTTAGAACTCTGCTCTCCACAACTCACTTAAGTATTTTCAGGTCTCCATGGGTTGCTAACGATTTACCTAATACAATTTGTTCCTCTTATCTTAGAAATCTGGTGTCTCTGTCCCTGCTCCTCCACCCCTCCCTAACCCTACTCTGCTTTACATCACTTGTCGTATTCACTACAGCATATAACACTGTTTTGCCTTTTTTTCTTCATTTGCTTATGTATATACGTATGTGTCTTCAGAATTTGTGTCATTACCAGCCTGACGAATGGGGTCACAGTGTCCTAAAAGTTGCTATGTTTACTATCTATTCAGTTAGCCATTAAAAGGTATCAACCACTGAGGACTCTCAGATTCCAATATATTTTTGTATAGTATGTGATGCAGTTGCGAACAGTTCTTAGGCCTTTCCCTCACACAGAGCTCGACCTCTTACTACTTTTCCATGCATTTGGACTAAGGCTTCAGAAGATTTCAACACTGCTCATAGCAGAGAACGTTTAATCCGAAAAGAATATCACTTACCATAATTATCTTCTAATTTGTCCCTAAGAAATATTACCTGTACCTTTTTTATTTTTTGTTGCCTAGAAAAAAAAACTTTGTCTTTTAATATTTAATCATTATCATTTTCTATGTGATGTAGTAAATAAGCCAAAACTTAACAAAATAAAAGCTTTATTCTTCACTAAATGTAGTTTCCATTATTCCAGGAAAATGAAAGGCTTTATAATCAAGTCAAAGACCTCCAAGTTAAGAACAAACACAATGAACAGCAAATGTTTGGAGAGAATCAGGCTTTAAAAGCAGAGCTTATTTCATTACGGTAAATTGACTTAATGCATGTAATAATAGGTGCAGCGTTATGAGCGTAATGCATATTATCCACTTCTAGGAGAAGAATGAAGCTGTGGTACTCACAAGTAATCCTTAAAAGCTTTCTGCCTTAAAAATCACAGCATGGTGGATGCAATCAAAGAAAACATAATCATATCGTATTAACTCCCTGATGACTAGCCTTTTTTTAATTTTATTTATTTATTTTACATCGTTGTTACATTTTTGAATATAAATTACATTTTATTTTTGCTGGGGAGACATGTACTTATTTTCTTATTTTACATTTACATTTCCCTGATTATTTACATTTATTTTCCTTAGCTTAAGCTCCATATACGTCATCAAACCACTTCTGTTTTCTTGTTAGCTTGTTAAATGCCGATGTCAATCCTTGACAAGGGCATTCCCAGGACACTCAAAGGGGGCGCGCCAATCTATACACCCATTGACGGGCCCCGTGATGTTATTGCGAGGCGCTGATGAGTTGCCATGATGGTCCGGGTTCTACTGAAGACCATCCGTGTTTTTCACCATGGTACTCCTGTAAACGCTAGCGTCTGGCTGGTATTCATAGGAGACTGATTTTTGCTATATACAAAAATACTGCAGCATTGCTGTATATAGCAACATTAGTCAGAAAACAGGTTCAAGTAAATCTGAATGAACTGAATTAAAGACTCATTGCCTGTGTTGATGGCTATTTGCAAAAAGAACACCTTAAGACTCTTGTGTGAGTCGAGACATGTCAATGTGGACCGATTCTATGGAATAAAATAAAGAAATTTTTTTATGGAAGATCCAGTATTTTTCTGTTTTTGAATATATAATGCTGCCGCCCATGAGCCAATGGGTTAACTGGATTCCATTTGTTACATGTAGCAAAGGTAATCAAAATTCAAAGGGTGAATGTTTCTTTCATGGACTCTTTCATGAACTCTGCATACTGAAAAGGGATCAATAACCATGGACCTTCCCACCCTGAGAATATTAGACCTCAGCTATCCGCTTTACCTTGGCTGGTGATCCAGTCTGGGGGGGATTCCACTTCTTTTTTTTAATTATTTATAGGTAAAAACTTAAAAAGCTTTGGGTGACCTCTGTTTTGAATTACAAGCCAAGGAAAAGCTGCCAGTTGTGGTCAGCAGGCTGCAGTTGTCTGATTTACCCTAGCTAGCTATCAAAAATAGGGGGGGACTGCACATAGTTTTTTCTTTTCTTAATTATTTATTTTATCGTTTAATCCAAAGCCACATGAAAGGCAGTAAAGGGTGCAAACTTAGAATATGTAGGGGATGCAACATTAAATAACTGTTGTACATCTATATATTTCTCTAACATTGTATCTATCGTATCATTCTACTGATATCTACCTGTCCATCTCTGTCTGTCTCTCTATCATTCTGTCTGTCATTCTTGTCTGTCATTCTGTCTGTCTGTGTACCTATATCTTTCTATTTATCATTCTATATATCTATATATCGATCTATCATTTTATTTATCTTCCATCTATCTTTCTATATTGCAACTGAGACTTTGTAGTATGAAGCTGCATTATACAAGATAGCCAGAGACTCTGCAGTATGAAGCTGCATCATACAGGAAACACTGAGACACTGCATTATGAAGCTGAATCATAAAATATACACTGAGACTTTGCAGTATGAAGTTGAATCATACAATATACACGGAGACTCTGCATTATGAAGCTGAATCATACATTATACACTGAGACTCTGCATTATAAAGCTGAATCATAAAATATACACTGAGACTTTGCAGTATGAAGTTGAATCATACAATATACACAGAGACTCTGCATTATGAAGCTGAATCATACAATATACACTGAGACTGCATTATAAAGCTGAATCATAAAATATACACTGAGACTTTGCAGTATGAAGCTGCATTATACAAGATAAACAGAGATTCTGCAGAATGAAGCTGCCTCTTAAGGATACACAGAGACTCTGCAGTATGAAGCTGCATCATACAATATGAGATTCAATGGCTAGCACACGATAGGTGCTGGGGTATGGTGCTAGTGAAGGAGGCTCGTAAGTCCCACATAAATGTCTATCAGAATCACTGCACACATACACTTAGGGAGTTTTTTTGCTTGTTAGTGAAATTTATTGAAACAAGTGCTCTTATAGTGATTGCGACAGAATGACGTTTCGGTCATTCAAGACCTTGATCACATAAGTTGCTTTGAGCTATGTTGTGGTTCATGAAGGATGTGGTCCTTATGGTTAGTATAGGAACAGCGGGTATGCCCTTAGTAGTTCTGAACTGAGGGCTGTCCTGTACAAGGTAATGGTCACTTATGCCTTTAGGTTAGCCAGGGTCAGAGCGGTCGCTCTATGTGGGGTGGTGGCACGGCGGTGGAGTGTGTTCACACTCAGTTTTGGTCACTCCTCCTTGCTACAACTGAGTGTGAACACACTCCACCGCCGTGCCACCACCCCACATAGAGCGACCACTCTGACCCTGGCTAACCTAAAGGCAAAAGTGACCATTGCCTTGTACAGGACAGCCCTCAGTTCAGAACTACTAAGGGCATACCGCTGTTCCTATACTGACCATAAGGACCACATCCTTCATGAACCACAACATAGCTCAAGGCGACTTATGTGATCAAGGTCTTGAATGACCGAAACGTCATTCTGTCGCAATCACTATAAGAGCAGCTGCATCATACAATATACACTGAGACTGCAGTATGAAGCTGAATCATACAATATACACTGAGACTTTGCAGTATAAAGCTGCATCATACAGAATACACTGAGACTGCAGAATGAAGCTGAATCATACAATATACACTGAGACTTTGCAGTATAAAGCTGCATCATACAGAATACACTGAGACTGCAGAATGAAGCTGCATCATACAGAATACACTAAGACTGCAGTATGAAGCTGCATCATACAAGATACACTGAGACTCTGCATTATGAAGTTGAATCATACAATATACACTGAGACTCTACAGCAGGGGTCTCAAACTCGGCTGGGTTGATGGGCCGCACATAGAAAAAAATTGATATCAGGGGGCCGCATTGCTTATAGTACTAAGTGACATTTTAGCAATACCAGAATTTTTTGCTCAATCTAGTAATGTACAAATCCTGATCTTCATGTAGGAATGGCCCCACCCTAATCTCCTTTATGTAGTAATGTCCCCATCCTGGTCGCCTTCCTTTAATAATGTCCCTATACTGGTCCCCATTGTATATTAATGTCCCCCAAACTGGTCCCAGTCTTGTAGTAATGTCCCCATCCTGGTCCCCTTCTTGAAGTAATGTTCTTCCCTGGTCCCTTTGTGTAGTAATGCCCCATCCTGGTTCCCATCCTATATTACTGACCACCATCCTGATCCTCTTCTTGTAGTAATGTCCCAATACTGGTCCCCATTGTATATTAATGTCCCCCATACTGGTCCCCATCTGGTACTAATGTCCCCATCCTGGTCCCCTTCTTGAAGTAACGTTTCTCCCTGATCCGTACGTGTAATAATGCCCCATCCTGGTCCCCATCCTATTCTAATGACTCCCATCCTGGTCCTCATGTTGTAATGTCCCCATCCTGATCCCCTTCTTGTAGTAATATCCCCATCTTGTAGTAATGCCCCCGCCCTAGTCTCCATCTTGTAGTAATGTTCCTCCCTGGTCCATACGTGTATTAATGCCCCATCCTGGTCCCCATCCTATATTAATGTCCCTCATCCTGGTCCTCATCTTGTAGTAATGTCCCCATCCCAACGCCATTTTGTAGAGATGTCCCCACAACCTTGTCTCTGTTCTTTTTGTTATCTCGCTCACACGCACACTCACACATAGATGTACACACTCGCACACTCACACATATACACATGCACACACACACACAGACAAAACAGAATCACAGAAAGAAAGGGGAGGCCCCAAGTAGTATACACTGCGTGCCTCACCCTCATCTATAGGATTATTTTGTACACTCCTCACAACATCAAAACATGTGAAAAACACACAATGGAGTTATTGTACTGCAAACTTTCTTTCTTTATCTTATATAATATATAAAAATACAAATTACTATTCCCACACAGGGGATCTTACTGTGGTGTACAGTTTTAGGCCAACGTAATAGGAACAGAGTGCTATATCCTTCTATTAATCCAAATGACATAAAAAAATCTTAAGGTCGAGTGTGTCTTGTTATTATATACTACAACTCAAAACCTAGGTACAATTCCATCATGTACTATCACTATAAGGGAGGTTATCAAAAGGGAAAGAACACCTCTTTACTAGTATGACGGTAAAACGGTGGTCCCCCCAATATGGAGAAAATAAGACTACCGTATACCATCCCAATTCCTACCTAAGTAATACTACCAGAACATGAGTGATTTCCCCATCTCAATTTCAAAGTAAGTTTCAATTATTGCACCTATCCATGTGTGATGGATGTAAGGAGAAGCAGACTGTCCTAAGTGCCCAACGTTGTTTCAGTAGAACCTTCTTCAAGGGTAGCTGTTCCTAGTGCTCCTCTCTCACATCCCTTTATATCGCCATGATAGCGCTGTTTCCCCGCCTCCTACACCTCCTGCTCTGCCACGGCGCACCTGCACCTTCCAATGACGTATCAGAACATCCGGCGTCAATGTGTCACGCGACGACGCTGCGGCATTTCCCGGACAACGCCGCTCGTCATGCGCAATAGACACACCAGAGACGTCAGGTGTGTACACCCAAAGGCACACAGATGCGTCACCAGGCAAAACAGGAGGAGGGCTAGTGTACAGGCTGGACGCAACAAGATTTCAAGGAAGCAGCAAAGCAGAGTCGCTTCCAAATTAATGACTCTACAAAGGGATGTTGCCATCTTAATATATTATATTATGTGGAAAATGTGTGTTAAAGTACAGATATATAATAGGTGTCCAGTATTTTTAGACCATCTAGTCACATTAGTGTGTATGTCCTCAGCCTATATTAGCTTATTACAAAAATGACATCACATTACATCAATATTATGACTGATATATATTACATGAAACATCCTCTATAATATGATCAATACTCAATATGATCATGTCCATAAATTCCAAAACATTTTCCATCATTGAATTTGATAGAGAGATCATTCATATGAATAACGATTGGAGCAAACATCTTCCTGCTTGATGGAAACGTACATCATGGGGTTGCTTATGGCGGCCGGTTGGGTCACAAAGTAATTAGTCATTGACCATATTACTAAAAACAAGGAGACATAACAAACAAACATTAAAATCAGCATAATGATGATATATATATATACAGGTTCATCTTACACTTGCGGGTTAAATAAGTGTGATCCCTTATAATGGCCAACTCCCTATCATAAATATGGAGAGAAGCTCAATTTTTCATTGAGGCCTGCATTCCTTTTTTGCAAGTTCTCTTTTCAGGTCACCACCCCTGAGACCACAGTGGAGTGAAATCCCGATTATATGTAACCCATTTGGGTCACATCCATGAGCCAACTTAAAGTGTCTGAGTAATGTCCTGAGCAATTCTACATCAGTATTTTCAACAGCGTTCTGAATGTCACAGACATGTTCCCGAGCTCTAACTCGTAGTTGTCTGGACGTCAATCCAATATATATTTTTTGACAGGGGCATGTCGCATAATAAATGACATAAGTACTACTGCATGAGATATATTGTTTTATGGAAAAGGATCGTTTTCCGTCGGCAGACATGAATGATTGACCTCTCACAATATTGCCTGAATTGCATGCCAAACAGTCCCCGCACGTATAACAGACGATTTGTTTTGTCCTTTGCTCTATCCCAAAAAGGCTCTTTGGTTTAGCCACAGGTGGCTCTCCACCAACAAATCTTTCCGATTTTTACTTCTGCTCTCCACCAACAAATCTTTCCGATTTTTACTTCTGCGGGCTGAGACTGCTGGTTTGTCAGTTATCTTATCAGCCAAAAATGTATCGGTCTGTAAAATTGGCCAGTATTTTTGGAGTACTTCCTGTACTTTACCCAATTGACCATTATACGTTGATACAAACCATATCACGTTACTCTCTGATTTCCTTTCCTGTTTAGACAGAAGGCACTCCCTCTTTACTCTTTTTGCTCTGAGGTATCCCTTCTTGATACTGCTTGCACTGTAGCCCCTACTCCTGAATCACTCACATAGATCTTCTGCCTGTGCTTCAAATTTTTGATTATTAGAGCATATCCGTCTCATCCTGAGGAATTGCCCAATGGGCACAGCTTCAATGGTGGCCGGGGTGTGAGAGGATGATGCATGCAACAGTGCATTAACAGAAGTCTCCTTTCTGTATACATCCGTTTGCAGAGCACCATCCCCACCCACCCCGATCTTAATGTCAAGGAAATCCACGTCACTCTGAGTCATTTTGTTTGTTAATTTTATATTCAAATTGTTACTATTCAATCCCGACATGAATTCACCCAGCAGAGACGCGGATCCCCGCCACAAGAGCAGCACGTCATCAATATACCGGAACCAATGTACCACCCTTTGTACAAGGGGGTTACATCCAAAAAATGTTTTCTCCCACCCACCTAAAAATAGGTTGGCGTACGATGGTGCCCAATCCGCCCCCATAGCGGTCCCGCGTCTCTGCAGGTAGAATCCGTCCTTGAATGTAAACAAATTATGAGTCAGAGTGAAGTGAAATAATTCCAAAATCAATTCACACAGAGGTCCGTCCAATGAGCTCTCCCCCAGGAAGAGAAGGACAGCAGCCAGGTCATGATTGTGAGAGATGCACGTATACAGGGACTCAACGTCCGCAGTAACCAGCCATGTGTCCCCAGCTTTAGAGAGACCCTCTATCTTGCCCAAGATATCAGACGTATCCCTTACATATGAGGGAAGTGTCTGTACCAATGGATTTAAATAATATTCCACAAACCTACATATAGGGTCACAAAGGCCCCCAGTCCCCGAGACGATTGGATGTCCCCGAGGATTAAGGGCATCTTTTTGAACTTTGGGTGTCAAGTATAATGTTGGGATCTTTGGACAGTCTACAATGAAACCCTCCATGACTTTTTTTGTTGTTATGCCTTTTTCAAAGACTTTCTCCAAATCCCAATCAACTTACTCTTGAAAGACTTTACTGGATTATATGCAAGTTTTGTGTATGTCTCTTGATCTTTTAATTGACAAAAAGCCTCTTTCTCATATTTGTTAACTGCCCAAAAGACCACATTTCCCCACTTGTCCGCACTTGTTATTACAACATCGTCCATCCTCTTTAACTCTTGGATAGCCTCACGTTGTTTCTTTGTGAGGTTATTTTTAGATGGATACTTGGGGATTTTTTCAAAATCCTCATGGACAAGTTTAGTAAAAATCTCGACCTGTGGACATACGGACAAAGGGGAAAGGTTCTTGACCTTGGCATTATTGAGATAGGAGGTCTCTGCCCTATATGCCCACCGACGGATAATGGTAATTGCTCAGTATCCAATTCCTCAAGTGTTGAAAGAGCTTCAGCCTCCTGTGCAGTCAAAGTCACACCCTGTGTGTTAGATTTCTGATGCAGTTTTCTCAGAACTAATTTTCTTGAGAAGAGGTAGAGATCCTTTATACAGTAGCAGTGAATGAGTCAAAAGTTCCTGTTGGTGCAAAAGAAAGACCCAGCTGGAGGACCTCACATTGTGTTACAGTGAGTTTATGAGATGACAAGTTTATTACCTTCAGTTGGCTCCTCCTATGTTTGGGATTCTAAACTCCACTGGGTGAAATCACCTTACTCTTTCCTCTACCAGCCTTTGGTGGTTTCGGGTGCTGAGCCCCACTTCGTAGCTCATAGTTGCTTGGTTGTCCTCCTGTAGTGCCCTCATTTTCAGATTCTTCACCTGATATTACCGGGGACGGAGAATCAGGTTCAGTTCTTGGCTTAGGAAGTGGTGGATTTACTTTTCCCTTTTCCAGCTATATACCAGATTGTTCTTCTTATCATTGATATCCCGCTGAAATTTCTTTGTTTTTACAGTTTTAATCTCATCTTCCCATTTCTTGAAGGCATTTTCCAGATCTGAGTTGATCTTGTCAAGTTGCTTTTCAGTCAATTCAGATTTTAAGTTTATCTGAATCGTATCTATCTCTTTTCAATTTCTGTCACTGTTTGATCATTCAATTTGATCAACAGTTCCATAAATTGCTTAGAGCATTTATTGGCACAGGCCTCCCAGCTGGTTTTGAACCATTCCTCATTAACGGCAAAGGAGGGAAATACCTGTATGCGTAACCCCTTGGGGATCAGACCTTTTGTGATGGATTTCTCCAGGAATCCCTTATTCTGTTAATGCACTGTTGCATGCATCATCCTCATACACCCCGGCCACCATTGGAGCTGTGCCCGTTGGGCAATTCCTCAGGATGGGACGGATATGCTCTAATAATCAAAAATTTGAAGCACAGGCAGAAGATCTACATGAGTGATTCAGGAGTAGGGGCTACAGCACAAGCAGTATCAAGAAGGGATACCTCAGAGCAAAGAGGGAGTGCCTTCTGTCTAAACAGGAAAGGAAATCAGAGAGTAATGTGATACGGTTTGTATCAACGTATAATGGTCAATGGGGTGAAGTACGGGAAGTATTCCAAAAACACTGGCCAATTTTACAGACCGAACATTTTTGGCTGATAAGATAACTGACAAACCAGCAGTCTCAGCCCGCAGAAGTAAAAATCTGAAAGATTTGTTGGTGGAGAGCCACTACGTGGCTAAACCAAAGAGCCTTTTTGGGATGAAGCAAAGGACAAAACGAATCGTCTGTTATACGTGCGGGAACTGTTTGGCATGCAATTCAGGCAATATTGTGAGAGGTCAATCATTCATGTCCGCCGACGGAAAACGATCCTTTTCCATAAAACAATATATCTCGTGCAGTAGTACTTATGTAATTTATTATGCGACATGCCCCTGTCAAAAAATATATATTGGATTGATGTCCAGACAACGAGTTAGAGCTCGGGAACATGTCTGACATTCAGAACGCTGTTAAAAATACTGATGTAGAATTGCTGAGTACATTACCCAGACAATTTAAGGTGGCTCAGGGATGTGACCCAAGTGGGTTACATATAATCGGGATTGATGCACTCCACTGTGGTCTCAGGGGTGGTGACCTGAAAAGAGAACTTGCAAAAAAGGAATGCAGGTGGATAGTGACTTTAGGCACTATGTCGCCTACAGGCCTCAATGAAAAATGAAAAATTGAGCTTCTATTCATGTTTATGATGGGGAGTTGGCCAATTATAAGGGATCACACTTATTTAACCCGCTAGTGTAAGATGAACCTGTATATATATATATATCTCATCATTATGCTGATTTTAATTTTTGTTTTTTATGTCTCCATGTTTTTAGTAATATGGTCAATGACCAATTACTTTGTGACCCAACCGGCCGCCATAAGCAACCCCGTGATGTACATGTTTCCATCAAGCATGAAGATGTTTGCTCCAATCGTTATCCATATGAATGATCTCTCTATTAAATTCAATGATGGAAAATGTTTTGGAATTTATGAACATGATCATATTGAGTATTGATCATATTATAGAGGGTGTTTCATGTAATATATAACAGTCATAATATTGATGTAATGTGATGTCATTTTTGTAATAAGCTAATATAGGCTGAGGACATACACACTAATGTGACTAGATGGTCTAAAAATACTGGACACCTATTATATATCTGTATTTTAACACACATTTTCCACATAATATTATATATTAAGATGGCAACATCCCTTTGTAGAGTCATTAATTTGGAAGCGACTCTGCTTTGCTGCTTCCTTGAAATCTTGTTGCGTCCAGCCTGTACACTAGCCCCTCCTCCCGTTTTGCCTGGTGACGCATCTGCGTCCCTTTGGGTGTACACACCCGACATCTCTAGTTTGTCTATTGCGCATGACGAGCGGCGTTGTCCGGGAAATGCCGCAGCGTCGTCGCGTGACACCTTGACGCCGGATGTTGTGATACGACATTGGAAGGCGCAGATGCACCGTGGCAGAGCAGGTAGTGTAGGAGGCAGGGAAACAGCGCTATCATGGCGATATAAAGGGATGTGAGAGAGGAGCAGTAGGAACAGCTGCCCTTGAAGAAGGTTCTACCGAAATGACGTTGGGCACTTCGGACAGTCTGCTTCTCCTTACATCCATCACACATGGGTAGGTGCAATAATTGAAACTTACTTTGAAATTGAGATGGGGAAATCACTCATGTTCTGGTAGTATTACTTAGGTAGGGATTGGAATGGTAAACGGTGGTCTTATTTTCTCCATTTTGGGGGGACCACCGTTTTACCCTCATACTTGTAAAGAGGTGTTCTTTCCCTTTTGATAACCTCACTTATAGTGATAGTACATGATGGAATTGTACCTAGGTTTTGAGTTGTAGTATATATTAACAAGACACACTCGACCTTAAGATATGATTTTTTTTTTATGTTGTTTGGATTAATAGAAGAATATAGCACTCTGTTCCTACGGTATTACATTGGCCTAAAACTGTACACCACAGTAAGATCCCCTGTGTGGGAATAGTAACTTGTCTTTTTATATATTATATAAGATAAAGAAAGTTTGAAGTACAATAACTCCATTGTGTGTTTTTCACATGTTTTGACATATACACATATGCACACTCACACATATATATGCACACACACATATAAACACATTCACACATACACACACTCACTTATACACTCACACATATATACATATTCACACAAACAAATACACAGTCACACATTTACACACAGGGCCATATTTGGAGTTCATGCCATCCTAGGCACTTTCAGCGGTCGCGATCCCCCCTCCCTGATTATTCTTTCCCCCAGGCTGCTATCTTCGGCTGTAATAGCACCTTACCTGACTCCACGCTTCTGATCCCGGCAGCTTCTTCCTCTGTGGCTCCCAGTCTCCCACTTGCCGGCACCTGTCCCCAGCCGTCACCTGTTCCCTGCCAGCACCTGTCCCCAGACAGCACCTGTCCCCAGCCTGCACCCGGCAGTCGCCAGCACCAGGCGGCAGCCTCCAGCTTCCGGCAGCTACCAGCATCCGTCATTAGGCGGCACTCAGCAGCCGTCAGCACCCAAGAGGTGGCACCCGGCAGCTGTCGGCAGCCGCCAGCACCCGCCATTAGGCAGCACCTGGCAGGCACCAGCACCTGGGAGGCGGCACCAGATGGCACCCGGCAGCTGTCAGCACCAGGCAGTAGCTGCCAGCACCCGGAAGCACCCAGCGGCTGCTGGCAGCCGGCAGCTGCCAGCACCCAGCATTAGGCGGCACCAGGCGGCTGCCGGCCCCCGGCACCAGCCGCCGGCGATGTGCCGCCCAGGCAGCGTGGTAATACACTCACACATATACACACACTCACACATACACCCTCAGACACATTCATACACGCATACTCACACACACATACACGCTCACATACTTATACACATACACATTCACATATACACACACAAATACACTCGTACATACACACATATACACACACATAGTACACACATACAGTGCCTAAAAGTAGTCTTCAAACCCCTGCAGATTTAGCTGGTTGACACATGCGGAATTAACTTGGCATTGTGACATTTGGACTGTAGATCAGCCTGGAAGTGGGAAATGCACTGCAGCCAAAAATATTTTTTTTTTTTTTTGTTTTGTTTTTAAAGCGTTAAAAGTTAATTCAGAGGGTCATTTATTATTCAACCCCTCAAACCACCAGCATTCTGTTTGGTCCCCCTAAAGTATTAAGAAGTAGTTTAGGCACAAAGAACAATGAGCTTCACATGTGTGGATTAATTATGTCTTTTGCCAGCCTTTTCTGACTATTTAAGACCCTCCCCAAACGTGTGAACAGCACTCATACATGGTCAACATGGGAAAGACAAAGGAGCATTCCAAGGCCATCAGAGACAAGATCGTGGAGGGTCACAAGGCTGGCAAGGGGTACAAAACCCTTTCCAAGGAGTTGGCCCTACCTGTCTCCACTGTTGGGGCATCATCCTGAAGTGGAAGGCTTATGGAACTACTGTTAGCCTTCCACGGCCTGGACAGCCTTTGAACGTTTCCTCCCGTGCCGAGGCCAGGCTTGTCCGAAGAGTCAAGGCTAACCCAAGGACAACAAGGAAGGAGCTCCGGGAAGATCTCATGGCAGTGGGGACATTGGTTTCAGTCAATACCATAAGTAACGTACTCCACCGCAATGGTCTCCGTTCCAGACGAGCCCGTAAGGTACCTTTACTTTCAAAGCGTCATGTCAAGGCTCGTCTACAGTTTGCTCATGATCACTTGGAGGACTCTGAGACAGACTGGTTCAAGGTTCTATGGTCTGATGAGACCAAGATCGAGATCTTTGGTGCCAACCACACACGTGACGTTTGGAGACTGAATGGCACTGCATACGACCCCAAGAATACCATCCCTACAGTCAAACATGGTGGTGGCAGCATCATGCTGTGGGGATGTTTCTCAGCCAAGGGGCCTGGCCATCTGGTCCGCATCCATGGGAAGATGGGTAGCACGACCTACCTGGAGATTTTGGCCAAGAACCTCCGCTCCTCCATCAAGGATCTTAAGATGGGTCGTAATTTCATCTTCCAACAAGACAACGACCCAAAGCACACAGCCAAGAAAACCAAGGCCTGGTTCAAGAGGGAAAAAATCAAGGTGTTGGAGTGGCCTAGTCAGTCTCCTGACCTTAACCCAATTGAAAACTTGTGGAAGGAGCTCAAGATTAAAGTCCACATGATACACCCAAAGAACCTAGATAACTTGGAGAAGATCTGCATGGAGGAGTGGGCCAAGATAACTCCAGAGACCTGTGCCGGCCTGATCAGGTCTTATAAAAGACGATTATTAGCTGTAATTGCTAACAAGGGTTATTCCACAAAATATTAAACCTAGGGGTTGAATATTAATTGACCCACACTTTTATGTTTAAAATTTATTAAAATTCAACTGAGCAACATAACTTTTTGGTTTGTAAGATTTATGCTTCTGTTAATAAATCCTACTCTCGTTTGCAGTTTGAAGGCTCTAACTTATTTGCATCTTATCAAACCACCTAAATCAGCAGGGGGTTGAAGACTACTTGTAGGCACTGTATACACACACTCAGACACACATATATACACACACTCTCTCTAACTCTCAATCATACACACCTTAATGATGCCCCATGCAAGTAGGCGGCCGGCGGACCAATCAGAAGCCTGCAGCTGACATCGGCGTATGACGTCACAGGAGGCTTCTGATTGGTCCGCCGGCTGCCTGCTTGCATGAATGTACAGGAGCCGAAGGAGCTTGTGTGAGCGGTACCCGGAAGTATAAAGCGGGTACCGCGGCGGCTACCTGTACAATGGCCTGGGGCATGCTAATATTGTCATGGTGCCTCAGGCCGCAGTGAGAAGCTTTGCGGGCCGCATGCAGCCCGGGGGGCCGCGTGTTTGTGACCCCTGCTCTACAGTATGAAGCTGCATCATACAAGATACACTGAGACTGCAGAATTAAGCTGAATAATACAATATACACTGAGACTTTGCAGTATGAAGCTGCATCATACAAGATATACTGAGACTCTGCATTATGAAGTTGAATCATACAATATACACTGAGACTCTACAGTATGAACCAGCATCATACAATATACTCTGAGACTCTGTAGTATGAAGCTGCATCATACAAGATACACTGAGAATCTGCATTATTAAGCTGAATCATTCAATATACACTGTGACTCTGCATTATGAAGCAGAATTATACAATACACATTGAGACTTTGCAGTGTAAGGCTGAATCATACAAGATACACTGAGACTTTGCAGTATGAAGCTGAATCATACAAGATACACTGAGACTCTGTATTATACTGTGTGCAGAATTATTAGGCAAATTACTATTTTGATCACATGATACTTTTTATACATCTTGTCCTACTCCAAGCTGTATAGGCTTGAGAGCCAACTACCAATTAAGTAAATCAGATGATGTGCATCTCTGTAATGAGGAGGGGTGTGGTGTAATGACCTCAACACCCTATATAAGGTGTACTTAATTATTAGGCAACTTCCTTTTGTTTGGCAAAATGGGTCAGAAGAGAGATTTGACGGGCTCTGAAAAGTCCAAAGTTGTGAGATGTCTTGCAGAGGAATGCAGCAGTCTTGAAATTGCCAAACGTTTGAAGCGTGATCACCGAACAATCAATCGTTTCATGGCAAATAGCCAACAGGGTCGCAAGAAGTGTGTTGGGCAAAAAAGGCACAAAATAACTGCCCATGAATTGAGGAGCATCAATGTGAAGCTGCCAAGATGCCATTTGCCACCAGTTTTGCCATATTTCAGAGCTACAACGTTATTGGAGTATCAAAAAGCACAAGGTGTGCCATACTCGGGGACATGGCCAAGGTAAGAAAGGCTGAAAAACTAACACCTTTGAAGAAGAAACATAAGATAAAACGTCAAGACTGGGCCAAGAAATATCTTAAGACTGATTTTTCAAAGGTTTTATGGACCGATTAAATGAGAGTGACTCTTGATGGACCAGATGGGTTGGCCAGAGGCTGGATTAGTAAAGGGCAGAGAGGTCCACTCCGACTCAGACACCAGCAAGGTGGAGGTGGAGTACTGGTATGGGCTGGTATCATCAAAGATGAACTTGTGGGGCCTTTTCGGGTTGAGGATGGAGAAGAGCTCAACTCCCAGACTTACAGCCAGTTTCTGGAAGACAACTTCTTCAAGCAGTGGTACAGGAAGAAGTCGGTATCGTTCAAGAAAAACATGATTTTCATGCAGGACAATGCTCCATCACATGCATCCAACTACTCCACAGCGTCAGATCTGACCGGAAGAAGCGGTACAGCACCACGAAACGGCCCGTCATCACTCCTCCACACTTCCTCCCCTACAGCAGCCATGTCGTGCCTACACCCTGGCAAATAAAAGATAGAAGATTTCAACATGGTGAGTGCCGCTCATTTTTTCTTAAAGAATTAGAGCATATTAAAATGCTCAGGTGCTCAACCCGAGCACCGAGCCCAATGTTAACCTATGGGAAACTCAAGCATTTTTTCGGCTGCACCCCCGGCGGTCTGCAGAAAGCCTAAAAATGTCACAAATGTATAAGAACAGTGCCTAAATGACATGGGAACAGCATGGGGAAGACCCCTGTAAGCATTTCTGACTCCCAGGTCACTGCTGTGAACAATGTTGTATAAGTATTATGCCACTTTTACGAACCCACAATAAAACATACAAAAGCTAAACCAAAATTGATTTTCCTGAGGAAAATGTTAAGGGCTCATACTCGCTTGCGAGACAGTGTTGGTGTATTATTTTTTTTAATTGGGACGCACTCTAATCCCCCTTGGAAGAGACGTGAAGGAGGGCCTCATTAAATAATGTTCCCATTATTAGGAAGTAGGTCTCCCATAGTGTTGCTCTATGCAGGGCTGCCAAAAATTGGGAGGCACTCCAATGCCCCTTGGAAGAGATGTGGAGGAGGGCCTCATTAAATAATGTATGTTCCCATTATTAGGAAGGAAGTGGGTCTTCCATAGTGTTGCCTTATGCAGGGCTGGCAAAAATTGGGAGGCACTCCAATGCTCCTTGGAAGAGACTTGGAGGAGGGCCTCATAAAAACACATAAAAACAAAGTTCCCTTTACAAAGGAGCGGGTCTCCTATACTTGTAATGCCCATGCACTAAGTATGGACTGACAAACATTTACCCCTGGGGGGTATACATGAATATACTGACCACCTTATTTTTTTCTTACGGGCATCATAAAACACCCTTTAAAAGGGTGTTGCATCATGGACCACGGTCACCCTGGTGATATGGTTATGGAGGATGAGGAGCAGGAGAAGGACTAGAGCAAATAGCCAAAATCAGGAAGCGTATACCCATGTGTGGGAGTGAAAAAGAGCATGGGAATATACCTCCCTAAAATAAGACACTGACTTTGAGTTTATATTATGCTGCTTTCATTTGGTGGTGTTGAAAAGTCTGGCCCAATCCAGCCCTTGTTCATTTTGATAAGAGTCAGCCTGTCAGCATTTTCAGTTGACAGGCGGGTGCGCTTATCAGTAATAATTCCCCCTGTGGCATTAAAAACCCACTCTGACATAAATAGCGGCAGGGCAGGCCAGGACTTCCAAGGCGTAGAGCGCAGCCTGCATACCCAATAATTATAAGGAACAGGAGAATTTGACTCTTTGACTTTGATACGGTCGGCAAAGTACTCCTTCAGCATCTTCCCAAACTTTGCACTCCTTGTGAGAGTACCCTGCGCCTCAGGGCCTGTGCCATGGGAGGAGCTGAGAAAACTCTCCCAGAACTTTGACAGTGTTCCCCTGCCTCTGCTGGATTGGAGTTGTGTCTCTCTCGCCTGTTCTCCTTGGTTGTCCACCAAACTGTGACCTCTGCCGCCAACATTTTCAGATAGGAATTTTTTTAATAATTCCGCAACAATGGCCTTCTAGTACTGCACCATTTTTGTAGACCTCTCCGCCTCGGGAATAAGAGACGTAAAGTTCTGTTTGTAGCATGGGTCTAAAATTGTCACCAACCAGTAATGACTATAACCCAAAATTTTGAGGGACATGGGAAAGGCAGCGTAACATAAACTCAGCCATGCGCGCCATACTGGTAACAGGCAAGACTTCTGTGTCCTTACCAAGAGGACAACTGACAATGCTCTACTCCTTTCTGTATTCTGACCATCCACACTGAACAGACGGTATGACAGTTGTTCAGGTAGTACCGTCTATAGCGCATGAAACTACCTCCTGTTTTTCCTCCTCCTCATTGTTGGGATGAAATGAGGCTGGGCTGTGTGTAATCACCCTGTATGGTTCCTTGCTCCATCTCATCGTGCTCCGCCTGCAAAGCCTCCTCTTTTGATTTTGAGCAGAGAGCGTTTCAGAAGACAGAAACGGGATGGGGACGCTAATGATGGCGTCATCGCCGCTCACCATCTTGGTGGAAGTTTTGGAGAATGGTACATATGTCGGACATCCATGTCCACTCCTGAGGTCTTATGTGTGGAATCTGAACCAAATACCGACAACCTTGTTGATACTGGTAGTCAACAACTGCCCTCTTCTGCTCACAAATCCTGACCAACATCTGTAGTGTCAAATTCCAATGCGTGGGGACATCACTCACCCAGACACTGGTCTGTGAGCCGGAAGCTGCAAACGCTGCTGAAACCCGGCAAGGGCGGCCAAAGCAGTAGGTGACTTTCTAAAATGGGCACACAGGCGGCGTACTTTAATGAGCATATCCCACATCTCCGGGTAGGATTTAAGAAACCGCTGAACAATAAGGTTGAGCACATGGGCCAAGCATGGTACATGTGTGCGCTTGCCTCGCCTCAGAGCCACCACCAGGTTCTGGCCATTGTCACACATGACCATGCCTGGCTGGTAAGTACAGCAGTGTGAGCCACAGATCTGCCTGCTCTTTCAGAGCTGTCCACAACTCTTCAACATTGTGCGGTTTGTCACCTATACATATTAGCTTCAGCACAGCCTGTTGTCGCTAGGCCAAAGCAGTGCTGCAGTGCTTTCAGCTTGTGACTGATATGCAGGCTGAAGAGGATGACGTGCAGGAGCTGTAGTCTCTGGGAGCAACCCTGATTTATTTAGGGCCCGCAATCCTTGGCGTCGGGAGGACATGTTCCGTCCCAAGGTCCAACCGTGTCCTGGCTTCCACTATGTTAACCCAGTGAGCCATCAGCGAGATGTACCGACCCTGCCCACAAGCACTTGTCCACGTCTCCGTGGTTAGGTGGACTTTACCGGTAACTGCGTTGTTAAGGACACAGCTAATATTTTGGGACACATGCTTGTGTAATGTGGGGACAGGACACCATGAGAAATAGTGGCAGCTGGGGACCGAGTAACAAGGGATGGCCACCACCATGAGGTTGCGGAATGCTTCCGTCTCCCCTAGTTTAAAAGACAACATTTCGAGCGCAAACAGTCGCCTGTGTGGCCTGTGGGGCGTTGGCTGCGTATTTGCACTTGAATTCAAAGGGCTGGGGTATGGACAACTGAACGCTACGCTGGGACACGGACGTGGAGGTGGTTCCTGATGGTGGCATTTCAGATTGTGCAACAACAGGCGCAGGACAGGAGGCATTGTCACATGCATTATGGACAGGGGATTGGCTTGAATGCACAACAGTGGAAGAAGCAGTGGTGTCACTCACAGACACTGTGCCTGGACCCTGGGGTTCGGCCCACAAAGTCAGGTACTTTGCTGCCATGTGCCTGATCATGCTGGTAGTGGTAAGGCTAGTAGTTTTGCTACCCCTGCTGATGATGGCATGGCAGTTGGTGCAAATGGCCTTTTTGGAATTATTGGCAGAGTCTTTAAAAAACAGACAGACTCTGAAAGATCTAACAGTTGTACTGGCATTCTGTTGTGTTAGTGTTACAGGGAACAGTTTCCCGCCTTCTGCCTGCGGCCACCATACTGCTTCTTCCTGCCTGTTGGGGTGCTACACCTCCCTCCCCCTGTGCGCTGCTGTGATCGCTCTGCATGTCCTCCTGCCAGGTTGGGTGAGTTACTATATCATCCACCACGTCGTCTTCCACTTGCGCACCCTGGTCCTCCTCCTGACTTTATGGCAATTGTGTCTCATCATCATCCACCTCTTGTGACACATTCCCACCGTCGCCTTCGTGTGACCATGGCTGCTCAAATATTTGGGCATCGCTACATGCAATCTTCTCTTGCCCCTCTTCAAGTGGAAAATGGAAAAGTAAACAGCTCTACAGAGTGTCCAAGTGTGGGATCCCATTCGGCATGGTGAGAGGAAGAAGGATCAGGGTGAGGAAAATGCAGTCCAGACTCACAGCTACTGAGACTTGACCGTGTGGAAGACAGGGTGGTTGTGGTGGTGGCAAACTGACTGGAAGCATTATCCGCTATCCAACCAACAACCTTTTGACACTGCTCTGGGTTTAATAGTGGTGTGCTGCGGTCCCCTAGGAATTGGGACAGGAAGGTCGGGCAAGAAGATGTGGGTGTTTTTTGTGGCACAATTGTAGCTTGCCCACGGCCTCGGCCTCTGCATGCACCATCACCGTCACATCCAGTTCCTTGTCCCTTGCCACACGCCTTGCACATTTTAAACGAAGGACTATATACACTGCCTATATACACTGCCTGTATACAGCTGGATTAATCCTGAAAAGGACTGTTTTTTTAGACATGGATCTGTGTAACAGGCTATAGAAGCACCAGAGTGAGTGGAATGGAGCCTCCTGTGCTATACACACCAAAATCTGCTATATACCCTGTCTATATACACTGCCTGTATACAGCTGGATTAACCCTGAAAAGGGCTGGGTTTTTTTTAGAGATGGTCCTGTGTAACAGGCTATAGAAGCACCAGAGTGAGTGGAATGGAGCCTCCTGTGCTATACGCACCGCATTTTGCTATATACCCTGTCTATATACACTGCCTGTATACAGCTGGATTAATCCTGAAAGAACTGTTTGTTTGGATGGATTGTGTACCCTACATAGTACCTACACTACCTAATACACACACTAAAAATCTGTCCCTAACTCAGCAGCACCTCTCCCTACACTTGCTGACTGTGGATTAGAGTGACGAGCACAGTGCCGTCAGATCTTATATAGACCTGATGACGCTGTGCAGCCAGCCAATCACTGCAATTCCACAACCAACATTGCTGTGGCATTACAGTGTGTGGCAGCCAATCCCTGCATGTGGGCTGGCTCTGTAAAGAGCACCAACATGCAAGGAGTGGGAGCCGAGCATGTGCCCGAGCATCTCGCCGGTACTGAGCGAGCTCTGAGCATCCCAAGTACGGAGATACTCGGGCGAGCACCAACTACCAGCGAGCATGCTCGCTCATCCCTATGAATCATACAATATATACTGAGACTCTGCAGTATGACGCTGCATCATACAATATACACTGAGTCTTCAGTATGAAGGTGCCTCATACAATATACCCAGAGACTTTGCAGTATGACGCTGCATCATACAAGATACACTGAGATTCTTCTAAAATGTGGAGCCCAAAACTGAATCCCATATTCTAAATGTGGCCCTAAAAGTGATTAAGACCTTTTTCACGTAATAATAATATTTATTCATTTATATAGCGCTATTAATTCCATAGCACTTTACATACATGAGTAATTAGTAGTCCAGATCCAGACAGAAAACCGCATCTGCCATCTAGCTGCCGCACTTGCAGTACACTTGCGGCAAGCCCCATGTATTCTCTATGGGGCTTGCGGCCAGTGTGGTATTGCCGCGATCCAGCAGTTGTGGACGCGAAAAAAACGCAGCTGACTGTTTTTTTTTTCGTTGCCACAACTACTGCAAGTGCTGGATCGCGGCAATACCGCACTTGCCACAAGCCCCATAGAGAATGCATAGGGCTTGCCGCAAGTGTACCGCAAGTGCGGCTGTTAGGCAGCAGATGCGGTTTTCTGTCCGGATCTGCCGGATACGGTCAGAAATGCTGATGTGAAAGGGGCCTTTTAGAAGGGTGACAATGCATTGAAATCCTGTGATTTTATATATGTTTATACACCCTAAAATCATTTTTCCATTTGTAGCTGCTGCCTGACATTGAGTACCACTGCTCACCTTACTTGTAACCAAGTTACCCAAATCTTTTTCCTGTTCTGTAGTCCCCAATTTACTTCCATTTAATGTATATGCACTACTACAGTTACTCTAGCAAAGGGGCAATACTCTACATTTATCTGCCATGTATTTTGGTTGGTATTTAAAGTTCATCAATCATAACCTTCTAGTTGGACAAGAATGTAAAGCTAACATCTCATCTGTAAATTTACAAGTTTTCCTAAATTAAAGATAATGCTAATTCCTTTTTCTCCTTCGCCTCATTGGGAGACACAGACTGTGGGTGTTATGCTGCTGTCCTCTAGGAGGCGACACTAGGCAACATCTGAAAAAAAGTAATTGGCTCCTCCTCTGCTGTATACACCCCCTGGCTGGGGCCTTACCCGACCAGTTTTTACTTAGTGTCTTCGGAGGCAGACTTCTTTATTCTCTCTCTTACATTTTTTTACTATTTTTTACTATTTACTATGAACAGATTCCCTCTCAAGAGGACTTAAAATAGGGAGGAGTATTGAAGCCTGCATTCTCTCCAGATCCATAGTTTTCTGGGTACGAGTCAATGCACTTCACGACTATTCCCAGATTATCCTTCCTCAACTGGCACATGGTCATGGGACCATGTCGGATAGCTCATAGGAGAGCTAACCTCCCCGGTCTCGAGTCGAGGTTCCAGGTATGTCGTGGAGCCCTGCCTGCCACAGTGGTCCTCCGGAGGCTGCAGGGCTACTGGCTGGTGGGATCCGGTCACATGGATGGTGCGCACAGGGACTGAGAAGGCTCCCTGCTTACCACATTCCCTCCATGCACCTGTATTTTTCTCCTGCATTTTCCCGGGCTGTGGATATAAAACGAATCTTATTGCATCCACAGCCCCCTGTGGCCTACGTCATCGGGGACACCCTTCGTAGGTCTGTGGATCACCCCCGCATTCCCCTGCGGCGAATGCAGCGACTCCTATGGATCTCCACGCCAGCATCCACACATTTTCGGGGCCGAAATTTACTCTAGGCCCCAGCTTCGGTCTAGCGCTGGCTACCAGGATTAGGTCACGGCACGCGGGAGGCGGGCCGATGGTTTGGCGCTCCCCGCGAGACTATCTGCATTTTTAATCACGACCCCCTCGGCGACGGTACAGCGCCATTCAGCGCCGCTGCCTACGGGCCGCGGCTGGAAAGGGGGCACTGGATCACAGCACCGCTCGTTGAAGGAGCAGACCACGTACAACAGGCGCCCTAAAAACAGGTCTCCTCCAGAACATGCTAACTGCATAGCTGCTAATAGTGCACACTGTGTCTCACATGTACATATGTGATGACAATTCTACATATGTTTCATTTATAGTATGGTATGTTTACTACTGCATTATTCCACTTCCAGCACAGCAGTCAGGTACTCAGCAGTTGATCCCTGCTGCACCTCACTCTCTCCCCCTCCCCTCTCAGTCTGTGTATTGCATATGCTAATGAGTTAATGCAGACAGCAGGGGGTTAAGCTGGAACTTAGACTACTTCCTACAGACAAAACCTCTCCTACAAGGGCGGTACATCAAGTGGGGGCTGTAGTGAGGATACATTGCCTATAAAAGGAGGTAATGTGGATTAATCAGGAAGTCAATGTAGTAATGACGTAATGTGGACAATATTTGTCTTCCATGTCTCATAAAGGATGCAGCTTTGACCCTAATTACCAACTGTCTCAGGGCATTCCTTGCTCGGCCCACCACAGTTGGGGAAGCTGGTTTAATCCTGGGCCATCCACATTTAGTGGTACTGGTTTTGAAGTTGTGATACTTCAGGATTGTTCGTCATCCTCCCTCCTCGGCCCCCCACAGTTGGGAAGTCGGGTTGAAGTTGAGATACCTCACCGTTGCCCGACATACTTCTTTCTAGGTCCTCCAGAGATGTGGAAGCTGGGTTGAAGCGGAGATACTTTTAGATTGCCCATCATACTCATCCCTCACCCCCTGCAGTTGGGGGTGCTAGTTGTGATATTTCAAGATTACACGGCATTTTCACACTCTTCCTTCATCACCCACGTTTGGGGAGCTGCGTAGAAGTTGAGGCTTCTCAGGGCTGTCCAGCAACCTTCCTCAAGAATCAACAATTGGGCCTCTGAGTGACAGCGATGGCACCGAGTCTCCCAGACCGCTAGGCGGTAATCACGGAACCCACAGCTACCCTCCCTATCTCACCAAGATTCCTACCTAACAGAGGGGTCACTCTCAGGGGCATATGTTTGATGGCCTCTACCGTCGGTAGGACGACAGGGACTTGGTGTGGTTCCTTCACCGTTGTAGTTCCATGACTCCATTCGGTCACCCGGTCTACGGATACAGCTGATGTTCCTGCTGAGAACCTGTACACGGCTCCTGCAAAAGAGCCAAGCGTTCACGCAGAGAACGGTTCTTCCTAGGTTCTGGAGGCTCTCCGGACACCGAAGATGAAAAGTGTAGAAGATCACTATCCTCTCTCACGCAGAGGATTCAAGGACGGGTCTCTGACACCTGAGGCTCCTGGAATGCTCCTTCCTTGGCTCCCCACTGTCGAGGTGCTGGGTCGAAGTTAAGATTGCTGTATGCCATTCTCCTTCCTCCACTTCCCACTGTTGGAGACTCTGGTCAATCTTGAGACATCACGAGCCTACCCGGCCTACCTCCCCAGAGTACAAAACAACAAAACGCTGGGTTGCAGGACGTGGAACAAAAGGCCAGCGGCCACTCTCCTCACCACACCTATCATAGGAACGTGAGTTGAGAAAACACGTGCTATGCAAGGTCCAATCCGAAGCAGGACCTACCAGTCTCCGTAACGGCACAGACTCAACACTGGTCGCATGAACCACAGGTGGGCCGTCCGTTACCCGGTATGGCCGTAAGTACGTTTCCCGTTCTCCCTCAAGTGGATTTTTTTTCAACAGCTGCACTGTGTAACTGCGTCGCTCTCTCCCTCCGCACACCGCCCTACGCAGGACTTTGCTAGTAAGGTAGAGACTGTCTCTACGGAATTCCTCTCGGATTTTGTTTGTTGGTAATCTGATGCTTCAGGATGAAGGAGCTTCTCCCTTCCTCAAGACTGTCACTACACAAGATCCATCCGTATTTATTTCTCTAGGGTTCCTCCCGAAACTTGTGTGACTGGCCGTTTTCACGCCTTGCACTGACTAACGGTCTATTCTCCACGTGCAACAAGTGGTCTAAGGCCCCCTAGCAACGGCTCTTTAGGTTTCACCCAGTTGACTCGCCATTCCTGGAAGTTGTGTCTACTAAGGGCGACGGTACCTTGGCATACTGATTTCCCGCAAACTACAACAGGTGGAAACGCGGGGTGTTACCTCCACGTCCCTCCTCCTGCCACAATGGATAAAGTCCTGGGCGACGGTTCCTATGCGTTTCGATCTCCCCTATGGACGGCTTGCCAAGACGCTCAGCATCGATCTCCTCACAGTGGATGTCTGAGTTTACTGCAGATGGCATAGCTCCTGCCAATTTTCAGTCTCCCCAGCCACCTCTGGCCCCTGGATTGCAGCATACTGATGGCCATCAAAACAGCTGAATCAATGACACAGGATCACTGGCACAGTTCCTGAGCTACTGCAGTCTCCCCAGCCGCCCGTGGCCCCTGGGTCGTAGCACACTAACGATCACCGAACCAGCTAGATCACATCAGGCATACAATGTACAGCTCTGCCAACCTTTACCCGGAAAAAAAAAACACAGGATAAGGGCACACCGCTCAAGACCAGTGGCTACTCAATGCGTCTACGTTAATCTAGGCAGAGAAGCCTTTTCGTTCCAGATCTCCAGGAGAGCTATCCACTGGAGCTACGATATCAAGCTTGAAAGCGATATCCTGTCCACACACTGTTCAGGTCGCAGGAAGTCCGAGCACCCTACTACTCATCAGTCGTAGTGCCTCACGCCTATGTTTTACCCGGATTACTGACAGGTCATCAGTTCCATTTGACGAAGCTGAATACATCTTAGTTGTCACATGTCAATCACCAGGAAGGCAACCTCAACAGTCGTGTGATACATGGGGCAGAACTTGTCCACAGTGGGGCCGTTTTTATCCCGTCTGGCTGTTGTTTGTCAGAGGTTTTTTTCATTCCATGGGGCAGGGCTTCCTCATGATCTGTAGGCTGAGGATGGATATGATAATCCGCTTCTAAATACAGTTTCTTTTCCCTTGCATATTTCTATGTGCATACCCTACACGGAAGCGCACAATCAGATCTAATGGAGTGCCATCTGTCCTTCTGGCTCATTTTCGACCCAGACAGTCGGGGAGGGAGGGGGGGTTTGACCTACCTCAGCGTGTCGCTGACAGCAGATGTCAGCTTGAACTCTGTCTAGGTTTACTGTTCATGGTTCATTTACGGCCAGAAGTTCGATGTCCTGTCCTCGCCGGCAGAGCCCATATGTTCAGGGGCCTTGTTCCTCACGTTCAGTGGATTTGGGCATCCATAGCAGCATGGATATAACAAAACAAAAAAAAATGATTCTCACTCGCATGGTTTACCATGCACAGAAGCTTTCCTTCCTGGGTATGGCCCTTGGTTTTTAGCCACCCTTACTGGTTCGTTCATAGGTGTTCTTAGGTGCTTCTTCACTCTGGCCCTGTTGCACTTAGATGCTGGTTCTGCATCCTCTCACGCTTCTGGCTTCGGTTATTCCTTTTTGTCTCCAAAAAGTCTTCCTTGTTCCCTCGAGAAGTTCCCCTAAGCTGTTTCCCAGAACTATTTGTCTTTTTCAGGAGGCACTTTCCTCCGGCAGTGCAATTACTGGGTCATACTGTTCGGCTGTGGCGTTCCCTAATTGCAGTTATTCCATCTCTTTAAAGGGTGCTTCGACCAGCGTGGTCATCCTTATGATGGTGGCCTCTTCATCCCTGTGCCCCGCACCAGGGCATTAAGTGACTTTATGTACGCTCGGTCTCTCAGTCACACCTTTTGTTCCTGTATGGACAGTACCACACACTCTCTAGGTCCTTTATTCTTCAGAGTAATAACAAAAGACTATGCCAGGTACCCAAGGCCACCGGTCTACTGCATCAGAACTGCTGGCTAGAAATGGTATCAGTTTTGGTTATTGCATACCGAGGCTCTCTACTCTTGCGGAAGGAGTATCCTGGGCCATCGGCGCCAGGTCTATGCACAAACAGGTGTGCTGGCCAGCCACCTGACTTAGTCCTTGTTTTTGGTAAACATTATAGCGTCTATACTCAAGCGTTATCAAACGCAAATCTGGGTATACGTACCCTCCAGGCGGCAGTAGTCCACCTCAGTAGTGTGTCTCTTATAAGAGATTATGACATTATTCTCTACCCACCCAGGCATTGCTTTAGGACATCCCACGATCTGTGTCCCCTAATGAGGCGAAGGAGAAAAGGAGTTTTTTGTGTACTCACCATAAAATCCTATTCTCTTAGCCTCTAATTGGGGGACACAGCTCCCACCCTATCCGTATCGGGCCTTGTTGGTATGTTTCTATTTTAAGTGCCTTCCTGTATACATGTCTTTCTATTAGGCTCTACTCTCTTTGAACTTTATATTGTCTTTCTGTTAGGCTCTACGCTCTTTCAACGTCATATATAGTTGCCTTTTTACTTGCTTCTAGTCACTGTTTTCTTCTCCTACTGCTTTGAAGCACAAAACTGGTTGGGTAAGGCCCCAGCCAGGGGGTGTATACTGCAGAGGAGGAGCCAATTACTCTATTTCAGATTTTTCCTAGTGTCACCTCCTAGAGGACAGCAGCATAACACCCACGGTCTGTGTCCCCCAATTAGAGGCTAAGAGAAAAGGATTTTACGGTGAGTACACAAAAATTTCCTTTTTCCAGTTCACAACTCTTTATCAGCAGTGAAGTGCTTCAATGTGGTATTCATGATATATTATGATCATTAAATGTTTGCATTTGTAGGGAAAAGGTGAATAGTATCACATCACGCAATCAATATACATGCAGTGAATTGGACCACAATGCTAGGAGCTATAACGATTTGGCTACTGAACTACGTGCACTTCAGGTAATCAAAACTGTAGCATGTAAACATGGTTCTATGATGCAATAAAGAGTATGTAAAAGATTGGAGCATTAAAGGGGTTGTCCCACAAACAAAGTTCATTTTAATCAATAGGTCTTTGAATATTAATCAATTTCACAATTGGATGTGATAAAATATGTTCCTGTTCTGAGATAATCTTATATACATGTCTATGCTATGTACTGTGTAATAGATGTGTCTGACCAGATAGGGACATGGTCTGATCATACCACATCTCCTGGGCTGAGATAATTTTATATATGTGTCCATGCTATGTACTGTGTAATGGCCGTGCCTGACTGTACAGGGACATGGACTAATCATGCCATATCTTCTCTGCTGAGATAATCTTATACATGTGTCCCTGCTGTGTACTGTGTAATGGATTTGGCTGACAATACAGGGACAGGGTCTGATCATACCACAGCTCCTGTGCTGAGATCATCTTATATATGTGTCCCTGCTATGTACTGTGTAATTACTATGTCTGACCGTACAGTTACATGGTCTGATCACACCACATCTCCTGTGCTGAGATAATCCTATATATGTGTCCCTGCTATGTACTGTGTAATGGATGTGTCTGACAGTGCAGGGACATGGTCTGATCATACCACATCTCCTGTGCTGAGATAATCTTATATATGTGTCCCTGCTATGTACTGTGTAATGGCTGTGTCTGACCATACAAGGACATGGTCTGATTATCTCAGCTCAGGAGATGTGTTATAATCTTATACTGTATATGTGTCCCTGCTATGTGCTGTGTAATGGCCGTGTCTGACCGTGTAGGGACATGGTCTGATCATACCACATCTCCTGTGCTGAGATTCAGTCATATGAAAAGGTTTGGGCACCCCTCTTAATCTTACTCTTTTTTTTTTTTTTTGTTTAAAATTGGGTTTTTGCAACAGCTATTTCAGTGTGATATATGTAATAACTGATGGACACAGTAATATTTCAGGATTGAAATGAGGTTTATTGTAGTAACCGAAAATGTGAAATATGCATTATTTCAAAAATTGACATGTGCAAAAGTATGGGCACCTCAAGAGAAAAGTGACATTAATATTTAGTAGATCCACTTTTTGCTAAAATAACAGCCTCTAGTCACATCCTGTAGCTGTTAAGGAGTTCCTGGATCCTGGATGAAGGTATTTTTGACCATTCCTCTTTACAAAACAATTCCAGTTCAGTTAAGTTTGATGGTCACCGACCATGGACAGCCCGCTTCAAAACATCCCACAGATGTTCAATGATATTCAGGTCTGGGGACTGGGATGGCCATTCCAGAACATTGTAATTGTTCCTCTGCATGAATACCTGAGTAGATTTGGAGCGGTGTTTTGGATCATTGTCTTGCTGAAAGATCCATCCCCAGCGTAACTTCAACTTTGACACTGATTCTTGAACATTATTCTCAAGAATCTGCTGATACTGAGTGGAATCCATGCGACCCTCAACTTTAAGAAGATTCCCGGTGCAGTCATTGGCCACACAGCCCCAAAGCATGATGGACCCTCCTCCAAATTTGACAGTGGGTAGCAAGTGTTTTTCTTGGCATGCTGTGTTTTTGTGGCGCCATGCATAACGCCTTGTCGTATGACCAAACAACTCAATCTTTGTTTCATCAGTCCACAGGACCTTCTTCCAAAATGAAACTGGCTTGTCCAAATGTGCTTTTGCATACCTCAGGTGACTCTGTTTGTGGCGTGCATGCAGAAACGGCTTCTTTCGCATCACTCTCCCATACAGCTTCTCCTTGTGCAGTGTGCGCTGTATAGTTGACCGATGCACAGTGACACCATCTGCAGCAAGATGATGCTGCAGGTCTTTGGAGGTGGTCTGTGGATTGTTCTTGACTGTTCTCACCATTCTTCTTCTCTGCCTTTCTGATATTTTTGTTGGCCTGCCACTTCTGGCCTTTACAAGAACTGTCCCTGTGGTCTTCCATTTCCTTACTATGTTCCTCACAGTGGAAACTGACAGGTTCAATCTCAGAGACAACGTTTTGTATCCTTCCCCTGAACAACTATGTTGAACAATCTTTTTTTTTTCAGATCATTTGAGAGCTGTTTTGAGGAGCCCATGATGCCACTCCTCAGAGAAGATGCAACTAGGAGAACAACTTGCAAATGGACACCTGAAATAGCTTTTCTCATGATTGGATACACTGGGCTATGAAGTACAAACCTCAATGAGGTTACCAAACCAATTTAGTGCTTCAGTAAGTCAGTAAAAAGTAGTTAGGAGTATTCAAATCATGAAAATCAGAAGGGTGCCCATACTTTGGCACCTGTCAAATTTTGAAATAATGCATATTTCACATTTTTGGTTAGTACAATAAACCTCATTTCAAACCTGAAATATTACTGTGTCCATCAGTTATTACATATATCACACTGAAATAGCTTTTTCATATAACTGTAATCTTATATTTGTGTCTCTGCTATGTACTATGTAATGACTATGTCTGACCGTACAGTTACATGGACGGATCACACCACATCTCCTGTGCTGAGATAATCTTATATATGTGTCCCTGCTATGTGCTGTGTAATGGCCGTGTCTGACCGTATAGGGGTGTGGTCTGATCATACCACATCCTCTGGGTCAGGGAGGATGTAAAAGAGTATACAGATATTACAACACGGGATCACAGATAATTCTTTTTGTGATGTAAAACATTTCCCTGTTTGTTTTTAAACAATGTTTTACCGCAAGGAAAGAATAATCCCCTGCTGTAGCATCTGTATACTCTCTTTCTACCCAGGAGATGTGGTATGATCTGAGCATGTTCCTGTACAGTCAGACATGGCCATTACACAGTACATAGCAGGGACACATATATAAGATTATCTCAGCAGAGGGACATTTTTTTTTAAATCACATCTAATTGTGGAACTGATTATTATTCAAATCTATTAAAATGAACTCTGTTAGTAGGAAAACCCATTTAAACTGTTTTCATGTCCATTCCCCGGTCACTTGCTTGTGTGCTCAAACATTTCCCATTATATTAATGCTTTTAGCAGTGCTAAGTAACAGTTAATGACCATTTTTGCTATTTTTATACAAATATATTAATGTATGTTCAGTCACCATTAGACTTTCTAGTGCTGAT
The DNA here is from genome assembly GCA_033576535.1 of Allobates femoralis. Lineage (NCBI taxonomy): Eukaryota > Metazoa > Chordata > Amphibia > Anura > Aromobatidae > Allobates > Allobates femoralis. The sequence continues at coordinate 267,937,095 of JARQOC010000001.1, read as the reverse complement.
GCATAAAGTTATATAAAACTGAGTTCACATCTGCACTGTCAATTCTGTTGTTCTGTGCCATCATATGGGCAAAAAACTATATATGACAGAATACTCGATCTGTCATAAAATAGACATCATAATTGTAATTATAATTATCCTGGGTTTCTGTCATCTTATCTGAAAGAATAGTGTTGCACGCTGTTCTCTTCTTCCCACCTGTAGTGATTGAATCTGCAACAAAGCCTTGAACAGATGTAAGCAGAGCCTAATAACTACATATGTTTATTTTCTCACAATAATGTATTAGAGGTGTATATTATCTGGTATGTCCTTAAAGTCTATGTTTGCCTTTTGTTGTACAACAGAAAAGAGAGGACAGTTTGCTAGAAGATATAACTAGGTACAAGAAGGATAAGCAGGCATTGGAAGTTGACCTGGTACAGATAAAGAAAGAACGTGATCTCCTGAGAGGCCAGTTAGCCAATATTTCAGGTAGAATATTTTAAACGGACCTATAAGAATTGTTATAATATTCTACTCCTTGCTGGACCAAAATCCATATTCCATTTATATAGCCCTGTCTTACTTTTACATTAATTCATAAAACATTGCTAGCTAATACTGCTTTTGTGCATTACCTAAAATTCTCTATTTGTGGGTTATTTTACAACACATAGAATGCATTGATATCAGCTGGGATACTCGTTCAGTCATCAGGTGGTTTTACAGCATCACCGTAGTTAACTAGAGGTGGATGAATCTGCAGATGTTTTGGTTTGGTGGATCTCGCCAGACTTTTAAAAAGTCTGGGTTTGGGACCGGACTTGATCCGAACCCCATATAGGTCTAGGAGGACCAGAACTTTATTTAGTACAATAAAATAGTACTAGCAGGACAATTATATTTACCAGTCTCCGTGCTGTGGTCACACTACTTCTTGGTCTTCTCATTAAGCCTTATGAATATTCATTTCTCCCCGCCCACCTCCTGTGACAGTGACTGTAATTGGTTGCAGTTAGGCTGCGTCTCTACCCCCTGTGACGGCGTCTGTGATTGGTTGCTCTCACACTAGCTGAGTGGGTCACAAATTGGAGTATGAAAATAAATAATTGTAAAAAATGCTGTGGGGTTCCCCTGTATATTAATACACAGCACAGATAAAGTACATGGCTGCAAGCTGAAGTCCCAGCTGTGTGCATTATCATGGCTGGGTATCAAAATATGGGGGACAGGTTTTTTTTAAATTCCTAAATAATTTTTAAAAAACAGCGAGGGTCCCCTCCAATTTTGATATTCACCCAAGTTAAAGCACACAGCTGTGGTTTAGTATTCTCACCTTCGGGTGGCTCATGGTTATTGTGCCCTTCAGCCTCTGAGTACCTGTCTGTGTACCCCAGCTTTGACCTCACTGATGTCCCCGCTCTCACAGCTGCAGCTCTCGGGGCCTTCAGTGTCGGCCAGAGCTTACGCTGAGCAGTCTCTTTAATATCACCGCAAAGCGCGAGCTGTGAATGTAGCAGAGCCGGGGAGCTTGGTGGGACCTCCTTGTGGATTACCATCTGAGCTACAAGGGTATGTTTGGGGTTAATAGATGGGTAAAAGAGGGTGTCTGGATTTTTTGTTTCTAATAAAGGATTTTTCTTTGTGTGTTTTTTTTTTTTAAACTATTTAGTCACCGAATTGGTAATGTGGAGGTCTCATAGAGACCTGTACATCACCAATCCAAGGCTTGATGTCAGCTGTCAGTTCAGACCTATCATTAACCCCTTATATTATCATGATTGCCACCACATCAGGGCAATCAAGATGAGTTTGGTAAGCGCCAGGAATGGCACATCTAATGGATGCGCCATTTATAGGGCGGCTGAATGCTGGTATTTTGAGGCTAGGGACCCAATAACTAAATGTTTTCCCAAGCTGAAAATACCAATCCCGAGCTATGTGCATTATCTTGGCCGAGATTAAAAAATGGCGTGGGTCCCCCCAATTTTGATAATTATTTAAATACAGGTAATTAAAAACATGCATGGGTTCTCCTGTATTTTGATACCCAGCTAAGAAAATGCACACAGCTGGGGGCTTCAGCACCCATGTGCTTTATCTGCATTGTGCATCAATATACTGGGGACCCTGGCCATTTTTTCCAATTATTTATTTATTTTTACACTCCACTTTGGGATCAACACAGCTAGTGTGGGGGCAACCAGTCACAGACTCCGGCACAGAGGGTGGAGGTGCTGTCTTGACTGCAACCAATCACAGATTCTGTCACAGAGGGTGGCGGGGGAACAAGTGAATATGCATGAGACCTAATGAGCGGACATGGAAGTAGTGTGACTATAGTGCTGAGACTGGTAAGTAAAATTAATGGGTTAATTAATTATATATTTTGAGAGATCTGACTTTTATGGAGATGGAGAATACCACATATATGTATTTTTTTATTTGATTTTAGTGTACACTATTTATTGTTGGTCCCCATAGGAGACTGCAGCCTTTACTCATCTGAGCGCTTGTCCATTATACAGTAATACAACTACCACAGTATTGCTGTATATAGAAAAATTCACAGTCTCCTATAAACACTTTCAAGAACCCCTCAGCAGTCATAGCAATCCAATGAAAACCCCCGCGTTGTGTTGATGGGCGTATAGACTGCTTGCCTTCCCCCCAGGGCGCGATGTAAATGCTTCTGTCAGAGGTTGACCGAGGCATTTAGCAGGTTAACAGCTGCGGGAGGAGCTCCTCTCCATTCATGGCTGTTCGAGGCAGAGGGCAGCTGTATAACACAGCCGTCATCTGCTGTCAAAGATGTAGGCTCGGTTCCGGAGTGTGTATCAAAGAGAGCCGACATTTGACAGAACTGTAAATTAAAATAAAAGCAATGCGTCTTCACTACTCAATGAGTCGGTCTTTAAAGTATATAGGAATTGCATACGTGTGTACCTTCCGCTGTCTAAAGTGTGTTTGCTACATGGGTGCTCACAGCCACATGGGTGCTCAAAAGAACCAAGATGATTCCAAACAGTTTTCTATTAATTACTAGATGAGGATACAGGAGCAAAAGGCAAAGGCTGTTTTTTGCATTGAAGTTGGAGACTGGATGAAGTGCATGGCAGTAAGAAATGGCCATTGCTTTTGCCTTCTGTATCCTCATCCACATCATTGATATAGGACTGTTTTACCCAAGGTGTGAGTGGCATTTAGCTATATGGCATTACTATATGTAACTTATGTAGGTTAAGCTCACTTCATTAAATAGAGTAATGTGCATTCATCTTTACAATGAAATATGATGAATAGACGTTACGTTTTTCTATCAATAAAGCCAATGAATACAGCGTTTTGTATGTGAGATATCATTTTCTACATTCATAATATTAAACCTATTCTGCATTTAACTATCGATGTGCAAATGCACACTCCACGTGGTGCTATTCAGTCTGTGATAATTAGTATTTTGCCATAGATGATAAATCATATGAAATCAAGGTCATTGAAGAGACTTACAAGAAGGACATTGCCAGATTAAATAAAAGGTTACACTGGTTTGCAGAAAACCAAGATATACTGGACAAAGATGCTGGTCGACTTAAAGATGCGTATGAACAAATAGAAAGCCTGAAGATGCAGGTATTTAATTTTATTAATGGCCAACAGGGCCGTTCCCAATGCACTTTACTATGTGTTAGTAAACAAGATACTGATTGGCAGTCCACTATTTAGACAGACCTCTAAGGCTGCTTTCACATCAGCGTTTTGCGCTTACCGCATAACGGCCGCACTTGCGGTTCACTTGCGGCAAGCCCCATGCAATGTCTATGGGGCTTGCGGTAAGTGTGCGACAGGTGCGGCAAGTGCGGTTTCGGCACTTGCGGCAGATGCAGCCGCGGGAAAACTGCCGCAAGTGCCGAAACCGCAACTGTACCACACTTGCTGCACCTGCCGCAAGCCACATAGACATTACATGGGGCTTGCCGCAAGTGAACCGCAAGTGTGGCCGTTATGCGGTAATCGCGGCAGTTGCGTTTTTTTCCCCCGCAACTGCCGCGATCAGCGCAAAACACTGATGTGAAAGGGCCCTAACGATACAGTGGATATGGAAAGTAGTCAGACCCCTTTAAATTTTTAACTCTGTGTTTCCATGGAGCCATTTGGTAAATTCTAAAAAGTTCATTTTTTTTCTCATTAATGTACACTATGCACCCCATCTTGACTGAAAAAAAAAACAGAAATGCAAATTTATTAAAAAATAAAAACTGAAATATCACATGGTCATAAGTATTCAGGCCCTTTGCTCAGTATTGAGTAGAAGCACTCTTTTGAGCTAGTACAGCCATGAGTCTTCTTGGGAATGATTTTTATATTAAAGAGGACAAGAGTGGATCATGTGCAGTGATTATATTTATTTCCACCAACTGGTTATAAGGCTGTGGAATAGATTATTTAATGAAGCAGATGGTGCAGGGACAATCTCCCCTACTCCACAATGTGCATAGATACCAAAAGCACAAAATAGCAGCAATCACAGTAAAGTATAGAATGCCATAAATTCACAATGGAAGTTACAATTGTTACATGGACACAACCTGTTTACATTGTAAATTGTATGCCAATTTTGGCCTAACATACATCTCTATTCATATGGAAACAAGTATGTACCAATCATAAATTGTGTGAGGCACACCCCAAACTGCCTGCTGCCATGTGCAGTAATTCCCCTAAGGGAGACTCAATGCATACCACTGTGGTGGGAGGAGGTAGACTGCCCCAGATGGATGGATCCCCCGGGTCCGGACCCCAACGTACATTTCAATGTGCAATAGTGACAATCTTCATCAGGGGGACCCCCTGATGAAGATTGTCACTATTGCACATTGAAACGTACGTTGGGGTCCGGACCCGGGGGATCCATCCATCTGGGGCAGTCTACCTCCTCCCACCACAGTGGTATGCATTGAGTCTCCCTTAGGGGAATTACTGCACATGGCAGCAGGCAGTTTGGGGTGTGCCTCACACAATTTATGATTGGTACATACTTGTTTCCATATGAATAGAGATGTATGTTAGGCCAAAATGGGCATACAATTTACAATGTAAACAGGTTGTGTCCATGTAACAATTGTAACTTCCATTGTGAATTTATGGCATTCTATACTTTACTGTGATTGCTGCTATTTTGTGCTTTTGGTATCTATGCACATTGTGGAGTAGGGGAGATTGTCCCTGCACCATCTGCTTCATTAAATAATCTATTCCACAGCCTTATAACCAGTTGGTGGAAATAAATATAATCACTGCACATGATCCGCTCTTGTCCTCTTTAATATAAAAATATTGCTCTTCGAGCTTTTACACAGGCATATGGTGATATTCACTTACTCTCTGTGTTTATGGGTTACATGGAAATTTTTGTATTCTTGGGAATGATGCAACAAATTTTTCACACCTGGCTTTGGGGATCCTTTGCCATTCTTCTTTGCAGATCCCCTCCAGTTCTGTCTATCTGGATGGTGTACAATGCTGGACAGCCATTTTGAGGTATCTGCGGAGATGCCCAATTGGGTTTGGGTCAGGTCTCTGGCTGAGCCAGTCAAGAATGGTCACAGAGTTGTTCTGAAGCCACTCCTTTGTTATTTTTTTTAAACCAGATAAACTTTATTAAAATGTTTCAATACAAAGTCTCATCAAAATACACTTTTGAACAGCATTATAGCGTTATAACTCCCTATCCATCCCCTCCCCTCTTCCCCCCAACATGTGTTATAATAGTTAAATACATTTGGGCTATCTAACCAGAATTCAGCCAAGGTGACCAAATATTCTCGAATTGCTTTTCTCTATGTCTTTTCTTGTATATGCCCTCCTCCAAACGTATCACAGTATTAACCCAACTAATAAATTCGCCTATGGTCGGGGGTTCCTCATCAATCCACTTCTCTGCAATCAACTTACGTGCTACATACAACAATCTAGCAATGGCCAACTTATATGCGCTGGTGGTGTTAACCTCCTCCACAATATCCCAACACACACAACCTCGGTTGCCCATCCAGCATACAGCCTTACACACCCTCAATTTTAGCGAGAACAGTAGTCCAGCACACTGATAGTCTTGGGCAGGACCACAGCTTATGAATAAGGTCCATATGCTCAGTCTGCCATCTAGGGCATCCTGAGTTGTCACGGAGATTCGCTTTAAATAGACGTTCCAGTGTTGTATATATCCTATGGACAACATATAATTGGGATAGTCTGGCTGGTTCGCTCAATGATAACTTGGGTATATACTCCAAGATGGTATCCCACTGGTCATCCGTAATTGTCCCCACATCATTTTCCTATTTCCCTCTTATTCGTATTGGATACTTGGTTAGATAGGTATACAGCAGGTCATTATAAACAGTACAGACCAAAAGTTGGGACACACCTTCTAATTCAAAGAGTTTTCTTTATTTTCATGACTATGAAAATTGTAGATTCACACTGAAGGCATCAAAACTATGAATTAACACATGTGGAATTATATACTTAACAAAAAAGTGTGAAACAACTGAAAATATGTCTTATATTCTAGGTTCTTCAAAGTAGCCACCTTTTTGCTATGCTTACTGCTTTGCTCACTCTTGGCATTCTCTTGATCAGCCTCAATAGGTAGTCACCGGAAATGGTCTTCCAACAGTCTTGAAGGAGTTCCCAGAGATGCTTAGCACTTGTTGGCCCTTTTGCCTTCACTCTCTGGTCCAGCTCACCCCAAACTATCTCGATTGGGTTCAGGTCTGGTGATTGTAGAAGCCAGGTCATCTGGCGTAGCACCCCATCACCATCACACCTCCTGCTCCATACTTCACGGTGGGAACCAGGCATGTAGAGTCCATCCTTTCACCTTTTCTGCGTCACACAAAGACACAGTGGTTGGAACCAAAGATCTCAAATTTACTCATCAGACCAAAGCACAGATTTCCACTGGTCTAATGTCCATTCCTTGTGTTCTTTAGGCCAAACAAGTCTCTTCTGCTTGTTGCCTGTCCTTAGTAGTGGTTTCCTAGCAGCTATTTTTCCATGAAGGCATGCTGCACAGTCTCCTCTTAACAGTTGTTGTTAGAGATGTGTCTGCTGCTAGAATTCTGTGTGGCATTGACCTGGTCTCTAATCTGAGCTGCTGTTAACCTGCGATTTCTGAGGCTGGTGACTTGGATGAACTTATCCTCCGCAGCAGAGGTGACTCTTGGTCTTCCTTTCCTGGGGCGGTCCTCATGTGAGCCAGTTTCTTTGTAGAGCTTGATGGTTTTTGCAATTGCACTTGGGGACACTTTCAAAGTTTCCCCAATTTTTCGGACTGACAGACCTTCATTTCTTAAAGTAATGATGGCCACTCGTTTTTTTTTTTTACTTAGCTGTGACTATCTCTTGAAGCTGATCAAGAGAATGCCAAGAGTGTGCAAAGCAGTAATCACAGCAAAAGGTGGCTACTTTGAAGAACCTAGAATATAAGACATATTTTCAGTTGTTTCACACTCTTTTGTTAAGTATATAATTCCACATGTGTTAATTCATAGTTTTGATGCCTTCAGTGTGAATCTACAATTTTCATAGTCATGAAAATAAAGAAAACTCTTTGAATGAGAAGGTGTGTCCAAACTTTTGGTCTGTACTGTATACCAGAAATAACCCCTCTCGTTCCTCCAGACGCACACACATAATCTAAGACTATGTCTTTTTGTAATCGCACATTTATTTTCATACGTTGGGACAGGTATGCATGTCTGATTCTTTGATATTGTAACTCGCATCTCCCTGGCAGATAACTCCTTTTTATTTTACCTGTGTGCTTAAGGTCATTGGTCTTGTTGGAAGGTGAACCTTCGGCCAATTCTGAGGTTCAAAGCACTCTGGAAGAGGTTTTCATCCAGAATATCTCTGTACTTGTACTTTAGCGTAATGTATTATGGTTTAATCGTAAACTTGGCTGTTTAGATTCTTATACTTATTTTCAATTTTTACAAGGTTGAAAAGCTAGGACATGATGCTGGATATCAATCTTTCCAACAACAAAACCGTCTGAAAGACAGAGCTGGAGATGCAAAACGAATTCAGGACCTTGAGCGGCAGGTAGGGTTTCATTACGGCTAACAAGAAGCCGTGCTTTTCTCTGTAACACCATCATTTGTGTGTACATTAATATAGCTCCGGTTATGGGTTTTAGAGTGTTTGGTGTTTGTGATTTTTTGAGACAGTACTAAGTGGCTCTTCAGGCAACCCTTTATTGCCGCTATTGTGGTAATCAGGCTGTGCATTACACTCATTGTGAATTGGAGAACAATTCAAGACTAAAAAAAATAATGTTCAAGTCACTACTTGATGATAATTCTTGCATTCTGTTCATTTTTTTCAAGGTCTGATTCATGGCTGCCTTGTATATCTGTGTCATCAAAAGACCACTTTGATTTGTGATTGCAGACTAGATGCATGATTTTCCTGGCTATAAGCAAGTGTTTCCTATCCATGGTTCCAGGGCGCTGATGAAGACATTCTTAGAACAAAACACTTAGACAATCTGGGAAAATAAAACAATTATATCCTGATTAACGATGTTTTGCAAAGCAGTTGTAATATTTGAGCCAAATTTTGGCACTGGGCAAGAAATATAGAAATTACCATCTACTACACTAAGCTTCTTTAAAGCGGCTATGGTATTAAGAGTTCCCTAGAAATTACACTATTTTTTGGAGTTGCCCAGAATTAATCAATTTTGTGAATCGCTGATAAAAGGGATATTGTAAAACATATACAGTTGTGCTCAAAAGTTTACACACCCCGGCAGATTTTTTGCTTTCTTGGCCTTTTTCAGAGAATATGAATGATAACAAAAAAACCTTTTCTCCACTAATGGTTAGGTGAAGCCATTAAAGGGAACCTGTCGCCTAATCTATGGCCCCTAGACTATCACTACCTGCCCCTGCAGACCCTAACTAGCTCCTTAACCATCCCTGCCTGACCTAATAGGGCTTTATAGAAGATGAATAAAAGACTTTAGAAACTTACAGTTTTGATGGCAGTGGGGCGTTCTTGTCAGGAGGGCGGTGTCCCCAGAGCCGTGCTCCCCCCGCCTCGCACCCTTCCTAACGCCCTAATGGGCGGCATTATCGATTTGAAGAGCGGGGGCGCCCATTGGAATCTTCCCGCCCCGCTCTTCATGACGCGAGGCCGGCGACCGCGTCATTTCCGGCCCGCGCATGCGCAGTGCGGCAGGAGAAGCCGACGCCGAATACCGGCGTCGCTAGGCAACGGTCGGCGTCTTCGCCCCCCTCCCAAACCAGCACATATATATGTGTGTTTAATCCACATATATATATGGATTACATACACATATATATATATTCACTTTGATTAGGCATATTTCATATGTGCATCTATATATATATAGATGCACATATATATAGTTAGATTATATATATGTGTGTGTGTGCATGTGTATATATATATATATATATATATATGCGTGTGTGCACATATATATAATATATATATATGCACACACACACACAAATATATATATATATATATATATTAGTTAGAGTATATTTATATTTGCATGTATATGTGCACACATATATATATATATAATCTAACTATATATATACACATATATATATGTGTGTATATATATATATATATCTAATATATAAAGCTGAATGTGTGTATGTGTGTATATCCGGGATTGGCATCTACACCGTCGCAACTATAGCCACAAGATTTTGCACAGTCACACGTCTCGACCCCGGGAGCGTCATAGGCTATGTTGTGAGGCGAAATTTTAACCCTGCGCGTTCCAGTTCACCAAACCATTTTGGCCCTATCTACATAATGGGGAAAACGTGAATGGAAAAATATTGGAGGAAAATCGTTGACAGCTGTCAGCTATAAAGACAAAATTTTGCAAAGTCACACGTCTGGACCCTGAGAGCGTCATAGGCTATGTTGTGAGGCGAAATTTTAACCCCGCGCGTTCCAGTTCACCAAACAATTTTGGCCCTATCTACATAATGGGGAAAAAGGGAAAGGAAACGTGTGGGAGGAAAATCGACAGCTGCCAGCTACAGCTACAAAATTTTGCTCAGTCACACGTCTTGACCACGGGAGCGTCATAGTCTATGTTGTGAGGCGAAATTTTAACCCCGCGCGTTCCAGTTCACCAAACAATTTTGGCCCTATCTACATAATGGGGAAAAAGGGAAAGGAAACGTGTGGGAGGAAATTCGACAGCTGCCAGCTACAGCTACAAAATTTTGCTCAGTCACACGTCTTGACCACGGGAGCATCATAGTCTATGTTGTGAGGCGAAATTTTAACCCTGCGCGTTCCAGTTCACCAAAAAAGTTTGCCCCTATCTACATAATGGGGAAAAAGTGACAGTTACCAGTTGACAGTTGTGAATGAGAGGGGCTTAATGATAGCGCCAAAGACTAACAGCACATACCAGCATATAGTCACTAAGGTGGGGCCCCAACATGAGATATTCACCACGCACGGGGACATGTATACACAACACACGCACACAAAGAGTAACGGCAAGTGTATAGTCGCTAAAGTGCAGCCCCAACATTGGATACTCACCACGCACCCGAACAAACACACACACACACCACAAAGAGACACACACAACATAGAGACACACACACCCCCAAGGGGACATACACACACTCTATAGCGACACATGCACTCACCCCACAGGGACACACACACACACACACCACAATGAGACACACATGACACAGACCCCCCCCACAGGGACACACACACATAGCCACCCTATAGGGACACATGCACTCACCCCACAGGGACACACACACCACAAAGAGACACACACACACACCACACAGACCCCCCCACAGGGACACACACACATACACACCCTATAGGGACACATGCACTCACCCCTCAGGGACACACACACCACAAAGAGACACACACAACACACCACACAGACCCCCCCACAGGGACACACACACATACACACCCTATAGGGACACATGCACTCACCCCTCAGGGACACACACACCACAAAGAGACACACACAACACAGATACACACACACACCACACAGACCCCCCCCCCCCACAGGGACACACACATACACACCCTATGGGGACACATGCACTCACCCCACAGGGACACACACACACACACCACAAAGAGACACACACAACAGAGACACACACCACACCCCCCCCCCACAGGGACACACACATACACACACCCCAGGGACACACGCACCACACAAACAGACACAGATGTGCACAAATCACCTCACACAACTCGCTTCATACGTGTGCTATCTTTATTTTCCAAACATAAACATCTGATTAAAAACAGCCAATGTGCAACACATGTGCCATATAGGGAATTAAGGCAGATGTCAGTCACATGAGCTGTCTATTATGTGTATGTGTGAGGTAACATATACTGCCCGGCCAGGGGGCGGGTTTACTGTTGGCTGGAGATTTATTAGGCTGCCTATAGCAATCAATCACAGCTCAGCTTCTATTTTCCTACAGGTCGTTAATATGACATATTCAAATTTTGTTATAGCTAACAGCAGTTATTTATTAACCCGGGCGTAGCCGGGTACTACAGCTAGTATATATATAAAATATCTATTGTATGTATACAGAGCGTATATACATGGTGCATCTATAGATATGGTGAATCTAATTATATATATATATATATATATATATACACCCAAGTGTATAGATGCATCATATCTCTAGATGCGTCATATATATACTGTATATATAAAGTGGATGCAGCTAATATATAGTGTGTGTGTATGTATATATATATATATATACACACATACAAACGTCGCAGCACTCCCTTGGAGACGTTAGTAGATGTTTATTCCAGCTTGCAAAAGGTACAAATGGCAACGTTCAGGCACAAACGCCCTTATTCCTGCAATCACTGACCATCTCTGTATTGTACATACTGTTTCTATGTTGTTTACATGAATGACGCGGTCAGGATCCCTCCTCCATGCTGCAGCTGCTATTATCTGCCTCGTGCTATCGGCGTTCCGGAAGCCGCCTTGCTGCCAGTAGTATTGTGGGTAAATGCGCACTGCGCATGCCCGAGCCCTCTCTATACTTTCCTATGTGAAATGCTTATTCAATCTACCCGCGCCATCTTGTTCACTGGCGCTATTGCCCTCACATATCTTATCCTCTTTGAAAGGGCTTTCTTATGTTATTTTTCCACATCCAGTCACTGAGCTTTACTTAAAGTGCTAGAGCTTTTATTGCATGGTTATATATAAAATGTGTACTAGTGCTAAAATTTAATAATAATAACGCTAATGTGCTCTCTTTGTCATATTAATGGGTCCTAACCTGGCAACACTTATCCCTCCCCATTCAATGGGGTTTATTGCCTCTATGGGCTCTGTTGGCCACAAGGTCCCTAAGGTACTTTGCATAGGCTAGGGTATTGTGTTCCAGGGGTACACGGACCCTCTTATTTATTCCTCTAAAGTGCCATTGTGCCATTATTCCAGTGCTATTCTCTCAATGTCCTTCTATGAGCGCACCTTACAGAGTCCCACCCTCAAGTGCATGTCCTAAATGGTATTTGATACCGCACTAGACACCATTGGTCATTCAGCTTTTATAGCCTGACCATGCATAATTAGGGTTTTACGGACTTCATTTTTTGTGCCACTCCTTTCCAGACTTACATTTCATATCTCTAGTGCTTCTTAGAATTAAAAATAAAATACTAAATTTTAACAGGTGCTTCACGGAGTTTGGGACCCCGACCTTTGCCATATATATTACAATTAACTTTTGGTTACTTTACTATTGCTGTCAAGTGTTCCCCAGGCTTCCAATTTTTTTACGATTCTGTGAAAAAGACAAATAGACAAAATTCAGTTCACCATTAAATCAATATAAAAGTGCCAAAGTGCATTGATTCTAAAACCAGTGATACTAAAAAAATCTATACTGTACTTTAAAATCCGATGACCCGGTCTAAGTGATTTTTGGCTTTATGAAGTGACTATATTTAGCTTGTAATCAACATTCAAACCTCCCAGCTTCAATGTACCCAACCTCTTAATCCATCTCAGCTCTTTCTCCAATAACAGCTTTTCTCTATCTCCTCCTCTTCTTAATTGTGGGACATTGTCAATTATTCTGCACTTAAGATCCCTTTCGCTATGGTCCGCCTCTACAAAATGTTTAGGTATGGGTAAATTTTGTTGTTTCTGTCGGATACTACATCTATGCAGATTCATCCGTACTTTGAATTCCAAAGAGGTTTCCCCAACATAAAACAACTTACAGGGGCACTCCAACAGGTACACTACATATTCTGAACTGCAGGTGTAAAAGTCTTTTATCTTATAACTTTTCCCTTTTACTTCAAAGGAGTTACCTTTTATCATGTGCGAGCAGTTAACACAGCTCACACAGGGGTAACAACCTGTCCTTTTTCTACCCGTTAGAGTTGACTGGACACCTTTTTTCAAACTGCCTATGTCAGAATGGCCTAATTGGTCTTTCAATGACCTACCCTTCCTGAAGGCAAAAATAGGGGGATTTTTAAATTCCTCTATCTCTGGCAATCCTTGACCAAGAATCCTCCAATTTTTCTTTATCGCTTTTGTTATCTCGTTAGATTCTTCCCCATAGGTAGTTACTACGGGTATCCTCCTTTGTATTCCTGAATTATTTTTATTATATTGGTTTAATCTCTCCCTCTGTTCTTTCAGTAGCCCTATTGGGTATTCTCTGCTCTGAAACTTCAACAACAATTCATCTATGGTTTTCTCCCTCTCTGTTTCGTCACTCACTATTCGCCTCACTCTTTTGATTTGCCCATTGGGTATTGCTCTCTTCATCCCCGGTGGGTGATGGCTTTGAAAGTGAAGTAACTTATTTTTATCTGTCTCTTTTACATGTAAAGAAGTAGTTAAGCAGGTACCTGCGTGTTTTACCAGTACATCAAGAAACTGTAAGCTATCTTTTGACTGGACCATTGTAAATTTAATTGTGGTATCCACCACATTCAGATACTCAAAGAACTCTTGTAAATTCTCGGTGGTACCCCTCCAGAGGAGGAACACGTCATCAATGTATCTCCACCATTCTACCACTTTTTCACAATGGTGGGACACATAGACGTGTTCCTCCTCCAGAGTCGCCATTGTGACATTTGCGTAAGAACATGCCATATGCGCACCCATGGCTGTACCCCTCATTTGTTTGTAAAAAGTGTCGCCGAACATAAAATAATTCTGTTTTAGGCATAATTCTAACAACTGCAGAAACATATTCTTACTTTCTGAAGAGTATCTTGTTGTGTCAAGCTGCTGTCTAACGGCTCTAAGACCTCTTTCATGCTGTATCGAAGTGTACAACGAGGTCACATCAAAGGAAACCAAGATGTCATCTTCCTGTACTTCTAAAGTTTTAAATTTTTCCAAAAACTGTGTTGTATCACGTATGTATGATTTTGCTGCCACAGCTAATGGGCTCATGATTTTATCGAATATACCGATGTTGTTAAACACCGAGTCTATGCCCGCTACTATCGGTCTCCCAGGGGGGCTTTGTAATGACTTATGTATTTTAGGGGTAATATATAAGACAGGTGTCTTTGGGTTCTTTATCAATAAATACTCCATTAAATTCTGATCTATAATGCCCCCCTCCTTGCTTCCTCCAAAATTGCCCTAATTTCTTTTTGGATTTCAAATTTTGGATCCCTGTTTATCCTCATGTACACCTCCTCATCGCTTATCTGCCTTGTCACTTCCTCAAGGTATTTTCTTCTATCCATGACGACGACCGCTCCTCCCTTATCGGCTGGTTTTATTATGAAGTCGCCGTCATGGATTAATTCTTGTAACGCTCTATGTTCCTCTCTAGTTATATTAGGTTTTTTAAGGTTGTTTCCATGTTTAGTCTAATTCTTTCTATGTCCCTCTTCACTGCCGTTACAAATGCCTCTATTGCCGGTACTGTATCTGTGGGTGTAAAATCACTTTTTTTGGACAATCCTACATCAGTCAAGTTTATCTCGCTTTCCCTTTTTGGTACTCTAGCTTCTTTCTTATTAAACCAATGTTTAAGTTTAATACTCCTGAACATCCTATGCATGTCCACATCTAGGTTAAACCAATCAACGTGTGTTGTTACATTGAAACTCAAACCCTTATTCAGTATACTCTGTTGGTTATCAGTCAGTTCCTTGCTTTCTTATGTTATTTTTCCACATCCAGTCGCTGAGCTTTACTTAAAGTGCTAGTGCTTTTATTGCATGGTTATATATAAAATGTGTACTAGTGCCAAAATTTAATAATAAACGCTAATGTGCTCTCTTTGTCATATTAATGAGTCCTAACCTGGCAACACTTATCCCTCCCCATTCAATGGGGTTTATTGCCTCTATGGGCTCTGTTGGCCACAAGGTCCCTAAGGTACTTAGCATAGGCTAGGGTATTGTGTTCCAGGGGTACACGGACCCTCTTATTTATTCCTCTAAAGTGCCATTGTGCCATTATTCCAGTGCTATTCTCTCAATGTCCTTCTATGAGCGCACCTTACAGAGTCCCACCCCTCAAGTGCATGTCCTAAATGGTATTTGATACCGCACTAGACACCATTGGTCATTCAGCTTTTATAGCCTGACCATGCATAATTAGGGTTTTACGGACTTCATTTTTTGTGCCACTCCTTTCCAGACTTACATTTCATATCTCTAGTGCTTCTAAGAATTAAAAATAAAATACTAAATTTTAACAGGTGCTTCACGGAGTTTGGGACCCCGACCTTTGCCATATATATTACATTAACTTTTGGTTACTTTACTATTGCTGTCAAGTGTTCCCCAGGCTTCCAATTTTTTTATGATTCTGTGAAAAAGACAAATAGACATGGGGAGGGATAAGTGTTGCCAGGTTAGGACCCATTAATATGACAAAGAGAGCACATTAGCGTTTATTATTCAATTTTGGCACTAGTACACATTTTATATATAACCATGCAATAAAAGCACTAGCACTTTAAGTAAAGCTCAGCGACTGGATGTGGAAAAATAACATAAGAAAGCCCTTACAAAGAGGATAAGATATGTGAGGGCAATAGCGCCAGTAAACAAGATGGCGCGGGTAGATTGAATAAGCATTTCACATAGGAAAGTATAGAGAGGGCTCGGGCATGCGCAGTGCGCATTTACCCACAATACTACTGGCAGCAAGGCGGCTTCCGGAACGCCGATAGCACGAGGCAGATAATAGCAGCTGCAGCATGGAGGAGGGATCCTGACCGCGTCATTCATGTAAACAACATGGAAACAGTATGTACAATGCTTACTATTGTCCTAATAACATAATGGATGTAATCAGAATTGGTTGAAAGGCTTCCAATCTAAATAAGGTTGAGATACAATACAAAAGTGGTAATAGTACAAGTAAAGATGTAAAGCATATATAGGAAATAAGCTCAGCGTTTTTGGTGTATTAGAGCAGAGAAGTTACAATGAATTATATATATGAAATAATTGATGTACTGTAAACAGGATGCATAAAAAGGAAGCAGAGATGGTCAGTGATTGCAGGAATAAGGGCGTTTGTGCCTGAAACGTTGCCATTTGTACCTTTTGCAAGCTGGAATAACATATATGGAATAACATCTATGAACGTCTCCAAGGGAGTGCTGCGACATTCGTATGTATATTGAAACACACTGAGGACTGTGGGGGTCGCTCTGCACCCGGGATAACCAGCATCATCTGCTGCTCCTAATTTTTGTATAAATATATATATAATATATATATATATATATATATATATATATATATATATATATTATATATGATGCATCTACTGTATATATACAGTATATACAGTTATATATATATATAGATATGGTGCATCTATAGATATGATGAATCTATATATATATATATACAAGTGTATAGAGGCATCACATATATACTGTATATATACAGTAGATCCATAATCTATATTATATATAGATATACACTATAAATATATATATATATATATATATATATTATATATAGATGCATCCACTGTATATATGCAGTATATATATGATCCATCTATACACTTGTGTATATATATATTGAGACTTATCATATCTATAGATGCACCATATATATATATATATATATATATATATATACTGTATATATACAGTAGCTTATATATATATCTACTGTATATATACATTATATATATGGTGCATCTATAGATATGATGAATCTATATATATACACAAGTGTATAGATGCATGACATATATACTGTATATATACAGTAGATGCATTGTAATATATTATATATAGATATACACTATATATATAATATATATATAGATGCATACACTGTATATATACAGTATATACAAATATATGATGCACCTATAGATATGATGCATCTATACACTTGTGTGTATATATAGATGCATCTACTGTATATATGCACTACACTATACGTATATATACATACACTATATATTAGCTGCATCCACTTTATATTACAGTATATATATGATGCATCTAGAGATATGATGCATCTATACACTTGGGTATATATATATATATAGATTCACCACATCTATAGATGCACCATGTATATATACTCTGTATACATACAATAGATATTTTATTTATATATATATATATACTAGCTGTGAGCCCGATGCAAATGCATCGGGATTCTAGAACGTGCATTAATTTGATTATAGTAGTTATAGCTGTTAGCCTGATGCAAATGCATCGGGTATCTAAATATGTTTATTGTTTTTTTAAAGATTTTTAAATAATAATCGCATCATCAATAGCAATAATATAAGCCATAGCATTATTATTAGCAGTAATAGCAGTATTAATAGCATTATTAGCAGTATTATGAGCATTAATAACAGTATTAATAGCATTATTAATAGCATTATTAATAGCATTATTAGCATTAATAATAGCATTAATAACATTATTAATAGCATTAATAGCATTATTATTAGCATTAATAGCATTAATAATAGCATTATTAGCATTAATAATAGCATTAATAACATTATTAATAGCATTAATAGCATTATTATTAGCATTAATAGCATTTTATAATAACATTATTAGCATTAATAATAGCATTAATAACATTATTAATAGCATTAATAGTATTATTATTAGCATTAATAGCATTAATAATAGCATTATTAGCATTAATAATAGGATTAATAACATTATTAATAGCATTAATAGCATTATTATTAGCATTAATAGCATTAATAATAGCATTATTAGCATTAATAATAGCATTAATAACATTATTAATAACATTAATAGCATTATTATTAGCATTAATAGCAATATTAATAGCATTAATAGGATAAATATTAGCATTAATAGCATAATTAATAGCATTAATAGCATTATTAATAGCATTAATAGCATTATTATTAGCATTAATAGCATTAATAATAGCATTAATAATAGCATTAATAACATTATTAATAGCATTAATAGCATTATTATTAGCATTAATAGCATTATTATTAGCATTAATAGCATTAATAATGCCATTAATAGGATAAATATTAGCATTGATAGCATTAATACCATATTAATAGCATTAATAGCATTATTAATAGCATTAATAGCATTATTATTAGCATTAATAGCATTAATAGGATAATATTAGCATTATATAGCTTTAAATTAATAGCATTATTATTGGCATTAATAGCATTAATAATAGTATTATTAGCATTAATAATAGCATTAATAACATTATTAATAGCATTATTATTAGCATTAATAGCATTAATAGCATTATTATTAGCATTAATAGCATTAATAATTCCATGAATAGGATAAATATTAGCATTAATAGCAATAATAGCATAATTAATAGCATTAATAGCATTATTAATAGCATTAATAGGATAAATATTAGCATTAATAGCATTATTAATAGCATTAATAGCATTAATAGGATAAATATTAGCATTAATAGCATTAATAGCATAATTAATAGCATTAATAGCATTAATAGCATTATTATTAGCATTAATAGCATTAATAATAGCATTATTAGCATTAATAATAGCATTAATAACATTATTAATAGCATTAATAGCATTATTATTAGCATTAATAGCATTATTATTAGCATAAATAGCATTAATAATACCATTAATAGGATAAATATTAGCATTAATAGCATAAATAATAGCATTAATAGCATTATTAATAGCATTATTATTAGCATAAATAGCATTAATAATAGCATTATTAGCATTATTAATAGCATTAATAACATTATTAATAGCATTATTATTAGCATTAATAGCATTAATAATAGCATTATTAGCATTAATAATAGCATTAATAACATTATTAATAGCATTAATAGCATTATTATGAGCATTAATAGCATTAATAGTATTATTAATAGCATGAATAGCATTATTAATAGCATTAATAGGATTAATAGCATTATTAATAGCATTAATAGCATAAATAATAGAATTAATAGCATAAAAAATAGCATTAATAGCATTAGTATTAGCATAAAGAGCATTAATAGCAATATTATTAGTATGAATAGCATTATTGATAGCAATAATAGCATTAATAGGATAAATATTAGCATTAATAGCATAATTAATAGCATTAATAGCATTATTAATAGCATTAATAGCATTATTATTAGCATTAATAGCATTAATAATAGCATTATTAGCATTAATAATAGCATTAATAACATTATTAATAGCATTAATAGCATTATTATTAGCATTAATAGCATTAATAATACCATTAATAGGATAAATATTAGCATTAATAGCATAAATAATAGCATTAATAGCATTATTAATAGCATTAATAGCATTATTATTAGCATAAATAGCATTAATAATAGCATTATTAGCATTAATAATAGCATTAATAACATTATTAATAGCATTATTATTAACATTAATAGCATTAATAATAGCATTATTAGCATTAATAATAGCATTAATAACATTATTAATAGCATTAATAGCATTATTATGAGCATTAATAGCATTAATAGTATTATTAATAGCATGAATAGCATTATTAATAGCATTAATAGGATTAATAGCATTATTAATAGCATTAATAATAGCATTAATAGCATTAGTATTAGCATAAAGATCATTAATAGCAATATTATTAGCATGAATAGCATTAATAGGATAAATATTAGCATTAATAGCATTAATAGCATAATTAATAGCATTAATAGCATTATTAATAGCATTAATAGCATTATTATTAGCATTAATAGCATTAATAATAGCATTATTAGCATTAATAATAGCATTAATAACATTATTAATAGCATTATTATTAGCATTAATAGCATTATTATTAGCATTAATAGCATTAATAATACCATTAATAGGATAAATATTAGCATTAATAGCATTAATAGCATAAATAATAGCATTAATAGCATTATTAATAGCATTGATAGCATTATTATTAGCATAAATAGCATTAATAATAGCATTATTAGCATTAATAATAGCATTAATAACATTATTAATAGCATTAATAGCATTATTATTAGCATTAATAGCATTAATAATAGCATTATTAGCATTAATAATAGCATTAATAACATTATTATTAGCATTAATAGCATAATTATTAGCATTAATAGCATTATTATTAGCAGTAATATCATTATTATTAGCATTTTTTTTTAATTATTATTTATTTAATTATTTATTATTTTTTTATTATTTTTTTTATTATTAAATTTATTATTTAGGCTGAGACCCAGTTCTCTTTCAGGTCCGCTGAAAGGGCTGATATTATTAGCATATATTTAATTTTTTTATTATTATTTTTATTTAATTATTTATTATTTTTTTATTATTTTTTAATTATTTTTTTTATTATTAAATTTATTATTTAGGCTGAGACCCAGTTCTCTTTCAGGTCCGCTGAAAGGGCTGATATTATTAGCATATATTTAATTTTTTTATTATTTTTTTTATTTAATTATTTATTATTTTTTATTTATTTTTTTATTATTTTTTAATTATTTTTTTTATTATTAAATTTATTATTTAGGCTGAGACCAGTTCTCTTTCAGTTCCGCTAAAAGGGCTGATATTATTAGCATATATTTAATTTTTTTATTATTTTTTTTATTTAATTATTTATTATTTTTTTATTATTTTTTAATTATTTTTTTTATTATTAAATTTATTATTTAGGCTGAGACCCAGTTCTCTTTCAGGTCCGCTGAAAGGGCTGATATTATTAGCATATATTTAATTTTTTTATTATTTTTTTTATTTAATTATTTATTATTTTTTATTTATTTGTTTATTATTTTTTAATTATTTTTTTTATTATTAAATTTATTATTTAGGCTGAGACCCAGTTCTCTTTCAGGTCCGCTGAAAGGGCTGATATTATTAGCATATCATTATTTTTTTATTATTTTTTTTATTTAATTATTTATTATTTTTAATTTCTTTTTTTATTATTTTTTAATTTTTTTTTATTATTAATTTATTATTTAGGCTGAGACCCAGTTCTCTTTCAGGTCCGCTAAAAGGGCTGATATTATTAGCATATATTTAATTTTTTTATTATTATTTTTATTTAATTATTTATTATTTTTTATTTATTTTTTATTATTTTTAATTATTTTTTTTTATTATTAAATTTATTATTTAGTCTGAGACCCAGTTCTCTTTCAGGTCCGCTATTTGTTCCCATTGAAATACATTAGCGGTGTGTCGGTGATTTTATGGCCGCTCACCTGGTTCTATTTGTCGGCCCTAAAATCGCGGACACACCGCTAATGCATGTCTATGGGCAGTCCGCCCGATTTCGGATTGGAAGCAGACCAATCAGAATTCGAGCTCACTGCCCATATTCTGATTGGTCGCTGTCTACTTCCCTCAGCCAATCAGAAGAGCCCCTCACATCTCATTGACATAGAATGGTGGATTTGTCGTCCATTCTATGTTAATGATAAGTGAAGAGGACGTCGGAGCTGGAAGTTGGCGGAAAGAAGAAGAAGATCCCCGGGGCCGGACGAAGAGGCGGAGATGGCGGAAAGAAGAGAGAAGACCCCCGGGGCCGGAGGAAGAGGACGCCTGGCCGGACGGAGGACTTGTGGATCGGACGGACGATCAGATGACTAAGAAGGCATGTAAGTGATCGACGGGGACGTTAGGGTAGGGGCTTCGGGTGTAGGGCTTTAGGTGTTAGCGACAGCGGCGGGGGAAAGCGGCGGGAGCTTAGGAGGCGGCGGGGCTTAGGGGGTAGGGGGTTAGGTGCGTTGGGGCTTAGGGGGTAGGGGCATAGGTGCGGCGGGTCGGGGCTTAGGGTGTAGGGGTGCGGCGGACTTAGGGGGTAGGTGCTTAGGTGCGGCGGGTGGGGGCTTTTAGGTGCGGCGGGGCTTAGGGGGTAGGGGATTAGGTGCGGCGGGGCTTAGGGGGTAGGGGGTTAGGTGTGGCGGGGCTTATGGGGTAGGGGCTTAGGTGTCGCGGGGCTTTTAGTTGCGGCGGGGCTTAGGGGGTAGGGGATTAGGTGCGTCTGGTCGGGGGTTAGGTGCGGCGGTGCTTAGGGGGTAGGGGCTTAGGTGGGGCGGGTCGGGGCTTAGGATGCGGCGGAGCTTAGAGGGTAGGGACTTAGGAGCGGCGGAGTTAGGGGGTAGGAGCTTAGGTGCGGGGTGGGTGTGCGGACATGGGGTGGCTGTGCGGACATGGGGGGGCTGTGTGTACGACATGGGGGTGGCTGTGCGGACATGGGGGGGCTGTGTGTACGACATGGGGGTGGCTGTGCGGACATGGGTGGGGCTGTGCGGACATGGGGGGGCTGTGTGGACATGGGAGGGGCTGTGCGGACATGGGGAGGGGCTGTGCGGACATGGGGGGGTCTGTGCGGACATGGGGGGGGGTCTGTGCGGACATGGGGGGGCGGGGCTGTGCGGACATGGGGAGGGGCTGTGCGGACATGGGGGGGGGGCCAATTGTGGGTAGCGGGCGGCACTGGGGCACAGAGGCACAGGGGCACAGGCTCCGGAGCACTTTGTCAGCATGTGCTGACAGCAGCTGCTCCGGAGCGGGCACAGGGGCACAGGCTCCGGAGCACTGTGTCAGCATGTGCTGACAGCAGCTGCTCCGGAGCGGGATGACAGCGGCGAGGGGTCGCAATGCCCGCTACGCGGGCAATGCCTCGCACGACGTGGTGACGTCACATAGTGACAAAGCCACGGCGTGCCGGGGTCCGACACAAACGTGCCTACGGCAATTATATAGTAGATACATATGTGTATATATATAGTTAGATTATATATATTATATATATGTGTGCACATATACATGCAAATATAAATATAAATATACTCTCTCTCTCTCTCTATATATATATATATATATATATATATATATTATATATATATATTTTTGTGTGTGTGCATATATATTATATATACATGTGCACACACACACACACACATATATATATATATATATATATATATATATATATATATATATATATATTACACACATGCACACACACACATATATATAATCTAACTATATATATGTGCATCTATATATATATAGATGCACATATGAAATATGCCTAATCAAAGTGAATATATATATATGTGTATGTAATCCATATATATATGTGGATTACACACACATATATATGTGCTGGTTTATGAAGGGGGCGCCGATACTCACCTTCCGAAGACGCCGATCGTTGCCTATCGACGCCGGGACTCGGCGTTGGCTTCTCCTGCCGCACTGCGCATGCGCGGGCCGGAAATGACGCGGTCGCCGGCCTCGCGTCATGAAGAGCGGGGCGGGAAGATTCTAATGGGCGCCCCCGCTCTTCAAATCGATAATGCCGCCAATTAGGGCGTTAGGAAGTGTGTGAGGCGGGGGAGCGCGGCTCTGGGGACACCGCCCTCCTGACCAGAACGCCCCACTGTAAGTTTCTAAAGTCTTTGATTCATCTTCTATAAAGCCCTATTAGGTCAGGCAGGGATGGTTATTGAGCTAGTTAGGGTCTGTAGGGGCAGGTAGTGATAGTTTAGGGGCCATAGATTAGGTGACAGGTTCCCTTTAATTGTCAAACTACTATGTTTACTCTTTTTAAATTATAATGACAACCAAAAACATCTAAATGACCCTGATCAAATGTTCACATACCCTGGTGATTTTGGCTTGATAATATGCACAAAAGTTAACACAAATGAGTTTGAATGGCTAATAAAGGTTACATCCCCACTTTGGCCCTGTTTGCTTGTAATCAGTGTGTGTGCATAAAAGCTGAGGGAGTTTCTGGAATCCAGACAGACTCTTGCATCTCTCATCCAGCCACTGACGTTTCTGAATTGTAAAAAGGAAAGGTATCCAATAAATTGATAATGCTAGTCAGAAGTGTTCAAACTGTGATGAAAAAATGGAAAAGCAGGAGCTCTGTAAAAACCAAACCACGATCAGGTGAACCAACAAACCTTTCAGCCACAACTGCCAGGAAAATTGTTTGGGATTAGTGATGAGTGAGTGTATTCGTTACTATTCACTGCTCACACAAATAGTGCGATATTCGCAATACTCGTTACTCAGTAAGTATCGCTGGTGCTCGTGAGTGATCTAACATAAATTGAAAGCTCCCTTCAGTAAACAATGGGAGCTGGCACCTCTGGGAGAGCAGAATGAATGTTAGGCTGTCTCTGGGGGGCACAGCAAGATGCTTTAAGCTGTGAAAACTTGAAAAAGACCACCCTCCCGCCCTGCCCCGGAAAGAGTCGTTTTATAGCCAGATGTGTGTGGGCGGAGCCTATCACTCATTGACTTACATTGTACTCACTATTCGGACAAGTACGCGAGTATTATAAACTAGTTGTTACGAGTATAGTGAATGCAAATGTTACGGTACTTACTCATCACTATTTGGGATGCAAAGAAAAACCCATAAATAACATCAACTGAAATACATGACTCACTGAAAACTAGCGATGCGGCTGTTTCAAGATGGACAATAAGGAGGCACTTAAAGAAAAATGGGCTGCATGGTGAAGTCACCTGAAGAAAGCCATTGCTGCGCAAATGCCACAAAGTATCTTGCCCATAATACACCAAACGGCATAGAGAGAAGCCTTCTATTTTCTGGAATAAGGTAATTTGGAGTGATGAGACCAAAATCTAACTTTTAGGCCACAACCATAAACGTTACATTCGGAGAGATGTCAACAAGGCCTATGATGAAAGAAGCACCATTCCTACTGTAAAGCAGGGAGGTGGATCACTTATGATGTGGGGATGTGTGAGCTACAGAGGCACAGGCAACATGTTCAAAGTTGAAGGTAAGATGAATGCAGCACATTATCAGCAAATACTGGAGGCAAATTTGCTCTCATCAGCCTGGAAGCTGCGCATAAGATGTACTTGGACATTCCAACGTGACAACAATCCAAAACACAAGGCCAACTCGACCTGTCATTGGCTACAGCAGTACAAAGTGAAGGTTCTGGAGTGGCTGAGTCAAAAGTAGAAAATGAGCAGCACCACTAATGATAGAAAAATATTAACGGGGTGCTCACCATGCCAACAAAAACAGTATGTAAGGAGAGAAAAGATATTGGCATATGTAGGGAGCACACCACAATATAATTGAATGTAAATTGACAACGAAGTTTATTAAACAACTGTGAGACACACAATATAAAATCACTTAAAATAAACATACAAAAGACATGGGGCCCATCATTCCTCAAGACAGAATATACGAGGAAAATAATTTATAATAACAGAGGGGAATTACCACAAACACCAGTACAGATAACAAGATAATAGTAAATGGATTATACAGTGTGCAAATTCAATCTTGTGCAAAAAATATATATTCATTTATAAGGTGCAATGAGATTGGCAGAATACTGTAATAATATAGCAACCACTATACAGGTAAATTATATATATATTGCACTATTCCCAAGTATGGTTGAGAAATAACAATAGGTGTAATTGTTGTATGACCGTAATCAAGGGAATCAAAACCAAGCAAGGGGGGGGTTAGCTGAACAAAATAACTAAAGTGACAGCCAGGTGTGTAGAAGGACCTGTCAGTGATTAATATATGCACATAATTGCTCAATTATGCACAGTTTACAAAGGAGATTAGTAGATGCACACAATATTATGCACAAGATAAATAAACCAACAGTTAGGTCTGTGGCACCATCCAAGGTAACACATTAGTATCAGTAGTCTATGAAAATGTGTATGCAATTACAGGGGAAGATTTACACTGATCCACATAGGTGTCAGACAATCTAGAGGTTGATCTGATCATATAAATCCACAGGACCATATGTGGAAGTAACTCAAATAGCTTGTGCAGCAAGAGTAATGAGCGGCACAAGAAGCACATTTCATAGAGCAAATATTGCAAACTGGCACATCACCTAACCCAGTGAAGTGTGGAATCCCATCAGTCAAAGTCAGAGTCAATGGGGGCCCCCACGTCGCCCTCCCCACGCGTATCGCTGCTAAAGGGGTGCAGCTTCGTCAGGGGTAGGTATCACAGTGTGTAATAATACCTTTTATAGTTCCTCTGAATCTATTGTGAGGCTAATGAGTGAAAAAAACGCCAGACCGGAAGTGCTATGACTTCCTGGTATAGTAAGAGTCTCAAGCTACTTGATTGACAGTGGTAACAGCCAATCAGAAGTGTTTTACCAGTAAAACAGGAATTACATCATTTTGTAGTCCTCAGACAGTAACAGCATCATGATTGACAGCGATGGAAGCCAATCAGAGGCTCTATACCAGTACTGAGGATATGACTCATCGGAATTGCATCATTCTGTAGTCCAGAAACCAGTGATGGACATATAGTCCGTCCAATAGTGGCAAGAGAGGTAGCAAGACTAGAAGTAGATATAAAAGAGTATACCCAGCAATCAATAGAAGTTATATGTTGATTCTAATTCATAGTGCTACACAACCAAAGTACCCGATGTTTTACTATGCCACTATATGGTTTACTAAGAACCAGAATATAGTTCATAGGACACACAAAATGACACGATGGTTAGTATTATATTCTACAAGTTACTGGTAAGAATGTTAGCAGGATTCCCAAATGAGGTCCAGCACTAATAGATGAGATTGTTGAGAGGATGCACAAGGTGCATTAAAGAGTATGGTTTGCACGAAAACAATTGTAACTAACCCTCTATATACAATATGTACAAGACCCCACATGATCCCATAGGGGTTATAAATTTACACAATACAAGGTCATAAATAAGGACAACCGGACTATGAGTATGATATCGTCCATACCCATGCCATTGGTAGATTGCACCAGAAAGTCTATAAGTCCAAACACCCAGATCAACAATGAATCCCACAGCAAATCCCCATGTGTATTCCCACATAAACACGTAGCTCCAAGGAAGGAGCTCTGCGAGAACACATTTTATAAAGAGGCACAACTACGAATGTCGGAGTACCACCCTGTGAACCCCCCAAGAATGTCCCTGGGTATATTTGCTCAGGATAATTCTACTATATGCAAATATTACCCATTACCTAGTATAAGGATAGAAGGTGCGCGTACCTATGTATAAGGGGCTCCGGACTAAGAGGCAGTGCCCCTGTCCGATGCCACCAAACCCAAGAGTACTGGATGTATATTCCATAATATACTCTTGGATAGTTAGGTAAATATCTAAATTACCAAGTATTAATACTCAATTATACAAGGTCGAGCAGATCAAATAAATCCACAAATCGAGAACCAGGGACAAAAGGTAGTAAAATATGCAAAGGAATAGGCGATAAATATATCCAAATAAACTGGCAACGGTAGCCAAATGTTGAACTGTCACATAGTATTTATGGATATTATTACTCCCGCATATAAATTTTGGGAACCATTGAACACAAAGTGCCACTCTGCCATAAGAATTTTTGAAAGTACACACAGGGTTATGTGGATGAAATAAAGTCATCATGTGGAAGAAAAAAAGGGGTCTTTGAGGGGATTTAAAGAAATGTCCAAGTATTAAGTTGATCCAGTTCCAAAAGACTTATAAACAAAGGACTGTTTCCAGAGTCGTGATCCAGTATTCAATATCTGTCCAATTGTCTTCAAAGCTTGATCCAGATGGTCATGTGTTTATCCAAGAAAGCCCGTAAATGAAAAGTCTTCATTTAGACCTGTGGGAGACATCGAATTAAGATGATAGATCCATCTAGTTTCAAGACAGAGTAGTTTTTTGGTGACATCCCCTCCTCGTATATTGACATGTACCCGATCCAGACCTATCACTCTGAGTCCTCGGGGGTTACCGCGATGGGTGGTTAAAAAATGTGAGGCAACAGAAGTCAAGGTCTTACCCTTTTCCTTATCCGTAGATGCACAGTTGATGGTCGATAAATGCTTCTGTGTTCTTTTCCGGAGTTCCATGGTGGTTTCACCAACATATACCCTGTTACACGGGCAAATGAGAGCATAAATCACATTAGTGCTTTTGCAATTGATGTATTGTCTCAATGGATAAATGCTTGAGTCATGCGGATTGATAAATTGATCATATACGGGCACCATGTGTTGACAAATGTTACACGAGCCACAAGGAAAGGAACCCTTTAATCTAGCTCCCCCCGTGGTGGATCTAATGGGTCTCGAGTAATGGCTAGAAGTAAGTTGGTCACGTAGATTGGGAGCTCTTCGTGCAGTTAGAAGTGGGTGATCTTCAATTATAGGTTTTATTTTGGGGTCTATAGAAAGAATCCCCCAATGTTTCCGAAGGATGTCACCCACCTCTGACCACTGGTTGTGGTAATCTGTAATCATCCGAATTCTCCCATCCGGTTCTCGTGGGTTTCGTCTCAGGAGTGATGTCTGGTCATGCTGATTAGCACGTTGATAGGCATTGGAAATCACCTTTTTCGGATATCCACGATTTTGGAGCCTGGTAGTTAATGCTTTTGCATGGAACTTGAAGTCCTTGTCCGCAGTGCAATTGCGTCTGGTCCGCAGGAATTGTCCTGTTGGTATCCCTTTTCGCAAATGATAAGGATGGAAGCTAGAGAAATTCAACAGGCCATTAGTAGCAGTGGGTTTTCGATACAGAGTAGTGGATAGGATTCCCTCGTTGTTAATCACCTCGAGATCCAGAAAGATAGCTCTTTTGGCAGAGATAGAAAATGTCAAAAAGATGTTTAGATCATTCTGGTTCAAGGATGAGAGGAAATCCAAGGCTTCGGTTTCAGTGCCTTTCCAAAAGAAGATGACATCATCAATAAATCTGTACCACCCACTCACCCTGTTCTTAAAGGCCTCCATCTGGAATACGACCGTAGTTTCCCACCAACCAAGGAATAGATTGGCGAAGGAAGGCGCACATTTAGCACCCATCGCCACACCGGAGATCTGTCGATAGAAGGTTCTATCGAATACAAAATAATTGTGGGTGAGTGTGAAGTCTAACAGATCAATGAGGAAGGAATCATGCATGCGATCTGAAGCGGATTGACCGTCCAGGAAGAATGTAATAGCTTGCATTCCATCCTCATGAGCAATGTTAGTGTAAAGAGACTCCACATCACAGGTTACAATTAATGTGTCTGAAGGGAGTTTGAGATCTTGTATAGCCATAATGAAATGGGTACTGTCTCTTATATGAGAAGGAAGCCTGAGTACGTGTGGTTGTAAATAAAAGTCCACATACTGGCTTGCCTTTTCACAGAGGCTGCCTATGCTAGACACAATTGGTCTACCAGGAGGTATCTCCAAGTTTTTATGTACCTTAGGTAGTAGGTATAGGGTGGGAATGACCGGTTCCGGTACCCAGAGGAAATCCTTTTCTTGTTTGTTAATCACTCCATAGTGAAAAGCTGATTCCAAAAGTCTGTAAAGTTTGTCCTGAAAGACAAGGGTTGGATCAGAGGGCAACTTAGAGTAGAACCTCGTATTAGACAATTGCCTTTTTGCCTCTTCAAGGTACATACTGTTGGGCCAAATCACAATGTTGCCTCCCTTGTCAGCCTCCTTGATTATAAACTCAGGATTCTTTTTGAGATCACGTACAGCCTTAAGTTCATCCCTATTCAAGTTCTTATCCCTAACAGTGTTAATGCATAATCTGTCAATGTCTTTCTTGACAGAATCAAAAAATAAACTCACAGCCGGGATGGTAGAAAGGGGTGGAGCTTTCAGGGATTTGTTTCTATGAGGGAATGGTACCCTACCTGTAGGTGGTCCAGTATCCTGTAAGAGGTCCAGGAGGTCACGTATAGTTCTTTGTTCTCTTTCCGGTAAGGAATGGATAGTATCTGGTCGATGATAAATTACTGAAAAAGTTAATTTCCGACAGAAGAGATAAAGATCTTTTATAACAGTAAATTTATCCATTTTTTTCATAGGACAAAAAGTAAGACCCCGTTCAAGAACTGAGGTTTCAATTGGAGACAACTGATAATTAGAAAGATTTATTACCTGTAATTTAATGGGTGACGTAGCAGAGGATAATTCATCAGATGAAGTCACTTTATTGTTGGTCAATGTCTGGGATACCTGCCACCTTTCCCTCCCTTCCCACGGCCTTTCCCACCTTTGGGTGGTATTATTGGGCCTATTCCTGCCCCTCCTCCCACCCCGTCGGGTTCGCTTTCGGTATCTTCGTCCGGGTCTAAAAAATTGCTACTGTCATCCGATGAATCAGTAGGGATGTTAGACGGTACAGCGGGGGGAACTGTGGGTACTGGAGGGTTCGGTAGAATAGGTTTGTTAGGGGCAGGATTTCGGGGATTTCGTGGATTTCCCTTGTGACTCCACCTGAATACTTTTTTGTTTGCAAAGTCACCCTTGTCCCTCAGAAACTTCTTCCTTTTGCCATCTATTACTGTTTTTTCATAATCATCAAGAGTTTTTTTTAGTTTAGCTAAAAATGGAATAACAACTGTTTCTTTGTCGAAATCTGATAATTTCTCCTCCAAATCCCTAATTTTGGTTTTAGTTTCAATCAGAACTTTACGATCGTGATCAAGAAGTATATTTATCAATATTCTAGAACACTGTGATAAGCCCTGTTCCCAGTCATTTTTAAATTCCGGTGAGGGTTCCCACGCAGGGAAAATTTGAACCCTCAACCCGCGGGGAAGGATAGATGCCTTGAGGTATTCCTCTAAGGTCCGGATGTTCCACCAGACCCTTATGCCTTTCTTTTGGGCAGCCGTGAGGTCTTTGCAGATAGTAGAAAAATTAGTTTCAATAGGGTCAGTGGGATCAGGGGTGGTGTCATTAAAGATATCCCCGGAGTGATTTCTCCAACCAGCCTCCCTGGCCTCCCAGTCCATCTATTTTACTCACTTAGCCAGATAAATCAAACAGTAATAATATAAATACCCAATACAATAGTTGGGGTGTGCTATGCTCAGGATAGGGCCAATTGTGGAAACCACTGGTCCAAAGAGTCACTGAGTCAAAAGTAGAAAATGAGCAGCACCACTAATGATAGAAAAATATTAACGGGGTGCTCACCATGCCAACAAAAACAGTATGTAAGGAGAGAAAAGATATTGGCATATGTAGGGAGCACACCACAATATAATTGAATGTAAATTGACAACGAAGTTTATTAAACAACTGTGAGACACACAATATAAAATCACTTAAAATAAACATACAAAAGACATGGGGCCCATCATTCCTCAAGACAGAATATACGAGGAAAATAATTTAATAAGGTAATTTGGAGTGATGAGACCAAAATCTAACTTTTAGGCCACAACCATAAACGTTACATTCGGAGAGATGTCAACAAGGCCTATGATGAAAGAAGCACCATTCCTACTGTAAAGCAGGGAGGTGGATCACTTATGATGTGGGGATGTGTGAGCTACAGAGGCACAGGCAACATGTTCAAAGTTGAAGGTAAGATGAATGCAGCACATTATCAGCAAATACTGGAGGCAAATTTGCTCTCATCAGCCTGGAAGCTGCGCATAAGATGTACTTGGACATTCCAACGTGACAACAATCCAAAACACAAGGCCAACTCGACCTGTCATTGGCTACAGCAGTACAAAGTGAAGGTTCTGGAGTGGCTGTCTCAGTCTCCTGACCTCAATATCATTGAGCCGCTCTACGGAGAACTCAAGTGCGCAGTTCATGCATCAAAGCCCAGGAATTTACAGAAACTGGATGCTTTTTGCCAAAAAGAATGGGCAGCTTTACCATCTGAGAAAATAAAGAGCATCCTCCACAACTACCACAAAAGACTTCAAGCTCTCATTGATGTTAGAGGGGCAATACATGGTATTAAGAACTGGGGAATGTGAACTTTTGATCAGGGTTATTTGGATGTTTTTGGTTGTCATTATGATTTAAAAAGAGAAAACACAGTAGTTTGACAATAAATTGCTTCACCCAATCACTATAAATGGAAAAAAAGTTTTTGTGTGATCATTCATATTCTCTGAAAAAAGGCCAAGAAAGGAAAAAATCTGCCGGGGTATGTAAACTCTTGAGCACAACTATATGTGAGATACCAGTCTAGAAGAAAGATATGCGATAAGTATCCACCTCTTCGTCCTCCTCTGATCATCAGAATGGAGATTCTGTGTCTCTCATTTTTATAGAGCACTGCTGTTCCATTTAAAGTCTGAGTGGAGTGCATCGTTCAGCTACTCTCTCAGCCTAATACACTTTAAATAGAGCAGAAGTGCACATGTGCATGATCCATGGTCATTTAAATAGGGATCACACAATTATACATTTATCACTTGCCTCATTTGTGGCCCATGTAGGATATGTTTAATTTTATTTTTTACTGCTTGTTGCCTAGGCTCTCAGTCACCACTGCAGACTATCTGAGGAGGCCGATTTCCTATGTAAAGTGTGCAATGCTTGCAAGTTCTTTAATGTAGAACTTGAAAACACTGCTTTGTAATTAACCATTTTGTTGCATCAGTGCCCTACACTCCTCCAATTCTGCAGAGACAAGGATTGCAGCGTCAGAGAAGCCGCAGTGTGGACTAGCTGCTCAGTAGTGTAGCTGGTCTGTACTGTCATTTACCTGGAACACACCATTACACCAGCAAGCAGGAAGCCGGGAGGCTGTGGTGTGTCACCTTCCTGAAGCACTCTCTTAAAAGCAACTCTCTAAATGCTAATTATACGTACACTTCTTAAATAGACAGAATGGCAACCACAGCAGGCACCTGTTTATTTTCTATCTTTACAGATTTAAAATTCCACTTAACATAATCTAATTACGTGTTTGGAAACAGGTTAAAGAAATGGAAGCAATTATTAAGAGAAGACACCCCAACTCCATACCTGCACTCATGTTTGCTGCTGCAGCAGTGCCTGAAACTGATGAACCTTCAAAAAGTCATACAGTGGGCTACCTGGAGAGGAGGATACAGAAATTAGAGAGCGACCTTGAAGGCAAAGATGAAGATGCCAAGAAAACTCTGCGCAGCATGGAGCAGAACTTTCAAAAAGTCAAGGTGAATTTACATTTCATTACATATTTCTAAAAACTTCAGAATATCATTTTACATTTAGAAAACCAATGTTGTTTTTTCAGTTGCTTAATTGGGGAATATAGGAACCAAGGTTGTTGGCTCCTGCCACCAGAAGGCTGACACTAAGAACAGAGGAAAAGTCAGATTCTCCTTCTTATGCTATACCCACTTATTGGCACCATATAAAATAGTTTTCCATTTTTCTAGATACCAAGTCATTTTCCTCAGAGCTCCTGGCACTCCCAATAGTAAACCATGGAAGATCTGCTTCCAACTCAATAATTCAAGTCCCATACATCATCAACTACGTTTCAGGAAACAGGTTGACTTCTGCTTTCCATGAATGTCCGGCTTAATGTTATTGAGCTTATCTGGATTAGAGAGGCCCCATTCTTTGCATAAGAGATAGCTCAGTTAGGCTGGCTTCACACTGCGGCGTGATCCGGTCCGGGGCTGTCAGGCGTGACAGCCCCGGATCGGGTTTTGGCCCCATAGTATCCTATGGAGCCGGATGGCAGTTATCTGCCATCCGGCTACCATCTCGCCAGATGAATCCAGGAGAAGTGGGATTTTTCGCCCGGATCAAAAAATGTTGCATGCAAAGTTTTTGGATCCGGCAGAAAAATCCCACTTCTCCCGGATTCATCCAGCGAGATGGTAGCCGGATGGCAGATAACTGCCATCTGGCTCCATCTTGCCCCATATGATATTATGGGGCCAAAACCCGGTCCGGGGCTGTCACCCCTGACAGTCCCGGACCCGATCACGCCGCAATGTGAAGCCAGCCTTATCGAGAATACTTATTATTAATCTTATTATTCTTACTAAGGAGTATTTGATCATGTTTCACTTTGGGTGGATCCCAGATTTCTAATAAAATCGTCCTTCGCTTCCAAAGACAATTGGGCATGAGTCCAAAATCAAAAAAAAGACCGCGCCTAACCAGTTGGTAATGCTTTAAATACCTTTACTCAATTGCCTCATGCGACGTTTCGATCAACATGTGATCTTCATCAAGCATACAGCAGTAGTGCAAAAAACATCATGGCTGGTCGGTTCCCGGTTCCGTGCCCTGGACCCTCATTGGCGGGGATGGTGGGGGATGATGTTGAAAGATGGGGAAAGGGTAACGTGACGCCACCTGTGGTACCTGGTAACGTGGATACCAGCGCTGCAGCCGGCCGCTGAGGTGATGGAGATGCAGCTCAGAGTAGTACAGCTCCCCACAGGTGGAGCTTTACCTCAGGGCAGCGGGGTGGATGAGGGGAGTCGTTGTCCTCACCTCTTTGGTGCTGTGGGAGCCCTCTGGGCAACGGAGGAAAGGAGCACAAGGGGTTAACTGCAGGTCATCATCCCTGTGTGGTCACAAGGGGTTACCGGATCTGCAGTTAACCCCTTGTGACCACACAGGGATGATGACCTGCAGTTAACTCCTTGTGACCACACAAGGGGTTAACTTCAGATCATCATCTAAATGAGAATCGTCGTGGGACCTCCCACTGGACTACGTCGGACCTTCCCAATGAACTACGTCGGACCATCCCGCTTGGGCCTCCCTACGCTGAGGATTCCAGCCCCCAGCTGCCTAGTTCTACCTGGCTGGCCCAAAAATATGGCGAAGCCCACGCCATTTTTTTTTTAAATTATTTCATGAAATATAAAAAAAAAAAGGAGCTTCCCTATATTTTGGTTTCCAGCCAGGTTAAACTAGGCAGAAGGGGTTCGTGGCAGCCCGTAGCTGCCTGCTGTACCTGGCTGGACCAAAAATATGGCGAAGCTCTACGTCATTTTTTTTAAAAATTTAATAAAGAAATACTAAAAAAAAATGCAGGGGAGGAGACAACCAGGACACGGTGTGTCCGTATCTTGTGCACATGCTCTAAAAGTGAGAAATTGTGTGAAAAAAAGAAAATGTTCATAATGACATTATCAAATTCTGTGAAGTAGCTGTAGATTCCAAATGCTCACTATACCCCTAGATAGAATCCTTGAGGTGTCTAGTTTCCAAAATGGGGTGACTTGTGCGGGAGCTCCAATGTTTAGGCACATAGGGGCTCCCCATATGCGACATGGTGTCCGCTAACTATTAGAGCTAATTTTCCATTCAAATTGTTAGCGGACACCATGTCGCATATGGAGAGCCCCTGTGTGCCTAAACATTGGAGCTCCCCAACAAGTGACCCCATTTTGGAAACTAGACCCCCCAAGGAGAAAATCTAGATGCATAGTGAGCACTTTCAACCCCCAAGTGCTTCACAAATTAGTCTGTAAAAAGGAAAAAAAGAAGATTTTTGTGAAAAAAAGTACTTTTTCATTTTTACGGATCAGTTTGTGAAGCACCTGGGGGTTCAAAGTGCTCACTATGCATCTAAATACGTTAATTGGGGTGTCTAGTTTCCAAAATGAGGTCACTTGTGGGGAGCTCCAATATTTAGGCACATAGGAGCTCTCCATACGTGACATGGTGTCCACTAGCAATTGGAATTGTAAGTGGATACCATGTCGTGTATGGCGAGCCCCTGTGTGCCTAAACATTAGAGCTCCCCCACAAGTGACCCCATTTTGGAAACTAGACACCCCAAGGAATTTATATAGATGCATAGTGAGCACTTTGAACCCTCAGGTACTTCACAAATGGATCCATAAAAATGAAAAAGTACTTTCTTTTCCACAAAAATTTTCTTTTTTCATTTTTACGGATTCATTTGTGAAGCACCTGGGGGTTCAAAGTGCTCACCACCCATCTAGATAAGTTCCTTGGGGGTCTAGTTTTCAAAATGGGGTCACTTGTGGGGAGCTCCAATGTTTAGGCACACAGGGGCTCTCCATACGCAACATGGTGTCCGCTAGCAATTGGAGCTAATTTTCCAAATTGTTAGCGGACACCATGTTGCATACGGAGAGCCCCTGTTTGCCTAAACATTGGAGCTCCCCCACAAGTGACCCCATTTTGGAAACTAGACCCCCCAAGGAACTTATCTAGATGCATAGTGAGCACTTTGAACCCTCAGGTGCTTTACAAATTGATCCGTAAAAATGAAAAAGTACTGTATATACTCGCGTATAAGCCGAGTTTTTTTCAGCCCAAAAATTGGGCTGAAAAGTACCCCCCTCGGCTTATACGCGAGTCAGTGACAGCAGCCATACAGCCCCACAGCAGCCCCAGCATCCCCAGTAATGCAGGGCCCCCCCAGCCTTGCTCCGGTCACCTGTAAAGCAAATTATACTTATCACTGTCCCGCTGTCCGCGCCCGCCGCTGCCGACATCCGCGATCCTCCATCTTAATGCGTCTTCTTCCTGTTTCCTGTGTTCGTCGCAGACAATGACGTCATTACCGGCGCCGAACACAGGAAACTGGAAGAAGACGCAAGAAGATGAAGGATCACGGATGTGGCCAGCGGCGTGCGCGGACAGCGGGACAGTGATAAGTATAATTTGCTTTACAGGTGACTGGAGCAAGGCTGGGGGGGCCCTGCATTACTGGGGATGCTGTATACTACCACTGGGGCTGCTATATACTACCACTGGGGCTGTATATACCACTGGGGCTGTATATACTACTGGGGCTGCCTGTATACTACCACTGGGGCTGTATATACTACTGGGGCTGCCTGTATACTACCACTGGGGCTGTATATACTACTGGGGCTGCCTGTATACTACCACTGGGGCTGTATATGCTACTGGGGCTGCCTGTATACTACCACTGGGGCTGTATATACTACTGGGGCTGCCTGTATACTACCACTGGGGCTGTATATACTACTGGGGCTGCCTGTATACTACCACTGGGGCTGTATATACTACTGGGGCTGCCTGTATACTACCACTGGGGCTGTATATACTACTGGGGCTGCGTGTATACTACCACTGGGGCTGTATATACTATTGGGGCTACGTGTATACTACCACTGGGGCTGTATATACTACTAGGGCTGTATATACTACTGGGGCTGCGTGTATACTACCACTGGGGCTGTATATACCACTATTTGGGCTGCTGCTGTATATACCACTGGGGCTGCTGCTGTATACTACCACTGGGGCTGCTGTATATACCTCTGGGGCTGCTGTATACCACACTGCTGGGGGCTGTATACCTGTGCTGGGGTCCACCCTCGGCTTATACACGAGTCAATAGATTTTCCCAGGTTTTGGGGGCAAAAGTAGGGGGGTCGGCTTATACACGAGTATATACGGTACTTTTTTTTCACAAAAATTTTCTTTTGTCCTCTATTTTTTTCATTTTCACATGGGCAACAGGATAAAACGCATCCTAAAATTTGCTGGCCAATTTCTCCTGAGTACACCGATACCTCATATGTAGTCATAAACCACTGTTTGGGTGCACCGCAGGGCTCGAATAAGAAGGAGCGCCATTTCACTTTTTGAATGGTAAATTAGCTCCAAAAGTCAAATCGCGCTCCTTCCCTTCTGAGCCCTGCCGTGCGCCCAAACAGTGGTTTATGACCACATATGAGGTATCGGTGTACTCAGGAGAAATTGCCCAACACATTTTAGGATGCATTTTATCCTGATGCCCATGTGAAAATGAAAAAAATCGAGGCTAAAAGAACATTTTTGTTGGAAAAATTAAAATGTCCATTTTTTGTTTCCACTTTGCTTTAGTTGCTGTGAAGCACCTGAAGGGTTAATCATTTCTTGAATGTAGTTTTGAGTAGCTTGAGGGGTGCAGTTTTTGGAATGGTGTCACTTTTGGGTGTTTTCTGTCATGTACACCCCTCAAATGGACTTCAAATGTGATGTGGTCACTAAAAAAATGGTTTTGTAAATTTTGCTGGAAAAATGAAAAATTGCTGATGAACTTTGACCCCTTATAACGTTCTAACCAAAATTTTTTTTTTTCAAAAATTGTGCTGATGTAAAGTAGACATGTGGGAAATGCTATTTATTAACTATTTTGTGTCACATAACGCTCCGGTTCAACAGAATAAAAATGACAAATTTGAAAATTGTCAAATTTTCTAAATTTTTCCAATTTTTTTATATTTTCACAAATAAACACAAAAATTATCGACCTAAATTTACCACTAACATGAAGCCCAATATGTCACGAAAAAACAATCTCAGAATCGCTAGGATCCGTTGAAGTGTTCCAGAGATATTACCTCATAAAGGGACACTGGTCAGAATTACAAAAAACAGTCTGGTCATTAAGGTGGAAATTGGCTTCGTCACTAAGGGGTTAATTAGATAGGTGGGCACTATAAATACAATGTTTTTTGCACTCCTGCTGTATGCTTGATGAAGATCACATGTTGATCAAAACGTCGCATGGGGCAATGGATTAAAGGTATTTAAAGCATTACCAACTGGTGAGGCGCTGTCTTTTTTCGATTTTAGAGTTTACTATGGTCTGGAAAAGGCTCTCTGGGCAGGACATGAGCTTCTAACAAGTGGAGGTTTGAATTAAGATACTTTCCCTCCCATTTCCAAGGGGTGCTGGGTCAATTTTGCTTTATAATTGGGCATGAGTCATCTCAACAGATTTGTCTGACTCAATTCAGTTTTTAAGGATGGACTTTCTCCACTCAGTCATAGCTTCCTAAGACCCTGGCGAGTTCTGTACTCAGCAGACATTAAGAATGTCTGCCTCCACATCTTACACTGAAGATTTTTTTGCATACGGTCTATGCTTCATTCGTTTGTTTTCTGTTTGTTTTTTTTGTCACTTTGTGTATTTACAAAGGTCATGCCTGTGGTCATGGTGTTAATGTCTCCTTAATCAGGAGTATATTACCATGACCTGACTTGTTTCCAGATAAAGATATTTTATGTATGCATGCGTGCAGTGAGAATAAAACAGACTTGACACTAAGTTCAAGTGCTAATAAATTCTGCGGGTTTTTTTTGGGTGGGAGGGTAAATGTCATTTTATAATGGACAACCCCTAGGTAGGTGTGCCCTCAGGTTCTCAGTATTTTTTATTGGTTATACAAAAGTTAAACACTACTGCCTATTGGTTAACAATGGCCAAAATCTAATTGGATTATACATATAGTGGGTACGAAAGGTTTTCAGACCCCTTCATATTTTTCACTCTTTGTTTCATTGCAGCCATTTGGGAAATTCAAAAAAATTATTTTTTTTTCTCATTAATGTGCACTCTGCACCCCATCTTGACTGAAAAAAACAGAAATGTAGAATTTTTTTGCTGATTTATTGAAAAAGAAAAACTGAAATATCACATGGTTATAAGTGTTGAGACCCTTTGCTCACACACTCATATTTCAGTCACATGCTGTCCATTTCCTTGTGATCCTCCTTGAGATGGTTCTACTCCTTCATTGTAGTCCAGCTGTGTTTAATTAAACTGATAGGACTTGATTTGGAAAGGCACACACCTGTCTATATAAGAACTCATAGCTCATGGTGCATGTCAGGCTAAATGAGCATCATGAGGTCAAAGGAACTGCCCAAAGAGCTCAGAGACAGATATGTGGCAAGGCACAGATCTGGCTAAGGTTAAAAAATAATTTCTGCAGTACTCAAGGTTCCTAAGAGCACATTGGCCTCCACAATCCTTAAATGGAAGAAGTTTGGGACCTGCAGAAGTATTCTTAGACCTGGCCGTCCAGCCAAACTGAGCAATCATGGGAGAAGAGCCTTGTTGAGAGAGGTAAAGAAGAGCGCCAAGATCACTGGACTGAGCTCGAGAGATGTAGAAGGGAGATAGGAGAAAGTTTCACAAAGACAACTATTACCTCAGCCCTCTACCAGTTGGACCTTTGAGGCAGAGTGGCCCGACGGAAGCCTCTCCTCATATAAAAGCCTGCATAGAGTTTGCAAACAAAAAACATGAAGACTATGAGAAATAAGATTCTCTGGTCTGATGAGATGAAGATAGAACTTTTTGGTGATAATTCTAAGCAGTATGTGTGGAGAAAACCAGGCACTGCTCATTACCTGCCCATTACAATCCCAACAGGGAACAGCATCGTGCTTTTGGG
Source organism: Allobates femoralis (assembly GCA_033576535.1). NCBI lineage: Eukaryota > Metazoa > Chordata > Amphibia > Anura > Aromobatidae > Allobates > Allobates femoralis. The sequence continues at coordinate 267,896,543 of JARQOC010000001.1, read as the reverse complement.
GTGTTTTTCAGCTGCAAGGACAGGATGACTGGATGTAATTGAAGGAAACATGAATGCAGCCAAGTACAAAGGTATCCTGGATGAAAACCTCTTCCAGAGTGCTCTGGACCTCAGACTTGGCTGAAGGTTCACCTTCCAAAGAGACAATGACCCTATCCACACATCTAAAATTACAAAGGAGTGGCTTCAGAACAACTCCGTGACCATTCTTGGCTGCCACAGCTAGAGCCCTGACCTAAACCCGATTGAGCAACTCTGGAGAGACCTGAAACTGCCTGTCCACCAACGTTCACCATCCAATCTGATGGAACTGGAGAGGATCTGCAAGAAAGAATGGCAGAGGATCCCCAAATCCAGGTGTTAAAAACCTGTTGCATCATTACCAAGAAGACTTATGGCTGTACTAGCTCAAAAGGGTGCTTCAGAGTGTGAATACTTATGACCATGTGATATTTCATTTTTTTCCTTTTTAATAAATTTGCAAAAATCTATAGACTTCTGTTTTTTCAGTCAAGTTGGGGTGCAGAGTGTAAATTAATGAATTTACCAAATCGCTGCAATGAAGCAAAGAATGAAACATTGAAAGGGCCCTCTCCCCCCTGTGCGCCTTCTCTCCCCCCTGTGCACCCTCTCTCCCTCCTGTGCGCCCTCTCTCCCTCCTGTGCGCTCTCACTCTTCCTCCTGTGCGCACTCTTCCCCCTGTGCGCATTCTCTTTCTTCTGTGTGCTGTCTGTCCACCTGTGCCATCTCTCCCCCTGTGCCATGTCTCCCCCCCTTGTGTGTTATCTACTCCCTGTGTGCTGTCTGTCCCCTTGTGCCATTTCTTCCCCCATACCTTCTCTCTTCACTCTGTGTGCTGTTTGTCCCTCTTTGCGCTCTCTCTTTCCCCTGTGTGCTTTCTGTCCTCTTGCACTGTCTCTGCCCCTCCTCCTTGTGTGCTCTACCCTCCACCCCATGATCTACAGAGATGGCGGGGCATGCCACCGCCATCTTTGTATACTCAGATGTCACTCACCACCGAATGACTAACTGCGCCTGTGCGTACTGCAGTTACCGTGTTTCCCCGAAAGTAGGGTGCCCCCGAAAGTAAGGCATGCTTTGGGGGGCGCCCTACTTTCTAATATAAGCCACCCCCCCGAATGTAAGGCGTACCTGTCCAGATCACATCACTGGATCTGTGGCACTGCGGCACCGCTCCCCGTGCCCCCGCTGTCCCCACTGTCAGTCCCCGCCAATACGCTGTGCCCTGGAGCTCCGGCGCTCTCTCCTTCTCTCCACTCCGCCCACGAGCCCTGCGCCAATCACAGCGCAGGAATCGGCCAGCTGACGTCAGTCCTGGGCTGTGATTGGCCCAGGGCTCCTGCGCTGTGATTGGCCCTGGGCTCCGTCGCTATGATTGGCCCTGGGCTCCGGCGCTGTGATTGGCCCAGGGCTCCGGCGCTGTGATTGGCCCAGGGCAGGAGCCAATCACAGCCCAGAACTGACGTCAGCTGGCCCGTGTGCACCACCAAAGCAGCAGAGGAAAGAAAAGAAAGAGTTAAGGTAAGAAAGTGAAAGTGTGTGTGTGTGTGAGATGTGTGTGTGTGTGAATGTGTGTGTGTGTGTGTGTGTGAGTGTGTGTGTTGTGTGTGTGTGAGATGTGTGTGTGTGTTTGTGTGTTGTGTGTGTGTGATGTGTGTGTGTGTGTGGGTGTGTGTGGATGTGTGTGTGTGTGAGATGTGTGTGTGTGTGTGAGATGTGTGTGTGTGTGAGATGTATGTGTGTGTGTGAGATGTGTGGTGTGAGATGTGGCAGGCTGTCATTTTGTCATTTGTCTTTTTTTTTTGGCTAATATAAGACACCCCCCGAAAGTAAGACATGTCGGTCTTTTTGGACCCAAAAATAATATAAGACGGTGTCTTACGTTCGGGGAAACACGGTAGTCATTCGGCAGTGAGGTCTAGTGAGCTGCATGTGCAATACATATGTTGGGACTTGTAGTTCAAGAAAAGCAGGTAGCACTCCAGCTCATAAGGTGCAATCAGCTGTGGATTTTAATGATCCATCCGGTGACGCTTTGACGGTTAAACCGTCTTTCATATGTATATCTATCTATCTATCTATCTATCTATCTATCTATCTATCTATCTATCTAAAAAAAGACAGAAAAACGAAACAGCACAGTAGCACACAATTGGGTGCAAGGCCCTCTTACCACTTCACTGGTACTTGTTAGGATGATAAAATGAAAGGCAGCACTTCCTTTAGTGTATCCATGTGGATTTATTTGTCCTAGGACTGCGACGTTTCGGCACACAGCCTTCCTCAAGCAGTGACTGCTTGAGGAAGGCTGTGTGCCGAAACGTCGCAGTCCTAGGACAAATAAATCCACATGGATACACTAAAGGAAGTGCTGCCTTTCATTTTTTCATTCTATCTATCTATCTATCTATCTATCTATCTATCTATCTATTTATCTCACATAAAATTTAGCAGCACACTGGTAGAGAGTCAATTACATGCGAACAACGATGTCACTTGATGTTCTTATAGATGTTTTTAGGGAAAAAATTAAAAGTAAAAGTTTTAAACAAAAAAAAAAAAAACTCTGATGGAATATTTTTTTTGTTTTTTTAAAGTTCTTGGTGCATGCATTGGCTGATGTATGCTTGCCCTTCAACCATGGCAAGGTAGCTTTAACCTGAAGGGTCCCTGTCTACACTTTACAACCTCTCTTGTACCCTAGGGTTCTCCATCACAGTGGGCAATAGCAGGAACATACCACTTTAGGTATCCACCGTGGCTCAGCAAGCATACATCGGCCAATGCATGCACCAAGAGCTTTAAAAAAACTAAAAAAACTAAAAAATATTCCATCAGAGTTTAAAAAAAAAAAACATTTTAAGTTTAATTTTTTCTCTAAAAACATCGATATGAACATCAAATAACATCATTGGTCGTATGTAATTGGCTCTACCAGTGTGCTGCTAAATTTTATGTGATATATAGAATTCAATAGTTAGCTTTGCACCTGGGCTGAAAATTTAAATGTAAGTGCTGTCTGTTTTTTTTCATCTATCTATCTATCTATCTATCTATCTATCTATCTATCTATCTATCTATCTAAGAAAAAAATCTCTCTGCAGCACACAGCTACTACCAATATCGTACATATGCTAACAAGCAAAAAATGAGAATAAAATTTAAAAACTTACCGTATTTTTCGCTTTTTAAGACGCACTTTTGTTCCCCCAAATTTGGGGGGAAAGTGGGGGGTGCGTCTTAAAAAGCGAATGTATACTGCAGGGGAGGGTGGGGGCAGCCCTGGAGTGTGTCTGGGGTCTGGGGCGGGCTGGCTGCGGGCTCTAGCAGGCAGTGGGAGGTCACGTGACCCCTGCTCATTAACTCATTTAATATGCACTGCACTGCCGCTGTCCATCACCTCGGTGCTGAAGCTAGCGCCGAGGTATTGACAGGGGAGCAGGGCATATTAAATGTTCCTGCAGTCCCCCCTCGTCGATATGGCTCCCCCCTTGCTGCTGGGCAGAAAATAACAAACATTTTATACTTACCTCTCCGGCTCTTGCCTCAGTCTTTCAGTGCCTCTCTCCCTGACTGCTGCAATCTCCTTCCGAGGTCCCAGAGAAGCCAGTCATGTGATCGGGACTCACTGATGACATCACCGGCACTGCAGTCATCAATGAGCCCCCGATCACATGACCAGCTTCTCTGGGACCTCGGAAGGAGATTGCGGCAGTAAGGGAGAGAGGCACTGAAAGACTGAGGCAAGAGCCGGAGAGGTAAGTATAAAATGTTTGTTATTTTCTGCCCAGCAGCAAGGGGGACTTGTGCCCAGCAGCAAGGGGGACTTGTGCCCAGCAGCATGGGGAACTTGTGCCCAGCAGCATTGGGGACTTGTGCCCAGCAGCATTGGGGACTTGTGCCCAGCAGCATGGGGGACTTGTGCCCAGCAGCATGGGGGACTTTGTGCCCAGCAGCATGGGGACTTGTGCCCAGCAGCATGGGGACTTGTGCCCAGCAGCATGGGGGAGTTGTGCCCAGCACAGGGACTTTGCAGCCATGGGGACTTGTGCCCAGCAGCATGGGGGATGGCCCAGCAGCATTGGGACTTGTCCCAGCAGCTTTGGGGACTTGTGCCCAGCAGCAAGGGGAATGGCCAGCAGCATGGGGGCCATGTGCCCAGCAGCATGGGGGACTTGTGCCCAGCAGCATGGGGACTTGTGCCCAGCAGCATGGGGGTCTTGTGCCAGCCCTGGGGGACTTGTGCCTGCCCTAGGGGACTTGTGCCAGCCCTGGGGGATGTGTGAGTTCTGGGGGCATATGCCAGCCCTGGGGAACGTGTCCCAGCTCTGGGGGATGTGTGAGAGCCCTGGGGGACGTGTGCCAGCCCTGGGGGATGTGTGCCAGCCCTGGGGGATGTGTGCCAGCCCTGGGGGCATATGCTAGCCCTGGGGACGAGTCCCAACTGAGGGGGATGTGTGAGAGCCCTGGGGGACGTTTGCCAGCCCTGGGGCATGTGTGCCAGCCCTGGGGGGCATGTGCCAGCCCTGGGGGGGGTGCCAGCCGGATGTGTGCCAGCCCTGGGGGATGTGTGAGAGCCCTGGGGGGCATGTGCCAACCATGGGGTGCATGTGTCAGCCCTAGGGGATGTGTGAGAGCCCTGGGGGCATGTGCCTGCCCTGGGGGACGTGTGCCAGCCATAACCAGAATAAGGGGGCTGTGAGGGACATATACTCTATATGATTTGTAAGACGGACACTGACATTATAAGACTGGCCCCATTTAACATTAAAAATTATTTTTTTTCTCTTTTCCTTCACCAAACTTGGGGGTGCGTCTTATAATCCGGTGCGTCTTATAAAGCGAAAAATACGGTACGTTTTTTCAAACAACTCATCATTATTAATTTTTATTTTCTGGGGGTCTTAGTACATACATTGGCCAATGTCTGCTTGCTCACCAACCACGTCATGGTGCCCCCAGGTCTGATGAGTCCTGCACTGACATCCCTGTCCTCCTTTTCCTCCCTGTCCCACTGTTAGGTGGGTGGACACTATCTCAACCTCAGACCACCTGTGGGTGATGAGGGTGCTAAGTGCAGTCATGGAGCCAGCAACTCCATGTCTTATACACAAAGTAAAAAAAATTGCACAGCACTCACGACACAATGTGAACTGGTGCTAGCAGTGACGCTGGGTCAAATACCAAGAAAAAAATGTCTCTGGTAGTAGCTGTGTGCTGCTGAGACATTTTTTTCTTGGTATTTGACCCAGGGTCACTGCTAGCACCAGTTCACATTGTGTCTTGAGTGCTGTGCAGTTTTTTTGCTCTATTTATCTATCTATCTATCTATCTATCTATCTATCTATCTATACTATCTAAATCAAGGAAAACAGGCAGCACTCCAGTTCAGGTGAATAAGGTCTGTTTTATTCAGAGCCATGTGCACGACGTTTGTGCTAGACCTTTCTCAGTACTGAGAAAGGGCCTAGTGCAAGGGCACTCAGTTCAGGTGAATAAAGGGTCTGTTTTATCAAGCCCATTGCACGACTTCGGTGGACTAGGCACCTTTCTCAAGTACTTGAGAAAGGTGCCTAGTGCACCGAAACGTCGTGCCACATGGGCTCTGAATAAAAAACAGACCCTTTATTCACCTGAACTGGAGTGCTGCCTGTTTTCCTTGATTTATTTGAATTGGTTTGGACACTAATACACAGGACTTGCACCGCGGATGAGTATATTATTGTGTGTTCATTCTTGTTTACTATCTATTTCTATCTTCTATTATCTATCTATCTATCTATCTATCTTACTATCTATCTACTATCTATCTATCTCTATCTATCTATCTATCTATCTATCATTAATTTAAAAAGATCCTTGCAGCACACAGCTACTACCAATGATGTACATAAGCTACTAGCTATATATATTTGAGGAAAAAGTTTAAAAACTTACTTTTTTTCAAAAAACTCAAAAAAATTTTCTTGTTATCTATCTATCTTATCTATCTATCTAGTAAAAAAAGAGAGCAGCACGGCTAGTATGGCAGGGTGCAAATCAATCCAAGCTGTTTCATACAGAACCATAGAAAGGGATAGCAGCACTCCTTATAAGCTTCAATTCGGCCTTTATTGGGCCATCAGATGTAGCTTGCGACGTTTTAGGCACAGTCGCCTTTTTTTTAGCCAAAAAAAAGGCGACTGTGCCTGAAACGTCGCAAACTACATCTGATGGCCCAATAAAGGCCGAATTGAAGCTTATAAGGAGTGCTGCTATCCCCTTCTTTGGTTCGTATCTAGATAGATAGATATTTACGTAATCGTGGTGTCCGTCATTCACTTCCAGCGTCCCAATGTCTTCATATCACACGCTGGTGGTAGCCATATTGGCACACCCAAGTGATGGGTGTTGAAATATGGCACCCAGTATCAGTAATGACCCCACAATACCCCCAGTGGTGCCGCCAACCCCTGGAACAGACGATACCCGCGGCCGATGCCTGGAACCGCAGCCCGCCACATACACCGTCGCAAACTGACATCCGCTGCATACACAGTCACCTTATTAACTGCGCAAGGGTGCTGGATTACGCATTCCATCACCTTCTTTGAACTAATCGCCGCCTTGGCACGGAGTGCACGGGGGAGTACAAGGAGCGCACATGTGGGGGCACAGAGAGCGCACATGGGAAGAAGCGAGCGCACTGGGGGAGAGAGCACACGGGGAGACAGCTCAAAGGAGAGACCACAGGAGGGAGAGAGACTGCATACAGGGGGAAATGGCTCAAAGGAGACAGCACATGAGGGGAAGAGATAGCACAGGGGGAGAGCACACGGTATGAGACAGGCCATAGGAGAGAGTACAGGAGTGAGAGAGACAGCACACAGGAGGGAGACCGTGCTGAGGAAGACAGCTCAAAGGAGATAGCACAGGGGGGAGAGAGACAGCGCAAAGGGGGAGACAGGTGAAAAGTCAAAAGGTCAGAGCACGGAGGGGAGACGACAGCACAGAGGGGAGAGAAAGAGCAGACAAGGGGAGAGTGCACGGGGTTGAAATATGGCCGCCGCGCCACAGAGCTCACGCCCATCGTGATGTTACCATTCTCCTGGGCCCACATCTGGTGTATATATACAGTACAGACCAAATTCCTGACATAATCATACCGCCAGGGAGGTTAAGGACGTTTGCCCTGAGGAAGTAGTGAGCAAGCTACGAAACGCATAGGGAAATAAATCGTTCTAAAGATCACGTATATTGCCTTTTTGCTTGGCAGTGCAGGAGTTAATCCAAACCTTATATTTCAAAGAAGTTTTTACAAATCATTGGATCCATGCAGCAGCCGTTTTGATGCTTTTATAGGTGGTTGTGACCGGTTCACAACCTTTCAAGGTGAGTGTAATTGGTGACGACTGTATATCTGTTTATCTGTCAGATAAGACCCTATTTTGCACTTTTTCCTTGCAGCCACATCATTAGAAACAGAGACCTTAGTTGTGGTGGCTTGTCCTTACATTCCATACTTCAGTTCAGCTCTCATTCTCCCCACTGTACCATAACTGTTTTGGGCAGTAATGTTGACAGGGTTTTCAGACTTGCTGTGTCCAGGACATGCTGATTTCCCGCAACTGTCCTCTGTTCCCTAGGCCTTTCCGCCCTTTAGTTGCTCTCTACTTCCAAGGTGTCGCCTTTGCTGTGTGTTTTCAACTTAATTATGCCATCTTAGACTGGTAACATCTGTGTCCCCATTTACTGATTTGCCAGTTCTGCTTTTTTTTAGTTAGTAAGACTGAAAATCTGCATTAGGTTTACCATAACATTTCAAATATTTGCTTTGAAAACTTACTTTACCACTGTCACCTCCCCTTTTTCTGAATCCCAGTATCCTCATTTAAAAGGGATTCTGACGATTACATTTTTGGGGTGGCATATAAAAAAGTCCCTTATATTTTGCACACTTTAAGCTTTGCATTTTTTGGACTGCATGAGTGGTTTATTTGGCAATATCAAATGTATAAAATTACTCGCTTGAGCAAAAATAAAAAAACATGATTGCAGCATTCTGCTTTATGAAAACATCTAGAGGGCAGCAGGTGAATTTCATGGAGAGAAAGAATTACCATAGTTAATTTGTTACTGAGCCAGGAGTTAAAGGGTCAGCTTTAGGTTTTGAGTTATGATGCTGATATTATGTAGCTGATCTGCAGGTCCTCCTCATGTGTCCCATCCTCCCACACTTGTGACACGTGATCTGGGGTTTCTTTGTGGAGGTGCTCTTTGTGGGACCTTTTGCTAGTAACACATTAGTGAGAAAGTTTAGATGGCTAATTTAGCTCCACCCCTTGTGCCACTTGGAATAGGATATCTTTCCCAAGTGTACACGGGTATGGGGCTTGTTGTAGTAAGTGAAACCTAGATCTGTGAACATTTGATTTAAACGGTGGAAATATTTTTCCACGTTTTTTTTTTTCTTTTCATTTTTCTGTGTGATGTCATGCACTGATGTGGCTTGGTCTGCCAAGCGGTTTTAAGCCTGGTAATAGAGCAGGTTTAAGAATTTCTGTCCTTACTTGTATGACTATAAGTCTTCCCCATAGAGTATCTTCAAAGCAGTCTCCATTACTGGCCAAAAGGAATCACCTGCTTTAACTTCGGTGAGTCCATGGAAGTCTGCCCCGTAGGCTAAATGCATTTTATGGGTTTGGCTAATTTTCCTGTAAAATGTCATAGGGATCTTATCTGGGTCAGGCATACTGTTCACCAGGGTGGCATTTTCTTGGGGTTTCCATGAGACATAATAATGAAAGTTTAACCAGGGTTTGAGGAGTACGGCCAGCAGGAGTAGAGTCCAATGTCTGGTAGAAGCCAGGGGAATCTATTCTAAAAGCTGGCACTACAGGGGCTAGAATGGCTGCTGGGCTGGAGGAGGAATATGCCACACCCTGTTTTAAGATAGTGGATGGAGGGGAATTTACAGGAGTCAAAATGAATGCCAAACAAGAAGAGGAAGTTACCACTCCCTGTTCCAAAATTACAGCTAAAAAGGAAGTAGACTCACCTTGTGTTGCAATGGGGGAATTTTGTACAGCCTAGTTTGCACTGGCTGTTGTTGGACATGTCTGATATTGTATGCCATCTATGGTTAGGAGCGGATACAGGGCAGTACTTTTTCTTAACCAAAGAGAGCAGACAGAGACCCTCCTGTGTGATCCTTGCTGCTGTGCTCCTGTGTCCCTCTCCTTGTCATCTATTTTGTAAAATGTGATTGTTATTAATAATAGTTGGAAGATCGATTATGGAGTCCATTAATTTGAGGTCGCATTCGCTAATTTTATATTGTTGTGAGCGTTTCTTCTAGCTATTGAGTATACAAAGGGTTACATGACATCATTGAATGGTCATTCTTCCCATTCGTCAATGCCCCTATACATTGTCACTTCCCCATTTTTTCTGTAAATCCCAGCTGAGGAAGACAGTGGGCCACTGTCGAAACATGTAGTGATTAACAAATAAACAGGTCTGCAATAATAATATCCATTTTGAGAGTCTTCTTGCTTCCTAGGGCTCCTAATTGACCACAAATTGTTTTCCATAAAATGTAACGAATAACAGACTTGGTCACAGAGGGTGGGTAGGGGATGCAGGGGAATAATCATAAAGTATAATGAGCAGAACCAGAAGGAATGTGACTACGACACGGAAACTCTGTGAGACTGTTGTGCTTTAATAAATTTTGCTTCTTTTTGAATCCCCTGAGCCCGAACAGTAACACGTACTTCCCTGAGAACTAGGTGACCTGTACGGACCCCGAACTTTACAGTTTGAGTTCACCCATCACTATCCCTAAGTATACAACAGTCGTTTGCACAAAACGTGGTCTCTTCATCCCCGGATCCTGTCCCAGATACTGCATGTGTATGTTGGGGCATCCCAAATATCAAACCCCTTTGTGACGATGTACCCTCCTCTTTCTAGCTAATACCTTCATGCTTTGACAATCTTGCGGTCTTAATCCGAACTCCCTTATATCTTCTATCTGCCCCAAGCTTCTCTCCTGCTACATGGATGAGGTCAATGACGTTGTGGAGTACCAACGATCATGGAAGCACTCTGGCACTACTTACAGTCTTCTGTAGTGGAGTTACATACATCACCTCCAGAACATCAAGTATGCATAATCCAGGAGAGAATGATTCAGCAGCACTCAGATCCCCTGTTAAAACAACCAACTTTATTTACAACAGGATTAAAACTACATCAGAGAGATGTGTGGGACGACAAGCTTGATTTACGCTATCTGTTATTTTAGCTGATCTTGCCTCTTTCCGTCCTCCTGTGCCTTTTCATTATCTTTACATGGTGCTTGACATTCTCAAGTCATCTCTATTTGATATATTTGGAAACCTTTCTGCAGTTGTTTTTCTTGTCACAGTCACATCCATCAGAAGGATAGCTACCCCAATTGTGAAAAAGCTTTGCGTCATATTCCTTCAATGTAAAAGTTGTTCTTCCTTATGTCCTATCCCATCTCAGACAATGTTCTCCATACAGCCATTTGTTGTCAGAGTCTTTCGTTGCAACCTCTCTTTCCTGTTCTTTCTTCCTTATTTTTGAAAGAGTCTACCTAACATCAAAGCAACCATCTCTTTCTGCCTTATTTTTGAAAGAGTCCACACAAGTCTACCTAACATCAAGGCAACATCTCACATTTTGTTTGTTTAGTTGTTCTTGAGGCCTTAAGGCCACGTTACACACACAGATATATTGGTCACAGATCTCTGGTTGCAGTCAAATCATGGACACATTGCTCCATTTTGTGACTGTGTTCAATGGAACAATGTGTCCATGATTTCACTGCAACCAGAGATCTGTGACCAATATATCTGTGTGTGTAACGTGGCCTTTACTGTTTTTAGAATTAAGGATCATCCCTTTTCAGAATCACAGCTCACCTCACCCAAGGGTAGGAAACTCTGGGAAGTATGCAAAGGGCCCCAGCTCTCCAAGTTTGGACGCCACATGGCGCTCATTCCACATATTTTCAAACCTTTATAGAGTGCAAATCCTTGCATATGGAGGATAGAGGTCTTATTAAGGATGTTCTACATATACTGTAGATGTGGTCAGCATTTCTACTGATATCTTGCTTGTTTATTTTGTAATATGCATTTTTAAAACCCACCCAAAGGAACTGCTTTAAGATGTCTTATAGTTCTTGTTGTGTCCCCCAATAAAGCGACCAAAAAATCTTTCATATAGCCTTCAATGTGGACACAGCTCCCTCCTTTAATAAGCCCTAACAGGCTATTTGCTTTCCTTGCTTACATGTTTATTTTCTGTTCATTGTTGTTCAGTAGCAACTCCCTACTGCTTACCACGGTCTGGTTTACCCCAGTGCTTGTATGTGGTTGTAGCCTGCATGGGAAGCTATCTTTTTCTTTCTTTTTAGTGACCGCCTCCTAGTGCAAAAGCCAACACTCATGGTTCGGCTAGTTTCACACCAGCGTTTTTTGGAATCCCTGCCGCAATAATTAAACTGGATGAACCCGCATGCTGTGTGGGAGCATCTGGTTCCATATTTGACAGGGAACTGGTGGGTGGTTCTGTGCAGGAGCAGTTCATAGCGCATGGACTGTGAATCCAGATCCACCGGGATCCGGAGTTGGGATGAATCTGTGTCACATAGACCCCCATTCAGATTTTACCCATGGTGGCCCGGGTCTGGGTGGATTCTGGGGTTCACAGATTTTTTTTTCATGGAGACCAAATCGCAACAAGATGCAGATTTTGCCTACTGATACTTCTGTTTCTAAATACTACCCACATTGCATTTGCATAATGGCTTCCTTTTATAATTGTCATGACTGCTATGATGAATCAGTTTTTTTTATTTCAACAACCTGATTGATTAATTTGATATTTCACCATTTGTGAACCCATGGATAGCTCACCCTGTAGGCTTCAGTATTGTTATGCAACATCTTTTGTAAATAGAGCCGTCCATAGCCTTTAGGATGTTTAAATTTGGAGGTGATTTTTTTAGTCAATCTGACTTTTATTCAGGAGGAGCTTCTAAAATAGAATATTCCATAAAATGATGAAATAACCATTTCTATATCGGTTAGAGAAATTCTAGTAGAATGTACTGATAAATTTTCCATGACTCATCTTTCTTTCATGTCTGTGTAGATCCAGTATGAGAGAAGAATAAATGAGCTTGAGGCATTGCTTGCTCAGGTACCACTAAACGAACCTCAAACGAATATAAACAACACCATAAAAGTTAAAGCCCTTGAGCAGGAACTTTCCATATTTAAAGATGCCCATCACACCACAGTAATGAATTTGCAAAAAGAAATTGAGGCCCTCAAAACAAAGAACTTGGTGCTTAATAAAGGAATTATTACATCACATAGTAACGAGGAGGAGACTGCTGATCAAGCAAGAATAATGAAACTTAATCAGGAACTTGTTTCTAAAAGTAAGGAGGTACAAGAACTTTCCAAAACCGTGGAACGGCTTCAAAAGGAAAGGATGATGATGCTCACTTCAAAACCACATTCAAGCTCAGTCAATAGCAGAAATAAGCATTCTGGTCCAACGTCTGGTGCTTTACCTTCTGTGAGTGAAAGTACGATAGCTAAGGAAGCCTTTCCTACAGCGTTGGATGACAAACTGTATAAGCCAGATACATTTACAGATTTTCACATTTCTGCTTTGCAACAACAAAACAAAAGACTAGAAGCTGAAGTAGTCAGATTATCTCAAGAAGTGAATCAAGTGACACATTATAATACATCTCTGGTTGATGCGGAGTATGCCATAAAAAGGTCAGTATTCCAGTCTTGATATTAGAATGGTTGTCGCCACAAAATGTACTTTTGTTCTATAAAAACAAGTGGCCTTCTAGCATAAAGAGCCACTATTATCTGCAACTGTTTTACATTTTTGTGCTTATGTGCCTTTTAGATGCCATTGTCAGCGATTGATAGTGGTATTTTATTAGTTGAATATCAGCAATTGCAGCAAGCTCTAGATTCTGATGGTACAGTCAGATGCCAAGTATAGTGTATTTTTTTATTTTTTATCATACTCACCTTCCGACGCCTGCATCGGGACCGGAAAACCTCACCTCCGATGTGCGGCAAGGACCTGCCAGTCTGATGGCTGGGAGCGATCTGGCCAATCAGATAGCCAGATGTCACAAACCATGTGATCGCTATCAGCCATCTGATTGGCCAGATTGCCAGGTCTTGAACGTGCATCAATGACCTGGCAATCTGGCCAATCAGGTGGCTGGTAGCAATCACGTGGTTTGTGACGTCCAGCCATCTGATTGGCCAAATCGCTCCCAGCCATTTGATTGGCTATCAGACTGGCAGGTCCTTGCCGCACATCGGAGGTGAGGTTTTCGGGTACCGGTGCAGGCGTCGGAAGGTGAGTATGATGGTTTTTTTTTATTTTTTACAACTTTTCTTCACTTTTAGTGTACTTTCGCAGTGTATATATAGATACACTGCGAAAGTACTCGCATTTCAATCGGACTCGCTATTCTCGCAACGAGTATCGGGACCTACTCGTTGCGAGTATAGCGAGTCCGATTACTTCAGTACTCGCTCATCCCTAGCGAAGACCAAATAAAAGTTCTCAGTAAAGGACTTAATTTTGAACCTAGTTCACAGTTTGATTTATTTTCCACTTTAATGAGGACCTATCACCCCCCTGGTGCTTTCCAAGCTAAAAGCACCTCTGCATGCAGCATGTCTGCTGCATTCATGGAAGGGATCTCGCATGTTTGTACATCCCCTGTAACCTGTAAAAAACACTTTAGAAAGTGTAGAAATAACGAGTCCGGAGGGACTTACTGATTATGGAGCCCTCGCTGTTCACGGGGGTCCTCCCCCGCCCCCAGTCTCTCTACTTGTGGGTATTTGCTTTCATATCGGCCCCTCAAAGTCACTTTAAATGTGATGTGGTCCCTAAAAATGGTTATGGATATTTTGTAGAAAAAATTAGAAATTGATGATAAACTTTAACTTTTAACTCTTTAACATAAAGTATGTTTAAAAAAATTGTGCTGATGTAAAGTAGACATGCTATTTATGAACTATTTTGTGTGACATTACTCTCTGGTTAAGGGTATAAAAATTAAAAGTTTGAAAATTGTAAAATTTTCAGTTTTTGTTTTTTTTCTTACAAAATCAAAAAGTATCATCCCAAATTTACCACTAACATGAAGTACAATATGTCACAAAAAACATTCTCAGAATCACTGGGATCTGTTGAAGTGTTCCAGAGTTATTACCTTATAAAATGAGTCTGGTCAGATTTCTAAAATCTGGCCTGGTCATGAAGGTCAAATTGGCTCTGCTGCTAAGGGGTTAAACCCCTTCACCTTCCAGCCTGTTTTGACCCTAATTGACCAAACCATTTTTATAATGCTAAGCAATGTCAATTTATGAGGCAGCACTTAAATGGGTCCCAGTGATTCTGAGATCATTTTTTGTGACATATTGCTCTTCATGTAAGGCTGGCTTCACACTGCAGTTTTTTCCCTGATCAGGTTAGATCAGGTTTGTGTGTCAAAACCAGAAGTGTCTCCAAAACCCAGAACAGGTGTCAATCTTTCAATTATAGTTTTTCTCTGCAAGTTCCTCTCCTAGTTCCTCTCCTGGTTTTGGCACACAAACCGGATGGACACTGATCAGGAAAAAAAACTGCAGTGTGAAACCAGCGTTATTGGTAAATTTAGGATGATCATTTGTGGGTTTCTTTTTTTAAAAAAATGGAAATTTGTCAAATTTTGAAAATTTCATGATTTTCAAACTTGTAATTAGAAATGAAGGAGCACCATTTTGACTTTTTGAATGGAAAAGTAGCTGGAATCATTAGCTGACACCCGGTCGCGTCTGGAGAGCCCCTGATGTGCCTAAACAAACTCCCCACAAGTGAACCCATTTTGGAAACAAGACCCCCCCAAGGAATTTATCTAGATGTGTGGTGGTGAGCACTCTGAATCCCCAGATGTTTAACAGAATTTTATAATGTTGAACTGTGAAAATGAAAAATCTTTTCTTCATCAAAAATATTCTTTTAGCCTCAATTTTTCCATTTTCACAGGAGCAACATGTTAAAATGGATCCCAAAATTTGTTGAGCAATTTTTCCTCAGTATGCAGGTATGCAAACCCCATATGTGGTAGAAAAACACTATTTAGTCACATGGCAGGGCTCAGAAGAGAAGGAGCGACATTTGACAATTCAAGCTGAAAATTAGCTGGAATCGTTAGCGGACACCATGTCACGTTTGGAGAGCCCCTGATGTGCCTAAACAGTGGAAAACCCCCACAAGAGACCACATTTTGGAAAATAAACCCACCAAGGAACATATCTTGATGTGATCACTTTGAGCCACCAGGTGCTTCATTCATTGAGCCGTGAAAATGAAAAAGTATAGTGGAACCTTGGATTACGAGCATAATTCATTCCAGGAATGTGCTTGTAATCCACATCACTCTTAGATCAAAGCACATTTTTCCATTAGAAATAATGGAAATACAGACAGTTCTACAACACAAAAATATTTACTGTGTTCATATAAAATGATTACAGTAGTACAAAATACTGTGCAGTTTACAGTACAGCCTCAGATACCCGTATATACAGCCCATGCCTGATCCACACGTATCGCAGATGTACAGTAAATTTATCGGTTACCTAAAGTTGGTTTAGTAGCGGCGTATCAAGTATGGAGAGCGATGAACATGCAAAGGCTGGATTCCGGAAGTGAGGAAAAGGATGCGATTGATGGCTTATACTGTACTGTATCTGCGCAGTGAGGCAGGTACAGTACTGTAGAGGGGTGGGAAGTGCTCACAAGATTCTTGCATTACAAAATGCATGTTTACCGAGCTACAATTTTTAAAAATACATTAGCTTGTCTTCCAAAACGCTCTTAAACCAAACTAAATTACTCAATCCAAGTTTATGTATTTTTTTTTCCACAAAAATATTCTTTTAGCATCAATTTTTCATTTTTACAAGGGAAACCGGATGAAATGGACCCCAACACTGTTGAACAGTTTGTCCTGAGTAAGCTGATATGCAATATGTGGTGGAAAACCACTTTTTGGGCATGTGCCGGGACTCGAAAGGAAAGGAGCGACGTTTTGTAATTCAGATTTTGATGGAATGGTTTGCGGGTGTCATGTCACGTTTGGGTAGCCCTTGATGTACCTAAACAAGTAACCCTATTCTGGAAATTAGACCCCCAAGGAATTTATCTAGATGTGTAGTGAGCTCCTTGAACCCACAGGTGTGTCCACGGAACTTTACAACATAGAAATGCAAAAATTATAACATTTCATTTTTCCCACAAAAATGTTGTTTTAGCCCCAAATATTTTCATTTTCACAAGGATAGCAGGAGAAATTGGACCCAAAAATGTGTTGTGCAATTTCTCTTAAATACAACCATACCCCATATGTGGTGGAAAACTACTGTCTCGGCGCACTGCTTGACTCAGGAGGGAAGGAGCGCAATTTGATTTTTTGAGCACATAATGTCCTATAATACTTTACAAACTCCATTTGCAAGTGTCAGAACAACGGAAACCTGCTCAAGTTACCACATTTTAGATATTACACCCTTCTGGGAGTTTATCTATGGCAAAAGTAATGATGTTATTTATGTAAAATACCCATGGAGTCAAGCGCAGTGAATTTCACATTATTAGAAATTGCAAGTAAACCTTTGCAGTGCCTAATTAATTGTAGTGTTCACACATGGAGAAACACACCCTGTAAATTAAGAGGCTTCCTCACTACAACAGTGCCAAAAATGTGGGTGTTAACTATGGTTTAGACTTTGTAGAGCTCAGAAGTCAGAGGAGCATTAGGATTTGGGAGCGCAGGTTTTACTGATTTTCCTTTTGGTGAGCGAGAAGCCATAAAGCTTTTCCAGAGGCTTTGTGCTACTAGTATCTATTATATAATCACGAATGGGTTTTTTGCCCCTTTTGAGTCCGCTCGCGCTGCGAGTCAGCGTGGTCATGTGGATACGCCCGAAGCATTGGCCGCGCAGCGGCCATTGCGAGCAGTTCTAAGGCGACTCGCTATGCCCGCGCAGCGGGCATGGCGAGTCGCCTTAGCAGCGCAAAGCATTGGCCGCGAAGCGGCCATTGCGAGTCAGAGACTCGCACTGCTAGAATCCCGATGCATGTGCATCGGGCACCCAGCTAGTAAACTGTATTTATGTTAACAGATGAGGGAAATGAGTTGGGACTTTTTTGTGGGTTGAGTTGAATTCTATCGATAGCGATTTGGGCACAGAACATTTTATATTAGTTCACATTTATCCTGTGCTCTATGTTGAGCACTTACATTTGGGTTTCCAGCTACATCTCCGAAATATATAATTCAGGTGAAACCCCCAATGGATAAATTCAATAATGAGGCAGAGTTACTCTGGATTTGGTTGGGCCTCTGTTAAGGGGTGTCCTTTTCAAAGATGTGCAAAACTGTGGTTAACCGCACTTTTGTGCACACCAAAAAAGATGGACACCATCAGATCACTGGTCAAATGGGAGTTCAAAGTGACTCCCTCAGGCTCATTATAGTAAATTTTCCGTCGGGAATTTTGTCAGAATCTTGTTTTTCAGAGATGTACACTTAATCGCCGATGTGAGCACTGAACGTAGAGCGCAGGATAAACGAGAGCCGAGCCTTACTGTAATCTTTTGGAGTCCGAATAAACAAATCAACTGCAGTTGCAGAATTGGCTTTATTACTATTTGTGCGTCATTCAACTTGTGGTATAAGTGATTAGGTGGTATTATTTGCTAGGTCAATATGATTACTGTGATACCAGATGTATATTTTTTTTTTGTTTAGCTATTGTCATGCTAAAAATGTTTTTTTTTTTACTAAATAAAGGATAAACAAACTTGCCATAGTGTAAATATAAATTATTAAAAGTAAACATACGTAAGGCTTTGCTGTATTTTTATTCTCAGCGCAGATAAAGTGGACAGCTACAGGCTGCAACCCTGAGCTATTTGGCTTTACTTTGTTTAAATAAGTGGTCACCACTATGGAGTTATCCTTACAAATTTACACCTTTATTTAACATATAAAAGCGAGACAGTACACAGTTAAAACAATGAATTCGGTTTAGGAGAAACTCAATGACTACATACAGGTGGTAACACTGTGAATTAGCAGGAAGGTTCAATTCTACACACAGGTGACATTATAGTTCATAGTATACATCCCTGGGTAATTTTCATGGTAAACTGTCATCCTTCATTCACCACTCGCCCATATCGATGTGCCTGGGAAGAACCTCCACTGGACCCACAGTGCCCTAGTACGCGGTGCCCCCTATGTACATTTCACAACACTTGATGACGGGGTTATGGCGTAAGCGGAATTTTTTAGCTATTTCTACCCGCCGCCTCAGTTCTGTGAACGCCACAGAGTGTATGCGTCACGTCACTTCCGCCGGAAGTTGGTAGGGACCAGCGCGTGCACGGTTCACATCTCCGCAGCTAGAGCGACGCAACCGCGTCAAAAATGTCTCCAATGGCCATCTTTAAGGAGACCAAAAAGCCCTATAGGATCACTTTGAAACCAGTGACCTTTTCCTCACTATAGTAGTAGGACATATCCGCTATTTACATTTGTGGGCTTGTATCAAGTTTTGCAATGTATTGTCACACATTCACTCTCATACCTTTCACACCAATGAACATCTCTACCCATATATATTGGGTTACAGATGTATTACAAGTTAGTGACAAAATATTTTTATGAATCTTTTTATGAATGTATATTCATAATAAATAGTCAATAGTTTGAGACAAATAGTGATAAACAATTTAAGACACAGGAACAGTGATAAAAGTGATACAATTGGCAAAAACAATGTCTCCCACTCTAACATACATCTCTGAAGTGTAAAATTACACCTCAGGGTAATAAATAACATTCATACCCTACAACGCAACATTGCATATAAAAATTCCCCTCTCCCATCATCATCAATAGCGATATGACTCCATCTCATCAATTGAGGTCTCTCCAGAAAATTATTATTATCCACGTCCTATGATCTGTTTTTTTAGCGGTAGATATTCATAGCTTCCTTTTTTAGTAGTTATCAAGTTCTCCTTCTTCAATAAAAACTAAAATATACACAATGATTAAAATCATGCATGACCGAGAACACACACTCCTCCATGTTAATCTTTTTGTATACAGTCATATGAAAAAGTTTGGGCACCCCTCTTAATCTTACTCATTTTTTTTTGTTTCAAATTGTTTTTTTGCAACAGTTATTTCAGTGTGATATATGTAATAACTGATGGACACATTAATATTTCAGGTTTGAAATGAGGTTTATTGTACTAACCAAAAATGTGATATATGCATTATTTTAAAATTTGACAGGTGCCAAAGTATGGGCACCCTTCTGATTTTCATGATTTGAATACTCCTAACTACTTTTTACTGACTTACTGAAGCACTAAATTGGTTTGGTAACCTCATTGAGGTTTGTACTTCTTAGCCCGGTGTATCCAATCATGAGAAAAGCTATTTCAGGTGTCCACTTGCAAGTTGTTCTCCTAGTTGCATCTTCTCTGAGGAGTGGCATCATGGGCTCCTCAAAACAGCTCTCAAATGATCTGAAAAAAAAGATTGTTCAACATAGTTGTTCAGGGGAAGGATACAAAAAGTTGTCTCAGAGATTTAACCTGTCAGTTTCCACTGTGAGGAACATAGTAAGGAAATGGAAGACCACAGGGACATTTCTTGTAAAGGCCAGAAGTAGCAGGCCAACAAAAATATCAGAAAGGCAGAGAAGAAGAATGGTGAGAACAGTCAAGAACAATCCACAGACCACCTCCAAAGACCTGCAGCATCATCTTGCTGCAGATGGTGTCACTGTGCATCGGTCAACAATACAGCGCACACTGCACAAGGAGACGCTGTATGGGAGAGTGATGCGAAAGAAGCCGTTTCTGCATGCACACCACAAACGGAGTCGCCTGAGGTATGCAAAAGCACATTTTGACAAGCCAGTTTCATTTTGGAAGAAGGTCCTGTGGACTGATGAAACAAAGATTGAGTTGTTTGGTCATACAACAAGGCGTTATGCATGGTGCCACAAAAACACAGCATTCCAATAAAAACACTTGCTACCCACTGTCAAATTAGGGGGAGGGTCCATCATGCTTTGGGGCTGTGTGGCCAATGACGGCACCGGGAATCTTGTTAAAGTTGAGGGTCGCATGGATTCCACTCACTATCAGCAGATTCTTGAGAATAATGTTCAAGAATCAGTGTCAAAGTTGAAGTTACAGCGGGGATGGATCTTTCAGCAAGACAATAATCCAAAACACCGCTCCAAATCTACTCAGGCATTCATGCAGAGGAACAATTACAATGTTCTGGAATGGCCATCCCAGTCCCCAGACCTGAATATCATTGAACATCTGTGGGACGTTTCGAAGCGGGCTGTCCATGCTTCACGACCATCAAACTTAACTGAACTGGAATTGTTTTGTAAAGAGGAATGGTCAAAAATACCTTCATCCAGGATCCAGGAACTCATTAACAGCTACAGGAAGCGACTAGAGGCTGTTATTTTAGCAAAAGGTGGATCTACTAAATATTAATGTCACTTTTCTGTTGAGGTGCCCATACTTTGTTACCTGTCAAATGTTGAAATAATGCATGTTTCACATTTTCGGTTAGTACAATAAACCTCATTTCAATCCTTAAATATTACTGTGTCCATCAGTTATTAGATATATCACACTGAAATAGCTGTTGCAAAAACCCAATTTTAAACAAAAAATAATGAGTAAGATTAAGAGGGGTGCCCAAACTTTTTAATATGACTGTATACAGCCTCAACACAGAATGGATTATTGGGTTTTTATAAAAGGGGCATAACTGATTTTCTCATTAAGCCCCTTAGGGACAAGAGTATCAAGTTTGACAATCCATCTGCACTCCTCTTATGCTAATATTTTGGCCAAATTACCCCCTCTAATGCCTGTCTGCATCCGGTCTATCCCTCTTACTTCAATCCCTTGGGATTACAGCCGTAAAAGAATCTGAAATGTTTCGGCAATGTTTTCAATGTATCTGTATCAATGACTTTTGCGGCATTCTCAATGTCTCGCACATGTTCACGCAGTCTAACACGCAACTCTCTCGTGGTCAGACCAATATAAATCTTTCCACAAGGACAAGTCGCGTGGTAGATTATGTGAGTAGTACTACAGGTAATATTTTTTAATCCTATGTACTTCATTCCTCTTTGAAGACAATAATTCTTTAGCTCGTTTGATATTCCCCTCAGTACAGGCCAAACAATCACCGCATGGGTAACAACCCATCAATGGTCCCTTGCTTCTTTCACCAAAAAAATTTGATTTTTTCGGGATGTAGTGACTGCTGCTTAGAATGTCACATAAATTCCTTCCTCTACGTAAGGTTAACATAGGTCTTACCGATAAATGTTTAGCCAAAACAGGATCCGTAAATAAAACAGACCAATGTTTACACAGGATTGACCTGATTTTTTCCCATTGAGAATTATATGTAGAGATGTATCTGATGTTGTTAGTTTCAGGGGCTTGAATCTTGGGTTTGAATAACAATTGTTCCCTTTTTGTTTTCAACCTTGTTTTATGCTCCTATTGCTGAATCCTCTGGATACGAACCTCTCCTGCAAACCCTCCTCCTGTTTCTCAAACTTGCTGTCACTTGAGCATATGCGTATCACTCTTAAGAACTGACCGACCGGGATAGCCTTAATTGTATTTACCGCATGTGCCGATGTGGCATGTAGGAGGGAGTTCACGGCTGTGTTTTTGCGATACACATCTGTTTGTATTATGCTGTCCTCTCCCACCTCCATTTCCACATCCAGAAAAGTCATATGTTTTTTGTGTGCCTGATATGTCAACTTTATATTCAAGTCATTCTTATTGAGAGCATCCATAAATTTATCCAAATCAGGTTTTGACCCCTGCCAAATAAACAGGAAGTCATCGATGTAGCGAAACCAACAAAGGATGCTCTCAATCCCCACAACATCTCCAGAATGGAACAGCGACCGCTCCCAACTTCCCAAGAATAAATTTGCATATGACGGGACACAAGCTGCCCCCATAGCTGTACCCCATTTTTGTACATAGAAGCAGTCGCTGAACACAAAGACGCTGTAGGTCAGGATGAACTTGAATAACTCTTCAATCAGGGCACATAAATTACCATCCCAGTCGGTCATCTCCAGATGAAGATGCACCGCCCTAATCCCACTCTCGTGTGCGATATACATATAAAGGGATTAGACATCGGCTGTAACCAGCCACATGTCGTCAGTTAATACTAGCCCCTCAATCTTGGTAAGAATATCCGTGGTGTCACGCACGTAGGATGGGAGTGTGACAAGTTTTTTTAGGTAATACTCAACGAATTTGCAGGAGGGTTCACATAAACCACCTATGCCTGAGACAATGGGGTGTCCCGGGGGATTGCTCAAGTTCTTATGAACCTTGGCTGGAAATCAAAATAACAGGGGAACCCATTATTGTTTTTTAATTATTTAAATAAATATTAAAGTGTGAGCTTTGCCTTATTTGTTTATTGCCACCCAAGGTTAATTCCAGGCAGCTGGGGCCTATTTCTGTCAGCATGATGAGGCCCATAGTTATTGGGCCCCTTCAGGGTAAAGAATACAGCCATCCCAGAAATTGGTGCATTCATTAGAAGCAACAATTCCTGGCTTTTTATTCGACTCTTCCCGAGGCTCTGGTGCGGTGCCATTGGGGTGATAGAAGGGGTTAATGACAGCTGACTATTGACAGCTTGTCATTAAGCCCTAGAGCAGATTGATAATGTTCACATCTCTGTGAGACCTGTCCATTATCAATCATGTGAGTAAACAGTTAAAAAAAACAACACAAAGAGGAAAATCCTTTTATTTTAAATAAATCACACAGACAACCCTCATTTTCCAGTTTATTACCCCACACATACACTCAGACTATAATCCACAATGATGGTCCTACAAAGCAAGCAATCCTGGCTTTGCTACATCCAGAAGCTGCATCGAGGGAACAAGCGTCATCTCGTTGCAGTCTCTGTGATGATCCTGACTGCCATGGTGAGCGGTGATGTCACTCACTGAATCACTGAGCGCTCCACGTCGCAGTGAACTTAAATGACCCCTCACCCTCCAATCTCTCCATGCAGGGATGAAGCTGATTAGGACCAATCACAGGCGGATGACGCCACTCTGCTACATGCTGATGGAAATGATTGTGACAGGATGATCACTATCCATCAGAGCTGGTGGGGATGACACCACCCCCTCCAGAGCTCCACCCTATGGAAGAGGCTATTGCAGCCCTAACCATAACTGGATTGTAATGATTTCAGGCAATTTCATTAACTGATCATTACAGTCACTGTGATTGGCTGTTCAGAATTGAACAACAAATCAGTGATTGCATTTGCGGAGTGGGGAATTCACCCACCCAGAAGAGGTCAAGCTTGGGTCCCCTAAGTATAGAATCACAGGGTAGCAGAGTGCGATCTCCATTACCGCTGCCGTGGTGCTGCGATTTTGCCACTATAAAAGGTACATCAAATATCGTGAGGAAGTTAAAGAGTTTGTCTTAAAAAAAAAAAATCAACAAATATAAAAATACGAGGTAAAAATAGAAAAGTAAATGATGAATCAGGTTCATCGTGCATAGTAGGTTATTTTTACTGTATTCAGTGTTTCAGTAGCTGTCATCTTTGAAGAGCAGAAAATAAGCACCTGCCATAGAAGATGTAAGTGTATTTCCAGTCACTGTATTGAGTGTGGTATCTTATTCCACATGCCTGATTTTGTAATGTTTCTTATTTTATTTTTGTTTTATTACAATATGTTAGGTATTTTATCTTTAATCGTAATGCTTTTGAACAAATAGAATACCTCTTCATAGAGTGGTGATCCATTGGAAACTAATTATGCTAATGATTAGGTTAATTGCAATTATTTTCTATTTCTGCATTATATTATATCTGTGAAAAAAATGGGAAAGGTTAGAATTACTTGTCACCTTGTACAATGTGCATATATTATTTGTTTTAAAAATGCCTGATAAGCTCTAGATCACATTAACAGTTTTGGACATTTTTATGTTTATTTACAGAATAAAAGAGGAGGCGGCTGAACAGGTTACATCACTCAGACAGTCACACCAGAGAGACATGGAAAAGCTAATTTGCCAACATGCTTTAGAACATTCTTCATCTAGGGTGGCTGAGCTGAGTAGTCAAATTTCAACCCAAGAGGTAATCGTCAAGTTTTCTGATGCATTTTGTTTTGTTTATTTATGATATCAGGCATTTTTTCAGAGTTTTTTTTTTCTCCTTAAAGAGGACCTGTCACCCCCTGGTGCTATTCTAACTGAATGCAGCACTGAATGCAGTGTGTCTGCTGATGCGGCCAGGGCTAGGGGGTACTCGGCCACCGGGTCTGCTGAGTAGGGAGTCACGGGTGGACGGGATCCCGATGCCATGCCCTCGGGATCATTTGAAGGGGGAAGATGTTGATGATGGGAGAAAGGGGATATTTACAGGGTAACGTGACGCCACCTGTAATTCCCAGTAATATGGTACCGGCGCTGCCAGCCGGCCGCTAAGTTGATGGTTGGGGCAGCAAAGTGTGGTACAGCTCCCCACAGGTGGAGCTTTACCTCAGGGCAGCGATGAAGGAAGATCGTCAGGGAGGGCAGTGATGAAGGAAGATGGTGAGGGAGGGCAGTGATGAGATCCTTTCTGGCAGAGAGGTGAATTGCAGCCTTTAAACAGGCACACAGACACACAGGGATAGTTGTTTTGGTACCTTTTACTGGTGGTCACATAACAGGTACTGTCCAGAGTACTAACCAGGTCCCCGGTGCAATTTGGGACTATCACCTTAGAAAGTTATGAGGCCTCCTCTATCTCTGTGCTCTGCGTTGTGGAGTGAGTCCTGCCTGAGCCTGAACCCACCACTTCTCTGTTATCTTAAACTGACAATGAGGTCCTTCTGCGGGGTCCCTGTTCCTCCTGTGGCCCCTGGTCCTGTGCTTGGTCAGTTTAATGTATTTTCTCTATCTCCTCAGGGCTGAACTCCTCCTGAGTTTACTGGGCTTTCTGCTGCGGCTCTGCAGGCTGGCAGCATCGGACTCCAGTGTCTGGGTGTGCTAAAGGGGTACATATATGGATCCCTTTCTCTGTTCCCTGTCTCCTCTACTTGCCTCTGGCCCCTTCCCTGGGGTGTGCACAGCAGACCGTCGTCCCTGGTCTTGGCCTGTATCTCTCTCCAGAGACCAACATCTCTGCCTCCTCCCTTCTCCTCTCCTCACACAAACTAACTGAAACTGTCTCCTGGGACTAACTGTCTCCTCCTCTCAGCCTGGATCTTCTTAAAGGGGAACTGTCCTAATGCAGCCAGTAGAGCTCCCCCTTCAGGTCTGGAGTGGTAGGTGGTGTGTGCTGAGCAAACCAAGGTTAATAGAATTCAAATAGAATATGCGATTCTAAGGTAGAGTGCAGGTATGAGACAGGATACTTTAATCTTTATCTCCGTAACTTTATTCATAAAAAGCTCCAGACCACAACATGTTTCGACGTACAGACGTCTTTCTCAAGCGGATGAGGAGCTACTAATAACAAACCATTATATACTTCCTCTAACCAATCAAACGTCAGTGCAGCCTCCCTGACAGCTGAAAGGTGGGAGGTTACACAATTTTAAAACAATTTAAACAAAATTAAAAACCTTCAGTTACAGAACTATTTATAAAACCAGAAACTAAATATAAAAACCCCAGTAAAACAATACACATAATAATACAATGAGTTATTCTGTTGATGTTGATGATCCTTTTGAACATATGCTCACAATTCCCGATTCTCTATATTTTTCAACTTAAGAGCAATAATACATTTAATTGTATATTTTTACTATCCCCAGTTATCTTATTTCTCCATTAAATTACTTTTCCAGGGGTAGGTCATTTAATTAAATTCTCATATCCTTACAAGTCAGAACTGTGCAAACAATAAATTAAATATAAATTCTGATTTTTATTATTTTTTATTGCTGCCCTACTGGGCTATTTTAGTGACCCCTCTAGTTATCACTGTAATTTTGAAGGATCCTTTC